>OV815997.1:16523643-17193157 GCA_929113495.1 Andrena minutula
CATAACCGTATTTTTCTGTCTTGCAGATAATGTGAATTTCGATTTTCGCGACGTAAATAATTGAAAATTATTCAATTCCATAATTACGTTTGCTTTCTGAATACTTCGAGATGATTTGTCTGGATATTGATGCTTTAGGATGACATGGAATATTTTTCGAGCGTTCGTCTTCAAGCACGACGGATGCCACTTTGAACAATCGGTATGTAGATGCACCACGTGTAACAATTTGGCGGTACAGTGGGTTACGCTCGGATTGGCTGCGCCATAGTATCGAAACTCGTGATTGGTCAAGAATTTACGTCCAGTTTGCGTTCGTTTTCGTGGTCCGGGGTGGCAGTCACTGGCAGTGGCAGTCAGTGCCGGTAAAATCGAAGAATATTCCAAGTCATTTCATCCATCAATATCCAGACAAATCATCCAGACGTATCCAGAAGGCAAACGTAATTATGGAATTGAATAATTTCCAATTATCTACGTCGCGAAAATCGAGAGTCACATTATCTGCAAGACAGACAAATAGGGTTATACGCGAAGTGCAAATATTTAGCGTCTTGTTTCGTAAATAATAATTTAACACATGTTTTATTATAAATG
Source organism: Andrena minutula (assembly GCA_929113495.1). Lineage (NCBI taxonomy): Eukaryota > Metazoa > Arthropoda > Insecta > Hymenoptera > Andrenidae > Andrena > Andrena minutula. The sequence goes on from OV815997.1 coordinate 16,524,241, forward strand.
TTAATGTTCGCAGGAGCATGGATGATCGCCTAGGGTGTGTGCTGTGCGGAGATGGAGCTGAAGTAAGTATCGCATGTATCCTGTTTATTCAACGTTACGTTTAATTTTATACTAATGTTCTATTTGTTTTCAGCGCTAACACAATACGGAATATGGTGATTCTACAGGAAAAAAGAAGTCGAAACGGGACGTATTGTATGTGAATTTATAAATGTAAAAATTGAATGTTCTTCCTCGAATTTATATGCGCTATTTATATTATTTTGTAACATTTGTAATTGCCAATCACGTATTATTAAACAATGAATAAATACTTTTTGAAATAAGTGGAATTAATTATTTAATAAACTGTAGAATCTGCTTGCTTTATTATTTGGGGTTAGGGATACACCTACAGCAGTAATGTACGTTTGGGTTGGTGAGTAGGTCCATGTGACGTCACGCAGAGGGAATTGTTTGGCTATTGTGGCCTACAGATGGCGCTGTTGGATGTGTCAGGCGGGCGGCAGGATCTGCCGCGGATCTGCCGTGGATCTGCCGGCAGACCCTGCCACGCAGACTCTGCCGGCAGATCCGTAGTCGAATGCGGACGTAGACTGCACCGCAGCTGCCGGCAGATCCTGCGCTCTCCCGGCAGACCCTGCCGTCAATCTGCTTGCAGACGGACGGCAGATGGCTATCAGGGAGTGGAAATAGACCGTAACTGTATAACAAGTAATACAACAAGATATTAGACATGTTGAAGCATATTCTAACTTGTAACGTCAGCGATTAGAAGTATGAAACACATCCGAGTTAAAATATGCTTCTATGTATCCAACATGTTCTTGTTATTATATACTTGCTATACAGTTACGATCTACTTCCATTGATAGTTAACATAGGCAAAGTGCCTACCAAAGACTTACAAAATGTTGTACTTTACATGTTCATTTACGTTCAACTCAGATATATTTAATACATTTCTAATCGTCGGCGTTATAAGTTATAGAATATGCTTCAACGTGTGCAATACCTTCTTGTTTTGCTACTAGTTACAACTGCGAATCGTTCACAAAATAATGTTATAATACGTTACAGTTTTTTGTATTGAATATTAATAATGGAAAAGCTTGTGAAGTAATGAGAAAAACATATTTTGTAATGTAATGTAATTTTTATTATAATTTCGCATCATACACTGTTTCACTTCTCAAACTTTTATATTTCCTAATTTGCAATTTGCAATGGAACAATACGTACCCTTGCGCTACATGTATGACTTTCTCCTATCATACGCAGCTTTAATGAACTCTTGATCTTATTTTTGCTAATTAATTGTTTATTAATTTTTGTAGGAAAATGTGCAGAACGCTTTAGACGGTAAATATTAAAAATTTATATACCAACATTTATTTAAATTTTTTTTTTATTTTTCCAGTCATTTAATGATAAAATTAATTTATTTAGATATTGATGCCGAGTTAGCAGTACTAAATATGGAGGAGCCGCCACTGTTCGCGGCTGCGAAACCGCTACCGCCACCACCACCACCGCCGCCACCACCACCACAACCTCCAGCAAACCCGGCCACGGCCGATCGTAAGTACATACATAATATAATACATACGCATTTTAAGATGTCACAGTCGGTGTAGAAAGTATTCGTACAGGGACCAATTTAAAGTAAAACTTAGCATATCCATATCAGTAATCAATTTTAACGGAAAATATATAAAATCATAATATAATATTATATCTAATTATATCTAAAGAAAGTTTGAAAGCCATTCTTTTATTCTGAACGGTTAATTAAAATTATTATAATTGGTTAATTAAAAAAATGTCCGTGATATGAGTAATAGTAGAATTTACGAGTACAGCCTTTTAGCTGTGTATATGTCATTGTGTCATCTTAAGCGCAGTTGGAAAGCACCTTTGTGTACTTACAGCTCATTTTGATTTCACATCTTCTTTTTATTTTGTAATTATTATTATATTAACTTCTAATTTTTTGTGATTGATTTGATTTCGTGTACTTGGCGTAATTTTTTTACTTATTTGAAGTTACTTTCTACACCGACTGTATATATTTTTAGAATGCTTGAAAACAAGTCTAAATTTAAATTAAATACTAATAAATTTATTTATTGTTATTTATTTATTACTACTTATTACAGAACCACACGTGGCTCGCCACCAGAAGGGCGGATGGAGGGTTAGGGCTCGGGAACAAAACTGGGCAGCGGTACAAATGATGCGTGACCAAGCCCGAGCCCTACGCTCAATTATCGTGGACGAGTATCGTGGCCGTGGTCGGGGCCGTGGCTGGGAGCAGCGGGGCCGGGGCCGTGGCCGTGGCGCTGAATAATAATATAATATATAATATTGTATTATTTATTATTAATTATTATTAAAAATAAAATCAATTTATGCATTAAAATGTGGTTATTTCATTTTTCATACTTAGTTTATATCATAATATATACATATACATGAAAATTTACTTATTTCATTTTATTGTGCGTACATAGTCTGATGTAGATCACACTGCATCATCTTCTGCTTCGATTATCTGTAAATATATATATATTAATTATTATAACATAAAAACCACATTTTAGTTATATACAACTTAACGTAGAACTTACTTATATAGAAATAGTAGCCTTTTGCTATAGTAAGTGTAGAGACTACATAATGTGTCCAAAGAAGATGAGATCATATGATAGAAAGTCTTGTGGCAGAAATTTAAAAAAAGTTAATGGTAAAATTAGCGAAAATGAACGAAAAGATTCAATATTTTTACTGGTGTTGGTTTAGTATAGTATAATAATAAAAATATTTATTGGTGAATTGAAATTATTGTTAATGGAAAACTAGTAAAATTAATGAATAGCATAGCAACTATATAGAAATAGAGAGGCATTTTGCTATAATAAGTGTAGATTACAAATGTGTCCGAAGGAAATGAGAGTGACCCCTTTAAATGAAGGAAGAATAGATGTATAATTACTAAAATTGCAATAATTAGGGGTAGAATAAAATGAAATGAATAAAATCGGTTTAATGTGGCATTATCAATTGAAAATCCTCCTCAGATTCATTCAACTATTGTTTGTCCGATATAAGGAATAGCAGATAATAGATTAGTAATAACTGTGGCCCCTCAAAAAGATATTTGTCCTCATGGAAGAACATACCCTAGGAATGCAGTAGCTATAGATATTAGTATAATAATTACTCCTATAATTCATGCGGGAGTTGACTTAAATGAATGATAATAAATTCCTGGACCAACATGTAAATATATGGCAATAAAATATAATGATGCACCATTTATATGAATTAAACGGATTAATCATCCTATATTTACATCTTTTATAATATGAATAATTCTTTCAAAGGCTAAGTTAATATTTGGACAATAGTGAAGGGACAAAAAGATTCCTGAGATAATTTGGATTATTAGATATACTCCTAGAATTGAGCCAAAATTTCATCAAGAGTTGATATTTATTGGTGAAGGTAAGTTAATTAAAGACCCATTTGCAATTTTTATAGTTGGATTATGCTTTATAATTCTGATAAATTTAGATTTTTTCATAGTTAATTTTTCGTAGGGGTAGATATTTCGAAGAACATATTTTAATTGTTAAGATTAAGCAATATAATAAGTTTATAATTGTAATTACTGTTATAAGATTAAGGGGATAAAGATAAATTTTATAAATAAAGATATTTGTTGAGTTAATTTTATTATTTAAGTAAAATTCGGGTGTGGGGGAATAATATGTGTATACAATTAGTGTTAAAATTGTGATAATTATTAAATATCTAATTATTATAATTTCTCTTAATTTAATTTTTGATGGATAATTACTAATTATTCTAGTAAAGTATAGGAATATAATTATTATTCCTCCTACAATAGAGATAAAAATTATATATATATATTGATAAGGATGTTATGAAAAATATAATTATTAGATTCATAATGGTGTATATAACTAGGATTAGAATAAGTATTAATGGATGAATGAAATTTATTAATGTTGATGAGATGATTATAATCATTATTATTAAAATTAATAATTTTGTAGTTATATCTATTGTATTTGAAATTGTCATAGGAAACTAAATCAAAAAGTAGTTTAAGTTAAAACGTTAATTTTGGGTATTAATAATATTTTTATAAATTTTTTTAATTTTATCTATAAGAATATGTCTATTTTTAATTTACAAGATTAATGTTTTGTATAAACTATGTAGATATTATTGGTAATTTTATTTTTGTAAACTTATTTAATTACTTAAGTGTTTTAATTTTATTAATTTTTATTTTAATTTATGCAATATATATATAATCCTAACCTTAATAAATACTGAGACTCATTAATTTATAAAAATTAGTTAATGAGTCTGAACAGACATATATTTTGAAAATATAGAATAGAAATAAAATTTTCTATTAACTTAAAAGTAATTGAAAAATTAAGCTACAAGAGTTTATTTATAGATAATGGTATTCATGAAAACAAATAATAATATTTACATAAATTAATTACCCTGATAACCAGGTCTGCCGGCAGATCCGGCGCAGTTTATGTCCACATTCAACTACGGATCTGCCGGCAGACACTGACAAGGCAGGATCTGCTGCGGATCTGCTGTTCATCTGCCGGCAGATCCGCAGCAGATCCTGCTGCCCGTCCGACACATCCAATAGCGCCATCTGAAGGCAGGGTCTGCTGCGGATCTGCCGTCCATCTGCCGGCAGACCCTGCCTTGTCAGACCCTGCTGTCCATCTGCTGACAGACTGCAGGCAGGGTGGTTATCAGGGTATATATAGTTGATTCTATTATTGATCTGCCATTTTTGGACATATAAATAATTTAATTATCCTTAGATGAGTTTATTTACAGATTAATATAATTATATATAAATTAATAAATAATTTGTATGTACAGTGGACGCTCGATAATGAGCCGCAGTCGGGGCTCTAGAGGCGGGGTTTTCTCAGAAGCGGCATATTAAGGAGAGCCAATGTAACGCGCGCTCTCCCCATAACTCTCCTGTTTTCTTTTCCGTGATGGCTGCCCCCTACCAGAATACTCTTAAGGTGCGTCACACTGATGTGAGAAAAAGAAAAAACACAATCACGTATATGTATTGCTTGCGAATTGCTTGCGAACTCCAGTGTGGAGGCACCATTAAGGGTTAGCATTCATTGGCTCGCTGAGCGTGAGAGAAAGGGAGGTGCACACACGCGTGCGAGTAATGCGTGTGAGCTGGGGCGTTCCCAACGGCACATTAAACAGCGGCATATTATCCAGCGTCCACTGTATATCCTAATAGAGCCAAAAATGGGCGGGAACACGGAAAAGGTCGTGGTCTGCTCAGCATACCTACCATACGACTCTGAGGAGTCCCCCCCAACGAGGAACTCAGAGCACTGGTGGAGGCATGTAAAAATAGGGGGCTGCAACTGGTGGTGGGATGCGACGTCAATGCCCACCACATTGTATGGGGCAGCACCGATATCAACAAGAGAGGGACGAGCTTACTCGAATACCTCTCGACAACGGAACTGGAGATCCTCAATCGAGGTTTCAAGCCCACGTTCGTTACCTCCAGAAGGCAGGAGGTAATTGACATCACGCTGGGCTCCAGAAAGGTGGCTCAAGCAATAAAGGATTGGCATGTGGCGGAGGAGGTAACACTCTCCGACCACAGGCTAATCGAATTTAAACTGGCGGGAGACGCGGCACACGAACCCACGGGAGTCTACAGGAACCCCAGGGCCACCGACTGGCAACTCTACAAAGAGGAGCTAGAAGGAAGGCTCGGGGGGAACTTCGGACCCCCGAGAACGGGTGGGGGGATCGAGCAGGCGGTTGAGAAACTGCAGGCTGCGATCACCCAATCGTATGAGGCATCATGCCCGGCCAAACAAAGGAAAAGCAGCAGACGGGTACCCTGGTGGACCCAGGAGCTGACCAGGCACAGGACCAGAACCCGGGAGCTGCTAAACAGAGCCATGAGGCTTGGCACGAGGGTCGAATGGGAAAACTACAAGGAAGCCCATAGATCATACAAAAAGCTCATCAGAGCATCAAAAAGAAAAAGCTGGAGGGGATTCTGCCATGAATCCGAGGCCCTACCACTAGTGGCTAGGCTTCGAAAGGTTTTTGCAACCGGACCTCCGGAAAAACTGAACGGACTCAGACTCCCGGACGGGAGGTACTTAGAGGACCGACAACAAATCCTAGAACACCTGATAGAGGTCCACTTCCCAGGCTCGGGATTCTGTCAGCAGGGGCAGCCAACAGTAGAGCTGGAACCTCAAAGCGACGGACCGAAGGACCGGGGGATGGCCTCCAGAGTGGTAAACCGAGACAGGATCAGATGGGCCATAAACTCATTTAAGAGATTTAAGAGTCCGGGAGTAGACGGGATCTTCCCCGCCCTTTTACAGGAAGGAGGGGAGGACCTGATAAAACGACTGGACCTTATCTTCAAATCCTGTCTTGCCTTGGGGTATATACCCAAAACATGGAGAACGGCTAGAGTCGTGTTCATACCCAAACCAGGGAAGAAGGACTACGATTCTGCCAAATCCTTCAGGCCTATCAGCCTAACGTCCTTCCTTCTGAAGACGCTGGAAAGACTGGTGGATAGGCACATCAGGGAACATGCGCTGGTGGAAAGACCAGTTCAAAACTCCCAACACGCGTATCAGGCCGGCAGATCCGTGGAGACGGCGCTCCACCACCTGGTAGGGGTGGTAGAAGGGGCCCTGGAGCGGAAACAGTCGGTCCTGAGCGTATTCCTAGACATCGAAGGAGCGTTCGATAACACATCCTTGGATGCCATAAGCAGGGCTCTAGACAACTTCAAGATCGAAGAGTCGATCGGAAGGTGGATCCGCAACATGTTGCGGACTAGAGCCGTGACGGCCAGCTGGGAAGGGACCACGATAAGGGCTCGGGCCAACAGGGGCTGCCCGCAGGGGGGAGTTCTCTCCCCACTGCTGTGGACCCTGGTGGTAGACGAGTTACTGCGTGGGCTCGGAGAAGAAGGCGTAATAGTACAGGGCTATGCCGACGACATAGCGATCGCTGTCAGAGGCACGAGCCCGACATGCATGGCCAGGAGAATGCAGAAGGCACTCACACTGGTTCAGGAATGGTGCCACAACCAAAACCTAAGGGTAAATCCGTCCAAGACGGAGATGGTACTGTTCACGAGGAAGCGGAACTTAAAGTTTAAGGCCCCCTCAATATTCGGAGCGGAGCTTCACACCTCCTCGGAGGTAAAATATCTGGGAGTGACCCTGGATAAGAAGCTCACGTGGAAAAGCCACATCACGAAGCAGACCCAGAAGGCGCTTGTCACCTACTGGGCCTGCAGAAGGATGTTCGGCAGCACATGGGGATTAAAACCATGGGTGGTTAAATGGATCTATACAGCCATCCTGGAGCCCCAACTAATATACGCCTCAGTGGTATGGTGGACCTCCATGAGGAGGGACACCCACAGGAGGACATTGGGGAAGGTGTATCGCCTGGCACTGCTGGGGATAACGGGTGCGTTTCCCACCACGCCCACCCTGGCGATGGGGGCCTTGCTGGACCTGCCGCCGCCGCACTTGGCTGCGGAGGCCGGGGCTAGGAAGGCTGCCCTGAGGATACACTTTGCGGGAAGATGGAAAGGCACGGGGAATGGGCACGCGGCGATCCTGCAGCACGTAAGGGACTCGTACGAGGCTCTGGACTGCGGAGGAGACCAATGTGACCCAGCCTACCGCTTCCAACATAACTTCGTCGTTCGCTTTCCAAGCAGGAAGGACTGGGAAGAAAACGAGAAGGAGTTACTCTCTCCGGGGGGACTTATCTGGTATACAGATGGTTCCAAAACCAAAACCGGAACCGGAGCCGGGATATGTGGGGAGAGGCCCAGGGTGGAAAGATCCATCGCCCTGGGCCCACACGTATCGGTCTTTCAGGCGGAGGTGCAGGCTATCAGGACCTGTGCCAGATTGAATCTGGACAGGGGCTATGAGGGCAAGCACATCTATATCTGTAGCGACAGTCGGGCCGCACTGGGATCCCTCCGCAACACGGTGGTGAGATCCAGTCTGGTGCTAGACTGCGTGGACGCGCTGACGCAATTGGCTAACAGCAATCGCATCAGTCTACTATGGGTTCCGGGGCATGCCGGAATCGAGGGAAACGAAGGGGCAAACGTCAGGGCTCGAGAAGGTGCGCGTAATCTGGATCGTGACCCGTCGTGCACCGTAGGTGTCTCCATGGGGACTGTGAAGGAGTGGACGAGTCGCTGGATCAGACAGCAACTCGAACAACTCTGGGAACGGACCCAACAGATGAGACACGCGAAGGCTCTGCTGAAGCGGCCTTCAAAGAAGATAGGGGCGGCGCTCAGCCGCCTGGATAGGTCGCAGCTGCGACTACTCGTGGGGATGGTCACAGGACACTGGCACACGAGAAAACACCTGGCGCGCCTAGGGATCGGTGAGGGACCTAGGTGCCCGCGGTGCGGGGAGGACGACGAAACGCCGCTCCACCTAATGACGCAGTGCGAGGGTATGGCGGCCCAATGGCAGTTACTGCTGGGAGCTGCCTTCCACCGCACGTCGAACCTGGAGGACACAACCCTAAGCGGGCTTCTCGAGTTCGCACGAGAGGCCGGCCTAGTGGCAAGCCCTCCCAACTAGGACTGCCCGTACGGGCTCGGGCACAATGGTCCCATAGGACTGAGTGCCCGAAAACCGCCCAGGAAAAAAAAAATGTATATATTAATAAATAATTTATATATATATATATATATATATATATATATATAAATTATTTATTAATATATATATATATAGAATTAAATAAATAAATATATATAAATTAAAATATATATATATATATAATTGTATTTAAATAATTAGATGAATCTATATAAATATAAATTATTTATATATCTAAATATAAGAGATCAATAAGAAGCTTGACTATATATAAATGATTTAAGTAAAAATCAAAATTTATTGCATATGGATATCATTATTTATAAATAAATCTTTCGAACTTGATAATATATATATTATTTATGGGTTCATCGAATTAATAATTAATTTAGTTCAATATAGTCCATAAATCTATCAATAATAATTTAAATAAGATCAATAGATATTATATATGTATATAAATTATTTATATATATATATATATATATATATATATATATATATATTAGTTTTATTATTGTTCCCCTCAGGGTTACAATCTCCCTTATCCTCTCCTCGATCCTTACACTTTCCTTAACCTATCTTACCCTTACTTAACCTCAACTTATCCTACTTATCTTACTTTTACACTACCTATCTATTTACATACTTATAATTATACTTATACTATTTACAATATTTACATAATATTTACAGCATGCCCCGCTCCTTTGCTAACGCTCGCTCCTCTCGCTCGCCCGCTCGCACGCTCGCACGCTCGCACGCTCCCTCCCCGGACGTCCGCTTCCGCTCGTCTCTCCGTCCACTCCAATCCCTCATTCATTCCCCCGTTCCCCCACACACTCGTCTCCTCTCTTCCAACTTCCTCATCCACTTCTCTCCCTCTCCTTCATCTCCTAGAACTTCCCCTGCCATCTCCTGCCACCCCTTTTCTTCCCCCCACCCCATGCACTCCTCCCACACATGCTCCCATGTCTCCTCCCCCCTCCCACAAACCCTGCACCTCCTCTTCTCTCCCTCCTCCCAGTATCTGCCCCCCCTCATTTCAGTACCCAGCCTGAACCTCGCCACTCTTTTCCACCTACTTTCCCCCAACCCCTTCTTTAAATACCCCGGTAACCCTTCTCCCTTCACCCTTCCGTACCATGCGTTGTATCTGGCACTCCCTATCCTTTCCCACCTCTCCTCCTTCTGTACTTTCCATTCCCTGCTCACCAGTTCTTCTCCTCTTAGTCCCCCATCCTCCCTCATCCTCTCTATCTCCTCAAGCGTCCATCCCCTCCCCTCAAAAAACTCCTTCCTTTCCGTTTCCCACCCTTCTAGCACCTTTCCCCTCCTGATCCTCCCCTTCACCTCCTCCCAGCACCTCCTTGCTAGCTCTCCCCCCTGTCCTTCCTCCAGCTTCCTCTCGAAAGCCCACGCCCTCATCCCTGCCCTGCCCTTCATCATTCCCCTCTGCGTCTCCTCCCTCACCAGATACCCCGGTGTACTCCTTTCTACCCCCAGCACCCACTTCAGAAACCTTTCCTGTATCCTCTCTATTTTTTCCCTTTCCCTCCATCCCCACACCTCCGCCCCGTACCCCACCACCGGCCATACTAGTCTGTCGAATAGCCATAATCTTTTTTCCCAGTCTTTTTCAAATAGCCTTTTTCCAATCCCCCATACCTTTCCCATCACCGCGGCCCCCTTCTTCACTCTTTCCCCCACGTGTCCCTCCTGCCCCCCATTCCCCGTCAACGTGTACCCCAGGTACCTAAAACTCCTCACCTCTTCCAGCTCCTCACCCTTCCACCTCCAAGTCACCTTCTTCCACCTCCCCCCCCTCCTCCTGCACCTCATGACCTTTGTTTTTCCCACATTCACTTGTAACCCCTTCCCATCCACATATTTTTCCAACTTCCCCATCAATCCTTTCATTCCTTCCTCGTCCTCAGCTATCACCGCCACGTCATCCGCGTACGCTAATGCGTACACTTTTCCCTCCCCTAATTTTACCCCTCCCCATCTTCCCTTTTCCAATTCCTCGTCCAGGTCCGCGATTAAAAGTGTGAATAGGCTCGGGCTCAACGGGCACCCTTGCCTCACCCCTCTCGCAGTCCAAAACCTCTCTCCTTCCTGTCCCCCCACCCGCACCCTACATATTGTTTCCCTTAAAACCTCCTCACACCTCACCACTAGCTGCTCTCTCACTCCCCTCCCCCTCATTGCCCCCACTAATACCTCCCTGTCCACCGAGTCAAACGCGGCCTTCATATCTATAAACAGAACTACCATATTTTTCCCCTTTCTCCCCACCTGCCTGTTAATCAGGTAATTTAAAACATATACGTTATCAATACACCCCACCCCCCGCCTAAACCCCGTTTGACTCGGTGGCAGCAATCCTTTCTCCTCTACCTCCACCCTCAGCCTTTCCGCTAACACAGACGCATACACCTTGTATGCCGTCTGCGTTAGGGTTATACCTCTATAGTCCTCCACCTTTCCGCCTCCCCCCTTTTTTATCACCGGGACTATCACTCCCTCCTTCCATCCTTCCGGCCATCCTTCCCCCCTCCACACCCTATTGCACATCACCCATAACCATTCCTCTACTTCTGCCCCACCGTACTTCCATACCTCGTTCGGGATCCCGTCCCCTCCTCCCGCCTTCCCGTCCTTTAAATTCCTTATCACCTTTCTTATCTCTTCCCTTCCTATCTCTGCCTCTCCGTCCTCCCACCTCCTCTTCTCTCCACCCCTTCTCACTCTCCATTCTACTCCCCCTAGCAAACCTTTAAAATATTCGTCCCAATCTCCTATTGCTATTTCCTCATTTACCCTTCCCCTCCTCTTCCTTCCCCTATTAACCACCTTCCACACCTCCCCCTCCGTTCTCACCCCTTCCACCTCCTTCATCCACCTCTCCACCTCCTTTCTCCTTTTTTCCTCGCATAACCTCCCATACTCCCTCTTCAACTCCTTGTATTTTCTTCCATCCCCTCCTTCCCTCCTCCATTTTCTCAGTTCTCTCCTCACCTTCCTTTTCCCCTCTCTACACTCCGAATCCCACCACCCTCCCCCCTTTTCCTTCTTCCCCTCTTTACTCATCTGAGCCATTGCTCCTTTTATCCTTCCCCGCAGCTCACTCCATTCCTCCTCCACTTCTCTCTCCCCTTCGCCCCTTTTTCCGAACTTCCTCATAAAATCCATCCTTCCTTCTTCTGTCCAATTTCCTCTGTCTCCCCCCTTTTCCCCCCTCCCCCCTCCTCCCTCCCCTCCCCTCTCAGCCACACCACCACCGGATGGTGATCCGATTCTATCCTATCGCCTACCTCCATCCTCTCCACCTTTTCCCTTGTAGCCTCATTTCCTATCACATAATCTATCACCGTGTTCCCCCGCCCCCCTGTGAAGGTCCACTCCCCCTCCTCATCCACCTCTATATTCCCATTCATTATTTCCCAGCCCATTTCCCCTAGATGCTTGCACAATATCCTCCCTTCCCCATTTACCTCCTTATCCTTAGATCTCCTACTTCCCTCCCCCTTCCCCTCCTCCTCCTCCCCTCCCCATGCTTCTCCCCCTTCCTCCCCTGTACGCGCGTTAAAATCCCCCCCTATAACTACCCTCACCCCCCCTTCCCTCTCCTCCATCCATTCTCCTAGCTCCTCTAATTTCTCCTTCAGGTCTCCATTAACATAGACCCCTACCACCTTCCACCAGCCCCCACCTATTTTCACCTTCTTAGCCATTATCCCCTCCCTTCCTCCTCCTCCCCCTTCACCCAATTCCAGCCCCTTTCTCACACCCATTAACATACCCCCTATCGCCCTCCCCCTCTTGTTTTCCCTCCTGGCCCATTGTTTCTCCCATGTATATCCCCTTGGTAGCCTTCTTTTCACTTGCTCCCAATCTTTCTCTTCGACCCAGGTCTCACTTAACATCATAACGTCCCATTCCATCAATCCCCTCCAAAAATCTTCATCCTTCCTCCTCACTCCCGCCACATTCCAGAAGGCCACCTTCCAGATCCCCCCCTTTTCCTTCCCCTTTTTCTTTTTCTCCTCCTTTCCCACCTCCCCTCCCCCTTCCGACTTCACTCCTTTCCCTGGTCCTCATACCATTTCTCCCTTATTTCGTCCCACCTCCTTACCTTCCCATCCACCCACATTTTCATATATCCCACCTGCACTCTCCTACCCTTCTCTCTCTCCCTCTGAGCCTCCCTCTCAATCTTCCACTTCGCCCTCCTTTCTTCCTCTGTGAGGTCGTCCTCCACCCTTTCTTTTCTTCCTCTCAATTTGTTTTTTGCCTCCATTACTTTCCTCTTTTCTTCTCTTCCCTTCAGATTCACTAGCGCCATTCCCCCTCCTTCCCTTCCTGTCTTACCTACTCTCTTCACCTCCTGTATTCCCTCCACCCCCAGCCCCATCCTTTCCCAGAGCCTCCCCACTTCCACCTTCACCTCGCTTCCTTCCCCCCCCCCCAACCCCCTTACCATCACGTTATTTCTTCTCCTCTCTCTTTCCTTCTTGTCCTGTATCACCTCTATCTTTCTCACTCTCAGTCCCCACACCCCCTCATTCCCAGATATCTCTACATCCCCCCCCTCCCCCTTCCGTTCTTTTTCCCATCTCTCCACCTTCTCTATCACCTCATCCATCCTTTTCTCTCTCTCTTCCATCTTTCCCAACATTTCTACCAAACCTTCCCTCCTTCCCCTCTCCTCCCTCATCTCCTCCTCCCACCTCCTCCTCTCTCCTCTCCACTCTTCTTCCCTCCGTCTTCTCTCCTCCCTCTCCATTTCCATTTCCTCCCTATCCTTTCTTATTTCCTCCCTAAGCTCTTTCCTTTCCTCTCTGTCCCTTTTCATATCCTCTCTCATCCTCCTGATCTCTAGCATCATTTCCCTCATCATTTCTACTATTCCTTCGCCCCCCTCCTCTCCTTCTTTCCCCCCCCCGGCTTTTCGCATTTCTCCGGCGACCTCCTTGTCTTCCCGCTCCTCTTAAACCCTCCCTTCCCCTCCATCTCATCCTCTATCCCCTCCTCCCTCTCCCTCTTTTTTCCATAATAGTTTTCTAAACTCCCCACACTGCTCCCTACACTACTTGTACTGTCCCTCCTCTTTTTATTCTCACCTCGTAATCCCCCCTTCCCTTTCTCACCCTCCTTTCCCTCTTCCATCCTTCCTGTGCCTGTTCACTCCCTTCCCCTGGCCTTTATTATCCCTTTTCACCCTCTTTGTTTTCTTCTCTCTGTTCTCACCTTCTTTTCCTTCCTACCTCGCGCCTTATCTCGCCTTATCCCCCACTTGAATTTCCCGCCTTTTCGATCCTCTGTTTTATTTTTCTCCTCTCCCGCACTGTGTCGCCACTTACCTCTCACCGCTCTTCGCTTCCTTCCCGCCTTATTTCATCTACCGGCACACCTAACCTCTAAACCTCCCCCTATCTCTGCTGTTTCTCCAGCCCACCCTACAGCCCGTCCTATCCTTATATCCCTCGCTCTTCCTCATTACCCCAACTCTCTCTCGCATCCACCCTCCAGCCCTTCCTCACCACCTCACTCGCCTTTCCGTCCCACAGTCACCCGCTCACTTTCACCCAGCACTGCCACGCTCGCGACCGGAAACGGAAGTCCTATATATATATATATATATTTATATATTTAATTCTATATACATATATATATTAATAAATTATTTATATATATATATATCTATTTATATAACAGTATTTTGACTGTACAAAGGTAGCATAATAATTAGTCTTTTTATTGAAGGCTTGAATGAACGAGTTGATGAAATATTTACTGTCTCTAGATTAAATTATTAATTTAAATTCTGAGTAAAAATGCTTAGATTTTTATATGGGACGAGAAGACCCTATAGAATTTTATATTTTTATTAAGTTTATTACTAAAAAATATTTTGTTGGGAGGATGTTTAAATTTAATTAACTTTAAAAATTTTATCCAATTATTTTTGATTAAGAGAAGATAGTTTATTATAAATTGTTAGATTAAATTACCTTAGGGATAACAGCGTAATATCTTTGGAGAGATCATATTTATGAAGATGATTGCGACCTCGATGTTGAATTAAGATATAATTTAAATGCAGGAGTTTAAATTTTAAGTCTGTTCGACTTTTAATATCTTACATGATTTGAGTTCAGATCGGCGTGAGCCAGATCGGTTTCTATCTATATTATTTGTATAAATTTTTGTACGAAAGGACTTAGTTTATGAACTAATTTTTATATTATATATTAAGATTATTAAATAAAATTACTTCCTTGGCAGAGTAGTGCGTTAAATTTAGAATTTAAAATATGTATATAAATTATAGGTAGTAATTTATTCTTTTTTTATCTACTTTTTTTTAACTTATTTTATTTAGTTATATTAGTATTATTAATATTAGTTGGTATAGCTTTTTTAACTCTTTTTGAACGAAAGGTTTTGGGGTATATTCAAGATCGTAAGGGTCCAAATAAGGTTGGATTGGGGGGTCTTTTACAACCTTTTAGAGATGTAATTAAATTATTAAATAAAGAATTTTTTTATATTGATAAAATGAATTTGTATTTATATTATTTTAGAGTTGTTTTAATTTTATTTTTATCTATAACATTATGATTAATTTATCCATTTATTTTAAACTTGTATTCTATAAAGATTGGTATATTGTATTTATTAAGAGTTTTAAGAATAGGGGTGTACCCTATTATAATTGGTGGTTGAGCTTCCAATTCTAATTATTCAATATTAGGGGCAATTCGGTCAATCTCTCAGTCAGTATCTTATGAGGTGAGACTTTTTTTAACTATATTTTCTGTAATTTTGTTAGTTGAGAGTTATACGGTGTCAGATTTATTGAAGTATCAATGTTATGTAAAATTTGTTTTAATTTTAATACCTATTTATTTAATGTTTTTAATTAGGTTATTAATTGAACTTAATCGAACACCTTTTGATTTGGTGGAAGGGGAATCGGAATTAGTGTCTGGGTTTAATACGGAATATTTTGGTGGGAGATTTGCATTAATTTTTATAGCTGAGTATTTAAGAATTATTTTTATAGGATTTTTAGTTTCTTTAATATTTATGGGATTTAATCTATTTGGGGGTAAATTTCTAATAATATGAATATATCATATTTTTTTTATTATTTGAATTCGTGGTGTTATACCTCGTATTCGGTATGATGAATTAACCCTGATAACCATCTGACGCCAATCTGACATCAGATTGGTAGCAGAGTCTGGCATGAGAGCGCAGAATCTGACGTCAGATCCGTAGTCGTCTGTGTCCGCATTTGGCTGCGTTCTGAGGTACAGAATCTGATGTCAGATTCTGATGTCAGATCGGCAGCAGATGGACAGCAGATTCTGCCGTCTGCTTGGCACAGCTAACAGTGCCATCTGAGGGTCAGGATTAGCAAACTAACGTGTGGTAAGAAAAAAAAATACCAACAAATACGAAAGTTGTAATTCCCAAGCGGTCACCCATCCAAGTACCAACCGCGCCCAATACCGCTTTAACTTCAGTGATCGGACGAGAACTTGTGTTTTTTCTGACACGAAATGATCGTTGGAAAAATTTGTCTCTTATTAATACTTCTTGTGTAAAAATCTTCATACTATTATATTCTAAGAACTTATTATATAGCGTTTAAGTCGAAAAGAGTCGTTGTTCTGTGGTATAAGTACCTGTTTAAATTACAAATAATATCAATATTAAATAACTTACCTAACGCAATTCTTTTTACCTGTTGTATTTCATTTTTATACATTTTCTGTGGACTTTACTGACATGGTAGTAGAATTGGACAGAGTTTAAATGTATTCTACAGGAATTAAAGGTTAATGTTATGAATTTATTATATAAATTAACTTATTTTCACAATTATATAATAAATTAACTTATTTTCACAATTTAACCTTTAATTCCTGTAGAATACATTTAAACTGTGTCCAATTCTACTACCACGTCAGTAAAGTACACAGAAAATGTAAAATTGTAGTTTAAACAAGTACTTATGCCACAGAACAACGACTCTTTTCGACTTAAACGTTATATAATAAGTTCTTAGAATATAATAGTATGAAGATTGTTTAAAAATAAGTATTAATAAGAGCCAAATTTTTCCAACGATCATTTCGTGTCAGAAAAAACTCAAGTTCTCGTCCGATCACTGAAGTTAAAGCGGTATTGGGCGCGGTTAGTACTTGGATGGGTGACCGCTTGGGAATTACAACGTTTCGTATTTGTTGGTATTTTTTTTTCTTACCACACGTTAGTTTGCTAATCCTGACCCTCAGATGGCGCTGTTAGCTGTTGTCCATCTGCTGCCGATCTGACATCAGCATCTGCTGTCAATCTGCTGCCGATCTGACATCAGAATCTGACATCAGATTCTGTACCTCAGAACGCAGCCAAATGCGGACACAGACGACTACGGATCTGACGTCAGATTCTGCTGCCAGATCTGGTTATCAGGGTATATATTGCATAAATTAAAATAAAAATTAATAAAATTACAACACTTAAGTAATTAAATAAGTTTACAAAAATAAAATTACCAATAATATCTATATAGTTTATACAAAACATTAATCTTGTAAATTAAAAATAGACATATTCTTATAGATAAAATTCAAAAAAATTTATAAAAATATTATTAATACCCAAAATTAACGTTTTAACTTAAACTACTTTTTGATTTAGTTTCCTATGACAATTTCAAATACAATAGATATAACTACAAAATTATTAATTTTAATAATAATGATTATAATCATCTCATCAACATTAATAAATTTCATTCATCCATTAATACTAGAGGTCGTGGCTTTTCACGTGTATTGAATTACACGTGTACACGGGACACGTGTGATGTGTATTAAGATAGTAAAAATCCGTGTTCTTAATATACGCGTACACGGATTATAAGTACACGTGTACACGGATACCCGTGTATTTCTGTTCACGGATATCCGTGTATTCTATATTATTCTATTATTATTCTAGTAAATATATTCAAATACATTAATTATTTTATTAATTTCACAATCTCAGAGTTCTGGGATATCCATAGATATTAAAAATCTGACAAATCAAAAGTCAAAACACGTGTATCTAAATTCACGTGTATCTACCCAGTAAACAAACTGACTGCAGTCTGACGACAGATTGATGTCAGATTCGAGTATATTCTGACGTCAGATTCGGGTCCTACTATGTCCGCATTTGACTATGGTTTTGTGGTCAGAGCCTGACCTCAGGATCTGATCACAGATTGATGTCAGATTTCGATCAGATCTTGCTGCCGTGGCTGACCGCAGATTGAGAGCAGAAATCGAGCAGATCCTGCGCAGCGCGATCTGACGGCAGATTGGTGTCAGATACAGAGCAGATTCTGACGTCAGATTCGGTGCCTATTATGTCCGCATTTGACTATGGTTCTGCGGTCAGAGCCTGACATCAGGATCTGACCGCAGATTGATGTCAGATTTCGATCAGATCTTGCTGACAAAAACCGCCCGCAAATTGGCGGCAGAAATCAAGCAGATCCTGATGTCGGCCATAGTTGGCAATTTTATATAATAGTATAGATTTAAAAACAGTGCGAAAGTCTTTAGCGTAAATAATATATAGAACACGTTTATAAGACCGACTTGAAAGATCTGATTCCTACCATATTTTATGGAAGAAAGAAAAGTTGGTAAACCATGTATTTAAACGGGTATTATAACATTTTTAATGTTTTACTTAGCAAGTTGTTAGTGAATTGAATGCCAGGTCGGCTCAAAATAATGATTTAAACTTTGAAAGACAGTTCTTCCAAATAAAAAAGAATTAATGGTAACTACTATTTATTCAGTCGTCTTAGGGCGGGTATTATCATCAATAGTTTTTTAGTTTTTAGCATGCGGCATCTTCTACTAGTCTAGTAGATTAATAAAGGATGCCGGATGCTTAAGACGATCTTCGTCTTCAGCAACGACTGATAATACCGCCCTTACAGACGGGTATACCAAATATATACTCCGCAGTGGAATGCCGGCAAATACGAGTCGTACTCGAGAGCCCTGAATGATCAAGCCCTCGGCCACTTATTCCCGCGACGGTGCTATTTCGCAAGCGAGAAACGCTCGCCCAATCGCGCCCTGGCGGGGTCGTGTCGTGAACTATGTCAGCAGAATCTGCTGTATTTCTGCTGCCTATCTGACGTCAGATCGCGGAGCGCAAGATCTGCTCGATTCCTGCCATTAAATTGTATCAGCAGACTTTCCTTACTTTCTGCCGCCAAACTGCTCGCAGGCTATGTAAGCAGAATCTGTTGTATTTCTGCTGCCTATCTGACGTCAGATCGCGGAGCGCAGGGTCTGCTCGATTTCTGCCATTAAATTGTATCAGCAGATTCTCTGCAGTGTCTGCCGCCAAACAGCTCGCAGACTGTGTACACAGAATCTGCTGCATTTCTGCTGTCTATCTGACGTCAGATCGCGGTGCGCAGGGTCTGTTCGATTTCTGCCATTAAATTGTACCAGCAGACTCTCCTTACTTTCTGCCGCCAAACTGCTCGCAGGCTATGTCAACAGAATCTGCTCTGTATCTGACACCAATCTGCCGTCAGATCGCGTTGCGCAGGGTCTGCTCGATTTCTGACATTAAATTGGATTAGCAGATTCGCCGCAGTATCTGCCGTCAAACTGCCCGCAGGCTATGTCAACAGAATTTGCTCGATTTCTGCTGCCTATCTGCCATCAGATCGCGCTGCGCAGGGTCTGCTCGATTCCTGCCATTAAATTGTCAGTCTGCTTTCATCATCGAATATAACAAATACTGTATCAAATCTGTAGTCTTTCTGCCACAAACATTTGTACTCAGGCGTTGAGCAAAATCTGCAAATACGGACGTGGCTATCTGGGTAAATTCACGCGTATTTAAATACACGTGAAATTGTGTACGGGTACCCGTGTACTAAAAGATCACAAAAAAAAAATAGAAAAAGTATACAATACAAAAAAAGATGTGAAATCAAAATGAGCTGCCAGTACATAAAGGTGCTTTCCAACTGCGCTTAAGATGACACAACTACATACACACAGCTGAAATGCTGTGTTCATACATTCCATTACAATGTATTACATAATATTAAGCAGATATATTTTTATACAAATAAATATTTTAATACGAATAAATATTTTATTCAAAATACTTGGCGCTGCGCAACCGAAAAAATATTAATTGCCTTAGTATTAATTAATAATTTACAACAACTCCATTACAATATAAAATACATATACATACACATATTAGAAACGCAGTCAGATTTATTCTACATATATTTAATTCTAATATCATACGTAGCATATGCACACGCACGCACGCACACACACGCACGCACGTACAAGAAAGAAAGAAAAGGATTAATGCAATTTATACATATTTATTGAGTTTAGCAACACCAATTCGGGGCGCAGCGCCAAGTATTTTGAATAAAATATTTATTCGTATTAAAATATTTATTTGTATAAAAATATATCTGCTTAATATTATGTAATACATTGTAATGGAATGTATGAACACAGCATTTCAGCTGTGTGTATGTAGTTGTGTCATCTTAAGCGCAGTTGGAAAGCACCTTTATGTACTGGCAGCTCATTTTGATTTCACATCTTTTTTTGTATTGTATACTTTTTCTATTTTTTTTTTGTGATTATTATTGTCTTCTATTTTTTGTGATTTATTTGATTTTTCATGTACTTGGCGTATTTTTTTACTTTTTTGAAGTTTTTTATGGGGATCTCACTTCTTTTTACAAAGATAATTTGCGTAGGGACTGACTTTAGATAATTTTTAATATTATAAATTACGAATTATCACGCGACAGAATTAAGGATAAATTCTAGATTCTACTTTCTGTGATTATTATTGTCTTCTATTTTTTGCGATTTATTTGATTTTTCATGTACTTGGCGTATTTTTTTACTTCTTTGAAGTTTTTATGGGTATATACAACTTAACGTAGAACTTACTTTTATAGAAATTATATAGAAATAGTGGCCTTTTGCTATAGTAAGAGTAGAGACTACATAATGTGTCCAAAGGAGGCGAGAGCATATGATAGAATGTCTTGTGGCAGAAATTTAAAAAATGTTAATGGTGATTTAAAGAAAATGAACAAAGAGATTCAATATTTTTACTGGTGTTGGTTTAGTATAGTATAATAAAAATATTTATTGGTGAATTGAAATATTGTTAATGGAAAACTAGTGTTACGTATGTGGAATTTTCCCATACGTCGCTCTCAACCGTTTTTCGAGCTCGCGTCTGCGAAGGGAAAACGCCCTAAAAGCCTTTCGCTTATCAACCCCACTAATGGAGGTCAAGATCTCTACCAGCTGCATCGCGACCGTGAGAACGGGAGTGACACGACGACGACCCCGAAGGATTTTCCTTATATGGAAATTCATAACGCATCCCCACACATTTTTGGGACTATATAAACCCTTCGGTTTCTACCCTCGGCGGTTAAAAGCTATAGAGTCACACGTAACGTCACGTCGTGTCACGCTCGTACAGAGTTGGTTAGATTCAGTTCGATCAGGCTAAAGTCTCTATCGGAATCAAAGTTAATCTAGTAGAATCCGCGAGTTCGGTTTATATTCTATTTGGAACTTTCACTCGTACGCCCCGCATCGCCAGTGCGTCAACACCGTGCAATTAGTGGTAACATATACACATTCTATTTAATTATTAATCGCGACACTTACATTTGTATTAATTGTTTATTCAATATACTTATGGTGTTCACGTCTAAATCGAGTCGATTTCGTTAAACCTATCTTTTACCAAGCGATCCTTATAATATTAGTAGCACTCACCCACAGATACAACTTTACCGCTCGAGTTGTATCAAATTAAGAGTTACGAGGCATTACTAACATTTCCTGCGACTCCCCGATTTAGCATCGGGTTCGTTCGCACCTCTTTACCAAAATAAGTCATCTTCTCCAACCCAGTGGCTCCCCGATTTCGCATCGGGTTCGTCCACGAAACATTACCTCTCCTACGGCTCCCTGATTTCGCATCAGGTTCGTCCGTATCCTACAGCTCCCTGATTTCGCATCAGGTTCGTCTGTAAGTCTACCTACTTCCGAACAGCTCCCTGATTTCGCATCAGGTTCGTCTGTGAATAATCCAACCTCCTAGCAGCTCCCTGGTTTCGCACCAGGTTCGTCTGTGAACTTTATCCTAGTGACTCCCCGATTTCGCATCGGGTTCGTTCACGACGTTTCACCCTCCTACGGCTCCCTGATTTCGCATCAGGTTCGTCCGTGTCTGACTCCATTCCTAGAGGCTCCCTGATTTCGCATCAGGTTCGTCCTCGCCGTCAATAATCCTAGCGGCTCCCTGATTTCGCATCAGGTTCGTCCGCGCACCTAACTAACAAATTCATATCCGTATTCCTGGGGAAATACCCCTCTCGCCGGCCTCTCGCGTTGCCGCAGCCCCGGCTCGTAACAGAACTGGTGACAGCGGTGGGATGCTACTGCATTAGAATCGCTGTAAAAATTTGGGTTTTTAAATACGTTAAATCACTCGTAATTTATTATCGACGATATACTAGTTTTCTCTAGTCAAGTCACTTATTTATTTTAAAATGGCAACCGCACAAGCGAACGTCTCTTCTAACGATATAATGAACCTGACAGTTTCAATTGCAAACTCAATGTCACTCTTGACGCAACGGACATGTATACAGAATATTACTATGTCAATTCCAACATTCGACGGTGAAAGTCCAACCTTGTCGCGCTTCGTACAAAATGTGGAAGACGGGTTAACTTTGATTCCTAAGGATACGGAAGCCGAGTATCTTGCAATAATTTTAACGAAACTGATCGGTCCAGCTCGCAGGTGCACGTTAGAGCATAAATTCGAGTCTGTTAAGTTATTAGTTCAACATTTGAAAAAGAGATTCGCGCCGGGAAGAAGTTTGTCATATTTTCAAGTTGAAATCGCGAAATTAAGCATTCGCGAAGGAGAAAGTCTGCGACAGTACGTCGACAGGACTAGTCATCTCGTTTATTGTGCGCGCGGAGCTATTCGGGAAAGGTATCTGGATCACGCTGAAGATTTCGTCAAAGAAATGGAAAAAGACGTTAGGGAAAACTTCATCGATGGTTTACCGGATCGAATTTCTTGGAAAGTGTCGGCTCAGAGTCAAGACATTAAAACACTTGAGGAAGCTTACGACGCCGTGCTACAGATAGACAGAAAATTAAGGAATCGGCGACAGTCGCCCCGTAATGAATCACCCTCCAGGTGGTCTCGCCGAGATCATTACGCCGAAAATTCTCGTCGGCACGACCGTGAAGTGTCATACCCACACTCTCCGAGTAGATACGACCAGAATAGGGATCGGTTTACAAGAACGTCTGCTTTTGAAGAGGACCGAGAAGGACGAACACGCACGACGGCCTGGACTTTGCGTCACCGGAGCCCCTCGAAATCGCCTTCTTATCGCTCCGACTCATCATACGCAGATGATGGAGAAAAACATTATTCTATTTTAAAAAATCCCGATAAAGATCGCAAGCCGAGTTTATATTGTTGGCATTGCGGTACAGCCGGACATGACGGAAAATCCTGTAGGAAACAACCGCGTAGTCCGAGATATAGACGAGACTCGCGAGATTCGTCCGTCGAATCAAACAAGTCTTTAAACTTCGATCGCGCTCAACGTATAGGCGACACGATGAGCGGAAACAAGGAAGCTCGCCAAAGGACAGTCCGCTTCGAAGAGGAACTCTCATCAAGGAAGCACCTGCCCCACGCATCAACATCAAGGTTCCAGAACTGGAGTCAGGAACGGGAGAATTCTTAATCGATGGTGGAGCATCCGTTAATTTAGTAGTCATTAACGCCCTGGGAGAAAAAGCCGCGATAAACTCTCGGGAAGAAATCGAATTAACCGGAATTACTACTAATCCAATTCATACTTTGGGAACAACAATTCTTCATATCCACGAAGCTCCCGCACTTTTCTATGTAGTAAAAGAGCTTGCAATAGAAGCAGACGGACTTATAGGAAGCCCATTTTTAAAACAAGAAGAGGCCGAAATTTCCTATTATCATAAGACTTTAGTGTTGAAGAATAAACCAACCCGACCTCTCCGTTTTTCAAATTATCAAGACATACCTCAAACAAAAGTACTACTGACGTCGACCAAACATCGTATCGAACCTAGGACGTCGCAACAGATTGCTATAACAATAGCAAACCCCAGGATGAAGGAAGGATATTTACCACGTATCAAGACCCTCGAACATCTTTACATAGGGGAAGCAGTTGTAAGAAATAATAAGGGAAAATGCTACGTTATGGCAACAAACACCAGCGATGTACCACTAGATGTAGAGATAGAACCACAAACATTAGAGCCATTCGATATCTTCAGTTCGTCAGATGAAGATTTTCACCCATCTGTAGAACACCCGTCAAAATTCAAAACAAACGAAGATAGAATACAAAAAATTTTAGAAACCTTCAACACCAAACATTTGAACAAGGAGGAACTAGATTTCGTTACCAATTTAGTTAGAGATTTCCCCGATCGCTTTTATCTTCCTGGAGATAAACTCGGAAAGGCCTGTGACTTTAAACATTCAATCCATACATCCAACGATATTCCAATCAACACAAGACAATATCGTTATCCTCTCATACATCAAAAGGAAATTCAGAAACAAATCAGCGCGTTATTATCAAATGGTATAATTACACCTTCAAAATCTCCATACAATTCACCTTTATGGATCGTACCGAAGAAAGAAGATGAGAACGGAGTGAAGCGTTCGCGTCTGGTAATAGATTTCCGTGGCCTCAACGATATAACTATTTCCGATAAGTACCCATTACCTCAAATCACGGAGATATTAGATCGATTAGGAGGAGCTAAATATTTTTCAGTCTTTGATCTTGCCAGTGGATTTCACCAAATACAGATGGATCCGAAAGATAGAGCAAAAACAGCATTCACTACTCCAAATGGACACTACGAATTCACTCGAATGCCTTTCGGATTAAAGAATGC
Organism: Andrena minutula; assembly: GCA_929113495.1. Taxonomy (NCBI): domain Eukaryota; kingdom Metazoa; phylum Arthropoda; class Insecta; order Hymenoptera; family Andrenidae; genus Andrena; species Andrena minutula. The sequence goes on from OV815997.1 coordinate 16,549,079, forward strand.
ACCACCCACCTTTCAACGCCTGATGGATCAAGCACTCACTGGACTTCAAGGAACAGACCTCTTTGTCTACTTGGATGACATAGTGATTTACGCATCATCGTTACAGGAACATAATATCAAAGTCAAAAAGCTGTTGAACCGCCTCCGAGAACATGGATTAACCCTCCAGACCAACAAATGTCAGTTCTTGCGAAAGGAAGTGGCGTACCTTGGACACATTATTTCAAAGGAAGGAGTAAGACCTGACCCTAGGAAATTAAAATCTGTTCAAGATTTTCCAACACCCACATCGCAGAAGAACATTCAACAATTCTTGGGACTTGTAGGATATTATCGAAGATTTGTACCTAATTTCACCACAAAAGCTAAACCTTTAATCAATTTACTAGGAAAAGGTATCAAATTCAAATGGACAGAAGAACAAGACCACAGTTTTAAGCAATTGCGTAGCGAACTTTGTCAACAACCCATATTGCAATACCCAGATTTCAGTAAACCTTTCATTGTAACGACAGATGCATCTGATTATGCTATTGGAGCCGTACTCAGTCAAGGAGAGATAGGAAACGACCTGCCGATTGCCTACGCATCTCGCAGCCTAAATAAACCTGAGAAGAATTATTCAGCTACGGAAAAGGAATGTTTGGCCATGGTTTACGCCGTAAGATACTTCAGGCCTTACATCTACGGAACTCCATTTACCCTCGTTACAGATCACAGACCACTGGTCTGGTTACATTCTGTCAAGGATCCAACTTCTAGACTTATGAAGTGGAAGCTCCGACTTTTAGAATACGAGTACCAGGTTGTCCATAAATCTGGAAAGACGAATAAGAACGCAGACGCATTATCCCGCAACCCTCCGTCTGCCTGCCTACCTCTTATTCCACGAGAGCTCCAGGACCCCGACTTCAAAGTCCAGATACCGAAAACAGACGCCAACGTCGAAACCATCGGACATCGCATACGACAGTTACGACGAGATAGAGAAATTCGACCCAAGTATCGAGAGACTAGCAGCAGCTCAGATGAAATAGAAGAAACCGCACGTGGGAACGTTCAACATTCCCCAATAATACACAAGAACCGATCTTTTCCCAGCTTATCTCAAGAGGTAACCATGCCAGATGAACGCCAGGAAACCATAAACAGTTTTTCGCCCGCAGCAAACTCCACTCAAATAATTCCTTTAGATAAGGACCAGACTGTCTTTGACAATTTGATATCCTTTGAGGAGCCGCTCGAAAATACTGTAATAGAAAATGCAAGGAACGTACAACTAGATTTACTCAGTACCCCGCAAGTATCATCGGAAGTCATGGAAGAACCTTTACAACCCTCAATAAACCAGCTACCTGCAGGAGCTACAACGGAAGCAAGTGTGGGACAAACACCTGACAGCAGGTCAACTCAACCTAGGGTCTTTGACCGCACGCTCGACCCTTACCCATTTGTCACTACCGACACCGAGAATTCAAACGACCTTGACGATCTGGAAGGGATCCCACTAGACCAACCACATAAAATTATCGTTTCTTCAAATACTTTTACTGCTGAAGAAGGACATTATGTACACTTCATTTCTGCCGACTGCAATTTAGTAAACCCCGTTGGAAAATTATTACTAGACACTGAAGTGATTAACAAACCAAATCTTCTAGCAACACAACCAAAAAAGGGACAGGTGATAACTACAGACAATGGATTATTTAAAACTTTCAGTATAATAATCTCAGACAATTTCTTTGATAATATTAAAAGAGTAGATGTGCTCAACGGACTGAAAACTCTTCGACTCACCTTAGATCAGAATCAGATTAAATCATTTCGAATTTCTGCCACGGGGGACCTTCACAAAATACCATGCAATGAATTCGTCAAGATATTAGAAGAGGTTTTCATAGGAACAGGCTTGCAGATTATTTTATGCAACTGTACCATCACTACACCATCCGAAGAGGATAGACAGCACATCATCTGCGAGGCCCATGACAGTTTAATTGGAGGACATAAAGGAGTAACTAAGACGTACAAACGCATTCGATCAAAATTCCATTGGTCACAAATGCGCAACGACATTCAAGACTACATCCGAAGATGCCAAAGTTGTCAAGAACAGAAATTAGTCCGAGCGAAAACTCGACAGCCGATGTTGATCACTGACACACCTATAGGAGCCTTCGACAAAATTTCCTTAGATACAGTGGGACCTTTACCAATTACACCCAGTGGAAACAGACATATTCTCACCATTCAAGATAATCTAACGAAATATTGCGTAGCCGTAGCAATACCCAACATTCGAGCTGCTACAATTGCAGATGCTTTCGCTAGACATTTCATAGCAGTTTACGGTACACCTCGCGCAATATTAACAGACAAGGGCACTAGCTTCATCGGAACACTTATGACCAATCTATCTGAAATATTTAAAATCAAACAAATCACAACCTCGGGATATAGACCACAAACCAATGGATCTCTGGAACGAAGTCACATCGTCCTCACCGAATACCTCAAGCATTACATGGATAATTATGAAGATTGGGATTTATTGATACCATTCGCAATGTTCTCTTACAACACATCCGTTCATGAAGCTACAAATTTCACTCCATACGAATTAATCTTCGGAAAGCCAGCTCGAGAACCAAGCTCTTTTCCAAGTGGCGAAAAATTAAAGTCATTTGGAGACTACTTAGTAGAATTAATAACACACATGACTAATATTCGGAATATAGCCTCAGATAATCTAAATTATTTTCCGTCCTCGGCACAACGGTAAGCCTACCGTATGCCCAAATATGGTCATTATCACCTTGCAACCGAGACATACCCTGGCAAGCAGTGAGAGTCTACCTGAGAGGCACTCTACCCTTCCAATCGCCACCTCTACAAACAACAACCTGTACGGAGATGCTGATGGGGAACACAACAGATGGCATCACAGCCACGCTGATGCTCGAACGGCTACCCGGACAACCATCACTGGACTTCATCGAGGACTGGCTGCAGATAGGCTACGTAGTGCCCAGCGATAACTACAATTCGTACACCCCGCAACACCTAGCGATAAGTACACTACATTACATTACACTACACCCGACAATTTTCTTTCACACATTCACTTACGAAAGGATTTGTAGGGCGTTTTTCCTTCTCCTGAAAAGCATCACGAGAATCGCGATGTTTTGTCTTAGGGGGGAGATGTTACGTATGTGGAATTTTCCCATACGTCGCTCTCAACCGTTTTTCGAGCTCGCGTCTGCGAAGGGAAAACGCCCTAAAAGCCTTTCGCTTATCAACCCCACTAATGGAGGTCAAGATCTCTACCAGCTGCATCGCGACCGTGAGAACGGGAGTGACACGACGACGACCCCGAAGGATTTTCCTTATATGGAAATTCATAACGCATCCCCACACATTTTTGGGACTATATAAACCCTTCGGTTTCTACCCTCGGCGGTTAAAAGCTATAGAGTCACACGTAACGTCACGTCGTGTCACGCTCGTACAGAGTTGGTTAGATTCAGTTCGATCAGGCTAAAGTCTCTATCGGAATCAAAGTTAATCTAGTAGAATCCGCGAGTTCGGTTTATATTCTATTTGGAACTTTCACTCGTACGCCCCGCATCGCCAGTGCGTCAACACCGTGCAATTAGTGGTAACATATACACATTCTATTTAATTATTAATCGCGACACTTACATTTGTATTAATTGTTTATTCAATATACTTATGGTGTTCACGTCTAAATCGAGTCGATTTCGTTAAACCTATCTTTTACCAAGCGATCCTTATAATATTAGTAGCACTCACCCACAGATACAACTTTACCGCTCGAGTTGTATCAAATTAAGAGTTACGAGGCATTACTAACATTTCCTGCGACTCCCCGATTTAGCATCGGGTTCGTTCGCACCTCTTTACCAAAATAAGTCATCTTCTCCAACCCAGTGGCTCCCCGATTTCGCATCGGGTTCGTCCACGAAACATTACCTCTCCTACGGCTCCCTGATTTCGCATCAGGTTCGTCCGTATCCTACAGCTCCCTGATTTCGCATCAGGTTCGTCTGTAAGTCTACCTACTTCCGAACAGCTCCCTGATTTCGCATCAGGTTCGTCTGTGAATAATCCAACCTCCTAGCAGCTCCCTGGTTTCGCACCAGGTTCGTCTGTGAACTTTATCCTAGTGACTCCCCGATTTCGCATCGGGTTCGTTCACGACGTTTCACCCTCCTACGGCTCCCTGATTTCGCATCAGGTTCGTCCGTGTCTGACTCCATTCCTAGAGGCTCCCTGATTTCGCATCAGGTTCGTCCTCGCCGTCAATAATCCTAGCGGCTCCCTGATTTCGCATCAGGTTCGTCCGCGCACCTAACTAACAAATTCATATCCGTATTCCTGGGGAAATACCCCTCTCGCCGGCCTCTCGCGTTGCCGCAGCCCCGGCTCGTAACACTAGTAAAAATAATGAATAGCGTAGCAACTATATAAAAATAGAGTGGCATTTTGCTATAATAAGTGTAGATTACAAATGTGTCCGAAGGAAATGAGAGTGTATGACAGAAAGTCTTGTTGCCAGAAATTTAAATGCTAGGGTAATAATTCAGCGAAGATGAAGGAAGAGTCCAATATTTTCAACACACAATTTATTGGTTTTGGAATAAAATTAGTTAATATGCTTATAATTTTGTCGATTTACCTTATTTGACTTTCCATGAACTTGTGCGAAGCAAGATGCTTTGTCTTTCTATTTAATTTAATCTTCTCCGGACAACTTCCACGCCTGTGCGTCCCCTTCATTTCTATAATATAATAAGCTTTACATACATAAAAACTCTAAATTGCTGGTATATACAAAATACAACTATCAGGCAATTTAAATGCAATGCAATTTGTTACAATATATAGTATGTTTATAAATTTGTCGATTTACCTAAATTGACTTTCCAGAAGCATGTGCGAAGCAAGATGCTTTGCCTTTCTATTTATTTAACCATCTTCGGACAACTTCCACGCCTGTGCGTCCCCTTCATTTTTATCGTAGTCCTGTGCGTCCCCTTCATTTCGATAATATTATTTTGTACATGCATGGTACATACATATTTCTAGAAACTTATGAAAAAGGGGATGCTTCTCTGTCGAACCTTCTCCGGACAACTTCCAAGTCTGCGACTCCACATAAGAAATCCATTTATTATTACATAAAAACTCTAAATTGCTGGTATAAAAATAATATATAATATTTGGCAATGTAAATGCACTGCAATTTGTTACAATTACAATATATGACATTTCAAATTGGGACAACTTACTTTATTTGACACTTAGCACTTAGGTTATAAAATTCAAAATAGTATATATATATATGACGGACGACGGTCCCTGCCGAGTAATCTCGAGAGTCGACGAACGAAGAACGATACATGTGTTGGCTGAAGGCGTGTGTGTAACGCGTATGTACGTACGATGAAAAATATATATACGTAATGTTTGATGATGATGATGACGAAAAATTTCTAGGAGAATCAGAAGAAGAATAATCGTACCAATTTCGACAGATCCATGAGACGATATTACGATATCTCTGTCATGCGTGGACCGATTTTATTGAAATTGGTCTTATTCGAAAGCCGATATGCGGTTTACATAAGAAAAATGCCTTTAAATTTACAAAATATTGCAGGCGTGATGAGATATAATGTAATAAATGTCAGAATTAGGTTAGAGTGTCTCCGCGACGAGTAAAAGATAACGGTAGCGACATCGACATCGACATATACAGGGTGTTTTTTTTTTCATGTACTTGGCGTCGAGACGCTACCGCGTCTCTAGATATAAATCGGCCTTAACTCGGCAGCGGGTCATATCAGTTTTTCATTTTGAGGCATAGAACCCGTGCCCAGAGATTACACTCACCTTTTTCATATATTTTGTATATTACGCTTCTGTATCACTAGTTAATAGGTAAAAGGTATCATTATAGTGAGCATTATTAAAGGACGAACCTGCGTACCCGCCGCAAAAGAGCTCGTTGTCATTATAGTTTACAGGATTCGGATATCCAAAACGCCACATACTATTTCGAGCTGGCGGATCCATCAGACGTCCATGGCCATTTACGTGATTCCGATTAGTAACCTGTTGAATTATTATGTTTTCTTCTTACATCTTAACATCACGGTCACTTAGATAGAATAGTGAATAGGTAGAACTTCGATCGAACAACCAAAGATCGAATGAAACTGTTAAAATTTTCAATTGTTTATGAAATACCAGTCATTTTTTGACTATTATGATTTCTGTTCCATGAAAATTGTTATAAAATGAAGTGTATTTAGTGAAACCTTTATTCAATACATTTTTGCATAAATCGGAAAAGTATTTTTTTTTGAAAATAAAATAGTTCCAGTTACGCAGGAACATTTATTCTGCTTTGAAACAGTGTACGTTGTGGCATGCACATATCCCGTTATGGGGTAGGGTAGGGCGGGGTTAAAAGTCCGGCAGGTAAAAAGTCCCAAATTCAAAATTTCTATTCCTAAACAATGTATTGAGTTTTGCAGTATACTAAGTAAAAGGCGAGAACAAACGGAGATGACTACAGAGTCGCCAGTCGCTCCTGGACGTTCGTACAAATTACACGACGGTTTCGTTATTTTATGTATCGAAAACTAAAAGAAATACTTCATCTTTGTTGTTTTATACGAAGTAAACCACAGTTTAAAAGCGAATCAACCATGTACGTTAAGATTGTATGTTCCTTTAGTAATGTGTGCATAATATTGTTTATTGCTGATTGATAAATATTTTTTCTGATGTATATAGGGTGTCCCAAAAATGTCGCAATTCCTTGGAAGTGGTAATTCAGGGGGTGATTTGACACAACTTTTTCCTTAGCGAAAATATTGGCCGAAGTTTCGTTCAAGAGATATTAACAAAAAAAACCGAGCAACCATAGCGCGCGCCTTCCGCTCGAGCTCCCGCGGTAGCGTTGGCTACGTGGTAGGCGACTGCGCTTGTACTACGAACGTACGAACAAGCAAGTCGGCATGCATCGAAGGAAACCGCGTTACACTTTTTTTTTAAAGCAGAATCTTAAATAAGAATTATTTGAAGTGAGAGGACAAGAAGTACGTAAATTTAGTTTTTAAATAAGGCATACACGAAAAGGTAATGTAACAGAAAATGTACGACATGTGATCGTAATTCGTTATTGAGGTAAAAATCCGTAGTTTAATAACGGCCAACACAACTAAATTTAACAAATAATATTAGGTGTATGAATAAATTCTTTCCGACTGGATTTACATAATCAGTACAAAGCTATTGTACGCGTACAACATTTGCAGCCCGGGGATGCCGACCAGCGGGTTGAACATTCAGTGTGGCTGTTGGGAGAAGTGTAACGGAATCCGTTGTTCTGCAACTACATATTGTGGACGGACGAAGCAATCTTCAAGAGAGAAGGCTGCTTCAATTCCCGCAATTGGTATGTGTGGAGCGACGAAAATCCGCTAGCGCTTCGGACACGCGCAGAACAAGTCCGTTGATCGATTAATGAATGGGCGGGCATTTGTGGCGAATTTATCGTTGGGCCGTACATGCTAACAGACAGGATGGCCGGCTCAGCGTATAAAGTCTTTTTAGAGCATGTTCTGCCGGGTCTTATGGACCATATTCCAAATGAGATGCGACCGAACATGGTCTATCAGAAAGACGGGACTGGACCTCACTTCGCCACAATAGCATGCGGCATCCTCTACTAACCTAAAGTCGTATTCAGCTTTATTGGCCGGTGAGTTTCGTGAGGGGTATTCCCCCACCACACCGCTTGCCTGCCTCGGTGCTCCTTTTATCTACGTTCTCGCTCTCTCGGGCTACGCCTGGCCGTCGTACGGTTCCCTGAGCACTGGAAAACCGGTTTGCAAAGCGTTCCATCTCTCTCCCCCCTTCAGCCAGAAAGAAGCGAGAAACTCATACTCGGAATTAAGACTTGGCCAGCGGCTAACGGGATTCTGCCGTAGCTTCGTCTCGTATTGGTCTACGCATAGATTCGTAACGCACACTACTATTACGCTACGAATAAACAACAGCCACACGGCATCGTTCAAGCGGAGTCGAGCACCGTTCTCCTTACCCCACCATACCCTTCGGGGGTCGGCGCAACTTCGACTGCCAATCCACGATCGTCAGGTGGTAGTGGCTGATTTCTCCTCGCGCGCTGCTCGAGAAACCGAACTCACCGACCAATAAAGCTGAATACGACTATAGTAGCATAGTAAAGGATGCCGAGTGCTTAAGGGGAGGTTCTGGTCTAGAGCCCCAAAAAATAGGTGATTTTTAGGAACTAATTAAAGGAAAACTAGTGTGTATAATTTAATGGGACATGTTGTATTGTATTAAGGATGTCTTAAATTATAGAAATATATTTTTTGTTTTATAATTAATCAGTGCAGACAGCCCTGGGGAGTCGTTAAAGTTAAAGCGTCAAAAAATTTATCCAAATCGGTGGGACCTGTATCTCTAGTAATTATTATCCGATTCGACTGAAACCTTTTTTATTTTGAAGATTATTCTTTTGTCAAGGGGGAACTAAAAAAAATTACAAAAATTACATTTTTTTAGAAAATAACGACACTTCACGTTTGAAATCACTTTTCCTTATATTTTTCGTCCTTTCATCGCCTTTGAAAATTATAAATTTTCAACTTTTTGTAATTTTTTTTAATTCCCCCCCTAGAAAAAAGAATAATCTTCAAAATAAAAAAAGTTTCAGTCGAATCGGATAATAACTTTTGACGATACAGCTCCCACCGTTTTGAGAACACTGTTTCCAGAAAAACGCGTTTAAAGTTTCACGTGAGCGCCGAGTGGCCGGTTGTCACCCATGCATTTGCCGCTACTCAAATGCCTATAACTTCGGGGATTTTGCGAATTTCAATAAATCCTTTTAAACACGTTTTCCTAAAAGGTTGAACATTCGAAAAATTAAATAAAAAGAAATCGACATTTAGACCAGAACCTCCCCTTAAAGTTTTACGGGAGCGCCGAGTGGCCGGTTGTCACCCATGCATTTGCCGCTACTCAAATGCCTATAACTTCGGGAATTTTGCGAATTTCAATAAATCCTTTTAAACACGTTTTCCTAAAAGGTTGATCATTCGAAAAATTAAATAAAAAAAAATCGACATTTAGACCAGAACCTCCCCTTAAGCATTTGCTTAATCGTAAGACACGTTTATGAATACCGCCCTATGTCTTCCAGTGAATCCATTGGCTGACGCATGATGTAAGGACATAAGGTGTGCTCGGCCGGCAGCTCATCTTCGTCTTCTACTGCGCCTTCCCACTTTCCGCCATGTTAAAATATGGCCGCCTAGTTACATTATGGGGTTTATAATGTTCTACCTAACTTCGTGTAGCGTAAACTCTAGAGGCGCGAAGTTTGAACAAGACTACACGAATGTAATAGGACGTCGTATTGGTTGACAATTCAATATGGACGATCTTGGGAAGGGCACGTCATTGGCTAATCTGGAAGGCTGCGCACGAGCACACCTTATGTCCTTACATCATGGGCTGACGATACACCTCATCCTGAAATGATTGTTTATAGTAGAAAAATAACAGTTTATTAAAATAGATTTTGGAAAGATGGGTGATATGCAAAAAACAGAAATAATGGTTCGGTAATAATGGCCAGTACACATGAGGACCGCTTCCTCGGTCTGGTTGCCACCGAATGACGCCTCGCGAAAACGTCGCGCATAACGCCACGCTTCTCGGTTGTTTTCGTCCGCCCAGGGGCGTTGCGCTCAGAACCTCAATTGGGCGAACGGGCCCGACCAAACATACTATATGTTGTACAACAAATACAAAACATAAGTAAAAAAGAATACCTATAAAAAAAGTAAGAGCACTAATGAGATTACCTTCAGGTAGCCCCAGAAGAAAAAATCCAGCGGGGTCATATCCGATGACCGTGGGGGCCACGCAACAGGACCGACGCGACCGATCCACCTGTCCTGGAAGGTTTCATCAAGGTAGTCGCGGGCAATTGTGGCGAAGGGAGGTCCAGTCCCGTCTTGCTGATAGACCATGTTCTGTCGGATCTCATTTGGAATATGGTCCATAATACCCGGCAGAACATGCTCTAAAAAGACTTTATACGCTGGGCCGGCCATCCTGTCTGTTAGCATGTACGGCCCAACGATAAATTCGCCACAAATGCCCGCCCATACATTAATCGATCAACGGACTTGTGCTGCGCGTGTCCGAAGCGCTAGCGGATTTTCGTCGCTCCACACATACCAATTGCGGGAATTGAAGCAGCCTTCTCTCTTGAAGATTGCTTCGTCCGTCCACAATATGTAGTTGCAGAACAACGGATTCCGTTGCACTTCTCCCAACAGCCACACTGAATGTTCAACCCGCTGGTCGGCATCCCCGGGCTGCAAATGTTGTACGCGTACAGTAGCTTTGTACTGATTATGTAAATCCAGTCAGAAAGAATTTATTCATACACCTAATATTATTTGTTAAATTTAGTTGTGTTGGCCGTTATTAAACTACGGATTTTTACCTCAATAACGAATTACGATCACATGTCGTACATTTTCTGTTACATTACCTTTTCGTGTATGCCTTATTTAAAAACTAAATTTACGTACTTCTTGTCCTCTCACTTCAAATAATTCTTATTTAAGATTCTGCTTTAAAAAAAAAGTGTAAAGGTCGATTTACACTATACAGCACAGACCGACACGTACCGGCACGGCGAGGTCCGTCACCAGCACGACAAAACATTGTAACATGCGTTTTAAATGGGACTGTTTACACTATCCGGCACCGACCTGCAACGTTCCGTCTACGGCAGGCCTGCACAGGTAGCCTTTTTCAGCGCCTAGCGGCAAGCAACCAGCCGTACGCCGTTACTAAGGGTAGAATCGGTGAGGAGAACTGCAGTAGTGTAGGTTGGGACTCGTAGGCGCGTAGCGTAAGTATATATAGCTAGGTTCCTTGTGGGGCCCCAGTGACTCCACCGAATTATATTGCCGGACCTGCTCTGCACTGGGGCCCCACAAGGAACCCAGCCACATATACTTACGCTACACGCCTACGAGCCCCAACCTACACTACTGCAGTTCTCCTCACCGATTCTATCCTTAGTAACGGCGTATGGCTGGTTGCTTGCCGCTAGGCGCTGAAAAAGACTCCCTGTGCAGTCCAGGTCTACGGCACGAACCGACGCCGGTCGACATTGTCGCGAAGAATGTTTTGCCGGTTCGTGACGGTCCGTGCCGAAACGTGTCGTCGCTGTTCTGCCAGTGTAAATCAATAAACGGCAGAGACCGCATGTAACAGAGGATGGATTGCGAAAAATTGATAGAGCATATTAAGTTATGTGTGTCGTTGTATGCAACGGATCATCGTAAATACAGCGATAGTGGGTTCAATCCATTTTAGTAATTCAACAAATTTGCATTGGAACATTCTAAAGTATTGATAAAACTTATCGTCGCATTTTAGTAAATCTTTAAATAAAGTCCAATACTCTCCTTCAACATTTCTCTTTTTTAGTATTGGATGTACCCAAAGTCTATCTCGCATTTTTGCTCTTTTTGCTGCGGCATCCTCTTTGTCTAAAAGTAAGGCTAGAAGAACCAATTCCTCGTCATTGTCTGATCCGCTCATTTCGACTGCTAAACGTGAACTGCCGAACTGTTGCCGGAGCAGTGTAGATGTATGCATAATATTACGCGCCGGTGACGGACCGCGCCGTTGCCGGTACGTGCCGGTCCGTGCTGTATAGTGTAAAATCTACCTTAACGCGGTTTCCTTCGATGCATGCCGACTTGCTTGTTCATACGTTCGTAGTACAAGCGCAGTCGTCTACCACGTAGCCAACGCTACCGCGGGGGCTCGAGTAGAAGGCGCGCGCTCTGATTGGTCGGTTTTTTTTATTAATATCTCCTTAAGGGAGGTTTCTGGCTTGTTGGGTCAAAAAAATTTTTTTTTTTGATTTATTGGAAAGAGCCAATGTTTAAGAATACGTACAGCAAATTGCAAGTCGATATAAATAAAATTCGCAAAGTTATAGGCCGACGAAGAGAAGCGGGCGCCGCAGCTATGAAATTCGGAGCGCTTGGTCCGACGCGGCGCTATAAACCGCGACCGATGCAGGCTAGATTCGCGTCCTGTGTAACAAAATTTTATGATTCGTATTGTCTATATTTTTGGGTTTTCCCCAAAAGCCTTACCTTGCAGCTGCCTCGAAAAGCGTCCTCAGTATCATTGTCACCTCGAAGAGTAACAGACGATTATCGAAGTTAAAACCGTGGTGCACAATGTTTAAAACAAAAAAATTCAATCGCGAGGAAAATGAGCGACCTGATCACAAGGCAAAAAAACGGCGATTCAGTGGTAATCAGCATACCAGGGAAAACGAAACATTACACGCAAGTACGTTGGCACAAAAGCTGATGAATTCTAGTGATACTGAAATCACCATTGATCCAAGGCACGGGTACCGCATTATCAATTTTATTTTTGTGTTTTCCACACTTAGGGCCCTATTAAAATGCAAGAAATGTGAAAGTGACGTAAAGTTTAACGTGAAAGGCGAACAAGGTTTGGGATTCAAGCTCTGTGTCGTGTGTGATTGTGGCTCCACCGAAATTGAATCTAGCCCGAAAATTTCGAACAAATCTTTCGAAATCAATCGACGAATCGTGTTTGTAATGCGTTTACTAGGAATCGGGTTGCAGGGCATAAATCTTTTTTGCGGCATGATGGATTTGGGTCAAGGAATTGCTAACAGCACATATTATGCATGCTTGGAAAATGCGTTGACTGCTGCGAAAGCCACGGCCGACGTACTCCTCGGAAAGGCTGCAAAGGAAGAAATTGAGAAAAATGCTGCAGCGGGAAATGAGTCACCTCATTTGACCGTTTCAGGTGATGGAACTTGGAGCAGGAGAGGTTTTTCATCGCTGTTTGGCGTAGTCACTCTAATTGGATAACATTCCAGTAAGATTCTGGACCTTGTTGTGAAATCCAAGTTTTGCCAATCCCTGTAATTACTGGAGTGGCAAAGAGGGTACTGAGGAATTTGATAGCTGGTATGAAGAACACGAAGAAAGCTGTGCATGCAATCACACTGGAAGTGCTGGAAAAATGGAGGTCGATGGTATTATCGAAATGTTTACACGATCCGAGGAGCTTCACGATGTAAAATATACCAACTACATAGGCGACGGGGATACGAAAACCTTCAAATCACTTGTGGAAATACAACCGTATGGGGAGGAATTGATCGTGACGAAGAAAGGTGCGTTGGACACGTCAAAAAGCGAATGGGGTCAACATTTAGATCCGGAAAGGAGAAGATGAAAGGGGTTGGTGGCAAAGGTGGTGGCAAATTGACGGATAAATTGATTCGTGACTTGACCAATTACTATGGTTTGGCAATTATCAGAAATCCTGATTCTGTGACTGCTATGAAAAATGCTATTTGGGCGACTTTCGATCACAAATGCTCGACCGATGCGAAGCCGAAGCACGACAATTGTCCGCCCGGGCCTGACTCGTGGTGCAACTGGAGACGCGCAAAGGCAGGCAACAAACACGAACAACCACTTGCGACTGAAGTTCAGAAACTCCTTCGTCCGTTATATTCAGATCCGTCGTCAGACGATCTGTTGCAACGTTGTTTGGGCGGACATACGCAAAATAATAACGAAAGTTTCAACGCTGTCCTCTGGAGGTTGGCTCCAAAACACATTTTTTGCTCGAAAAAAATTGTCGAACTGGCAGCTTTTATTGCCGTATGTATTTTCAACGAAGGTATCACCCCCGTACTGCGTATGATGGAAGTGATGGGCATCACAATTGGATCTGAAGCCAAAATAATGGCCAACAAAAGGGACATGGTGCGCGTGAAAAAAGCTGACGCTACACATTCCGCATCATCAAAAGAAGCAAGATTGGCCCGAATACTGGAACGGACAGCTCAAGACGAACTTTTTGAAGAACAGGAAGGTATCCTCTATGCTCCTGGCATAGCAGATTAGGTGTAAGTATGAAACTTTTCATTTTATTCGCACATAACCTTCGGTTTAACTTTAAACGCGTTTTTCTCGAAACTACATTTTTCAAGTTTGCGGAAGTGCTCCTACATGCCCTAGATAAGCAATCTTTATGAAATTTGGCAGGCACGTGTACAACAAACGTCTTCATTAGTTGACCCAGAATTATCAAAAAATACTCTCCCGTTTTTATTTAATGAATAAAAATCTGCAAACATTTTTGGTGAAAACGCCGCAGCCCATGCTGTGGTTAGCAACGTAACAGTCCCGCGCTTGGCTGTTGCCCGGGTCCCAGAAATTCAGGAGGTATTTGCACCCTTGGGGGCAGGCCTGCTATAGAGGTACCATTGGGGCAAAAAATCCCTCAAATTTAAAATATATATTTTATTATTTGCTTTCATAATAAAGTTATTTATAAGTATAATTTCGACCGTAAAAATCAATTAATCTGTTTTCGGCGCACAGGTTCGGTCAATTTTGAACAATAAATAAACAAGCTATTTAGCAATAATTTATAAAAGCTTTCGACGTTTCGATCTTGATTCAGATCTTCTTCAGGAAAGTTACGAAAAATTTTTAAAATATTGCTTATGCTGTTGGAATTTAGACACTGTGTACTCGTTACACTTGTGACACGCGAGTCGGTTGGAACAAGACTGAAGTAAATCGTAAAACAAAACATCTGCTTCTAGAACAGCGCTGTTCAAGGTCGCTCCCGCGGGAGATTGGGGTTCTCCCACTCTCGTCTGCGTTGTCAGGGATACCGCGCGACGCTAAAGAGGCGACCATGACAGACCAGCGTGTCCGTCACCGAGCGAGCTCGGACGCCCGATACGACATGTGATTAGTGACATGCGGCGTCGCAGCCAGCAAATGCTATTACTTCCCGGTATATGTTGTCAGTCTTGGTGACCTGTACTTTTCAAACAATTCTGAAACTACAAATATCATAAACAAGCCTGACACATAGGTATGAAAGTCAACGAATTAACCTGAAATGACCCATATCCAAGTGACAGACGGCTCGCGGACGTGGCAGCCTTCTTAGCGTCGCGCGGTCTCCTTGACGACGGAAGGCACGCTATGCGAGAGAAAGATTGGAAGGGGAAGCAGGCGCGTGAGGGGCCCCTACGCTGGACAGCGCTGTTCTAGAAGGTGAGAACAAGGTAAATACCGTTGAAACTTTGAAAACATATTAAAACTTCTTGAATTTCAAACTTAAAGGATGTATCGTTTGTAATAACAAAGCATTCTCGCTCATATGGTGTATTCTACACTATAAAGGTGTTAACGAGCAAATAAACATTTATATAACAATCACTGATATGTAGATAATTAGTTTGATCATACAAAATTCTATGGAGCAAAAACATCAGAAGACATTACTTTTTTAGTAATGTTGTGTAATATTCTTGTATTTTAGGTGTTTCATACCTAAGATTTACACTAGGCTGTTTAATCATGTGAATTGTCTCCAAAAGAATCCTCTGATTTAAATTAGTTTCTTTATCAACAATCTTAATATTGTCAAAATCAAACCTATGATCAAACTCTAACGAATGCTTGGGTAAAGAAGTATGTTGTAAAGGGGGTAAAAAATATTTCTTTTATGTTCATATACTCGTCTCTCCAGAAGTCTAGATGTTTGTCCGATATAAACTTGATTACAACCCAAGCAAGGGATTGAATATACGATGTTAGAGTGTTTTAAAGGAGGTATTTTGTCTTTAATTAAAGGGAACAATTGTTTCGTGTAAAATGGTAATTAAAAAATAGTGTGAATTCCGACTTTTCTAAAGATTCTTCTTATGTCATTACAGCTTTCATAATAAGTTGGCCAAACTATAAAGAAATGATGCCAAAGTCTTTAAATAGTGTTTTTGTTTTAGTTGAACGATTTTTTTAGTTTTTAGATCAAAGTGACCCTCTGACTTATATTTTTATTTTTTGGTAAAGAAATCATGCCTTCCTTTTAATATTGTATACCAAAAGGAATTGGTTTAATAAATATTTGTTGATTTGAATAGAATTTTTTACTTATTTGATTTAATATTATACGAAAAGACATTAGGCACTTTCTACCCTATGCAATGTACTTTTTGCCCCGTGCGTGGGGCAAGAAGTCCATTTTACATTGTCAAACATTTTGTGGTATAACTCAACAGAAACTAAAAGTATCAGCAAACGAACTTCGTGAACGTAAAGCATAATAAGTAGTTATAGTTTATACGAAATAACACGAGATATCTCTAAATTGTTAGTACTAAATTTTACACAGATTTATACGAAAAACGGAACTTTTAACTCCACTCTACCCTACATAAGTTTTGTTCAATTTCCCTCTTATTGTTTGTAAAATAAAGTAATTATATAAAAAATCACAACTTGCTTTCTCTTCTACATATATTTATTCTACTTTCAATTCCTTAAATAATGTTAATTAAAAAAATATTTCTAAGTTCTAACTGTTATATTTTATCTTAAAATATCTGTTAAGAAATGTATGATTCTTCAAAACTTTTATTAATCCATTACAAAATAACTGTTCAAACTGAACTCTTATATATATCTTATATATATCTTATATATAATATTATATATTATAATAGAATTAAAGTGTTAATGTTAAAGTTAAGGGGTTACACCACTGTAACAGCTTGAAAAATAGCGTTTTTTTGGCAATTTTTCTTGGATGGAAGGAAAGGTAATAGAATAACTATACTGGAGGAAGTTATTAAGCACATATTTTGTTATTAAAAAAAAAAAGTTATTGAGAAATATTACAAAATGGCGGCACTGAAGCCATTCTCGTGAGGCATGTTGAAGTTTTAGCGCTCTGCGGCACGCAGTGTAGCTAGTGCAAATTTGAATTTAAAAAAAAAAAAAAAAATATGGCTTAAATCTACATGTTTATAGCTAGAGAAATACATAGGGGATTTTAAAAATATTGATTTTTGTGTGATTGGTGAGCATTTGAATGAAAAACGTTCAATTTTCTATAAAAAGAGGGCAATCATTTGTTAATAAGTAATGTTTAAATTAACTTATCGAAAATCCCGTACGTATTTCTCTTCAAAATGTTATTTTAAAGATATTGTTAAAGGGTCGAATGAAAAGAATGAAAATTGTTGGAGTTATGCTGCGTGCCGTGTTGAATTATCGTGTTTCGAGAAAAACGCGTATAAAGATTTGAAATGTATTATAGACATGAAGAAATGAAATGTTGCCGCTAACATACTTTTATTTGGAAATGCTTCTATCTGAACATAACAACTTTCTAACGACATCCGTTGTATATTAGAGAAGTTAAAAATCAAAAGATAGAACTTTAGGTTGTACCTTCGTATTAATTTGACGCCGGTAGTCGTTTCGAAGCAGTCCGACGCGCTTGGAGAGGAGCTCGAAATTTCAAGGAAACAAATTTATTTCAACTAATACAGTTTTTCCCCATATTCTAGAAGGTTCAAAGCATCTTTTAAGCCAATAAAAAAAAAATCAATTTTCCGAAAAATTTACAGTGGTGTAACCCCTTAACTTAAAGTTAACTTACAATAGACATAAAATAATGTCAAAGTTAAAAGTTCGGTGTATAACATTTATTTGCATATAAAAGTTAACAGTTTCATTCGATCCCTGCAAAAACTCTGTTTAGACTGATATGTGAAGGAAGTAATTAATAAACAGATGAACTATAAGTAATATTTATGTATATGTATATACATATATATATATATATATATATATGTCATGTAAATTAATTATATTACGATTGTAAACGATTGTATCACGTATTTAATACATAAATTGATAAGTGGTTTATAGAGAATTCTATAGCAACGAAAATGTTGTGAAATACCCTTTGCTCGACTTCATGGCCGCATTAACAAATAATATGCACTTTCCTTGGTACAAAAAAATATGCGGACGATATGTTACGAAATATGGTGTCGTAGAAGTGAATCGCGTGGCTGGCCACTGGTTCTAATGAAAATTTTTTAAATTGGTCCTCTGCAAAACATGTTATCGTGGTAAACTTTATTTGCAAGTGGCGAGAGGGATAATGTAATCGTATCAAAATTATGATAACGGTATACTGTTTAAAGTGAACTGAATTGATTGAAGACTTAAATGAGTGTTACAACTTAAATGTATCTCAAATATGTAGTTCCATTTATGTAAGATGTGTAGGTATACAGTTGCATGATGTAGGTGAATCAGTGAACGTTTAGGAAAAATATAGGGTAAACGATACAGTTATTGACCTATAAAAGTTGAACGCTTTAAATTTCTGCCGCCATAGTATAATGAACCTGCGTGTTTCCGCATCATTAATGCAGTTCGGCCAGAAAAGACAGCCCTATCTTTCGTTTCAACCAACAATCGACGATTTCAGTACAAGCGTTCCGCCGTGAGATCGACAGACAGGAAAACGTGTAATTTCAAATCTCAAAGCAGATAAGGACTAACAAGGGGGCCGCATAGGTTATGTAATCGGTTCTGGAATGAGACTGGGTGGACATTGTAGTGCACACCTAGTATTAAAAAACCGTAAAGGGATTTTGCAAAATAGATCTTCGTTTTCGAGAAATTTGAGTTCAAAGTTTTGCGGGACACATAGTATTTCAGTTGCGCAAACATTCTTAACAAGCAATGGTCGTAGCTGCGATAATAAGGCGTTCGGCTACGGTGCTGGAGGTCTTCGGTTCGATTCCTGGTGCGCACTTGATATTTTTTCTTTTTCTTTTTCTTACCGTAGTAATGCAATGGCTGCACCTAAAATTATTTTGCTTTGTAACGATGTTAATAATATATATTATTACAATAATACTGCACACAATGTACAAATATAATACAAGTGCAGATATAATATAAATATAATAAAACCGCAAATTATAATAACTGTTCATAGGGGGGTGGGTTTCTCTTCGAAGGGACTTCCTTGCTTGGGCGACAGTAGAAATAGCTTGCAGTTTCTATTTTTCAAATATTACTTTAATTGTAAGTTTCCTCTGTATTTGCGGTTTTATTATATTTATATTATATCTGCACTTGTATTATATTTGTACATTGTATGCAGTATTGTTGTAATAATATATATTATTAACATCGTTACAGCGCAAAATAATTTTAGGTGCAGCCATTGCATTACTACGGTAAGAAAAAAAAAAGAGAAAATATCAAGTGCGCACCAGGAATCGAACCGAAGACCTCCAGCACCGTAGCCGAACGCCTTATTATCGCAGCTACGACCATTACTTGTTAAGAATGTTTGCGCAACTGAAACACTATGTGTCCCGCAAAACTTTGAACTCAAATTTCTCGAAAACGAAGACCCATTTTGCAAAATCCCTTTACGGTTTTTTACCACTAGGTGTGCACTACAATGTCCACCCAGTCTCATTCCAGAACCGATTACATAACCTATGCGGCCCCCTTGTTAGCAGGCATCTTTAGACCGGCGATTACTTTAATGACTATATAATCATTTTTCAATTTCGTTTGCCGCGGATGTTATTGATCACAATAGGTGACAAGGGCCTAATGTTAACATTCGTCATACATCCAGTTGTGTCGAACGTGATTATGTTGTTTTGGGGGTGTTCAATAACTGGTACGACGAGTGCACAGTAATACATTCATTGACCACCCGTAATTTTCGTGCTGAAAGACCGCGATGAAAATTGATATATTAAATCTTTGGTGGCACAAGCCAATGTGCCTGTGATAGAAAAAAAAATGAGAAGCCAATCAGACCGCTGCGAAGTGCGCGGTATACGTCGTGAAGGGTGCACAAAGAAGGGAAGGCAATGGGAGGGGAGGAGATCCCAAATGAAGCATGGAAGTACGGGGGAGAGAGGGGACTAGAGATGGCGGGGGAGATTTGCAAAAGGGTATGGGACGGGGAGGGGTGGCCGCAGGGTTGGAGAGAAGGCATCATTGTATCGCTGGTGAAGAAAGGAGGGGGGGGGGGGGGAGCGAGGGTTCAAGATTACAGGGGAGTGGCATTGATGTCGACCCTGTATAACAGCGCTGCACAAGGAGCTGTTTTCGGCGCCTAGCGGCGAGCAACCCACCTTTCCTGTTGCTAAGGTTAGAATCGGTGAGGAGAACTGCAATAGTGTATGTGCGTGTTCGTAGGCTCGTAGCATAGGTATATATGACTGGGTTCCTTGTGGGGCTCCAGTGCAGATCAGGTCCCGTAATAAAAATCGGGTTATTTATTTGTATATTGTTACGTGTACAAATTTATTAGTTATGTAATTTTCTTCTTGTAAATATCGCTACATAACTTTCCGACTTATAAATGATATATATCCTTATTTAAAATTTGGTTTTCTTTGAGTCAGAGTTATTTATTTGCATAGTATTAACTTTCTATAGTATATTCCCTGACAAGGGAGAGAAGTAAGCAATCCCGACGAACGTGAAGTTTGCTGCCCTAGCGTAGCGTGTCACGCATTATATTTTTTTCAACACCTGCATGAAAGATGTGTTTTTGAAAGCCTGCTCAGCAATTCGCAAAAAATATGCATGTTCGATTGCTTTTTTATTGTGTCAAAATTAATAAATACGTGTATTTATTTTCCAACAAATCGATAACGATTAGTCGAACAACTGCATCTTCATACCATAGGGTAACGTCAAACTCCAGTTTCTTTGGGAGGAAAGTAAGAAATTGGGAATATGCATACGCGTAAAGTCTTTTTCCCTTGGGAGATAGACTTTACGCGAATACGTCTGAAATTAGTCATTTTGCTCCCACTCAGCAGGCGTAAAAAACACACACATTTTCATGCAGGCCCTACAAGGAACCCAGTCATATATCCCTATGCTACGAGCCTACGAACACGCACATACACTACTGCAGTTCTCCTCACCGATTCTAACCTTAGCAATAGGAAAGGCGGGTTGCTCGCCGCTAGGCGCCGAAAACAGCTCCTTGTGCAGCGCTGCTGCATAAGATATATGCGTCTATCCTAGTAGGAAGGCTGGAACAGGAGGGGAAAGGAATGATACCAGATAACCAGGCGGGGTTTAGGAGAGGGAGAGGCACGGTGGATCACATCTATGTGTTGAACCACTTAATAGGAAAGCAGGTACAACGGAAGAAGGGGAAATTGGTGGCGCTCTTCGTCGATCTGCGGGCGGCATTCGACACAGTAGACAGTAGGAAGCTCTGGGTGGCCATGGAGAAGAGAGGGGTGAGGGAGGGGTTAAGAGAAAGAGTTAGGGAGATATATAGGGAGACGACAAGCAGGGTAAAGGTGGGAGGGGAGCTAGGGGAGGGATTTTGAACGGCGAAGGGCCTGAGGCAAGGATGTCCCCTGAGTCCGATCCTCTTCAACCTGCTAATAGCAGACGTGAAGGAGGAGCTCAGGAATGGAGGATGGGGAGGGGTAGAAGTAGGAGGAAGGAGAATATGTTCTTTGGCTTATGCGGACGATTTGGTGCTGCTAGCGAAGAACGAAGAAGAGATGGAGAGCATGATCAGGCGGCTGGAAAGATACCTGGAAGGAAAGAGTTTGGAGGTCAACGTAGGGAAGACGAAGGTGTTAAGATTCAGGAAAGGGGGAGGAAGGGAAAGAAAGGTGGATTGGAGATGGAAAGAAAAGGGGATAGAGGAGGTAAAGGAATTTAAATATTTGTGGTACGTGTTCAAAAAGAACGGGAGACAGGAAGCACAGGTCAGGGACAGAGTGAGAAAGGCGGTGTAATGCGGCAGGCATGGGGAATCGGGAAAAGGAAATTTGAGAAGGACTGGGGAAAGAGGTTATGGCTATATGACACATTGGTGTGGACGGTGGCGGGATACGGGGCAGAGGTTTGGGGGTGGAAGGAAAGAGAAGAAATGGAGAGGATGCAGGAAAGGTTTTTAAGGTGGACACTGGGGGTGGATTGCAGGACGCCAGGATACATGGTGAGGGAGGAGACGAAGAGGAAAAACTGAGGACGTGGGCGGGAGGAAGGGCATGGGGATATGAGGAGAAATTGGGCAGAGGAGAGGGAGGGGAGCTGGCCAGATGATGTCTGGAAGATGTAAGGGAAAGAGAAAAGGGGAGGGGGAGAGGAACTGTCGGCGTGGGAGAAAGACAGGATAGAATACAGAAAGAAGAGAGGGGTGATGGAAGGAGGGGAAGGGGAAAGGGGACGAGAGGGCCGGGAGGGGTGGGAGGAGGAAGACAGTAGGAGACAGGAGGAGGAGAGAAGAGAAAAAATTGTAAAGTCTTCGTACAATAAATGGTACAGGTAGATAGTGGTAGGGGAAGTACCAAAATACCTGAAGGCAGGATGGGGAGAAGCGAGGTACGGGAGAATAGCCAGATTCAGGCTGGGAAATGAAATGAGGGGGGGGGGGAGGTATTGGGAGGAGGAGGAGAAGAGGAAATGCAGGGTGTGTGGAGGGGTAGAAGAGACGTGGGAGCACGTTCTGGAGCGATGCTTAGGGGAGGAGGGAAAGGGGAAGAATGGATTAAGAGGTGGGAGGGAAAGAGGAGAGAGAGAGATAGAGAGAGGAAGAAAGAGGGGAAAGGGGACATGAAGGAAGAAGGTAGGAAGGAACGAAAGAAGGAATGGAGTGACAGAACGGAAATGGAAGTCAAAGGCGAGGGAAGTGAGCGATAGTAGAGGGTAGAAGTAGATTTAAGAAGCGAAAACGAGTAGGTTAAGGATAGTATAAGAGTAGGTTAAGAGAGAGGGAGACGGCAGAGGCGAGCGAACGTGGGCGAGCGAGCGGAGGAGAGAGGAGAGGAAAGCGTGCGGAGGAGTAGGATAAGATTTAGAATTAAGGGGAGGTTCTGGTCTAAATGTCGATTTTTTTTATTTTTTTTTTTGAATGTTCAACCTTTTAGGAAAACGTGTTTAAAAGGATTTATTGAAATTCGCAAAATTCCCGAAGTTATAGGCATTTGAGTAGCGGCAAATGCATGGGTGACAACCGGCCACTCGGCGCTCACGTAAAACTTTAAACGCGTTTTTCTGGAAACAGTGTTCTCAACACGGTGGGAGCTGTATCTTCAAAAGTTATTATCCGATTCGACTGAAACTTTTTTATTTTGAAGATTATTCTTTTTTCTAGGGAGGGGGGACTAAAAAAAATTACAAAAAGTTGAAAATTTATAATTTTCAAAGGCGATGAATGGACGAAAAATACAGGGAAAAGTGATTTCAAACGTGAAGTGTCATTATTTTCTAAAAAAAATGTAATTTTTGTAATTTTTTTTAGTCCCCCCCCCCCTAAAAAAAGAATAATCTTCAAAATAAAAAAGGTTTCAGTCGTATCGGATAATAATTTCTAGAGATACAGGTCCCACCGATTTGGATAAATTTTTTGACGCTTTAACTTTAACGACTCCCCAGGGCTGTCTGCACTGATTGATTATAAAACAAAATAGTATATTGCGTGACAAGGGAGAGAAGTAAGCAATCCCGACGAACGCGAAGTTTGCTGCCCTAGCGTAGCGAGGGCAGCAATTCACGCGAGGCGAAATCGCTTCTCTCCCGTGTCACGCATTATATTTTTTTCAACACCTGCATGAAAGGTGTGTTTTTGAAAGCCTGCTGAGCGATTCGCAAAAAATATGCATGTTCGATTGCTTCTTTATACTGTCAAAATTAATAAATACGTGTATTTATTTTCCAACAAATCGCTAACGATTAGTCGAACAACTGCATCTTCATACCATAGGGTAACGTCAAACTCCAGTTTCTTTGGGAGGAAAGTAAGAAATTGCGAATACGCATGCGCGTAAAGTCTTTTTCCCTTGGGAGATAGACTTTACGCGAATACGTCTGAAATTAGTCATTTTGCTCCCGCTCAGCAGGCGTAAAAAAAACACACATTTTCATGCAGGTGTTGAAAAAACTATATTTCTATAATTTAAGACACCCTTAATACAATGCAACAAGTCCCATTAAATTATACACACTAGTTTTCCTTTAATTAATTCCTAAAAATCACCTATTTTTTGGGGCTCTAGACCAGAACCTCCCCTTAAGTTAATTTAAGTAAGATAAGGACGGAAACTCATGTAACCCTTAGGAGAATCATTAAAGTTATACATACATATAACTATGCAAAAATTGAAGTAAATCGGTTGAATAATTTTTTAGAAATCGTGGGTAACATGTTTGAAAATCATAATTTCGAGGAAAATGCATTTAAATTTTCAAGAAACATTCATGACATATTAAACACTAAAAGTTTTTTTTAACTTTTTGGTATTTAATGTGCATGTTCTTAATGTTTAAAAAATAGTCCAAAATTCCATTTTTTGTTCGCCTTCATAAATAACAAGTATTCTAAAAGCCTTTAAACTTCAAAACTTGAAGGACAAAAATGTTTTTTTTAGTTGCTCTAAATTTTTTCGAAAACCATTTTTCGCACGAAAAAAAATAATACAATATAAAATATGCTTCTTGTCAGGATCTAAAACTTTTGTTTGAATTTTTTTTTATGTAATCAATAACTTGGAAGATATTATATAACATCAGCTTTTTGAGGAGTTGTATATTTTATCTTGTTGAACATTATTTAAATGTTCAAAGGCCCAGGGACACCTTTTCCCGGTATCCGATCGGAGTCAAACTTTACACAGAGTTTATTTTTAATTATTTGGAACTTTTCTGGAATGTGCCCCGAAGAAAATTCAAAAGTCGAAAATAAGAGCCACCCTAGTGCACATGAAACTCACTCTGCCTCAAGACAATATGTCTTTGATTTTGATATGGTGACAGATGGTTTTAAAGGAAACATCCGGTCTAAAAATAGATTTTTTTTAATTTCCTTCCTGGAATGTTCAACCATTTAAGAATATGTGTTTAAAAGGATTCTTTGAAATTCGTAAAATTCCCGAAGTTACAGGCATTTGACTAGAGCCAAATGCGTGTGTAAAATCCGGCCACTTTTCACTCGCGTAAAACTTTAAACGCGTTTTTCTCGACTCATGATTTTTTCGAACGGTAGACTGATTTCTCAAAGCTTCTTTGGTATTATAATCATCTTCAATACTTCTCTGTCCGCCTGGCATAACAAAATTTAATTGATAAAATTCTGAATAAAATTCGCAATAAATAAACTGAAGCTCTTAGGTGGACAACTACTGTAACGTTTATCCTAGTCATAACAAAACTGTTTCACTAAACCATGCAACATTTTCTTTACCGCCAGTCTGTATCTTTACTTAAAAAAGGTCATAAAGATCTAGGAACACATATCAGTTCCGTGCTGTCAGTGTCAATGCTAAACAATATCGTTTCTGCCTTTTGAAATGTTGACACTTGTCAGGTCTGTACCGATGCAGAAAAATTCCGAATGACTATCATACACATCAATTCCGTATCAGTGCTGTACCGCAAATGTAGTACCTAAAAAACATCGGTTTCTCATGTCGTAACTCTGAAACAACCGTCTCCGGGGGTCTTAATCCTTTCGCGACGGCGATATTAGCCGGCAATATTAATCCGCTGAACGGGACATCGTGCCGTAAGCGAGTAGTTTCTGCTTAGTATTTTTTTTAGTATTGGGTATTATTGTTTTAAGATGCTCAACAATTTTACTGCCTAGTGAAACATTATTGCTCCATTCAAAATTTTTTTTTTTTCAATATGTTTTTTTTCAGTACAGTGCCATTTTGGATCATTTTGCAGACGTCGGATATATCCGACGTTAGGCATTTTGGATCGTTTTGTGGACGTTGATATATCCGACGATAGGCGCGAAAGGGTTAGTCCCTAAGGTCATTAAGACAAAGACAGCAATACGCCATCCAGTAATGAAGATGCCAATTTTTATATTTCTTACTAGATCTTCATAGAAGTGTCAGCAATCAATTGGTAATATTTCTATGAAGATCTAATACGAAATATAGAAATGGGCATTTTCATTACTGAATGGTCTATTGCTGTCGTTGTCCTTATGACTCTAGGGTTTAGGATTCCCGAAGCGCGTGGTTCGAGAGCTCCGACCCGAGAACCCTTCACGGTCATAAAAGGGGTTCCTTTTTAGCGATTTCAGCACACCGTCAGCGCAAAAACCAAAATATTTATGTCAATCAAATTTTAATTTTGTCATGTGGATACGGGTTCCACACTGACATCCCTGGCACGGACAAGTGTGAACTTCTGCATTCTGAAGCAAGCAAACGATATTTGTTAACACTGGCAGTGACGGCACGGAACTGACATGTACAGAGAGACAGTCGAATTGCACTGTTTGGATACGAAACTGACAAAAGTGAAGTATTCCATTTCAAAACTAGCGAACGATATCTTTTAGGTTCACGCTTACAGCACGGAATGGACACGAAACTGATATGTGTGCCTAGACGTTTAAACTAAAGGTCACTGTCTAGACCAGGCCTGCCCCATCGGGTGCAAATACCTCCTGAATTTCTGGGACCCGGGCAACAGCCGAGCGCGGGACTGTAAAGTTGCTACACATTGCGAAATTTGTAATAAGAGAACTGCATGAGTGTGCGTCCATGTAGGCTCGTACCACGACTCTTTGCGATTCTGGGCGCCGGGTCAGGAGCCAAGCATGGAGCTATTTCGTTGCTCGGTTTCACGCTCGGCTGTGCTATTCTTTGCTACTATAGAATTATTTATTATGCTAAGGAACCCCGGGATGATGCATATGTGTAACAAGCAATAAAATTGAAAATATAGAAACGTATTATACAATTTCACCGAAACATAACATATTTAGAATGTTATTACTATAAAAATAAATAACTTACAAATGTATATTAATATGTATGTATATATTTATTAGTATATAATTTTTAACTTTTGCAAATGTGTGTGTATATATATCGTTCAATAAAATTCTGTTCTTTATCTTTGTAAATTATTTATTTTTATAGTAATAACATTCTAAATATGTTATGTTTCGGTGAAATTGTATAATACGTTTCTATATTTTCAATTTTATTGCTTGTTACACATATGCATCATCCCGGGGTTCCTTACCATAATAAATAATTCTATAGTAGCAAAGAATAGCACAGCCGAGCGTGAAACTGAGCAACGAAATAGCTCCATGCTTGGCTCCTGACCCGGCGCCCAGAATCGCAAAGAGTCGTGGTACGAGCCTACATGGACGCACACTCATGCAGTTCTCTTATTACAAATTTCGCAATGTGTAGCAACTTTACAGTCCCGCGCTCGGCTGTTGCCCGGGTCCCAGAAATTCAGGAGGTATTTGCACCCGATGGGGCAGGCCTGGTCTAGACTGATCCTATTGTACCGAGCGACAATACAGGAATCCGTCATTATTGTCCCGTTTTTACCTAGAGAACGAAAACGTCGACGGCAACTTCGTGTCAACTATTTCATTCCCTCTTGCTCGCTCTTCGGAATTCACACTCGCAGCATCGGCTGCACGGAATTGTGTCCGCATCGCGTCGTACGCCAGCCGCCAGCCCCGTTCATTGGGTTTATAACGACGAATGACTGTACATCGATAATTAGGACCAACTGTAATGATCGCAAGGTGGCTTTCTCAACGGGGGAACGTTTTCGCGCCACGTGCAGCCGTCTCTTTCGCGTCCACTTTCTCTTCCTCTCCCTCTCCCTGCCCCCCCCCCCCCCTCTCTATCGTATCGTCTCATCTTTTGATAATCTACACCTAACAAAGTTGTTCTTGGAATTCGAATATACAGTTCATAACTTTGGCAAGAATTATATTCACGGTTTTATCTGCCACATCCTCTCGACTTTCTCTCAATGGAAGGCGATTCTCTCCTCTCTACATCAACTCGCTCCCCCGCGAAATAATTCGAGCACTAAACATTTACATACTTTACGCATATATATTACGATAGTATTTAGGAATCTTTTAATATGCGTACACCGTGAAAAAGTTAGCTACACCGAGGCCATTATGAGCCTAGCGGGGCCTAACGTAAACAACGGAGCTAATTGAATTAACGATGAATACTAAAGACTTAACTTTTGGTAACTTTAGAACAATTCCATACCATAAAGTGTTGGTAAAATGGATATCATAAATCAGCGCTGTCCAGCGTAGGGGCCCCTCTCACGCCTGCTTTCCCTTCCAATCTTGCTCTCGCACAGCGTGCCTTCCGTTGTCAAGCAGACCGCGCGACGCTACGAAGGCTGCCATGACGGGCTAACCGGGTTACCGTCTTCGCGGTTAGCGTCGCCCGATATCTCTGACAACGCGGACGAGAGTGGGAGAACCCCAATCTCCCGCGGGAGTGACCTTGGACAGCGCCGTCAGAAATTCATTACAAATCATATGTTTACTGAAATAGCCGCGAATAAGCATGCAATAAACAACAATACTGGTTATGTAATTTAATTTCTATTAACCCTCGCACACCGAATGCCGGGCCATTTTGACCCGGGCGTAGCTCGACTGCTGCAACAGTCGATGATCGTCTATAGGGTCATCTGTTAAAACTGCAACCTCCGCACGCGCAAACAGGTAAAATGGCAACAGCGCGTCATGGACGCATTCCACTACAACCATGTACCGACCCGGCGTTTGGAGGGTTGCCAGCGACCGTTGGGCAGCAGTGAAGCCCGAGCTTCGAGAATTTTATGCTGGTCTTTTAAATTAACGTCGCAAACAGCTGTGCGGAATTTCCCGGCCGAGCTAAGCGAGCCGCGCACTCCGCTTCTATGATCCGTTTACCACTCACATCCCAGATTACTGTAATGAAGTTTGAAAATAATGTTGTCTGGTCTCGTACCCGTCTTAATTTAAAATTTTTTAGCTACGATAGGGTTGACCGTGGCGCTCTACCCCTGTACGGAAAGGTTTTCCCCCATCAGTGTGTAAAGGCCACAATAATGGCGCATCGTTCCAAAAATGGCATTAACGGAAGCCGGTATATGCGTGACGTTAAGTAGCTAAAAGGTTAAAACATTCAGACACAAACATTCTGCAAAAAAATTCAAACACCGCTACAATCAAACACACGTCCGCTTAGTTACCCGTTACGTCCAATCTATGCATGCACTGCATTAAGGATAAAATTAGTAAAATGAAAACCGGAACAATACATTCTGAAGTTTGCAGAACTAACGCATAATTGAATAAAAATTTAATTTCTCAATTTATGAAAGTAACGATACAGAAAAAATAGCCTATTTTTTATCAACACCATGGATTTTAAAAAGAGCATTAAATACAGTATCAAATAAACAGTTTGCAAAAGCTTTTCACAACAATTATAGTTAAAAATTGATAAAAGAAAAATTAAGGAAGCGCTAAATATTTTAAATTATCCATCACTAAGACGGAATAATTTTTCCTCATTTTTCGGCGCAAATTGCATTCCGATATCTTTTATAGTTCAAAAGTTATACGCGAAAGGTTCCAAATTCTTCAACCCGGGCCGGGAAATTTCAAATAACTGTTTGTTACGATAATTTGAAAGAGACCATCCTATAATTTTCGAAGCACAGGAATCACTGCTACCCACCGGTCGCTGGCAACCCTCCGAACGCTGAGTCGGTGAATGGATGTAGTGGAAAATGTCCATGAGGCGGTGTTGCCATTTTTGTCTGTTCGCGTACGTGTAGGTTGCAGTTTTAACGGATGACCCTGTATTCACTTTTCACTATGGGTCAAAATGACCCGGCATTCGTACCCCGCGCTCTGTTCGAGCAACCGGTGTCCGAGGGGAGGAGTAAGGCTAAGCGGGTTCCAACCCAAATTTGAGTTTGAAGGCCATTTCCCCCTCCCTTCCCCCGACTTTGAAATTCAAATTTGAGTTTCAAAGTCGGCGGAAAAATTCTCCGCGGGCGGCGCGTGACCGGGCGGCGCGTGGCCGGGGCGGCGGATGACGTCATCGAGATCAGGCGGCAACGGATGACATCATCGAGATGGTGGAATGGTGGGGGGTTATAGCGCGAGGACCGATATCAAATCAATCAATATCCAATCGATACCGAAACCGCATCGAGGAGGAGCCTGACAGTCGGTAAGGAAGGAAATATTAATATAAGATATTAATATAAATGAAAAAACAGAATCATAGGCGACGGGGCTCGAACCCAAGACCTCCGCGATACGAGTCAGCCGCCTAACCAACTCCCCCAACGTCGGCTCTCTAACACCAGTCTGTAATGAATGGTACATATACCGAGCGTCACCAAGCATTCCTTTTTCATCGGATAATGTCGGACAATGTCGGCTTTTTACACACCGCGTCTACGGATGGACGGGAAAGAGAGAGAGAGCATGCATTCTAAAGCTAAATTCTGAGGGGGGGGGGGGGGAGAGAAAGAGACAGCTACTTAGTGGTACGGGCACATGCATTCTATAGAAAACAATTTTTTAAAGCGTCGCGGCGTCTCGCGGGATCTCGCGTAACTTGAGTCCCCTGAAGCAGCCGTGCAGGGTGACGTCATTTGGCAGCGCGAAGAGGCGCGAATGAAATAAAACGCTGACTCTTAAAATTAGGCAGCGAGGAGGATGACGGGTGAATAAAATGTGGAAACGATATAAGTATAAGAAATTTATTTAAAATTAAAAAATACAATTTAACATTTTTTTTCCTACGAGCATCAGCTAGAATATCATTGGTGGCACATGCTACCAGTTCGCAATCTACAAGATAATCCTCATCGTAATATTCGCTATCACGTATGACTTTAGCAGCACGAAGCGTATCGACTGTTTCACAGGCAGCATTGCTCTGCTGTAGCACGTTGGCAAAAGTTTTAAATTTTATCCTCACATCTTCCGCAGTTTGATACAGCCGCGGATACATATACTCTATACAGTGCTGAAGATTTAATAAAAATGTTACTGTATCCGGTGTGAAATACAGCGACTTAATATCCATTGTGATCCTTACAACCGGTGAATCGAAGATCTGACAAAAATCCACCGTTAATTCACTAATCCGCATCGAAGGTGATCCTGGTAATCGTGCACATTCTTCGATGGTTGTACCCATATCGAATAGCACAGTCCATGTATGCCATGGTAATATGAGATGATTTCCATGATTGTCACCGAGAAGAACTTCTACATCGGCCATAGGTCCTACATCGATTCCAATTTCCAGATACTTACTACCCATGGATGTTAATGCATAATCCATGGATGTTTTCGGCGCGGACTAAGAGAACAATCAAAGCTATGAAATTCCTCACTCGTATTAGGAATACAAATTTTGAGATGTGAAAATTAAGCCTTACTAGTCATGATATATATTCTCTTCACATAGAGCTACGCCATCATCTCGCACGATCGGAACGAAAAAATTATCACACTCAGCGAGTATTTCATCAATTGTACTATACATTTTTTTTCGCAGAGCACTATTTGTTCCATCGAAAACTGAAGCTACTGAGCGATTGATTGAATAATGTCTAGGTGACGACTTAAATAGAGGTGTAATTGCTTCCCCCCACCACATTTAATTCTAAAGCTAAAAATTGTTCTCAAAATGATTTTCTATCTTAACGTCGCAGCGTATCGCGCGAGCGTGTGTAACTTGAATCCTCTGGAGCAGCCGTGTAGGATGATGTCATTTCAGAAACGCTGTATCTTAAAATTATGCGGTGAGGAAAGAAGATGGATTGACGCAGCGTCAAATTTCGGCAATTTTTACAAGACCAATTTTAAAATGTCCATAATTTTGACAATTAGACCATGAAGGGGAAGGATAGAACTATATTCTGTTTTTCCAGATTTTTAAAATCGCGCCCGATGTTAAAAAGCTGCATTTGTTTATAACAATTGCACAGAAATGGTTGAAATTTTTTTTTTTAAAATTGGAATAATTTTTTCTTAAAACTTCAATGTTTTCTCTACAAATCCCCGTAAACCTGATCTCCATCCATTTACTACTTCCATAGTTATAATTTATTTAAAAAAGTTAGCCCTTACCTTCAAACAGCTGTAAAATCGACATTTTTCAAAATTTTCAAAAATCCTTCGAGATATGTTTATACATCCTTAAAGACTGCAACATATTCAAATTTAAGCCACATCCGAGATGTTACTCCAAAAAGGGTCCGATTTCGCGTGGAATATCCCGAATGTCCCTATAATTTAATATATTTCTTATTCTATCTCATAGTAGAGTATTTAGTATCGTATTCTCATAGTATTTTATTTATTTACATACAATTAAGAATATATATATTTGTACTTTTGTTAATAATCATTATATAATAATGTACTAAAAATATAGATTCTACGGGTTTCTTTTATTATATTTTCCTGGTATACAGAACGGTACCGTAAAATGGGGGGACATTGGCAGGTTTTTGAAACATTTTGTTATATAATGTAAGAATTAACATGTTTACATTTGATTTAAGTATCTCATCATACCATTGCATCTGTTGTGAATGCACTACAAGTGTCAAAATGCATATAATTTTTGTTCTTTCCTTCTTTAATACATCTTAAAAACCAGCCGGTACGGGGTAACATTGGCGCATCATATAAATAGCATAAACAGGCTATGTTTTACTAATCTGAAGTCATTAAGATACATTGACAATTAAATTTTTTTATTTTATTTTATTTTTTACATCTCAACTAAAACCTAATTGTAACATTGGCACATCGTTTAAATAGCTTTAACAGGTTAAGCTTTACTAATCTGAAGTCAGTAAGATAAGATATTAATACGTAACAATGTTACCTATAATAAAATCTCGATCTCGAATACGAATTTATATGTTCATGCGTATAGCTGCCAATGTAACCCCGACGTATGCCAATGTTACCTCGTACTGCCAATGTTCACCCATTTTACGGTAGCGGTTGAGCAAACAAAAAATGTACTCCTCGGTATTCTTTCTTAACAAAACTAAAAATATCAATTTTTCGTAAGATAAATGGGCGTAATCACAAACGTTACTAACTATGTGGGCTCAGTACCTTCCACGCACAGGTGGGAACACTCCCCACCACGCACAACCTCACTCGACCAGTAAACTACTAGCTCACGGCCTCCTAGCGCACTAGGACCCTTACTATATAATAACTTTATTAATCCCCTAAGGGTTATAATCTTCTTATACATAAATAACAACTTAACTCTACCTTATCCTATTCCTTAACTACTATCGCTCTCTCTATTCGCTCTCTCGCTCTCCCGTCCGCTCCCCCTCCTGGACCTCCGCTTCCACTCGCCGCTCTTTCACTCTCATTTCCTCATTCATACCACCGCTCTTCCCTCTTTTCCCACACACCCCTCTCTCTTTTCCTCTATAATCCTCATCCATTCCTCTCCCTCCCCTTCCTCCCCTAACACTACCTCCACCATCTCTTGCCAACCCCTCTCCCCTCCCCATCCCATACAAACCTCCCAGACGTGCTCCCACGACTCCTCCTCCCAACCACACACCCTGCATCTCCTTTCCTCCTCCCCCTCCCAATACCTTCTTTCTCTCATTCCATTTCCTAACCTGAACCTGGCCACCCTTTGCCACCTATTCTCCCCCCATCCCTTCTTTAGGTATGCTGGCACCCCCGGCCCCTTTATTCTCCCATACCACTTATTATAAGAGGATTCCCCTATCCTCCTCCATCTCTCCTCCTCTTGTAACTTTCTTTCCCTGTCCATTATCTCCTCCCCTCTTACCTCCCCCCTTTCCCTCCCCCTTTCTATCTCCTCTACTGTCCACCCCCTTTCCTCAAAAAACCATTCCCTTTCCTTTTCCCATCCCTCCAACACCTTTCCCCTCTTAAACCTCCCCTTCATCTCCTCCCAACACACCCTCGCCAATTCCCCACCTTGCCCCTCTTCCAATTTCCTCTCATACCCCCATGCCCTCATCCCCGCCCTACCCCTCATCAACCCCCTTTGCAACTCCTCCCTGACCATGTATCCCGGCGTGTTCCTTTCTACCCCCAGCACCCATTTCAGAAACCTATCCTGTAGCGCCTCCACCTTCCCCCTCTCCCTCCACCCCCACACCTCCACCCCATATCCCACCACCGCCCACACCAACTTATCAAATAACCAGATCCCTCTGCCCCAATCCTTTCCAAACAATCTTTTTCCCAATCCCCACACCTTCCCCATTACCGCTGCCCCCTTCCTCACTCTCTCCTCCACCTGTTTCTCCTGACCCCCATTCCCCATCACCGTATACCCCAGATACCTATAACTCCTCACTTCTTCCAACTCTTTCCCCTTCCATCTCCATGTCATTTTCTTCCACCTCCCCCCTCCCCTTCTACACCTCATTACTTTCGTCTTCCCTACATTCACTTGCAAACCCTTCTTGTGCACGTACCTTTCCAACTTCGCTATCATTCCCCTCATCCCCTCTTCATCCTCTGCTAGCATAGCTATATCGTCTGCATATGCTAGCGTGTAAACCTTCCTATCCCCCACCTTTACCCCACCCCATCCCCCTCTTCCCAGTTCCTCGTCAATGTCCGCCAACAACAGGGTAAACAAGCTTGGGCTCAAAGGACACCCCTGCCTGACCCCCCTTGCGGTCCAAAATCTCTCCCCCTCTTCATCCCCCACCCTTACCCTACATACCGTCTCCTGTAGAACCTCCCCGCACCTCTCCACTAGCCCTTCCCTTACTCCCCTCTCCCTCAACGCTTTCATCAGTACCCCCCTGTCCACCGAGTCAAACGCGGCCTTCAGGTCCACAAATAGAACCACCATCTTCTTCCCCTTCCTCACCACTTGCCTGTTCACTAAATAGTTCAGAACATAGATATTATCTATGCATCCCACCCCCCTCCTAAACCCCGTTTGACTCGGTGGCAGCATTCCCTTCCCCTCTACCTCCACTCTTAGTCTTTCCGCCAACACAGATGCATACACTTTATATGCAGTCTGCGTTAACGTTATTCCCCTATAATCCTCCGGTTTCTCCCCTGCCCCTTTCTTTAATACCGGAACCACCACTCCTTCCCTCCACCCCTCCGGCCACCCATCCCCCCTCCATACCTTATTACAAATTTTCCATAACCATTCCTCCACTTCATCACCCCCATATTTCCACACCTCATTTGGTATCTCATCTCCACCCCCGGCCTTCCCATCTTTCAAGTTCCTCACCACTCTTTTTATTTCTTCTCTTCCTAACTCCCCCTCCCCGTCCTCTTCCCTCCTTCTCTCTCCTCCCCTCCTTACCCTCCACTCTACCCCTCCCAACAACCCCCTAAAATACTCATCCCATTCCCTTATTTCTATCCCCTCCTTTATCCTCCTTCTAGTCTTCCGTCCTCTGTTCACTACTTTCCATACCTGACCCTCCGTTCTTACCCCCTCTACTTCCTTTTCCCACCTCTCCCTTTCCCTTTTCTTTTTCTCCTCGCACATCTTCCCATACTCCCTCTTCCTCAACCTGTACACTCCCCCATCCCCTCCTTCCCTTCTCCACTTCCTCAGCTCTCTCCTCACCTTACTCTTTTCCTCTTTGCATTCCAAATCCCACCATCCCCCTTTCTTTTCCCCCTTCCCCATCTTATCTACTGCCTCCTTTATCCTTCCCCTTAGCTCTCTCCAATCCTCATCAACTCCCCTCTCCCCCACCTCCCTTTTCCCAAAAACCTTCATCAACTCCCTTCTACCTTCTTCTGTCCAATTTTTTCTCTCCCCCTTCCTCCCCTTACCCTTTTTCCCACTACCTCCCTCCTCCCTCCCTCCTCCTTTCACCCACACCACCACCGGGTGGTGATCCGAGTCCACTCTCTCCCCTACTTCCAGCCTTTCCACCCTCTCCCTTGTGTCCTCATTCCCTATCACATAATCTATTACCGAATTCCCCCTTCCCCCCGTAAACGTCCACTCCCCTTCCTCATCCCCCACCGTATTTCCATTCATTATACCCCATCCCCTTTCTTCCAAATATCGGCATAGCCTCCTTCCTTCTCCATTCACCTCCTTATCCTTCGATCTTCTGCTTCCCATTCTCCCTTCTCCTTCTACTTCCTCCTCCCACACCTCTCCCCCCTCCTCACCTGTCCTCGCATTAAAGTCCCCCCCTATTATAACCCTTACTCCCTTCTCCCTTTCCTCCGTCCATTCCCCTAATTCCTCCATCTTCCTTTGCAGATCCTTGTTTATATATACCCCCACTATCTTCCACCACTCCCCCCCCCCATCCTCACTTTCTTCATCATCAAACCCTCCTTTTCATCTCTACCCCCCTCCCCCATTTCTATACCCCTTCTCACCCCCATCAACATACCTCCCATCGCTCTTCCCTTCTTACTCTCCCTCCTCGCCCACTGCCTTTCCCATATATAACCCTTGGGCAACTTTTTCTCCACCCACACCCACTCCCTCTCCTCCAGCCACGTTTCGCTGAGAATCATCACATCCCATTCTTCCAATCCTTTCCAAAACTCGTCATCTTTCCTTCTCATTCCTGCCACATTCCAAAAAGCCACTTTGAAACTACTATCTTCCCTCCCTTTCTCCCTACTCCTTACATCCTCCCACCCCTCTACCCTCTTCACTCGTTTCCCTGTTCCTCATACCATTTTTCCCCCAACTCGTCCCATCTTCTTACCTTCCCGTCCACCCACATCTTCATGTACCCCACTTGAACTTTTCTTCCCCTCTCCCTTTCCCTTTCCGCCTCTCTTTCTATATTCCATCTTACCCTCCTTTCCTCCTCCGTAAGATCATCCTCTATTCTCTCCCTCCTTCCCCTAAGTTTTTTCTTAGCCTCCATCACTTTCCGCTTATCCTCCCTACACCCCAGCTTTACCAACACCATTCCTCCCCCTTCCTTTCCCGTTTTTCCTATCTTCATAACCTCCTTTATTCCCGTCTCTTCCACCCCTATTCTTTCCCACAGTTTCCTTATTTCCTCCTTCACCTCCTTCCCCTCCACCCCTACCCCCCTCACAACAACATTATTCCTTCTCCCCTCCCTTTCCTTTTTATCTTGTCTTATTTCCATTCGTCTAACCCTACATATCCATTCCTCCCCTACCCCTTCTCCTTCATCTACCTTATCCCCCTTTTTCATTTTTTCCTTTTCCCATCCCAATACCTTGTCGAACACCTCGTCCATCTTCTTATCTCTACTCTCCCACCTGTCCATCCTTTCCTCCATCTTTTCTCTCCTTGCCCTCTCTTCCCTCATCTCCTTTTCCCACCTCCTCCTCTCCTCTCTCCATTCCTCCTCTACCCTCTTTCTCTCCTCCCTCTCTTTCCTCATTTCCTCCTCCATCCTTCTTCTCTCCTTTCTATCTGCCCTCACTTCCTCCCTCAACTCTCTCATTTCCATCATCAATTCCTTTAACATTCCTTCCATCCCTCCCACCTCCTCCTCTCTCTCAAAACTTCTCCCCTCATCCCTTCTCACCGGCGATCTCTGCGTCAACCCACTCCTTTTAAAACCCTTCCCTTCCTTTTCGTTCCCCCCCCTCCCCCTCTTCCTCCTCCCTGTCCTTCCTCTTTTTGCCCCATATGCTGTCCAAGCTTCCCGCACTCCCTACACTACTTATACTATCCTTCCTTACCCTCCCCCCTTTTTGCGACCTTTCATTCTCTTTTCCTACCCCCTTTCCTCCCTCCCATCCCTCCTTTTCCTTTCCTACGTCCATTTACCTTTTTCCCTTCCTTCCTTTTATTCTCTCCCCCTTTTCCCTTCCTTCCTATAAACCTATTGCTCTTTATCTCCTTATCTCTCTTTTCGTATTCTCTTTCCTTTCTCTCCTGTTTAAATTTCCCGCCTTCCCGTCAGTCGTCCTAACTCCTCCTTTTTCCCCTAGATCCCGCTACCTGTCTTCTGCTTCTCTTCCTTCCCGCCACTTTATCACCTGTCCTGCCGCCCTAACCTCCAAATGCCTTCCTTCTCACCTTATTCCCTTCACTACACCACTTCCCTTACTTAACCCTTTGCCCTCTTCCCTTCGCCTACTCCACACGTTTTTCCCCACTCACTCCCTAATCACCGCCTAGCACTTTCACTCCTCTTTCCTCTTTCCACTGATCACACCGCTTTCATACACTCCTCTCTCGCACGCGACCGGAAACGGAAGTCTAGGACCCTTACTATAATATATATATATATATATATATGATAAATAATAATACTATATACATCTGTAATATGTTAAATATGATAAGTAATATTTTAGGTCGCACCATAAGTTAGTACCGTAATGCAAAACATTTTACTGAGAAACTAAAGAGATTTTCTAGTAACGATAGGTATAATATTTTTAGCGAAAAAATGAGAAGATGTTGTGAAACAAGAGAGTGATAACATTTTTTCATAGTAAAAATTGATCTAAATATCGGTACGATAATCGGCACGAACTTATAAGACAACTAAATATAATAATAATAATAAATATGTATGTACAGGGTGTTAAAGACGTGATGGTCACCGCTTGCAGGGGTAAATCTACACCTTTTGGTCGGTGGAGTTGTTTATAACATCGAAAAGGAATGCTAAATTTTTTTACATCAGCATATTTTGCTCGTTGCAAGGGAAAAAGTTCGAAAGCGATTGTTAAACTTGTAACTCTACACAATCGAATCGTTGCGAAATCTTTCACAATCTTTCTTGACCAAATGGTTTGTTTGCGACATATGGTTCGTTTCAAACTTTTCCTTCTTGCAACGAGCAAAATATGCTGATATAAAAAAAAATCATGTAACATTCATTTTCGATGTTATAGACAATTTCGCTTCAAATTGTAGATGTAAATGAAGGTGTAGATTCACCCCTGAAAGCGACGAGCATAATTTTTTTAATACACTTACATAATAATGTAAATAACATATAATTATAATATCCTTGTTTGAGGATAGTAACATCCTCCGGTCATTCATCCATCGGCTTCGGCAATGAAACATCCTCGTTGCGGCAAACTTCTAGAAAACTACTAGCGATCCAGATTAGCTTTTAAATCAGTATGATTTAGATTACAGAAAGCGTTTCATCATTATTAATTGTATGCATCATGTCCGATGTGATACATAATTTTAATGTATGTGCCAGTGGTGGGTTTACTACGTTACATCGAATTTACTACGTGACACGCGTAAAAAATGTAAATAATTGTATAAAATGTATAAAATGTATTCGATGTGAAAAATTCAAATACAAACTATTAACCTCTACTTATTACATTGAATTTTACTGCACAATATTTTAAATTCCTTTAAAAAGAAAGATTGGAATGTAATTGTAAAAATTGTAAATAATTTGAAATTTTTTAGTAAATTTCATATCTTTGGTGTGCAAAAGATACTCGAATTTTCAGATATGTCAACATGGATTCTAAAAAAATTGACAAAGTTTTAGCAGATTGTTTATTTGGAACTTTAGGAACGTTGTTCATAAATTGAATCCAGCTTATAAAATTCTAACTTGAAAGACGTTGTTGAATAATTTATTTAACACAAAATTTCAAGATTACAAAAATCATTAATGATTAATCAGTGTGGGATCCAAACATGCGGTTCTACTTTTAAATAGTTGGAGAAAGTTATCATCCAACGTTAAGTATGTTGTTGCAATTCTGTATATTAATGATCTACGATGTGTCCATGCAGGTTATGGCGTTCTACAGACGTTTTTTTTTCAAACAATATGATTTTATACATAAAATACATGATGTAGTAAAGTTAAGCTATTTACTATGGTTTATTCTACGCGTAGAAAATTCGCTTTTCTACGTTAGGTAAAATACGGACCCACCACTGGTATGTGCAGCACATCGAATATGACGTGGTAATAAATATGTAAATTGATCGTTGGTCTGCGTATGGTTTTCTCTTTCTTCTTCTAATTCTTCTTCTTCTTCTTCCTCATCGCTAGAAGAAGTCAAGGAAGAGTTCGAATAATCTTCTTCCGTTTCTATATTAATGAGGTGTTCCTTCACGCGGAAAGATTTAAAGGCCTTTACAAAATTGCTACCATTATCTGTTACGGTAGCCACAATTTTTTCCACATTTAAATTAAATTCTGCATGAATATTATGTAGCATATCGGTGATTCCATTG
Organism: Andrena minutula; assembly: GCA_929113495.1. NCBI lineage: Eukaryota > Metazoa > Arthropoda > Insecta > Hymenoptera > Andrenidae > Andrena > Andrena minutula. The sequence continues at coordinate 16,589,112 of OV815997.1, forward strand.
AAACAATGAGTCCCACCAAAACGGCGACAAGCTAGTGCAGCGGATTTTCTTTCGTACATGGGCGAAATCCAATGCACTGTTACTCCCAGAAAACTGCGTCGTCTACCAGACCATATATCAGCCGTCGTGCATACAAAATCCACATTTTTCAAATTCTCTTTTAATTGCGACATTTCATCCACATATAGCGTATTAATTCTACGCCCTAAGGTACGGCGGCTAATAATATTGACTGTCGTGTCAAACCCCAGATTTTTAAGTATTTCATGAAAATATTTATCGTCCACCGATTTTAAAGGGTTCATTGCACTGATGGCATACCTTGCAATGTCCAATTCAAATAGATTTTGATCTATTTTTCCTTTTCCTCCTTTGGTGATGTCACTCCTTTGCTTCCGGGTTCCCATTTCACATACATATTCATCGAATGCAAGTTTATGCTTCCGCTTTAAATGGGATCGAAAGTTGGACGACGATGTTAATTGTCCTTTAATTTCGACCCTCTTCGGCAAACACACTTGGCACAATACAGTGACACACTTTTCATTAGATTTTCTTCCACTATCGTAACATATTTTCCATTTAAAATACTGGGCACTTGGACTTCCATTTCCGGTGTGAAAGAGTCAAGACGTGCGAGTGTGCGGTGTGAGTGAAGGAAGCAGAAAAGGCGCGTGTAGGGCGAGTAGGCAGCGAAAAGGGAGAAGAGAAGGAGGAGGGGAGTAGAGAGTGAAGGGAGAGAAAGGGCGGAGAAAAGGGGCGTAAGGGTGAAGGGGAAAGCAGGCAGGAGGCTTGGGGTTTTGAGGTTACGGCAAGGCAAGGAGGAATAGAGCGGGAAAAGAAAGCGCGGCAAAGTGTCGAGAGAGAGTGGAAGGTAGTGACATCGGGCGGTAGAGAGTGAAAGTAATAGTGGAGTAGTGGATAAGGAAGGTAACGCAGGGAGAATGGATAAGCAAGAGAGCCAGGAAGAGATGGCGGGAGGGAAAGAGGGGGAAAAGGGTGAGGACAAGGGAAGTGAAAGGGCGATAGGAGTGAAGAAGGGAGAAGAAAAGGGGGAAGAAGAGGCGAGAAGGAGAGGCAGGAAGACAAATGCGGAGAAATTGACGAGGGAAAGGAGTATGAGTGGAGGAAGTGTAATGGAGATAGCTGAGATGTGGAAGAGGAAAAGAGAGAAAGATGAAGAGAGGAGAGGTGAAGGGGGAGAGGGAGAAGAGGCGTTTATGAAGAGCAGGAAGGTGCAGAGATCGCCGGAGGAGAAAAGGGCGGGCGACCAAGAAGCGCTGGAGAGTTTGATTAGGGGTATGAGGGAAGAGATGAGGAAGGATTTAAAGGAAGTGAAAGAGCAGGGGAGGGAGGCGAAGGAGGAGATGGAAAAAATTAGAGGGAAGATGGAAGAGTGGGAGGATAGGTGGAGAAGAGAGAAGGAGGAAATGAAGGATAGAATGATAAGGTTGGAAAAAAGGATGGGGGAGGCGGAGCTAGAGGAGGGGAGGTTAAGAAAAGTGGAGGAGAGACTAGTGGCTATAGAGACTTGGAGGGGAAGGGAGGGGATGGATAGAGACAAGGGAGAAAGAGGAGAAAGAGCAGGGCGCGAGAGCGGAGGAGAAGAGTGGGAAGCAAGGGTGAAGGAGGTGGAAAGAAAATTGGAGATGAAAGAGAGAGAAGGGAAGAGAAAGAACGTGATAGTAAAGGGAGTAGGCAGGGAGGGATCGGCGATGCAGAGGGCAAAAGAAATATTGGCGATTGTAGGAATAGAGGGGGGAATAGAGGGAGCAAAGGAGCTAGGAGGAGGAAGGCAAGAGAGGAAAGAAGTGATGCTGGAGGTGAGGATGGTGAATATGGAGGCGAAGAGGGATGTCATGAGGAACAAAGGTAAATTAAGGGGAAGGAAAAAGAGGTTGGAAGATGACCTGACATGGAAGGAGAGGAAGATGCAGTGGCGGTTAAGGAGGATAGGAGAGGAGGAGGAAGCGAAGGGAAAAAGAGTAAGGGTAAGCTATGGGAAGATAGTGGTGGATGGAACAACGTGGTTCTGGGACGAGCGGAGGGAGGTGTTAAGGGATTGGAGGGGAAGAGAAAAGGGAGGGCTAGAGAGGGAAACAGGGGAGGGGTGTAAGGATGACGGGAGGAGGGAGGAGGGAGAAGCAGAAGGAAGAAGTAAAGAAAGAGAGGGGACAAAAAACTAGGAAGGAAGGAGGGGGAAGGGGGGAGGGAGATGCAGGGAGAGGAAGGGAAGAGGTGGAGGTTAGCGTTCTGGAACATAGCGGGGGCGACAAACAAGGATGAAGAATTCTGGAAGGGGTTGGAGGAGTGGGAGGTAGTAGTCCTGATGGAAACATGGGTGGAAGAAAAGAGGTGGAACAGCGTGAAGCGCAGGCTGCCAGAGGGATACAGGTGGAGAGTGCAATGGGCAAAGAGAAAGAATAGGAAGGGGAGAGCGATGGGAGGCATGATGATAGGAGTGAGGGAAGAGATGCTAGGAAAGGAGGAGCACAGACAGGGAGAAGAGGAAGGGTTGATGGTGGAGAGGGTAAAGGCGGGGGAGGAGGAATGGACAGTGGTAGCGGTGTATGTGAACGGGGATATGGAGGGGAAACTGGGAAGGATCAGAGGGTGGATGGAGGGGCAGGATGAGGAAGGGAGGGTGATAATAGGGGGGGACTTCAACGCGAGGACAGGTGTGCAGGGTGGCAGGATAGAAGGCGGAGAGGACGAGGAGGAAGGTGTGGGAAGAAAGTCGAAGGACAGGAAGATAAACGGGGATGGGAGGAAGTTAATAAAGTTGATAGAAGAGATAGGGTGGGAGATACTGAACGGGAGCATAGAAGGGGATGAAGAGGGGGAATTCACGTACACGGGTGGAAGAGGGGATACCGTGATTGATTATGTACTGGGGGGGAGGGGACGAGAGAGAGGATGGAAAGGTTGGAGGTAGGAGAGAAGGTGGATTCGGACCATCACCCGCTGGTGGTAACGATGAAGGAGGGTGGTGTGGGGGAGAGATGCAAGGAAAGGAGGGACAGGAAGGTGGGAGGAGGACGGTGGTCGGGAAGGATGAAGGAGGAATTTGAGAAGGGGATGGGGGGTGCGGTGATAGAAGGAGAAGGAATACAGGAGTTGGTGAGCAAGACGGTGGGTTCGATAAAAGAGGCGATGAGGAAAGGGGAGGAGGTGGGAGGAAGGGAGAAAGGGCGGAAGAGGGAAGGGTGTTGGGACGGAGAATGTAGGGAGAGGAAGAGGGAGGTGAGAAGGGAGCTAAGGAAATGGAGATGGGGGAGGGGGAGGAGAGAGGAGTACAAGAAAAGAAGGGGGGAGTACAAAGAGTTGTGCGAAAGGAAAAAAGAGGAGGAGAGGGAGAGACTTATAAGGGAGGTGGTAGAAGCGAAAACGGAAAACAAAGTGTGGGAGATAGTCAACAGGGGAAGAAAGAAAAGGAAAGTGGTGGACACAAGGATAAAGAAGGAGGAATGGAAGGAATACTTTATGGGGTTGTTAGGAGGGGTAGAAAACAGAGTTAGGATGGGAGAGGAGGGGGTACGAGAATGGGAGAGGAAGAGGGAATAAGCAAGGAGGAAGTAAGGAGGGTAGTGAGGAAGCTGAAGGAAGGAAAGGCAATGGGAGGGGACGAGATTCCGAATGAGGCGTGGAAGCACGGGGGAAAGAGAGGGGGTTGGAGTTGGCGTGGGAGATCTGCAGAAGAGTGTGGGAAGGGGAGGGGTGGCCGCAGGGGTGGAGAGAGGGCATTATAGTGCCGCTGGCGAAGAAAGGGAGCGGGGTGCGAGTGCAGGAGTACAGGGGGATAACGCTGATGCCAACGCTGTATAAGGTGTATGTAGCGGTCCTGGTAGGGAGGTTAGAGCAGGAGGTGGAAAGGAAGGGATTGATCCCTGAGAATCAGGCGGGGTTTAGGAGAGGAAGAAGCACGATAGACCACATATACGTGCTAAACCACGTAATAGGCAAGAGGATACAGGGGAAGAAAGGCAAGCTGGTGGCGTTTTTTGTGGATCTTCGTGCGGCATTCGACACGGTGGACAGGAGGTTACTGTGGGAGGCGATGGAGAGGAGAGGGGTAAGGGAGGGTTTGACAGAGAGGGTAAAAGAGGTATACAGGGAGACGACGAGCAGGGTGAAGGCGGGAGGGGAGCTAGGGGAGGAATTCTGGACGGCAAAGGGATTAAGGCAAGGGTGCCCATTGAGCCCGATTCTGTTCAACCTGCTCTTGGCGGACGTGGGGGAGGAGATCAGGAAAGGAAGATGGGGAGGGGTAGAAGTAGGAGGAAGGAGGATATGCACGTTGGCGTACGCAGACGACCTGGTGCTTCTGGCGGAAAATGAGGAGGAGATGGGAAGTATGATTAGGAGATTAGAAGGGTACATGGAGAGAAAGAGGTTGGAGGTGAACGTAGAGAAGTCGAAGGTGGTGAGGTTCAGGAAGGGGGGAGGGAGAGAAAGAAAGGTGGACTGGAGGTGGAAAGGAAAGAGGATTGAGGAAGTAAAGGAATTTAGATATCTCGGGTACGTGTTCAAGAAGAACGGGGGCCAAGAAGCGCAGATCAGGGATAGAGTAAAGAAGGCGGGAGTGGTCATGCGGCAGGTCTGGGGAATCGGGAAAAGGAAATTTGGGAAAGACTGGGGAAAGAAAATGTGGCTATTCGATGCTCTGGTGTGGACGGTGGTGGGTTACGGGGCAGAAGTATGGGGGTGGAAGGAAAGGGAGGAGGTGGAGAGAATACAGGAGAGATATATAAGGTGGTCCTTGGGGGTGGACTGGAGGACGCCAGAATACATGGTGAGGGAGGAGACAAAGAGGAAAAAGTTGAGGACATGGGCAGGAGGAAGGGCGTGGAGGTACGAGGAGAAATTGGGCAGGGGAGAGGGAGGAGAGTTGGCCAGGTGGTGTTTGGGAGAGATAAGAGAGAGGGAAAAGGAAGAGGGGACAGAATTGTCGGCATGGGAGAGGGAGAGGAGGGAGTGGAGGGAGAGAGGGGCGAGGGAAGGTGGGGAAGGGGAAAGGAGACGAGAGGGGTTGGAGAGTTGGGAGGAGGAGGACGACAGGAGGCAGGGAGAGGAGAGATGGGAAAGGATAGAACAATCGAGATATAACAAGTGGTATAGAGAGATAGCGGCGAGGGGGATCCCGAAGTATCTGGCGGCGGGATGGGGAGATTAGAGGTATGGGAGGATAGCGAGGTTTAGACTTGGGAACGAGATGAGGGGAGGAAGGTATTGGGAGGAGGAGGAGGAAAGGAGGTGCAGGTTGTGCGGCAGGGAAGAAGAGACGTGGGAGCACGTGCTGGAAAGATGCACAGGGGAAGAAGGAGGCGGAAGGGGGGTCGGGGAAAAGATAAGAGAAATCTTGGACGAAGGAGGGAAGGGGGAGGAGTGGATGAAGGAGTTAGAGAGAAGGAGGAGAGAGAGGGAAGAAGGAACGGGGGAGGAGGGGGCAGGTAGGAGGGAGGGTTGAAGATAGGAAGGAGCGAAAGAAGGAATGGTATGAAAGAGTGGAAATGGAAGTCGAAGGCCGGGGGCGCGAGCGGAAGCAAGGGCGAAAAGCGTAGATTTAAGTGGTAGATTTAAGTGGCGTATACGGTAGAATAAGAATAGTGTAAGCGCAGGGTAGGAGGCGGGAAGGCGGCGGAGGCGAGCGCGCGGAGTGCGGAGAGAGTGCGGAGAGGAGAGGGAGAGAAGGAATAGGTTAAGGTTTAGAAGTAAGTGAAGTTAAGGGAACAAATGTACAGGAGAGGAGAGAGGCGGAAACTTGTAACCCTAAGGGGAATTCAATAAAGCAATACATACATACATACTGGGCACTTGACGACGTTGTGCAATCGCATCTTCCTCCACATTTGATGCAAAATTTTCATATGCAGTGGAAGTATTTTGAACATCGCATTCACTGTCGCTCATTTTAATGTCAAGTATAAAGAAATAAAAAGTAAAATACAAAAAAAAGATATTGCTCAATTAAATTTGAATTATATTAATAAATAAAAATAAATAAATAAAATACTATGAGAAGACGATACTAAATATTCTACTATGAAATAGAATAAGAAATATATTAAATTATATTTAAACAAAAATTAAATAATTAAACTACTACAATAATACGATACTAAATACACTAATTGTAAGTAGTAAGGAATACAATAAGAAATAGATATTAAATTATATAAAGAAAATATTATTTAAAGTGTGACGTCCCGGCCCCACCACGGTATCGCGACTTAGTGTCGACGAGCGCCACCAGAGGTCTCTAATCTTCTCGCTAGTCCCTAATTCCAGTCTCATTCGTATATATACAAGTTCCAAATCCATCCTCTGTGTCCCCGTGTGTGTCTAGGGCAGGGGTCGTCAGCTATAGCCCTACTGATGAGTCTGGCTGACGATCCCAAGACGAAACACACCTCTTCTTTTCCTCCTCGATCCTCCAACGCCGATCCACCCGCCCCGCACAGTTACTCCATAGTGGCGTTACCGGGCCGGCCTTAGGGTTTACGGTGCGTCGGAGGCGACGGGGCAAGAACTCCCATCTCGTCCAGAATGTTCCGGCAATTCTGGACGTGACAATTGGTGACAGCGGTGGGATTCGTCTACTGTTAATAGAATTAATTACTCTTGCATACGGTACCCACAAAGATCCCGAAAATTCTAGTATGTGCATTAAGTACCCAAATCGGGGCGCACTATCTTACCGAAGTCGCAGACTACAAAGGATAACGGCCTATTTGAATGCGCTAACCTGCGTTTTTGGAGGCATAGCTACTACCACGGACGGCAGTGAAGTTTGCCTAAGGTGCTCTAGTCTATCGCCCGCAGACACCGTAAAGGTATTTTGGACCCATTACTACTACACCTATAGAACCCCTGTTTATTGCCCACGGTGCAGGAAATCCCTGATACCAGTACGCCCCATAAAGGACTGCACCGAGTGTTCGGAAAGTTACCTTCTCGCGAACAAAAGCTACCGACGGTTCGATAATTGTCGCTCATAAAGGTAAAATCACTTTGATTCTAACTTATAACGGAGACCACACGACTTCATTTTAGTCAAGGGAAAATTCCTTAATACGGCACCCGCAAGATCCTATATCTAGAATGTGCATCGCGCACCCAGATCGATGTGAACCAACTTATCGGAGCCGCAGGATACAAAGCTTGACAGCATATCTACAGTGGATGATCTGTGTTACCGGGAGCATAGCAACGACCACTTTTGATGAAGACATCTGTTTAAGATGCTCACAGCGAGATCCAACGGACACTGAAGTAGTATATCAAATTCACTATTGCCAAACGCCCTACACATTTCCCAATTGCCCTCGGTGCGACGTTGTCTTACTCCAAACGCGTCCCGCAAACAGTTGTGTCGTGTGCACAGAGTGGTACCTCCTTTCAAACAGGAGCTATAACGAATTCGATAATGCCTACCCCATTGACTCCACAGACTTCTAAATTAACGTATACCTGACGTAACTCAATTTTGATCTCCTAGGTGAAACGTTCAATAGAAAATAGCTTCTAAACATACGACACTCAAGACCCTAAATTCTAGTATGTGCAATCAACGTCATCGACGAAGCACACCATACTACCCAAGCCGTAGGCTGCACGACATTTCGACAGAGTCAAACGCGTTGATCTGTGTATCGGGGGGCGTAGCAACGACCACGGAAGGCGAAGACATTTGCTTAAATTGTTATAATCGACCATTCAGTTACGATCTCTCAGTCAATAGATTCTTTGCAACTTTCGCGACACCACGTGTCTGTATTATTAGTGAAGTGTTATAAGGATTACACCTCTTCTGCATCACTGTAAGCATTTAACTATTATAACTTTCATTATCCTATTTTCTTTTGCTCACATGCAACGATATTGTTTAACTCTTTATATTTATATTATTCGCTTCGATTTTGCTTATTGCTTTATATTATTCGTTTCGATTTTGCTTATTGCTTTATATGTACATCGCTCAATTGTATTGCTTTCTCTCTAGCTTTCAATTGCTTACTGGTTAATTATTCTATTGCTTGATTTCATTAATTATACTAAATCATTATTAGCGTTACTAATTCGTCACATGTTTATTATATTCTTAATCACCGTTATATAAATGTTTGTCCCAATGCTCTATGTTCATGCATTATTGTAAACTGCTATATCATCAGAAGCACACTGCTTTTTCGCTCGCTTACCAATAAATAGTGGTTCTATTACTCAAAACGTTTAAAATCATAACCGGCCTTTCTACTACCGTTTTCCTTCGCGAATAACCTAACGGGTGTCACTCGGGTGCGCGCTTATTACTCAACCTCCCCTGGTCGATTAGGGCTGCGAAACAGGGTTTCGTGCTTAAAAACCTTTCTACGCATTAGGACTGCGAAACAGGGTTTCGTGCCTAAATCCCTCCTATTCACCAGGACTGCGAAACAGGGTTTCGTGCCTAAATTCCTTCATATTCACCAGGACTGCGAAACAGGGTTTCGTGCCTAGATCCTTCCTATTCCATAGAGCAACGAAAAGATTTTCGTGCCTAACTTTTGCAAACCGTTTGGGGCAGCGAAACAGGATTCCGTGCCTAAACCTTGCAATCGCTTAGAGCAGCGAAACAAAATTTCGGGCTTAAATCCTCCTTACCTCTCGGAGCAGCGAAACAGGATTTCGCGTTCGACTCCCGTTACCCTCCCACAATGTCACTGTCCTAAAACCCGCCACCCAGGACGTGACATAAATTTGGTGACAGCGGTGGGATATCGGTGGATCGTGCTGAGATCCGAGGACGGATCTTCCCCTTAGGGGGGGAGGTGTGACGTCCCGGCCCCACCACGGTATCGCGACTTAGTGTCGACGAGCGCCACCAGAGGTCTCTAATCTTCTCGCTAGTCCCTAATTCCAGTCTCATTCGTATATATACAAGTTCCAAATCCATCCTCTGTGTCCCCGTGTGTGTCTAGGGCAGGGGTCGTATTTCCCCCAACAATGGAAAACAGCTAAAGTTATTACAATAAAAAAAAAAGACAAGCTAAGCAGCAACCCAGCCAGCTACCGTCCCATAAGTCTGCTTCCTAACATCAGCAAAGTTTTTGAAACAATTTTAAACTCGGCGATGAATGACCATTGCGATGAAAATAATATCATCCCAGAACATCAGTTCGGTTTTAAACATAGGCACTCCACGGTTCACGCGTTGTCAAAATTTACTGCGGACTTATGCTGGTACAGAAACGCAGGTGAGTGCATCGGTGCATGTCTGGTGGATCTCGAAAAGGCTTTCGACACTGTGTGGCTTGACGGTCTCTTCTATAAACTCCTAAGGAAAAAATTTCCGATACATTTAGTGAAAATGCTCTGGAATTCACTCCACAATAAACAATTCTTCGTTGCCGAGGGCGATCTGGTTTCCTCAAAATCCTTCTCCATAGAGAACGGACTTCAACAACGAACAGTAAACTCCCCCATCCTGTTCAATGTCTTCATGTCTGATCTATTGCACCTGTTTGATCTAAACAGCGGCGAGAAAAGCCATGCTCTAGCGTACGCAGATGATTTATTAATTTACATAAATGACAAAAACCCATCTATCATACAAAGTAAATTACAAATTCTATTCAATAAAATAGCAGACTATTTTAATACCTGGAAACTAAAAATCAATGAAAGCAAATGCGAAACAATCTTATTTAGACCATATATTTCTAAAACTTCCGATGCCAATACATACGTCAGAAAATTCGCAAAAAAATTCTCACTAAAGACAACTCTCGATCCAAATGTGTGCATACCCCATAAAAGCACAGTTCGTTATTTAGGAGTTCACATTGATTTTAAGATGAACTATAATTCACATGTAATCATCCAGCTTCAAAAAGCACAAAAAGCATTTTATGCAAATAAAAGACTCTTTTATTCCAGAGACCTCCATAGTCCTGCCAAAATCCTATGCTACAAGCTACTAATAAGGCCCATTCTAACATATGGATGCCAAACATGGTTTAACCTGAGTGCCAGCGTTATGGAAAAACTAAGGTTGTTTGAGCGTAAATGCATCCGAGCCTGCCTCGGCAAATACAGATCTCCTGAATCAAACTTCACCAAATATATTAGCAATTACAAACTTTATAGTGAAGCTAAAGTAGTTAGAATCGACCTTTTTATTTTAAAACTAATCAGAGACCACTGGGCTAATATTACCTCAATCGACTCGAACTCATTGATAAATCACTCCATATATCCAAACCCTCAATATTTCGAAAACTCAAAAAATTCAGGATACATTCCCCCTCAGGCATTTCCATACCTAGACTCAATAGGCCTCATACAAAATAATAATTTGCTCCCAATCATCTACCACTTCAACAGAAAATCTAACAATAAAACGATCACATATAGCTCAGATATCATGGCTTATGACACCAGACTAAAATTTGTCTATAAGCTCTCTAAATGGGACCTAGAAAGAAACCACCTTAAAAACACAGATAAATACTGGTGGCTCCATAAATAATCCCCATTGGCAATACTAAGTCAACAGCCACATCCACAATAAGAAAACACAAACTAAAAGAAGGGGCAAATCGGGAAACCCCCTCTCTCTCTGTCCCAGCTTGTTGGTTCATAGATACTCTTTCCGTCACAAATTAAAAAGTTATCATATATTTATATTTATATATATTAAATATTTCGTAGTTTATACCTCATTTATAAAAATATAGAAGTGTTTGGCATGTACATAGGTTTGAGTGAATGAATAAATGGTCTTTTTTGTACATAAGGATGAATGTCGGTATGGACGTGTATTATTAAGTTTACCAACACTCACGCAAAGCGAAATTGTTAACCGGCTATATTTGAAGCCTCGTACCTGATAGTTTTAAAAACAAAAAAAAATTCTTCCTCTCTATATCCTTCCCCCTCTCTCCTTTTTCCTATTTAGCAATCATCCACAAACATTGAGACTGATGTATAGTCTTTAGTACCTTTCCATACTTTTTCTACCCAAATTTTCACTCCTAGTGTATAAGTATAATTGTAAGCAACAAAAACAAGTTCACCAAAGCCTGCACCAAAAACAAATGTGCAATTCAATGTACCTTAAAAAGGCTGTGCGTACCCCACGTGGGTCTTTAGTCCTATATTAAATGTAGACAACGTGTAATCCTATTCATACGTTAAGGATCGAAACCGTCCCACTGTATTCTTTTTTTTGGTACTAATAAACGTATATTTTCTAAAAAAAAAAAAAAAAGGGCAGGGGTCGTCAGCTATAGCCCTACTGATGAGTCTGGCTGACGATCCCAAGACGAAACACACCTCTTCTTTTCCTCCTCGATCCTCCAACGCCGATCCACCCGCCCCGCACAGTTACTCCATAGTGGCGTTACCGGGCCGGCCTTAGGGTTTACGGTGCGTCGGAGGCGACGGGGCAAGAACTCCCATCTCGTCCAGAATGTTCCGGCAATTCTGGACGTGACAAAAGAAATGCACAAAGATTTAACCGTTTGGACAGCGAAGCGTTCAAGTCGCGAACACAATTCAATCTGCCTGGAAGCAGACTTGCAGGCAGATCGTGTGTTAAAACAAATGAAAGTGTGTTAAAACAATGAATTGTCGTCATTGGACGACGAGTCATTCCATACGAAATCAGATAGTCTTTGGAATAACAGTTCGGATTTGGCTAAAACTTGGATATGTTGTAGTATTTAGGAAGTCAGAATCTCCCGGAACTACCCTGTATATTTTTTTATTATAATAAATCGATCTCGATGGAATCGATCTTTTAACAACGCTCTGAATTGAATCGAAAAATCGATTCTATGAGAAAGATCGACATCTCTATGTCCCAAACGCTGGGTCGCGACCGCGTGATCCGTATTCTTTTGTCACGCAACTTCGTCAAAAACGCAACGCCGTACATCCAACAATGCCGTCTCGTGCGGACCCGTCGGTGATCGCCACGCGGCGATGCCGCGTCTCCTTCATAATAAAAATTATTTCAGTTAAATAAGACAAATTTTTGATCATTGATTTCGCAATTATTCTTAACAAATACAATTTCATAATAATACGGCGCTACTGAAAAAAATGGAAAAATGTGGATACAGTCCTCTTGGTCTTATTTACGGACAAGTTTTCAGAAATACGGACACTTTAAAATTGGCCACATGAAATTTAATTGAATGCAACGGTATACATACAGTATACAGTCAGTCACGAAAGTTTAAAACATTTAAAGCAAAAACGCAAAAAGAAGCAAAGGATTGGAGCATATTTCAGATATTAACTAATTTATTAGTTAAAATTAAACAAATTATGTAAAAATGACGATGTGTTTTACATTCGTTTACACGAAAATATAAATAGACCGATAGTACGATTTTACATTTACGAAAATCCGCATACAGTTAGCATGGGTAATTTGAGTATATTAAGCTGAATAGAATTTGTTATGATAATAATTACAGGGATAATATACAAAGTTTGTTTTACAAAAGATATTGTGATTTTGTGTTCCAGTTTATTTGCATTTTCTAGTAAACAAATGTAAAAAACATCGTCATTTTTTCACAATCTATATAAAATTAATGAATAAATAAATTAATGTCCATAAAACATCTAAAACCCTAGCATGTTTACAGTATTTTTTAGAATTTATGGATTGTTAATAAAGTTGCGAGATCGATTCGATTGAAATGAGTTCAAACACGGTATAAATTGGATTATTTCTACAATTATAGATAATTAAATATGAATGTAACATTTCTAATGTAATAATGCTAAAAAAATCCGATTTATATTGTGTTTAAATTCATTTTCATCTAAAAAATCTCAACAGTAGGGGGAGCCCGGGAGACTTGAACCACGTTTTACTTGAAGGTCCATGAAATCTAGGATATGAGATGCACCGCTTTTATTATTATTATTATTATTATTATGTCTTTATTACTCTAAAATGATAACAGCAAAAAAAGAGAAAAGAAGATGTAACATATAAAGAAAAAGAAAAAGCATATTAGAGTAAAGGCGAGGCCGCAGTATAAACTGTTAATATGCCTAACCCTAAAATAAACTAAACACTACTTATTACTAAATGTACTAAAACTAAGCGTACTTAAAACTAAGACTAATACAGAAGAATAATATATATATAAGAGATAAGAATAGTGACGGCCCAACAAGGATGATAGTGAAAAGGAAGACATGACTAGGATGGCTAATGCTAGAAGTGATGGAGAATATGATGCCGGGCTGAGTCCTTGAAGGACGAATAAGAGTCTAGCTGACGAATGGTAGCAGGAAGGGAATTATAATAATGTGCCGCAATATATGAGAAAGAGGATTTAAATTTGGAGGTAGAATGTGAAGGGATAGAGAGAAGGGATTGGGACCGGGTTGAAAGAGAACTAGTGGAATGATAAGAGAAGTTTGTGCGTAGGATTCTGTATAGATATGACGGACAACCAGAGGAAAGTATCTTAAATACAAGACAGCACAAGTGGAGCTTCCATCTTTGCGACATGCGCAGCCAGGAAGATTTGACGAAAAACGGAGAGATGTGATCAAACTTTCGAACACAGTAGGCAAAACGCAGACAGGAGTTTTGGACACGTTGAATCATAGAAGTGAGACGAGAGGTAAGAAAAGGACTATATAAGACATCACAGTAGTCAAACAAAGATATAACTAAGGATTGTGTTAGGAGAAGTTTCTGAGTGGAGGAAAGAATATGTCGAGAAGGATATAATAGACGCAGACGATAAAAGGCTAGTCGACATACATTAGTTACATGATTTTCGAAGGTAAGATTGGAATCCAGTACGATTCCCAAGTTCTTGATAGAGGAGACAGGAAGTAGCTGGACGGAGTCAAATGTAACAGTAATGGGAGGAAGAGAACGAGTGAGGGAGGAGGAGCCAAGCACAAGGAGAGAAGATTTGGAGGGATTGAGTCTGAGTCCATGTTGAGCCGCCCAGCCAGATATTAGAGCCAGATCCGTTTCCAAATTATTTATGGCTTCGTTGATGTTATTCGGCGGAAAGGTAGAGATAATCTGCATATCATCGGCATACATGCACGCAATATTCATCTTAGTGAGATGGAGTAGATCAGCAACGAAAATATTAAACAATAGCGGACCTAACACAGAGCCTTGTGGGACTCCGCAATTCACCGCACGTAAGGAGGAGAATATCGGTCCATCCCGGTTTAACATAACCTGCTGAGTGCGTCCAACCAGGTAGGAGCGAAACCATGAAAGGGACAATGCAGACAGCCCGAAAAATTTCAATTTAGCAATCAGCAGGTTATGATCAACAGTATCAAATGCTTTAGAGAAATCAAGAGATGTAATAAGAGCGATGTTTCGAGAGTCCATGGCACGCAAGATGGAATCGGTAATAAACAGTAGAGCGGTGGTCGTACTGTACCCGCGTCTGAAACCAGATTGGAGGTCAGGTAAAGCATGAACAGACGAAATAAAAGATGAGAGTTGCGCATGACATAATTTCTCTAAAAGTTTAGAGAGGAAAGGAGGCTGTGATATAGGACGAAGGGAGTTGAGGGTTGATGCATCGGGAGTTTTAGGAATAGGTGTGACAATGTTATTCTTCCAAATGGACGGATAGGTGCCAGAGGAGATAGAGTGGTTAAATATATGGATCAGAGGATCAAGACAGAAGGGAATGCAGTACAAAAGTAGATGACCGGATAAGTCAAACGGATTCGAGGAGGAGAGCTTGATATATTTAAGAACGGAATAAAGGTCAGCGGGTGTAAAAGGGGAGAAGGAGAAGTTCGAAGAAGATTGGATATGCGATTTGTTTAAAAAGCTATCAATTGTTTCAGACGAGATTTTAGTAACCGGAACGGAATCGATGAAGTTATTATTAATAGAATTAGGATCGGGGAAAGGAAGAAGAGGGTTAGGATCTCGCCGAGGACGATAATAGCCAGCACGAGTGATAAAATTCCAAAATTGTTTAGGAGATTTGGAAGAGGATGATAGATGATTGAAAACAGCACGTTTTTCTGCTCTGAGAGTTGCGGTACAATGATTGCGGAGCTGCTTATATCGGCGCCAGTGCGAAGGATTGGCAGTCTTACGAAATTTTAAACTCGCCTGATTACGCATGCGCATAAGCTTACGTAGATTAACTGTTAACCATGGAGCAGGCAGTCGTGTTATGCGCACACGCTCAATGGGAGCAAAATGATCAAATAGTGTAAGTATAAGAGAGTAAAATAAATCTACTTTGTCATCAATAGAGTTTGTTTCGTATATAGGCGACCAATCAATCATACCAGCGGCAGCGTCGAAAGCATCCAAGGACATATCACGTAGATTGCGGCGAGAGAATGATCACTTGCATGGCTCATATCATAGATACCGCTAGAATTTACTGCAAGATCATTGCTAATCATTATTAAATCAATTAACGATGAAGAGGTGTTAGTCACACGTGTAGGCAGATTAATAATCTGATTAAGCGATAGTAGTGACATAAATAATTTAATTGAATTAAAACCAAAAGAATCAGATGAGCTAACATTGATATTAAAATCTCCCATGCAAACAATATAATCGGAGAAGTTATATACATAAAGTAGGTAATCAAGCAGATAATCGATAGCAGATAATTTTATATTTATGTCACAGTAAAGCCTTGTTATCAGACTATAATTTCAGAGTTATATCGTTTCAATAAGTTAATAAATGTAAGCACTAAATTAAATTTTATGAAAAATGAGATTTGGCTCATCTCTCCCCAAGCGCTGGGAGATATGATCCACCATGTGGGGGGATTTGACCATACCATGGTAACTCAGGAACAAATGAAAAAAACAACAATTTGCTTTAGTTTATAATAAGTAGCCACAAACTTTAGACATTACAATAATTATCTTATATACTTTAATTGAGCTTTTCGTACAAAATTAACAAAAATTAAAATTTTCCGTTTCATTATCAATTTCCCGAAGAATTTTTCTCTTAACCCTTTCCTTCTTCGACTTGTTTGCCTGTTTTTTGTTTAGTTTCTGAGCTCTCGGTTTTTTTTCTTTGGCTCCTCTTGTGGTTCGAGGTTTTGATCATCTTTCTTTTCTGGTCTTTTTGTTAATATTGTAGTTTTTCCAGGCTGACGACCTCGTCGCGTCGTTTTCCGCGGAGCAGCTTTAGGGTATGGTTTAATCATTTCCGGGGTGACGATTGCAGCTACCTCTTGCCCAAGTGCTATAGAAGTAGATAGAGTTGGTGAAGTAGCAGATGCATCCCTGTTTACCTCGACAGTTTTTGTTACCCCTAGAGATTGAGTGGTTGGTGGAGTAGACAAATTTTCGTGTGTGTTATCTGTTTCTAATGTAGATGACGAAGATGACGAGGGAATGAGTGACTCTTTATCAACCGGCATTTCTCTGTCTGTGACAGCAGAGCACAAAAAATCTTCCTCACTAAATATTTCGGGTTTGAATGGGTGTATTCCTGACTTTCTAAAGCCACTCATGATATTAGCTTGACTGAAAGCTTGTGACATTACTTCCTTCACAAAATCAGGGATGTTGTATATTGTAACTGTCTTTCCCGGGTTGGACAACATCCAGTTACTCATGGCAGTATTGTATCTTGTCTTAAACAATGAGTTGACAGCAATATCTAGTGGTTGGAGTTTGTTGCTGCAGTGAGGTGGAAGAGTCAATAGCGTTATTCCATTTTCCTTCGCAAAATTAATCCCTTCAACCCTCACATGACTTTCGTGATTATCCACAATCAAGAACGTCGGATTTTCTTTAGAGGCACGAGAATGCTTTGCAAAATGTTTCATGAATTTAAGGAAACTCTTAACAGTCATCCAGCCACTAGGATAAGCATCGCCGTCTGATCCTTCTGGACCTCCGGATAACAGCAAAACAGACGGTTACAAGGGTACCTCTATCGGCAGAAGTCACTTGTCCAACTTGGCGAGACTGTTTGCTAGCTAGCACCTTGGGACAATTTTGTACCGTAGTACACCCAGTCTCGTCACAGTTGTAAATGTTTTGTGGTTCAAATTGAAACTGGTCTCTAACATGTCTCAAATTTTCAAAAAAATCACCTACATTTTTCTTATTGAAGCTGGTAGCTCTAGACAGACTTGTTGCCTCTGTAGTCCTCAAACTTATCTCAGGATTCCTTTTGAGAAATCCACGAAACCAGTCTTTCCCAGCAGAGTTGTTTGTCAACCAACTTTCTGGTATTATCTTTGAATTAGCCTGTGCAAACTCGCATGCGAAATTCATAGCGGCCTTTTTAGTCAAACCGTAATTCATTTTACTGCAAGTCAATAAGTAATTGACTAGTAATTTTTCTTCAACGAGCGTAAAAATCTGTGAGGTTCTATATTGGCTCCCTTGATCTTCTATTTTTTTTAGTTTTTGACTGTCCATATTATACCTGCGCAGTGTAGTTCTGTCTATATCATACTTAATAGCAGTTTGTCTTATAGATGTGCCTCTTTCTATTTCTTCCAATGCATTTTTCAAAGCCTGCTTACTAAATCCACGTCTTCGGTTAGTTCCCTCCTTTGGTTTGTAATGAAATGGCATCTTGTCTTAAAAATTAAAAAGAAAAATAGTTAAGAGTAGAAGCGTTGTGTTCCTTCTGAGCAAAAATGGGGAGAGTTGACCCAGTGGTCATTTCTCCCCATCTCGAGTGGTTTAAGTCTTCCGCCCGGTACCTTCCTGACTTTAATGCAGTTTCGCCACAAAAAATTAAATAATAGGATAAACACACTTTGACTGCCTCAAACTACATTAATATATGGTACAATTAACATAGAATATTGGTACAAACCTTGATATGTAAAAAGGTGACGATGAAATAAGTAAAAACTTTGTATTTCGCTTTGAATACGCACAAACACGTTTTCCTGACTCACAGATAAAGCGGACAACCGATCGTCATTTTGTTACATGACATAGTAACGGTAAAGAATGCGCACGCTATGCCTTGACAACCGCTCGCCTACCGCGAAATTTAAAGCAGATATTTGAAGCGGCTCAACTCTCCCATATGGTCAAGTCTCCCGGACTCCCCCTATGTTACTAAAGCGTTCATGCCGATAGTACGATAGAAAATGTGGAAGTTTTACATACATCCTATTAATAAAAGTATAATTCACCACAAGCAAGAATATATGGCTCTCCAGAAGCGGCTCGAACCAAGATCAAAAGCCGCCGCCGAACAGTCCAAGTCCGCAGCTCGAGGCCAGATCACGCGGCGAAAGTTATTCGTAGCCTTCGAATAACAGTCGAATAAATTACGGATAGAGATAAAAAAACCTTATTCGACAGTTCGAATAAAAGTTCTTCGAAGACAGAAATTATCTTTCTACTAAATTCACTTCGAATAAACAAATTATCTTTCACCGTCGAAAAAATTTATTTATCCGTACGGTTAAGGAACTAGTTTTTGATCAGTTTAGAGGGCTTCCCGTTTTAATATTTATTTTTAACCTAATAAAACTTTCAACTATAGACTTGTTTTATACTAAAAGATGAATTAATGTTTACACTTAAAGGAAAAATTTTAAAATGTTGAAAATAAGTATAATTTAATTATTTATAAGGTACGGAATAATAAGGTGACTAGGAACTAGTTTTTGATCATCTGAAAATACACGGGAACTAATTTTTGATCAGGTCAGGAACTAGTTTTTGATCATCTAAAATACATGGAAACTAATTTCTTATTAGGTAAGAAACTAATATTTGATCAGATACTAATAGTAATTAAAAAGAAAGTACGCAATAAACTTATTTTTAGTATTTAACCATCTAAATTTAATTTCGTTTATAATTTTATAATGTCCTAACCTAATTTTGATATAGATGATCGAAAATTGGTTCCATAAGAAAAAATGGAACTAAATAATGATCACTGACTTTTAACGCAAAATGCTACATATAATACTAAAACTCTTTCGCTACATTGTAAAGTAAACTATTGTAAGCAAAATGTATGAAAATATTCTTTAATACCGGAATAACCAGTAAAGAAATCGATTATGGCGTCGAGGGTGATCTCTTAGATCGAACGTTAAGAGATGGCGTTCAACAGAGACTTCCGTCAAATGAGCTACCTTACACATTTATTTTCACAACAACTAATAATACTAACTGCTTTCACAGACAACACGTATATTTTTGAATTATCCATTTTTATGTTAGTAATTATTTCAAACAATTATTTAAGGACATAAAATGAAAAGAACGATTTATTTCATGAACTAATCAAAAATTAGTGCCTGATCAAGAACTTGTTCCTTAACGGTAATGTTTCGACCAAAGATAAATCGTGTTATTCGAAGCTGTGAATAACGAATAAACGTAAACCGTGTTATTCGAAGATTCGAATAACGTATAAAGATAAAGTATTGTTTATTCGACACGTTATTTAAATAATTTTTTATCTCGATAATGCCCATTTCTGCTCTTGGCCACTACCATGCACGCTGTAGAAGCCTTCGATAAAAATATTTTTCAGAGTATGATCTAAAATCTAAAATCTAAACGTAACATCTCGGATGTGGCTTAAATTTGAATATGTTGCAGTCTTTAGGGATGTATAAACATATCTCGAAGGATTTTTGAAAATTTTGAAAAATGTCGATTTTACACCTGTTTGAAGGTAAGGGCTAACTTTTTTAAATAAATTATAACTATGGAAGTAGTAAATGGGTGGAGATGAGGTTTACGGGGATTTGTAGAGAAAACATTGAAGTTTTAAGAAAAAATTATTCCAATTTTAAAAAAAAAATTTTCAACCATTTCTGTGCAATTGTTATAAACAAATGCAGCTTTTTAACATCGGGCGCGATTTTAAAAATCTGAAAAAACAGAATATAGTTCTATCCTTCCCCTTCATGGTCTAATTGTCAAAATTATGGACATTTTAAAATTGGCCTTGTAAAAATTGCCAAAATTTGACGCTGCGTCAATCCATCTTCTTTCCTCACCGCATAATTTTAAGATTCAGCGTTTCTGAAATGACATCATCCTACACGGCTGCTCCAGAGGATTCAAGTTACACACGCTCGCGCGATACGCTGCGACGTTAAGATAGAAAATCATTTTGAGAACAATTTTTAGCTTTAGAATTAAATGTGGTGGGGGGAAGCAATTACACCTCTATTTAAGTCGTCACCTAGACATTATTCAATCAATCGCTCAGTAGCTTCAGTTTTCGATGGAACAAATAGTGCTCTGCGAAAAAAAATGTATAGTACAATTGATGAAATACTCGCTGAGTGTGATAATTTTTTCGTTCCGATCGTGCGAGATGATGGCGTAGCTCTATGTGAAGAGAATATATATCATGACTAGTAAAGCTTAATTTTCACATCTCAAAATTTGTATTCCTAATACGAGTGAGGAATTTCATAGCTTTGATTGTTCTCTTAGTCCGCGCCGAAAACATCCATGGATTATGCATTAACATCCATGGGTAGTAAGTATCTGGAAATTGGAATCGATGTACGACCTATGGCCGATGTAGAAGTTTTTCTCGGTGACAATCATGGAAATCATCTCATATTACCATGGCATACATGGACTGTGCTATTCGATATGGGTACAACCATCGAAGAATGTGCACGATTACCAGGATCACCTTCGATGCGGATTAGTGAATTAACGGTGGATTTTTGTCAGATCTTCGATTCACCGGTTGTAAGGATGACAATGGATATTAAGTCGCTGTATTTCACACCGGATGCAGTAACATTTTATTAAATCTTCAGCACTGCATAGAGCAGGCCTGGGATTTAGTGAACGCGGCGGCCGATTTTCAGAGGCAACGCCTCCTTTCTCCCGCCTCGCGTCTTGGCCCCCGCGGCGGCCCAGCAGCTAGGAGCGCCTCAGGCCCGTAACACTTGAACCGCGCGTGGCGTATTAGCGTGACATTGTATCAACAGGCTTCCATATCGTCCCAGAGAACACGATTGTCGGTGCGTTTTTGTTTTGTCCATGCGCCACGCGCGCTTCATATGGTACGCGCCTGAGGCACTCCTAGCTGCTGGGCCGCCGCGGGGGCCAAAACGCGAGGCGGGAGAAAGGAGGCGTTGCCTCTGAACTTCGGCCGCTGCGTTCACTTAAATCCCAGGCCTGGTATAGAGTATATGTATCCGCGGCTGTATCAAACTGCGGAAGATGTGAGGATAAAATTTAAAACTTTTGCCAACGTGCTACAGCAGAGCGATGCTGCCTGTGAAACAGTCGATACGCTTCGTGCTGCTAAAGTCATACGTGATAGCGAATATTACGATGAGGATTATCTTGTAGGTTGCGAACTGGTAGCATGTGCCATCAATGATATTCTAGCTGATGCTCGTAAGAAAAAAATGTTAAATTCTATTTTTTAATTTTACATTCTTTTAATTTTAAATAAATTTCTTAAACTTATATCGTTTCTACATTTTATTCACCCGTCATCCTCCTCGCCGCCTAATATTAAGAGTCAGCGTTTTATTTCATTCGCGCCTTCTTCGCGCTGCCAAATGACGCCACCCTGCACGGCTGCTTCAGGGGAATCAAGTTACGCGAGGTCCCGCGAGACGCTGCGACCCTTTAAAAAATTGTTATCTATAGAATGCATGTGACCGTACCACTAAGTAGCGCTGTCTCTTTCTCCCCCCCCCCCCCAGAATTTAGCTTTAGAATGCATGCTCTCTCTCTCTTTCCCGTCCATCCATAGACGCGGTGTGTAAAAAGCCGACATTGTCCGATATTATCCGATGAAAAAGGAATGCTTGGTGACGCTCGGTATATGTACCATTCATTACAGACTGGTGTTAGAGAGCCGACGTTGGGGGAGTTGGTTAGGCGGCTGACTCGTATCGCGGAGGTCTTGGGTTCGAGCCCCGTCGCCTATGATTCTGTTTTTTCATTTATATTAATATCTTATATTAATATTTCCTTCCTTACCGACTGTCAGGCTCCTCCTCGATGCGGTTTCGGTATCGATTCGATATCGATTGATTTGATATCGGTCCTCGCGCTATAACCCCCCACCATTCCACCATCTCGATGATGTCATCCGTTGCTGCCTGATCTCGATGACGTCATCCGCCGCTCCGGCCACGCGCCGCCCGCGGAGAATTTTTCCGCCGCCTTGAAACTCAAATTTGAGTTTCAAAGTCGGGGGAAGGGAGGGGGAAATGGCCTTCAAACTCAAATTTGGGTTGGAACCCGTTTAGCCTTACTACTGAGGGGTAAGAAAAGTTTCCATTTTTCTCCACAAGCATTTAATATTCCAGTACGTAAATAATATGTAATCTTACCTGCAGTAGGAAACAAAATACTGCAAACAACATACTAAGCCATTGAAATCTAGTACCCATGATTATCTGAAACAGAAATAACACGATTACTTTTGTAATGTTATCCATAAGCATGCACTTACGATGGGCGGATATTTCAAATTGGATCATTAAATTAATCCAAATTTAAAACATCGTATATGCTATTCATAATAATGTATTAAATTAAATTCTATACTCTAGGATTTTCGGTCGAAATGGTTTTCGTCAAACCATTATGGACCGAAGTTAGAAGCTGTTAGGGATATTTGTCCACGACCATTGTCCATTTTATGTTCGGCCGTGGATTCTTTTGTTTGTAGTTTTTAGTGACTTCACTTTCGTTTCTGTCCTGTATGCGTAAGCAAGTGCGAATCCAGGTAACATTTTATGATTCAAGTTCTTATATATTGTTACGCCGGGGCGTTTGTATCGCAGGCCACCCCAACGCAAAGGGGTAGAATAATACGCGGGTGTATACACGACTCAATTGTATTTGGATGTACAGAGCAATAACAGTATAACCCGCACGTCCGAACGCTATGGCGTTCGGTACAAGTGTGTCCTCTCGTCGTTGTCCCGTTCGTCCTCTTGACGAGGGTTGACCCTCTTCTGTTATCAACTACGAGCACTAGCACGCTATGCACGGACTATGCGGGGTATATTTATATTGATTCGGAAATAATAAACTTCATTCTCGCAAAAATGTGGTTTAGTCATGAGAAACAGTGACTGGTCTTCTTGCGCACCACCGGATGCTTAGGAGTTCGGCGCCAATTAAAGTGAAGTGAAGTGAAGTGAAGTGAAGTAAAGTAAAGTAAAGTGAAGTGAAGTGAAGTGATGTGAAGTGAAGTGAAGTGAAGTAAAGTGAAGTAAAGGGAAGCGAAGCGAAGTGAAGTGAAGTCAATCTCTGACAATTTCAAAGTCAACATGTATTCGCTCAAAGACCAAAAAAAAACAGTAGGTTAGGGGCCCAGATATTTTTCAAGAAAGGTAAAAATAAGTTTTTGGTCCAGTACGTAGCATGTGGTCATTCGAGACGACGGTCTAATACGCAGTAGGTGTTGAGTAAAAGAATAAAGTTGATTATAATAGGCATATTATAACACAGTCCAACAAAATGAAACTTTTTTTCTGTTCCACAATATCCACTGGGTGATTCTGGTAGAGTTTTTCGCCCTGAACACGAATCCGCAAACCGTTTGTCACCATCACCCTCAGTTTTTGAAAAATTCGATTTTGAAAAAAACTGCAAATCTTCGACTTTGAACATGTTTTGCGTCGAAACGATAATAGTTACTTGGTATCTCTCTGCGTCGAATTATTCTATGAACCCTCCCGAATACAGCGGTTCTATGAACCCTCCCGAATACAGCGGTGTAAGTTATTATTGCATTATGAGCATTTAAATATGTTTAAACAACGATCAAATGGAAAATGACACCCGAAATGCACCCATTTTTGAAGATATATTTCAATTTATTTCCAAAATTAACGGTCTAGGAGAAAATCTGACCATTCCACGCGATGCAGCAGATATTTTTCCTTCGAATATCATGAACAAAAGTGGTAAGTCACGTTTTGTTTTCAATTCAGAAGCGAAATAGTTTGGCAAAACACGCGGTGTCGACAGTGGTAGTCAACGGCGGCGCGCGATCCACTGCCGCTCAGCGTAAAGGTGGCCGTTCCAATAAGCGGCTACAGCCGCCAGCGACTGCGACCGGCGGCTACAGCCGCCAGCAACTCCAACTGGCGTCGTCGCAAATGGTATTTCCTATATCTAAGCGTCGACGCCATGGCCCCCACCAGTGCAACGACGCGCCGCACAGGCCCTTTTCGAGCACTTGAAAAGAGGGTCTATTGTTGTATGAGGTCTCGAGGACCGTCGAAGATAGTGAAAGACTAGCCATTTGTCTTATATGTACATCGTGTTCTGTTTATCTATCGGATTGAAGAAGTCAATGACATTTAGGTGCTTCTTTTAAAATATCGGAATTCAAATTGTGGCAAAAAATAGGATAAACCTATTCCTTTCTAGTGATGTATAAGTTAAAACATATTTTTTACATCTATTAATTTGTTTTTTCTATTTTTTAACTCAATCGTGATAAAAAATTGGAAACTGTTTTTTGGTACTTTATTAGTGGTTTAAGTCACACGCTGGGGAAACGTTCGGTTTTCAAGTTATTATTTCTGTACTTTCCATAGTATGTATTTATCAATTTTTTTAGTTTTATTGAAATTGTTGACGTTATTTTTTTAAATAACCTCAGACTTTGTTATGAGTTGTATATTAACTCAAATTTTTATGAACTTACTTAACAATATTCAGCATTTTCAACGCGAAAAATGGAATGTTGCATTTTCCCCTATTTCTTTGGATTCAGGCCCACTGTACGATATAGAATACAAGTGATTACTCCATTATTAGCAACTATTGTAAAATCTTGTTTTCGCAGTTGCAAGGACAAATATATATTGTTTATACAAGTTCGTGGAAGGTAACTAAAAAGTCGAAAAATACTGATATTTTTTCAATGGGTTTCTTATAGAAAAATAAATGTATATAACGAATTATTTGCTATTATTTTGCAGAATCGATACTATTTCTGACCCCTTTAACTTTACTTTAACAAACTTTGAAAGAAATCACTTAAAATTTTGCATAAAACAACAAATTTGACATGTGTTTACACGCAGATCAGATGTAGCCGTCATGATATTTTACATTTTTTTTACAAGAGCTCATATTATTAGTTTACAAGAAATATATATATAAAAAAAAACAATTCCATAAGTTATGAATTCTGACTTCTTTCCTTATTTCTGGATAATCTGTCCGAATGTGAGATGGATCGCAGAGCGGCTAGAGTCGCTAGACTGCTTCTGGAGCAGTAGAGCGGCAGCCGCTGCGCGACTTGGCGATTCTGCTGTTACGGCGGAACACAGACACTCGTGGCATTGTGTAGTGTCTCGAGTAGCCTAGGCTGCTCATGAACCAAACGCGCATAGGCTATAGCAATCCTGGCGCGGCCGCAGCAGTCGCAGCCGCCCATAGGAGTTGGGATGAATGCTTTTCCATTGTACCAGTCATCGCGACAGCGGCTGTAGCCGCCGGTCGCAGTCGCTGGCGGCTGTAGCCGCTTATTGGAACGGCCACCTTAATACAATCGCTTAACGCGCGTGACTACCACTGTCGACACCGCACGTTGTGCAAAACTATTTCGCTTCTGTATTGAAAACAAAACGAGACTTACCACTTCTTATGATGCTTTCCGAAGGAAAAATGTCTGCTGCATCGCGTGGAATGGTCAGATTTTCTCCTAGACCCTTAGTTTTGGATATAAATTGAAAGATATCTTAAAAAATGGGCGCATTTCGGGTATCATTTTCCTTTTGATCGTTGTTTAAATATATTCAAATGTTTATAATGCCATAATAACTTATATCTTTGTATTCGGGAGGGTTCATAGAATAATTTGACGTAAAGAGCAGCCGATTAACTATTAGCGTTTCGACACAAGAGCTGCTCAAAGTTGAAAATTTGCATTTTTTTCAAAAACGATTTTCTCAAAAACTGAAGGTGATAGAGCAATTCTGCTTGCGGATTTGTGTTCAGGGCGAAAAACTCTACAAGACTCATCCAACGGTTAGTGCAGACCAAAAATCGTGTTGGACAGTGTAATCCCCTCAAAATCTTCAAAAAAGTAAAAAAATTACGCCAAGTACATAAAAAATCACAAAACATAGAAGATACTAATAAATACAAAATTAAAAAAAGAAGTGAAATCAAAATGAGCTGCCAGTACATAAAGATGCTTTCCAACTGCGCTTTAGATGACACAACTACATATGCACAGTTAAAATTCCATTACTCATAATGGCTATTTATACAAAGAAAAAATGTATTAAATAATAATATGCAGATATATTTTTATACAAATAAATATTTTAATACGAATAAATATTTGATTCAAAATACTTGGCGCTGCGCCCCGAATTGGTGTTGCTAAACTCAATAAATATGTATAAATTGCATTAATCCTTTTCTTTCTTTCTTGTACGTGTGTGTGTGCGCGCGCGCGCGTGTGCGTCTGCGTGTGCATATGCTGCGCATGATATTACAATTAAATATATATAGAATATATCTGACTGCGTTTCTAATATGTGTATGTATATATATATATTTTATATTGTAATTAAGTTGTTGTAAATTATTAATACTAAGGCAATTAACATTTTTTTCTATTGCGCAGCGCCAAGTATTTTGAATCAAATATTTATTCGTATTAAAATATTTATTTGTATAAAAATATATCTGCATATTATTATTTAATACATTTTTTCTTTGTATAAATAGCCATTATGAGTAATGGAATTTTAGCTGTGCGTATGTAGTTGTGTCATCTAAAGCGCAGTTGGAAAGCATCTTTATGTACTGGCAGCTCATTTTGATTTCACATCTTTTTTAATTTTGTAATTATTATTATCTTCTATTTTTTGTGATTTTCATGTACTTGGCGTATTTTTTTACTTTGTTGAAGTTTTTTATGGTCTGATTTACAGTATACCAATGTCAGTACCCTGCGATGTTGCAGTTGAACCACCAAACGCTTACGATCGAGAAGCATAAGATCCGCGACGCGTTAAGCCCACCGTCATTATTTGCGACGTCGTGGAGCGGTATCGTTCAAAACGGATTTATGCAATTGTCACATCACCATCGTCAATTGCTACCCCATATTGCGCGATACAGTACTGCGAGTAAATGCACATTGTATTGCATCGTTGGTGATAAGGATGTGCATCGCAAGGAAGTGAAATACTTTTCAGCGGTCGTGTGTACGCTTAACGCTTCTGCAGGATATTGAGAACGGCACAGTTGAAGTGTACAAAGTGTTGTGCCTCGAACATTGACTACACTAGTTTACAAAATAAAAACCATTATTTTTTATCCAGACTCCACTCGCCTAAAAAAAAACGGGAAGAAATGCAAAAATAGGGGAAAAGTTGAAAATAGGCACTCCCACTCTGTCGCCCATAATTTCCATATTTGTGCATGGATTTTGCTGAAATTAGGCTTATTTGCTTCGTAAAGGTACGCACTCTACGTAAAAAATAAGCAACTGGACGTCACAGGATAATTTCTATGGCTTCCAGGCTATGTAGTGAATTTTCGATTTCAATTTCGGCCCCAAAACATTACATTTTTCTTAAGTTTCGCTCGATTCCGCCTAAACTATTGGTCCGATTGGAAAACTCTGTAGGAACGAATTTAAAGCAATTTGATCTCCTTTAATTTAAAAGTTGTCGCGATCAAATCGGTCAACTCTAACGCGAGATACGGCAAGAAACGTGGGATCGTCTTCTTAAAAAATTACCAAAATATTCATCGAGCGATATCTCAAAAACGTATACATAGGATTTTGTTTCATGTCGATTTTTGAGTTTAGGGAACCACTTTACATAAGAATTTCATAGTGGAGTCTGGATAAAAAATAATGGTTTTTATTTTGTAAACTAGTGCTATTACTGTGGACCCGTTTTTGTGTCGTGAATTAGTAAGATTTTTGGATGAGCACCCGATACCGATTGTACGATTGCACTCGAAGCGCGTCATTTTGCCATTGGGTTACCGATTTCCGAACACGGACCGCATCACCTGGAAAAGTCGTATCACCCATTCGGCGCTATTCGTGCGTGTCTGGTAGACAAACCCCTTTGTGATTCAGCGAATATGGAGAGGTTCAGGGACACGTACAGAGTTTTGTCCCGGATGTCTAAGCTTTTACGCAGTATTGCGGAATTCCAAGACAGGATTGATCATTGCAACACGTGCCTGCAGCTCATCGTCGAGTACCAGAGCAGCGGAGGAGTGTCCGTGGCAGCGAAACAACGCCCGGTGTTGCTGATCGCGCGAATAAAGACATTGCGCGCGATCGTGCGGGAAAAGTTTCCGCGAGTAGGGTGCGGAGTTTCGGGCCGATAGAAGGCACCCAAAGTCATATGAGAAGACGTGGAATCTGCGTTTATAAGCCGTATTGCAAACGGTGCGGTCATCAACGTGGGATACGGCGATCTGCGTCGATATTTAGAGGATGCTCGGCGCACTGTGATCTCGCGCGTCACGGATGTTATCACGACGCATAAGATCGTGTCCGTGAATACAAACATGAAAAGTTTCGGTACGCGAAATCGCGTACTGTTAATGACTTCGAACATGCGTGAGTGGTACTCGAAACACGTGGTCGCTCCGACGCTAGTGATGCTCGAAGAGTTTGAAGATCACGATAGTGGATGGACCCTACGGGCTGTGCTAAATATTCTAGTTAATATTAATAAGCATAATTCACTTCGAGCCGGTTGCAAGGTACCGCTTCCGCGCGCCGTCGTCCTGAAAAAAGCGGTGGTAAACGTAAAGAACAGAGACAATGCGTGCTTCTTGTGGGCAGTCGTCGCCAATTTGTACCCTGTTGCGACGCATGCGGATAAGGTCGCGTTATACCAACACTACTCAGAGTTGCTTCGCATGGACGATATATTTCTGCCCGTAACGTTGGACCAGCTGACGAAGTTCGAGAGGTTGAACGACGTGACGGTGAACGTGTACGCGTGGTCCGACGGAAGCTGCGCTCCTCTGCGTTTGACCGAGGACAAGCGACAGAGACACGCGAACCTGCTGCTGGTGCAGGACCCCAACGAGCCCCGACGATACCATTTCGCGTGCATTCGAAGCATGTCGAGGCTTATATCGAAGCAGCAATTAAGTATTCTACCCCCCCCCCCCCATTCTTATTCTTCACTATCTTTTCTGAATCTATCTCGGGTCAGGCATAAGAACAGCGACGCTGAGCCTCGCCCTTTCTGCACTTTGAATGTTGTCACTTCACGACGTTATATTGAATATTTTAGTGAGAATAAAGACGATTTATAATTATTATTATTTTTGCAAAATCCTCCTGGTTACGTATGACACAAAGGTGGAAACTCCACTTATGCTGTCTCGTATTTAAAGTACTTTCCTCTGGTCGTCCGTCATATCTATACAACATCCTTCGCACAAATCTTTCCTACCATTCCTCTAATTCTTCTTCAACTCGATCCCAATCTCTTCTCTCTATTCCATCACACTGTACTTCCAAATTTGAATCCTCTTTCTCGTATATCGCGGCGCTTGTTGGTGAATGGTAGTGAGGGTGTGACTCTAGAAAGAGGTAGTTGGCCCATCAGCCGATGGGCACGGATCCCCCTTTGTCGAGCACACACCACACACCGCAGAATATGGGATTTCACTGGAACTCGACCTCCAATGATCCAGTAGGTCTGTCTGACGTGAGCGAGAGTGAGTTGAGTTCCCCCATGCAGAGTGTGTTTGTGTGAGTGGTCTATAATCAGATCGGACAGACGTGAGTGGCGAGGCAAGATTGCAGGGTGTTTACCTTCGTAATTGACATGAGCGTTACGAACTCTGCCTCCCACTCGTATGACTCCTTGTTCGTCGATGAAGGCGGCGAGTCGACAGAAGGCGTGAGATGATGGCAGAGTTGAATTTGAACTGATCACTGTGAATTCGTGCTTGTAGTAGAGTGCCTGAGTAGCCTTTATCCAGAAGATGCGGGCCTGTTCCAAATCCTTTGGTGTATGCGAAGCGAGTGGCAATTAGACAGGCAATTTCCTTAGCCTTAAAATGAATCTGAAACAAGCTGAGGTAATGCGAAAGAGTTTATCAAGAGTTGAGAATTTGTATATGAGGTCCCAGTGGTATTTGATTTCTTGAATATTGAGTAAGGTCGAGGTTCCTGGACGAGCTTCTAATTCAGTTGAGTCATCCAGTACAGTTGATTGTGATGGCCATGAGACACTGGGTTGAGTAAGCCATGGTGGTCCCGTCCACCATAGCTGATGACGTTCAAGCTGTGATGTAAGGCCTCGAGATGCATAATCAGCTGGGTTCGAGGTACCTGGAACGTGTCTCCAATTTGCTTGAGGGATGAGTTCTTGAATTTGAGTAACACGATTCCTAACGTACTCCTTCCAGCGTGAGGCTTGAACATTGATCCATATAAGTGCCACTTGAGAGTCCGTCCACAGATGAGTAGATGCAATGTTGAGTTGAAGAGTTGCTTGAACATACTTGGCAAACTTTGCCAGTATTAATGCGGCTGTGAGTTCGAGTTTCGGGATTGTGAGTTTCTTGAGTGGTGCTACCTTAGTTTTGGAGCACACGAGTGTCGACACTTTCAGATTTGTGGACGGTGAAGATACGGTAATGTAAATTACCGCTGCCAGGACGAGTTGCGAGGCATCAGAGAATCCGTGGAGTTCCACGGTAGAGTTGGAGTAGGTGTTGAACCACCTAGGAATGGAGAGCCTGGCCAGGCTTGTGAGTTCTTCTCTGATGGTGTTACAACGATATGTGATTTGATGTGGCAGTGGATCGTCCCAACTGAGTTTATACAGCCATAGCTCTTGCAAAAGCATTTTCGCGCGAATTATGACTGGTGATAGGAAACCGAGTGGATCAAAGATTTGAGAGACCTCTGAGAGAATGAGACGTTTCGTTGGGACTGAGGTTGAAGTTTGCTTGGATAAAAATGTGAAGTTGTCTTGGAAGCTGTTCCATTGCAATCCGAGAATTTTAGTATGGCAATCGTCGAGCGAAATTGTTGAGCTGTCAGCTCGTGAATTTGTGGAAATAGCCTCGAGTAATGCAGGATATTGTTACGTTCGGAACGTAAAAATTTTTCTTTATGGTCAGGGTATGCATCAACAACGCATAGCGTTATGGGAAATGCCTCGTCGATCATACTCCTGCCCATTAATTAATAATATTTTTGATAGAACAGAAACCCCTTTCTTGGAGCGTAGTCGCCTCGACGCATTGCCGTCCCGCGATACAGATTAAGCGGTGCTGACGCAGCGGCGTTCTCACCAAATAGTCGCTTTCGAAAGGACCAGTGGTTCTCCTGTTGTGCCGAATCCGTTCTTTGTAAGCGGCAGGGATGTATTTCAACAATGCCTTGCAACATTGTGGGAGAACCCTCGTTGAGAGCACCTCTGACCGTCACGTTAAACATTGTAACATAATCAGTAACAGCTACAGCAGGAATGCGCAGACTGGATCAGTTCTTAGAAGATTGAGGGAATTGTATACCCTACATCCGGTGCAGGGAATCGCGCCTTCCCAC
Organism: Andrena minutula; assembly: GCA_929113495.1. Lineage (NCBI taxonomy): Eukaryota > Metazoa > Arthropoda > Insecta > Hymenoptera > Andrenidae > Andrena > Andrena minutula. Next base: position 16,620,631 of record OV815997.1, read on the forward strand.
GGTTTTGTCGCACGTTTCGGAGCATGTGTGGGTTAATTAATTAATTAATTCAAAGTTGTTTTGTTAAAATTAGATACATAACATAATTTCTGATAGACTTCCGTTTCCGGTCGCGTGGATGATAGCTGGACGTAAGAGTGAGTGGAATTTGTGGCTGGAGCGAAAGGCACGTAACAGTACTTGAAGGTTTTACAGGATGAGTGTAAAAATTGCACAAAGAACTTAAGAATTTACTCGACGCGAACCTACGACTCTTTCTCGCAACAAGGCACACACAAGAGTGAGAATATGGCGGACTTCCGCTCGCGCTTCTTCTCGATTCTCCGAGAGCAGCGTCGATGCTCTATGATTGGCTGATAGATTCGCGTGGTAAGCTGTGATTGGCTGAGCGATCGATGGTGAGTATCGATCGATCGATGATCATCGATCGTCGATCAGCCGCTCGTTCTGCTGCCCAGTAGGTGCTGCCGTGAGAGTCAGTGTGGCGGCGTGGGGAACTATGCCATTCCCAAACACTTTGTGATTGTGATTTTTGATTTTTCATGTATTATTATTATCTTCAATTTTTTGTGATTATCATTATCTTCTATTATTTGTGATTTATTTGATTTTTCACGTACTTGGCGTATTTTTGTACTTTTTTGAAGTTTTTTTATGAGGTTACTTCTACTCGTCCGATCAATTAACTAAGCACAACGTGGATTGTTAACGTCTATACGAGTGCGCCGTATAATTGCCATCCGCGGAAGATAACTTGTTGCAGTTCAAGATCTTTAAAAATAAGGAACGAGCGCCACTTATCACTTACGCGGACTTCGAATGCATGCTGGAGGACGTCAAGCCTGCGGAGCGGAGTCGCGCGTACACGTATCAGCAACACAAAGCGTACAGCGTGGGATACTACATTCATTGTTCCACCGACGCGTCTCTGTGCCGTTATCGCGCGTATCGTCACGAAACCGAGTGCGTGAAATGGTTCGTGCAGGAACTTCGAGACTTTGCGAACATTGCGTATTCGTGGTTGCGGAACGCGAAACCGATGAACTCGTTAAGGAGGCAACAATGGCTCAGTTTTAATGACGCAATCGTGTGTCACGTGTGCGGAAAACCCTTCGTCGTCACAGACATAAAAATGCGCGACCATTGCCACTCGACGGGCGAGTGCCGAGGCGCGGCCCAACAATCCGAGTAATATTATTTATTAAGCTACATGCAGAATCGTGATGAGTTCCTGTGAGACTACTCATGGTGGGGCCGAGAAAATTTATAAAATGTAATGCTGACGACAGTGAATGAATAATGTGTATCATAACGTAATTGTAAAAAGCATTCATTTATTGCTCGCAGCAGCCTCCTCGATCGCGAATATACATGGAACTCTACACCGAATAAATATCGCTGTGTGTTTACGATGGTTACTTACGGGATTGCAACGTCGAATAATTATTGCTCTATTTTTTCGTTTTTATGATCATGGAATGGCCACGTTAAAATCAGTTCTCTCATGCTACTGCATCAGTCCGGTCATACGTTACTACAAGAAACGTTTTATCATTTTATTGTTGTCGTTGTCGTTGTTGTTGTTGTTGTTGTAAAGGAGCTCGCCTTGAAGGAAAATCGTCAGTCGTTCGACGCACGGAAATACAAGCGATTGATACCGTAAGTTTCCATCACCATATTTTTAGTGAATCATTGTGTTGGGTGAGATAGCAACTTTTGAGCGTTGTAAGGAAACAATCATTTTCAGTTTATGTCTCTATCCGTGAATTTGAATCGGGAAGTTACCACTGCGATCCCCAGTCACGTATCCCATCCCAAAATATATGTGACGTGCCTGGACGTAGATGTGCAATGCGAAGTTATTCGAGGTGGTGAATTTCACGAGGCAGAAGTTCTTTATGATAAGGATGTTTATTTGAAGGTGTTTTATAATGACAACTGCGAAAACGACTAGTTACCGCAGGGTCAATACGGTAACATGTATTATTGGCTAGGTGTGCATAGGCAAACTTCATTCATCATAGGTGATGATAATGATAAGGATATTGTATGGCGAAAATGTTCTAATGCGGAACAAATTAACTACATCGCAGTTAATAATAATGCGATATCGGAGATTGATGTTCGCGATAATGCAGTTCAGGTTAACAAGTCTAATTTTAACACGAGTACACCAGTGCAAGTTGATGCATTTTTTACCGATGCTGATTTATTTACTGAAATCATCGACAATGCATTCTTTACGAATGACATTCACGATGCTATATTCAACGATGATGTTGCGGATTCTCGAGAAGGGTACTTGAGACGTCACCCTGTTCTCGATCGTGAAAATACTCGGAACTCTACCCCGAATAATTATCGCTTAGTTGCTCGCGTAAACGCAACGCCAAATTTATTGCTTCCGATACATTGCGTTTTCTCGAGGGTACTTCTTTTGGGCATAGTCCTGGGAAAAGTCAATGTTCAGATATAAACATACGGCAGGGCGCGGTTCGTTCTATGATTTCACAGAAATCTTCATCGAATGCAATGTCATGTTTATTCCATGGGTTATCGTGACGATTGATTTACAATAATTATCGCTATATGTATACATCATTGCACGTGCGCTGTAGCGGTCCCACGATTCAAATATAAACACACGACCCAAAGAGCGTGCACAAAACGTGTTCAATCCTGCTTAGATATAAACACACGGTATGGCGCGGTGCAATGTTTATTCCATGGGGTATCGCGATGATTGATTTACAATAATTATCGCTCTAAGATTATATCATTCCACGTTAGCAGTAACGGTCCCACGATTAAAATATAAACACACGATTCCTTATCATTTCTCAGAAATCATTGGTCCACCTTCTTTCTCAGAAATCATCATCGAAGACGCGATTTGAATTTGCACGAATCGGTCGCGGTCGCGCTTGCGCACCGATCCCCGCATGCGTGCGGAGGATCCAAATGTACCTTAAACATGCAATAGGCGGCGCCAATACGAAATGCGCACAACGCCGTTTTGAAATTTTGAAAATCCAGCCCCTCCCCTGACGTTATCCCCCTCGCCTAAGTACTCGGTCGACACCATTTTGGAATCCCTCTCTCCTGTGACGTTACCCCCTCGCCATCGAACTCCGTACCCCCTCCTCTCCTTTCCCCTCGCCCATCTCGTGGAAGACCGCGGCGGTACCCCCCTCCCTGCCTCACCCATCGCCCATCGCGCGATTCTCTGCGCCCCCACTTGATCCAGAACTCTCATAGTCTATCTACTAAGTTTATTCTGTGCCGATCAGGGTGACTGGCGAAACGCGTACTGTATCGTGTGTGTTCTGTTAGCAAGTCCTATCGCTCGTAGCTTGTTCCTAGTCTTAGCTATAGCTAATACGGTATTATGCTCTTTGGCATTTCGTTACATGCTGACGAAGCTGACGTGTCGTTGCCTTTCCTCCTCCGCAAAGTACCTCCCTCCCCGCATCTCATTCCGAATCTAAATGTGGCCACCCGTCTCCACCTGCTTCGTCCCCATCCCTTCTTGAAATATCCCGGTTATATAATATCCCTTTACCGCTCCGTACCATCTATTGAATTTCAAATCCCTAATCCTTACCCATCTTTCCACCTCCTACAGTTTCCTTTCTCTGCTCACTACCTCCTTTACCCTCATCATTCCCCTCGCCTCATTCTTTACAACCACTCTACTGTCCATCCCCTCTCCTTAAAGAACCCCCTCCTCTCCTCTTCCCATCTCCCAGAACATTTCTCCGCGCCCTACTTTTTATCTCCTCTCAGCACATCCTTGCTAGCTCCCCTCCTTGACACTTCTCCAGCTTCCTCTCATATCCCCATGCCCTCATCCTCGCCCTATTCTTCAACATATCCCGCTGCAATTCCTCCCTAACCATATAATCTAGCGTACACCAGTCCACCTCCAACACCCATTTCAGAAATCTGTTCTGTAATCCCTCAACCTTCTCCCTGCTCTCCTACCTCATATCTCTACTCCACAGCTCACTGGCGCCTACATCCAGCGTGAGGACCAATTAAGCTTAACAATGGAGGAGGAAACACGGACAGGAGTGGTGATAATGTGTGCATGAACTGACGCCAGCGTCAAGCCAGCCGAGTGCCTCCAACGCGAAATCAAACAGGGCCAACCAGCGTCGACAATCTGTTTCCCGGCGACGCTGGTTGGCCCTATTTGGCTCCACGTTGGGCCACTCGGCTGGTTTGGCGCTGGCATCAGTTCACGCACACATTACCATTCCTCTCGGTGTTGCCCCCGCCCCCTCCATTGTGAAGCTTAATTGGTCCTCACGCTGCCCACACCAGCTTATCGAACAGCTTTCCCCTAATCCTCCTAGAACTCCTTCCCCTAGTCCCCATACCCGCCCCATGACCGCGGCCGCTTTCGTCACCCTCTCTTCTACATGAGTCTCCTGCCCCCCCTTCTCTCCATGAGCGCATACCGCAGGTATTTAAACGTCCCAACTTCCTCCAACCCCTTTCCCTTCCACCTCCACACCACCCTTATCCATCTCCCTCTCCCCTCCTACACCTCATCATGTTTGATTTTCCCAAGTTCACACCCTTCCCATCCATGTACTGCTCCAGCTTACCCATCATATCTTTCATTCTCTCTACATCCTCTGCCACCACCGCCGCATCATCCACATATGCCAGGATGCATATTTTCGTCCCCCGCAGCCTCATACTTCTCCATCGTTCTTTCTCGAACTGCTCGCTCAAATCTGCTAGCAGTAATGTAAATATACTTGATCCCACTGGGCAGCCCTGCTTCTAACCCCCCTTGCCGTCGAAAAATCCTTCCTTCCATCTTCCCCCACACCTATCTACTAGACCCTCTTTCACCCCCCCTCCCACAGTAATCGATCTCATCGACACCTCCTTGTCTACCAAGTCAAAGGCCAAATCACTGCCTTAAAGTTCAGGTTCGTGAAGAATATCACCATTTTCCTTTCCTTCCTTGTCATCTACCTGTTTATCAGGCGATTCAACACGTATATGTTGTCAATACACCCCTCCCTCTCCTGAAGCCGGCTGGATTCGAAGGCAACAACCTTTTCCCTCCACCTCCTCCCACAGCCTCTCAGTCAACACCGACGCATACACCTTATATGAAGTGTGCGTCAACGTAATCCCCCGGTAATCCTGCACCTCTTTCTCGACCCCTTTCTTGACCACCGGAACTACAACCCTCCAACTCCCTCCACTCTTTCACCCATCCTTCCCCCTTCCACACCGTATTTCAGATCACCCAAAGCCAATCCTCCACATCTACACTACCATACTTCCATAGCTCATTGGGTAAGCCGTCCCCCCACCTTTCCCCCCTTCAGTCCCTTTACTACCCTTCTACCCCTTTAGCGCGCGCACCTAGATCCCGTTGAAGGGGAAATATCTCGTTTTCTTTATATCGTTAAAAATGGTCAGAATTTATATATTTTTATAAAAAATGATTTTTTTTATTTATTTTTTTCAAATGTTAAAATGTATACAACCAATGTGTTGAGGTTATGTAGCGAAAAGAACGAGAGGTGAATACTTCCCTTTAGAAGTGATAAAAATATAGACTTTAATAAGATAAACTTATTTGAACATAAATGCGTTTCTGCTCGTATAGCTTGGTCTCACTTAAGTCGGAGTAAAACAAAATGTGTAATTTGTGAGACAGTCTTTTCAAGGAAAATATCACGCACGTGTGTACCGTCCAGCAGCCGATCGTCGAGAGAGAGCGGAAACCGGGCTCTCGCGACGAACCGAACCTTAACAGTGGTGCCAACCTAGAATGAAGAAAAGTTCTATGGCTTCGCGCGGCGAATCTCATAGCGCGCCGCCGGTACACCAATACCCGCCGAAAAGATCCGCGGCGGGTACCGGAGGGGTTACTCCGGGACCTGCGCGTCGCGTTCTCAGCGACGCGCCGAGAGCTCCGTGGAGAGATCGCCCGGGCCAAATCCCGTTCCGCGGACGAATTCGTCGCGACCCTCGACCAGAACCCTTGGGGACGCCCGTACAGGGCCGTGTCCGTCAAACTCGGTCCTTGGGCGCCCCCAGTCACGGAGGGTCTGGAGCCTGGGTTCCTCGGCGAAGTCATTACGACGCTTTTTCCTCCTCCCCCAGTTCCGGGGGAGGGTGGCTACGTCGATGCCGGGGACCCATGGTTGACACGGGGCGCCGATACATCTGACGCCCCGGGGGTCAGCGGCGAGGAGTTCGCCTCTTCTGTTGCACGCATGTGCCGAAGAAGGGCGGCTCCAGGTCCGGACGGAGTGCCCGGGCGAGTTTGGGCCTGCGCCATGAGCGCCTTGGGAAACGGTCTCAGGCGGCTGTTCAACGCCGTCCTGAGAACCAGGAGGTTCCCCCCAACGTGGAAGGAGGCGAGGCTGGTGCTACTCCGCAAGCCCGGTAAGCCCGCAGAGTCGCCCTCGGCCTATCGGCCGATTTGCCTGCTAGACGAGGCGGGTAAGCTCCTGGAGCGAATCGTGGCTGCCTGCCTCGAGCGCCACCTCGGAACCGTGGGCCCGGATCTCTCCGACCGCCAATTCGGTTTTAGACGGCAGCGTTCGACCATCGACGCCATTCGATTGGTTCGGACGCTGTCGGATAGGGCGGTCGAGGGAGGCGGTGTGAGCGTCGCTGTTTCGTTGGATATAGCGAACGCGTTTAACACCGTCTCCTGGGCGGCGATCGAACGGGCGTTGCTTCATCACAATGTCCCGCTCTACCTTCGCCGCCTGATCCGGGACTATCTCCGCGGCCGGGTGGTGGCATACGACGGCCGAGATGGGGCAGGGGCGGCTCAAGTGCACCGCGGCGTTCCACAGGGGTCCGTGTTGGGCCCCCTATTGTGGAACCTAGCGTTCGACGCGGTGCTGCGGGTCGAGATGCCATCACCAAGAGTGTCGCTAGTCTGTTACGCAGACGACACCTTGGTGGTGGCTTCCGGGCAGAGGTGGCAGGAGGCTATCAGCCTCGCCGAGGGGGCACTGCGACGTGTCGTGGCCTCGATCCAGACGCTCGGTCTGCGAGTCGCCTTCGGGAAAACCGAGGCGATATGGCTCGCAGACCGGAACGGGACCGGTGTCCCGAACCGAGCGTCTCTGAGGATCGGGGAAGCCAACGTCAGGGTCGGTCGATCGATGCGATATCTCGGCCTGACCCTCGACACCTACTGGCGATTCACGCCTCACTTCAAGGCCCTCGGCCCCCGAATAGAACGGCAAATATTCGCCTTCGGGCGAATTATGCCGAATATCGGGGGCCCTCGTGAGGGTGTTCGGCGGCTATATGTGACGGACATCCGGTCCATGGTGCTGTATGGCGCACCAATATGGGCCGGTGACCTGGAGGACTGCCGCGTGGGCCGTGAGCTCCTTATTAGAGTTCACCAGCGCGTGTCACACGCCGAACTGTCCGCCTTGGCCGCGTCCTTGCTCTCCGCGAGACGGGGGACCCTGCGGTCATCGGACAAGATGTGGCGATACGGGGCCAGGCCCGACGACGAACCGGTGAGAAATGGTTCAATTGGTTGTCCCTCCCAGAATATCGGGAGGGGCGAGTCGTCGTGGCGCTCTTGTCCATTCTCGGTGAATGGGTGGAGCGTAGGTACGGTTGGCTGACCTTCCGCCTGACGCAGGTGATCACCGGAGCTGGTTGCTTCGGGGATTACCTGTGTCGCATAGGGCGGGAGGAGACGTCGCAGTGCTACAGCTGCGACTCGGGCGATGAGGACTCGGCGGACCACACCCTGGCCAGATGCCGGGAGGGGGTCGATGATCGCCGGGTCCTCGAGGCGCAGCTGGGCCACAACCTCAGGTTGCCAACGGTCGTGCGTCGGATGGCCGAGGATCGGGGCTGCTGGTAGGCCATGTCCCTCTTCGCAGAGCAAATTATGCTCGAGAAGGAGGCGACGGAGGGGTCGGGCCATCCGAACCGTATCCGTCGGCCTCCCGGCACGAGACGAAGAAGAGGATGGCGGAGATGATCCGGGTCCGGGGGTGGTGGTCCGGCAGCTTAAGGCTGTCGCGCCCCCCCCCCCCCCCCCCCCGTTATGGCCCCGCGTAGCCGCGCCGCGTTTTCTCCTCTCCCCGTGGTGTGGCGTGCGCGGTGGGGAGCGGGAAGAGGGACAGGACGGGCTGGGACGATATTCCCCAGCGCGGTCCCTTCCCTCTGTGAGAGAGAGGCAGGCAGGGTTGAGGAGAAGGGGATGGCCCAAGGCAGGGTCACCCCACCCTACGAGGGTGCCGCCGCGGACGCGCGGTGGCAGCGCGTATGCTCCGCGGCGGCGGCGATGACAATGGAGGACCCTAGCGTTTAGGGCCCTCCACGGGGGCGGCGATCTGCTTTCGCCGCCCCCTATTAGCGGTCGATCAACTCCGGGGGCGGGTGGGCCACGCATGGGCCGCCCAGTGTTTTTCCTGGCGGCCCCGCGTGGCCAGCCACACCTCAGCCTACAAACCGCTCGGTCCGGTGTTACTCCGTTTTTGGACCGGGCGGGGAGTTGTTCGACCGCGGGGCCGTGGGGTGGGTGGTGTCGGGGGACATCATTCATCCTAGCAGCAGCGGCCCCAGCGCGCGGCGCGGGCGTATGGCCCGCTCGCGTCGCCGAGTAGAAACTGGGGGAGGATATCTCCCCCAGGGATGGCCCCGGCAATGTTATGCCGGGGTTAGGGGCGGTGTTGCTGCATGCGCAGGCAGCGAGGGCAAACGAACGCATCGCTAGTTTGATCTTGTGCAAGTCCTCCCCCTCAGGCGCGCGACACCGCCCCTGAGGAGGTCATCTTGGTGGTTTTAGTGGGTTCGAGTCCCACATAACCCCCCGCCCGCCCCCACGGACGGGGTGTATCCGTGGGGATTTCCACCAAGTCAAAAAAAAAAAGAAAATAAAGTCTAGCTTTCTGCCCTGGGCCGGACTCCCAGGAAAAGGCGGATGCCCTAGCAGGAGCTCTGAGGAAAGCTATCTTAGGGAAGGGAGTGAGGGTCACCCGTCCCCAGAGGTGGGGTGAGGTCCGAATCAGGGGCCTCACGGAATTGTCGACCCCCGCAATGGTGCGGGAGGCTTTGGCAGCGGCCGGGGAATGCGCGGAGGACGATGTGCGCGTTGGAGACTTTCGCCGGGACAATGCTGGGCTTTTTTCGGCATAAGCGCGGTGCCCGCTGGGGGGATCGCGAGGATGCTGAAGACCGGAGAAGTCCGATTCGGCTTTTTCGCGGTGAAGGTGGAGCTGCTGGAGCGACGTGCCTTGCAGTGCCACCGGTGCTTGCTGTTCGGGCATGTCCGTCGTGCGTGCCCCGTCGAGACGGACAGGAGCACCATGTGCTACAGATGTGGCGTAGAGGGACATATGGCCCAGAGATGCGAGGCGGCGGTCAGCTGCCCCATTTGTTCGGCGGCTGGGCTCCCTGCTGGGCACCGCATGGGCAGCCCCGCGTGCAGAAAGCTGACCGCATCATTGATGGCTTTGTCGGGGCGGGGAAAGGACCGCTCACGGAAGACGGCGAGGAGCGGGGCGAAAAAACCGCCGAGGGAGAAGCCGGCGCCCCTTCCTCCGGTCCAGGTTACCGCGCCGGCTACATTGGGGATGGCGGCGACTGCACCGGCAGCGGAGCCGGGATCAACGGGGGCCGCGACTGTTGCCACCAACCAAGGGACGCGGAGGTTAGCGAGCGAGGTCACGGAGGACCGAACCTCCTCTGGCTCCCCGTCCAGAGCCTCCCGCAAAAGGTCTAGGACTGCGGGCAGGCAGAGTCCGGTGCTCTCGGACTTAGAGTCAGACGCCGCACAGTGGTCTCGATTTAAAAATTTGGTGACATTTGTCTATAAATTTTGAACTATAAAAGATATCGAAATGAAATTTGCGCCAAAAAATAGGAAATAATTATCCCCTTCTAATGATGCATAACTTAATGCTTTTTACATTTATTTATTTATTCTTTTTTCAATTTTTTTAAGTTAATTGTTATAAAAAAATTGAATAGATGTTTAATTGGTACTTTATTTAATACTCTTTTCAGTGGTTCAAGTCGCATGTTGAAAAACTTTTCGTTTCCAAGTTATAAGGAAATTCATATAGTAGAGGAAAGTAGTGAAAATCGCTTGTTTTTAAATTACAGAGCAGTCTTGTGTGACAAAATGGCATCTTTTATTAGTAATTAATGTAAATAATCCATTAAAAAAATAATGCTGAATACAGCATGGTAAATTTTCGAGATTCTTTACTTTAAGAGAGGACATCTTTAAAGTCCCAAACAGTCCCACATTCTACCAAATTGAAATATTTTCAGCAAATCTTCCTCTATGTAATCACGTAAGAATCATTTCCAACTTCGTCCAACTTCTCAAATTATTACAGTTTAAAGCCGTCAGTGTTATGTCGCGTCGCGTCATGTTTTACGTATCACGTCCGCATCGTCTCAAATTCGTTAGGAAGTATGGCGTTTTTCCGAAGAAACTCTTTACACCATAGATACTTGATGTGTTTATACTATGGTATGGATAATCCTTCGAATAAGATTTCGACTTTCAGTCTGCATTCAGTTGCACAGAACCATTCTAGCCTGCATCAGCATAGTAAGACGTTCCAAGCATTTCGTACGCATTTAAAAGTTACTGTTCAGTTTTTGTTTTGTTTTGTTCGTGTTAAGTTTTGTTTTGTTAATTTTTTTTAATTTTTGTGAATTTGGGACGATGCGGACGTGATACGTAAAACGCAACGCGACGCGACGTAACACTGACGGCTTTAAACTGTAATAATTTGAGAAGTTGGACGAAGTTGGATATGATTCTTACGTGATTACATAGAGGAAGATTTGCTGAAAATATTTCAATTTGGTAGAATGTGGGACTTTTTGGGACTTTAAAGATATCCTCTCTTAAAGTAAAGAATCTCGAAAATTTACCATGCTGTATTCAGCATTATTTTTTTAATGGATTATTTACATTAATTACTAATAAAAGATGCCATTTTGTCACACAAGACTGCTCTGTAATTTAAAAACAAGCGATTTTCACTACTTTCCTCTACTATTTGAATTTCCTTATAACTTGGAAACGAAAAGTTTTATCAACATGCGACTTGAACCACTGAAAAGAGTATTAAATAAAGTACCGATTAAACATCTATTAAATTTTTTTTATAAAAATTAACTTAAAAAAATTGAAAAAAGAATAAATAAATAAATGTAAAAAGCATTAAGTTATGCATCATTAGAAGGGGATAATTTTTTCCTATTTTTTGGCGCAAATTTTATTTCAATATCTTTTATAGTTCGAAAGTTATAGACAAATGTCACAAAATTTTTAATTCGAGACCATTGTGCGCCGACGAGGAGATGTCGGAAGAAGAGGAGGAGGCACGGGCCCCATCGCCGGTCCCACCGGTGGAGGTGGTGACTGTGGTCACCACGGTGCACGCCCCCTCGGTGTCCCCGCTTTCCTCAACGGGGGAAGAGGATGAGGCAGCCGCTCCAGAATTGCCGGTGGCTGACACGGAGGTAGCTTTGGAGTTTTCACCAGCACCACGGTCGGTCCGCTCCGCCTCAGGCGGGATGCAGGAAGAGGACATCGTGGAGGGGGGTCAGGAAGGGAAAGGAGAGGAAGAGGAGGCACGGAGCGCCGTTGCCACCGGGGGACACCCCACGGGCCCCGCGAGTCCCGATTGCGGAACAGAAGAAGCTGCCGCCGTCGTGTAGCTTTCGTCAGATGACGAGGGTGGCGAGGAGGATATCGGGCTGAAGATCTCCGGCACTGACCCCTACGGCGTCATCCGCGAGGAAGATTTGGACTCGGACGGACGCCCCTACACGGACGATGACCGGGTGTTTGCCGATGACGGGAACACGGCAGACTCCGATCAGGTGTGGGTGATGAGGGGTGAGGCAGGGGACGGTGAGGGCGGCGATGACGCTTTTATAAAGCTGATCGACCGCGAGTGGTACGATCTGCACCTGGCAAGGGAGAAACATTGGTCCGGCCGCATGGAATACGCGGGAACGTGGACCCGGTGTGCGGTGTTCCGGTGTCCCACCCCTGGCGGCAAGAGTAGGGCCGTTCAGCTTGCCACTGCGTTGGGGGACCACTTCCGGGGAGGGGGGTTGTCGTGTCGGAGGCGGGGCCCACCCTACCGGAGATGCGGACGGACCTCCGCGCGCCGGTTGCTAAGAAGGTCGCAAACACCAACGGCTATTGGAAGGAACTGTGCCGGAAATACTCAGTGTTCGCCCAGAACGCCATCGAAATGGAGAAGGACGTAGTGGAGGGGAGGAAGATGGCGAGGCGCGACACCGGGGTATCCTTCCTGAGGAACGGCGTTAAGCTCTTCTAGAAGGCCTCCGGTGTCTTTGGTGCGTTGGCAAAGGGGGGGGGGGGCGTGGGGATTAGGGGCCAGGGAGGAGGAGGGCTCTCCGTTCGGAGATTTCTCCCATCCTAGTCCCCACCTGCGCACAACTTCGTGGTCGCAAAAGGGGGCACGGGGGTGGGGGGGGGGGGTGCGGCGTGCGGTCGGCGGGGGGTTCTTGGGTTTTGGGTTCATCCCCCCATCTCTCCCACCGGGCGCTCGCCACCGGCGCCTCCTTCCCACTTCACATGGCGTGAGTGGTGTCCGTGGGGGGGGGGGGGGGGCGGAGCGCCGGGAGAAGAGATTCTCCCGGACACGCTCCCTCCCGTACAATGCGCTTAGGGTGGCTGGCGGCTGCCGGAGGACTGTGGGGGAGGCGAGCGGTGGCTCGCCGAACCTAGTAGCAGCAGCCAGAGACGTGGGGCGGCATTAGCGAGTAACCCGCAATGCCGCCCCGGAGTTAGACGGATTAATTCCGGGGAGCTTGTCTCCCCCTTGGAAAAGTGCCAATTCTGGCAACGAGTGGGGATATTCGGCTCTTGGATTATGGCCTAGCGAATGTATCGCTCGTTTGATCTCGCGGAAGAACGGCCACTTCCCTTGCCTAATATCCCCCCGCTCTAGGCGGTTACCGTGCAGGTTTTAGTTGGTTGGAGTCCAACATAACCCCTGGCCCTCCCCCGAGGACAGGGGTATCCGTTCCGGATTTCCTGCACGTAAAAAAAAAAATAATGCCTAGCTTTCTGGGAGCGAAACGGGGTCGATCTGTCGGTCCGTATGCGGCGTTTGTTGATTACGGGTGGTCCCCGACTGGTCAGCAATGATCCCGAAGCTCTGGAAGGGCACTCCATTTGCTGTTGGCTTGCCGGCGCATGGTCGATGGAGAACTCCGATGGGTTCCATGTTCTCTCAACCGGGTCGTCGCCTCTGGTTGTACCCCTCGGGCTTATGGTCGCGAGGGGAGGATCCAGAGGCAGCCCGGGGCGGAGAACTGGGACGAAGTTGGAGGCCCAACCAGGGTAAGACCATGTACCGCACCTCCACGTCGGTGTTCCCGGGGTCCCTACACGACATGGTCGGGTAGGGTTAGACAGGACACGGCCATGACATCTCACAACCCCGACAATCAGAGGAATACTGGCGGAAGTATTCCTGCTACAGTGCTACCGCTGCCTCGAGTTCGGCCATGCACAGGCCAAATGCAGCAGCGCCGTGGACAGGAGCCGGCTATGCTACCGGAACGGGGGCGAGGAGCATAAGGCACGGGACAGTTCCGCCGCCCCGAATTGCCCGCTCTGCGCCGGGGCGGGGGTTCCAGCCGGCCACAGGATGGGTGGACCGGTGTGTCGCCCCCAGAAGAGGGCGCCCCCCCCCCCCCAAGAAAAAAGGGGCTGGGAGAGGCAAGGGAGCGCTGCCGTGCCGGCAGCTCCAAAGCCTCCTACGGCGGCGACGTCTGCGGTCGCCGCCCCCATCGCCTCCGCGCGGGCACCAGGAGACATGGAAACTGCCCCCCTGGTTGCCGCCTCCACGGCGAAGTCGGGGCCGGGCAAGCGGAAGGACCGGGAAAATCCGGATACCCCGCGCAGCGGCGCACAGTGGTCGAAAATCGAGAAGTCCTGTCCAAAACCTGAAGATGACCTTTGATTTGTACAACAATGTCTATACTAAGGTTTTCGAGGTCGCTGATTAAGAATCTGAAGTCAAAATTGATAAAAACAAAATGGCGGACCCAATATAGCGGACGCGCATATCAGAAAAGCATCAGACTTGGTCTAGACTTCCATTTCCGGTGTGAAAGAGTCGACACGGCTGAGTGAGTGTTGCGAGTGAAAACAGCGGAAAAGTTGTTAGCAGGGCAAGCAGGGAGTGGAAAGCGGGAACGCAGTGAGAGGGGAAGCAGGGAGTGAAGGGAGAGAAAGGGCGAGGAAAAGGGGAGTGAGGGAGATTGAGAAAGGCAGATAGGGAGAGAGCAATTTGAGGTTAAGGTCAGACGAGAAAGAACAGAGCGGGAAAAGAAAAGGCAGTACAGCGAGGAGAGAGAAAGGTAGGTAGCGACATCGGACGGCAGGGAGGGAAAGGAAGAGAGGAGCTGGAGATAAGGTAAGGAGCGGAAGTTTCGAGAATAGGCGATAAGAAAAATAGGTAATGTATGGTGTTCAATACCGAACGTAGTAGTCACACACGCTCGTGTCGATATCGCGTTTTAATCTAGGTTTAGAATCTAGGACGCACTAAGAACTAAGAATTGAGTTTAAAATTAAAGGTCACGTACACTCTGTATTTACACCACAATTACACAAAATATATTACAATGTCGCTATACTAATTTACAGAAAACACAAAGACTATTTATAATAAAGGCGTAAAGAACGCGAGCGGTAGCGCCGAACCAAGTAGTTCTAGAAACAAAACGAATCGTAACCGTTATAGAAGCGCAAGTACGCTTGGAACAAAGACGTTCAGAAGGTGTCAACGGTTCAAGACGAAAGGAGATCGCGAAGAAGGATCGGGCCGTTATCTCGAAATCTGTGACATCAGCACCCCACCTCACAGCTGTTCGCCCTGAGCAAGACGAGGACTGCACCGACTAAACAAAGCAGTTCGGGCGATGAAGTGCGACAGCTGCCTAATTAGGTGAGGTGCTCGTCAACAGATGGCCCGACCGATCACATCACTGCGATCCTACATGCCGCGATCTGGTTGCTTTTAGGGCGTTTAAATTGAGCGCGGTTTCGGCAGCGAATCCGCGCCGCCTTGGCCCGTGGCCGTTTGGGCCAATCCCAAACATATGGGAAGATTGTGGTGGACGGAACAACGTGGTTCTGGGACGAGCGGAAGGAAGTGCTAAGAGAGTGGAGGGGGAGGGAGAAAGGAGGAGTAGAGAGGAAAGTAACGGAGGGGATTATGGAGGGAGGGCGGATCGAGGAGGGACAAGAAGTAAGAAGGAGTGAAGAAAGAGATGAGACAATAAACTAACAAGGAAGAATGAGAAAAGGGTGAGGGAGAAACAGGGAGAGGAAAGGAAAAGCTGGAGGATAGCCTTTTGGAATATAGCGGGGGCGACGAATAAGGACGAGGATTTCTGGAAAGGGCTGGAGGAATGGGGGGTTGTAGTGCTGTTGAAAACATGGTTGGAGGAAAGGGGATGGGATAGTGTTAGGCGCAGGCTTTCGGAAGGGTACAAGTAGAGAGCCCAGTGGGCGAAGAGGAAGAATAGACAGGGGAGAGCGATGGGAGGCATGATAATAGGTGTGAGGGAAGAGCTGGTAGGAAAAGAAGAGGACGAACAGTGGGATGAGGAAGGGCTGATTGTGGAGAGGGTAAAGGCGGGGGTGCAGGAATGGACGGTAGTGGCGGTTTATGTGAACGGGGATATGGAGAAGAAGCTGGGAAGAATCAGGAGATGGAAGGAGGGGCAGGAAGAGGGAGGTAGGGTGATTATAGGAGGGGACTTCAACGCGAGGACAGGCATGCAGGGGGTAGAAGGAGGGGAGGAGGAAGAGGAAGAAGGGGGAAGAAAATCAAAGGATAGGAAGATAAATGGGGATGGAAGGAAATTAATCAAACTGGTGGAAGAGACCGGGTGGGAGATAATGATTGGAAATATGGAGGGGGATGAAGAGGGGGAATTTACGTACACGGGAGGAAGAGGGGAGACAGTAATATGTAGATTACGTGCTGGGGGATGAGAGGACAAGAGAACGTTTGGAAAGGATGGAAGTAGGGGAGAGAGTGGAGTCGGACCACTACCGATGGTGGTGACGATGAGGGAGGTGGGAGTGGGGGAGAGAGGTAAGAAAAGGAGGGAAAGAAAGGTGGGAGGAGGGCGGTGGACGGGAAGAATGAAGGAGAAATTCGAGAAGGGGATAGGAGGAATGACCATAGAAGGGGAAGGAATACAGAATGTTGGGTGTAAGGCGACGGAGGCGATAATGATGCCGACCCTGTACAAGATCTATGCGGCTATCCTAGTAGGGAGGCTGGAACAGGAGGTGGAGGGAAAAGGAATGATTCCAGAGAACCAGGCGGGGTTTAGGAGAGGGAGAGGCACGGTGGACCACATTTATGTACTGAACTACATAATTGGAAAGCAGGTCCAAAGGAAGAAAAGGAAATTGGTGGCGCTCTTCGTCGATCTGCGGGCGGCGTTTGACACCGTAGACAGGAGGAAGCTCTGGGTGGCTATGGAGAAGAGAGGGGTGAGGGAGGGGTTGAGAGAAAGAGTAAGGGAGATATATAGGGAGACGACAAGCAGGGTGAAGGTGGGAGGGGAGCTAGGGGAAGGATTTTGGACGGCGAAGGGCATGAGGCAAGGGTGTCCCCTGAGGCCGATTCTCTTTAACCTGCTAATAACAGACGTAGAAGAGGATCTCAGGAAAGGAAGATGGGTAGGGGTAGAAGTAGGAAGAAGGAGAATATGTTCAATGGCATATGCGGACGATCTGGTGCTGCTGGCGAAGAACGAAGAAGAGATGGAGAGAATGACTAGGCGGCTGGAAAGATACCAGGAAAGAAAGAGTTTGGAGGTTTACGTAGAGAAGACGAAGGTGTTAAGATTCAGGAAAGGGGGAGGAAGGGAAAGAAGGGTGGATCGGAGATGGAAAGAAAAGAGGATAGAGGAGGTAAAGGAATTTAAATATTTGGGGTACGTGTTCAAGAGGAACGGGGGACAGGAAACACAGGTCAGGGACAGGGTGAAAAAGCGGGGATAGTAGTGCGGCAGGGGAGAAGCGAGGAACGGGAGAATAGCCAGATTCAGGCTGGGGAACGAAATGAGGGGGGGGGGGGAGGTATTGGGAGGAGGAGGAGAAGAGGAAATGTAGGGTGTGTGGAGGGGAAGAAGAGACGTGGGAACACGTCCTGAACCGATACTCAGAGGAGGAGGGAGAGGAAAAGGGGATCGGGGAAAAGGTAAGGGAAATTTTGGAAGAAGGAGGGAAAGGGGAATAATGGATGAAGAGGTGAAAGGGAAAGAGGAGCGAGAGAGAGGAAGAAAGGGGAGAGAAAGGTGGGCATGAACGAAGGAGGTAGGAAGGAACAAAAGAAGGAATGGAGTGAAAGAATGGAAATGGAAGTCGAAGGCGAGGGATGCGAGCGAAAGTAGAGGCGTAGAAGTAGAGTTAAGAAGCGAAAGCGCGTAGGTTAAGAATAGTATAAGAGTAGGATAAGAGAGAGGGAGACGGCGGAAGCGAGCGAGCAGAAGAGAGAGGGGAGGAAAGCGTGCGGAGGAGTAAGTTAAGAATTAGAATTAAGTTAAATTAAGTAAGTTAAGGACAGAGTGTAAGGACAAGGAGGAGCTCATGTAACCCTTAGGGCAGGCCCGCCCAAGGGTTTGCTCGTGTGAGCAGCCGCGAGTTGCTCTTCGCTCTCGGAGCCACGGAGCCAGACCCAAGAGCGAAATGCCTTCTTGGAGGGGGAATCTGTGAACGCTACCTATCCCCACTCTTTTACGGCTGCCGTTCTTACCGTCGCTCTTGCCGTCGTTCGCAACAGCTCGCAACCACTCGCGGCCGCTCTTCGAGGGCAAGAGCAAAAGTTGGACGGGCCTGCCTTAGGGGAATCATTAAAGTTATACATGTAAGCATTGTGTATGGGTCGGGGAGCTAGACTTGCTCGACAGAGGTCGGGACGAGCGAGTTGAGAAAAGGGATATATAGAGAGACAACGTGAGAGTAAACTGATATAGTTAAATACAGCCATTATTTCGTGAGTGAAATAAATAAGTAAATAACATTCTGTAGATACAAAATATACAACACAAGTTTCTATAAGAATCCTGAAACTTAAGATAAATTGTTGATTCTCTATTTTTAGGTTAGTATAGCACGTGGGAAATATGCAATATACGCGGTATGTAATTAATAATAAAACTCTCTATTTTTAGACGAAGCAACCTAGTAATCTGCTTTATAAACGAACCCACCATCATATCATATTATAAAGCAACAATTTTCACGCGTGGACAAGAAACGCGCACGAGGGGAGAAATTCGTGACGCGACATTATGGAGAGGTTAAAATTCCTGTTTGAAGTCATTGCAGCGGAAGATTCCAAATCAAGTATTATAACCATTACATCGATAACAGATGAAGAAGAAAAGAATTTAATATCCCAAGTAATTTGGGTCCGCTAAAACATCATGCAGAACTTACAGCTCTGCCTGAGTTCAAAAAAGTTGCAACGACTCTCAAGAAACGCGGACAAACACGAAGTGTATGGTTTAATCTAAGTGAAAATGTATTAGGTAATTATAAAGATGATAGTGGAAATATGGCAATAGGAGACTATCTATTAGAAGAAAGTCAAACATCCCAAAAACAACAAATCATATCGCAAACAACACAAATAGATGAAAATTTATTAAAAATATTGGAAAAGTTGTCTGAACATAAAGGGGATGATCCAACTTTGAAGGATAGAAACTTAAGTATATAGTCTTTATTGTGTCCCCTCAGGGCTTACAATTCTTACAACGCTTCGCTTACATCTAATCCTTACATCCTAACCTACTACTTATATACTACTCTCTCTTAAATCTCTACCCGCTCGCTCGCTCGCTCGCCTGCCACCGCCACGCACCCCTTCCCTCTCCCTCCCTACCCTATCCTCTCGCATGACCTCCGCTTCCGCTCGCCTCATTTTCACTCTCATTCCTTGTCCTTCCATTCCTCCACTCCACCTCCCCTCCTTTCTTCTATCCTCCTCATCCACTCCTCCCCCCTCCCTCATCACTCAATACCTCCCTCACCACCTCCTGCCAACCCCTATCCTTCCCCCAATCTGTACATATCTCCCATACATGCTCCCAGGTCTCCTCCCCCCACCCACATAACCTGCATTTTCTATCCTCCTCCTCTTCCCAATACCTCCCCCCCTTCATCTCATTCCCTAGCCTAAACCTCGCCACTCTCCGCCACCTGCTTTCACCCCACCCCTTCCTTAGATACCCCGGCACCCCCACCCCTTTTACCATCCCATACCACCTGTTGTATTTTGAGTCCCCAATCCTCTCCCATCTTTCTACCTCCTCTAGCTTCTTTCCCCTACATATCAACTCCTCCCCCCTCAATTCCCCCTTTCCCCTCACCAACTCTACTTCCTCCACTGTCCACCCTTTTTCCTCAAAAAAACCCTTTCTTTCCTCCTCCCACCCTCCCAGCACCTTCCCCCTTTTCGCCCTACCTTTAATCTCTTCCCAGCATTTCCTTGCCAATTCCCCTCCTTGCCCCTCCTCCAACTTCCTCTCATAGGTCCAAGCCCTCATCCCCGCCCTTCCTTTCAACATACCCCTCTGCAGGGATAGAAACTTAAGTAAAATTTCCGAAAAATTTATAATTGAGAAATTCAATGGAAAGAACGTTAGTGTGAACCAATGGTTTAAACCAGGGATGTACAAGGGAGCTGTTTTAGCGCCTAGCTGCGAGCAACCCGTTTGTCCTATTGCTAAGGTTAGAATCGGTGAGGACAACTGCAGTAGTGTACGTGCATGCTCGTAGGCTCGTAGCGTAAGTATATATGGCTGGGTTCAAGTCATACCAAATGCACGTACACTACTGCAATTGTCCTCACTGATTCTAACCTTAGCAACGGGACAAACTGGTTGCTCGCAGCTAGGCGCTAAAACAGCTCCCTTGTGCATCCCTGGTTTAGACATACGGGAGCGAATGTAACAGATTGAATATTACAAAAGATGTCGAAAACATTGAAATTTTAAGATTGTTTCTAGAAGATAATTGCAGAGACTGGCACAGTTCTATGTTGATAAAAAATACACTAAATTCAGAATGGAGAATGTGGAGAGAAAACTTCTTCGAAACCTTTGCAGATAAAGGATGGTCACCGGTAATGCACGCAATAAACTATAGATTTCTGAATGGCTCACTTTTAGATTATGCTTTAAGAAAAGAACGCCTATTACTACAAAGAAACAAGGATACAGATAAAGTAACTGTAATAAATCTGATTGCCGCAGGGTTACCGGCATTTAGAAGAGAAAAAATTGATAGAGAAGATTTAAAAAACTCACAAGACTTATTTACTGAATTAAGAAGATACGAAAAACAACAAACAAAAAGATTATAGAGGATAACAAAGATGTAAAAAGAATTATAAAATCAGAAACAGGAATAAGGGATAAAAAGCCATGCAAGATTTGTGAAGAAAAAGGTAAGAATAACCGATACCATCCAGAAAACCTATGTTGGTACAAAGCAGAAAGAAATAAAATTCAAAATAGAAATATATCTACAAATTCAATATTAGAAGTTGAACTTAATACAGAGGATCAAAAAAACTGAACTTCCCACCATTAATCAAAATTGACGTTCTATTAAACAACGTATTGAAAGTTACAGGAATTTATGACCCTGGTTCTAATGTTACAGTGATAAATTCTAAATTAATAAAATTAAAAAACAAAGAAACAAAGCAGTACGTTAAAATCGATTAATGGTAGGGGAAAAACTGATGGATTGGTAACACTAAAAGCTAAAATACTGGATGAAGAAAAAAATATAAATGCTTTTATATTAGAAAGTAAAGATTTTGATAATGATATGATATTGGGATTAGATACAATAAAAAAATTTGGACTGACTCATGATGAAAATTTAAATATAAAAAAACTAAAAGAAAGTATAAAAGATAATCAAAATAAAGAAATTATAAAAAAGAAGAAGAAACAGAAAAATTAATTCAAGAATATGAAGTAAATTTCAACGAAGGAATAGACACCAATAAACGAACCCACCATCATATCATATTATATACATACATACATCAGATTTGGTCTAAGCTTGGTATCAGCAGCCAACAGTTTGTACTTTGACGGCCTCTAAAAAAAAGTTCAGATTTGGTCCACCTTGGGACTTATTGGAACTTGTTCACACAAGTGTAGAGAGTCTGAAAAAATTATTTCCAGCTGCTACTTTTTGCAACTTTGGATCGCATATCAAAATAACATCATATTTGGTCTAAACTTGATATCCTGGCGTTTTGGATGTCGCTGATTACGAATCTGAGGTCAAAATTAAAAAAAAAATGGCGGACCCAATAAGGCGGACGCGCATATCAGAAAAAAACATCAGATTTGGTCTAAGCTTGGTATCAGCAGTCGACAGCCTTCGCAAGTGATCATAACAGGCTTTCTAACTGGGCAAAAGTATTTCCGCTTCATCTATGGAACCGAATGGAATAGTTCAACTAAATATACGTTTATTTGATGAAAATCGAATATAGAAAAGTGGAATTGGGATGAACGCGCGATAGAAATTAAAATCAGTTCAATTTCATAAAATATATTTATAGAAGTAATAAAGGTCGTACTTCTGGTGGCAGGTCTTTCTTCCCAGCCGGTGGAAGTGGCCTGAGACTTGAAATCAGAGGGTCTGAGGATACTAAGAGGCTGTTTAGGAGATCTTCATTGGTGGCCCGTCGAGAAATTTTTCGAGTGTGGTACTCGCAAAATGCTCGTAACTCTTTATGCCTTGCTTCTTGTGCATCTTCCGACACTTGTCCTATGGGTAGTACGAAGCTTTCCATCACATCAGCACCATGTATAAGCACTTTGTGGACAGTAACTGGCATATAGTACCATGGATATAAAGATACATAAAGTTTGGGTCCGCCATTTTGTTTTTTTTTAAATTTGGACATCAGATTCGTAATCAGCGACATCGAAAACGCTAGGATATCACGTTTAGACCAAATCTGATGTTTTTTGATATGCGATCCAAAGTTGCAAAAAGTAGCAGCTGAAAATAATTTTTTAGACCCTCTACACTTGTGTGAACAAGTTCCAACAAGTTCCAAGGTGGAACAAATCAGCACTATTTTTTAGAGGTCGTCAAAGTACACACTGTTGGCTGCTGATACCACGTTTAGACCAAATCTGATGTTTTTCTGATGTGCGCATCCACCATTGTTCAGCACGAAACGACGAAGCTTCGGACGTCCGCGATTTAGCTTTAGTTTAGGCTTAATTAACTTATAATTTACTCGGTAAGAATACGTTTGGCTCAGCCGTTATATTTGAACTGAGGTCACGGTCACTTATATTTACAGAAAAATTGCACTGAATATTTACACTTATGTTCTATTAATTTAGCCACATTTAACAAATACTTAATCTAAAGTAGTGCGCAAATACGCGAGGTAGAGCTCGAACCGAACAGTTCGAATTTTGAAAGTAGGTCTGGAAAGCTCCAGAATAGCGTAAGCACGCGAGAGAGATATATAGTCCGATTGCGACCACAGTTCTTGGAAGAAGAACCGACCGCGGTGACGAATCGGCCGTTTCGCCGAATTCCGTGACGTCGACACTCCACCCAACAGCTGTTCGTCCTGCGATGGACAAAGAGCCCACCGGCGAGACAAAGCATCTCGCGCGATGGAGTGGGACAGCTGCCTAATTAGGTGAGGTGCGCGTCAACAGATGTCTCGGCCGATCACATCACCGCGGCCGTGTGCACCGTGATTTGGCCGCGCTGGCTTGTTTGAATAGCGCGCGGAATCGGTGGCGAATCCGACGCCGGCTTGGCCCGTGGCCGCTTGGGCCAATCCCAAACAACCATTTTGTGTGCGCCATTTTGTTTTTGAAATTTTGACCTCAAATTCGTAATCAGTGACCTCGAAAACTCTAGAATACCAAGTGTTGCAGCCGAAATCCGCCGATCAGCTGTCGCGCGGATTTAGGTGTGCGTGCGAGAGCGTGTCAACACTGGTGACACACCGTCCGGTAAGACGGTGACATACGTCACGCGTTTTTGCATGGATTCGAGCGGTGCGCGCTCTTCCAGGAATCCGTTAGTCGCTTCCAAGAATACGTACGACAACAACACGCTCCCGCACGCACAATATATAACGGCTTTTGTCGCCCTGCGACCCACGAGCAACGTTTTGCGGAACCTTTTTAAAACGGCCCTTCGAGCCTTGGCGCCCTGCGCCCCTGTACATAGCTTGTACATATATCTGTTCCTCGTAACTGCGTGGTTGTAAGTCGTGTGTGTCCGTTCTGTGTTTCTGTGGAGTGCTCGTCCGTTGTTGTAACGACGCCCACAGCCGGCCAAATAAACGTGCCGTCTCAACAATTGGTGGACGTAGTCATCTCGACTGGAGCGCATACCTTCTCTGGCCATACCAGTGGCAATCCACCCCACCTTCCTAAGGCCTTCGCTTAAACACCAAGTTTGCACCAAATTTGATGTTTTCTTATATGCGGTCTGCCATATTAGGTCCGCCATTTTGTTTTTTTTTGCAATTTTGACCTCATATTCGTAATCTACGACCTCGAGAACTCCAGGATACCAAATTCAGATAAAATCTAACGTTTTTCTGATATGCGCGTCCGCCATATTGGATCCGCCTTTTTATTTTCAGCAATTGTGACTTCAGATTCTTTTCTTAATCAGCGACCTTGAAAACCTTAGTATACCCATTGTTGTACAAATCAAAGGTCATCTTCAGGTTTTGGGCAGGACTTCTCGATTTTCTACCACTGTGCGGCGCCCCGTCGCCGGAGATGTGTAGCTCCGGAAAGGGGACTGGGAAGAAGAGGAAGGTCCAAGGTACGGGCAAACTGCCGCCCCCCCCCCCCCTTCCGGAGCTCAGCTTGAGGGGAGGGAGGCCTTCCTAAAGGTAGGCGGGGCCGCGTCGCCCCCGACATCGGCGGTGGTAACGGGGATAGTGGCCGACGAGGTGAAGGCGCATTTACTTGCGCTCCATCGCCACGTTCTACGATGGCGGGGTCGCCCCGCCCGAGACGGAGGGTAAGAAGACGGCGGACCCTCCCGACACCGGGGATGTAGCCCGGCCCGAGCGGGACCCGGAGGAGGCCGGCATCGCAGACTCACGCTATGCCTAACGGCCCCCCGATCCTGCTCGCCAACATCAACCATTCCATGCGGGCGCACGACCTGCTTGAGCAGGCCCGCTTGGAGTTGGGGGTCGGGTTGGCCATCGTCGCGGAGCCGTATCCGCTAGAGGACCGAGTCCCTCGGTCCACAAACCCGGATCGGCAAGTGGCGATGGCGTGGGATGTAGGGAGGGGTGCCCCGCCGTGCTCGGTCGCCCGGCAAGGGCGGGGCTGGATGGCAGTTCGCTGGGGGGACTTCATCGTGGTGGGCTGCTATTTCGCACCACGGCTCACGGTCCCGGAGTTTACCGACCGGCTGGAAGAGATGGGGGCATTTATCGCCCCCCTGGCATCTCGGCCAGTCGTCCTGTTGGGAGATTTCAACGCCCATGCAGTCGCATGGCGCGCTCGCAGGACCGATTCCCGGGGCGAAGATCTACTCGAGTGGGCGGAGGCGATGGGGTTCACACTCAATAGGCAGTGACGACGTACCGCGGCCCGCGGTCCGCGGGGTGAGTCGATCATCGACTTGGCATGGGCCAACCCCGCGGTCGCCGCTATGACGTCACGCTGCTGGGTGGCGGAGGATACCATGACCCTCTCGGACCACATGTATCTCATGTTGGGTACCTCCGTCGCCCCGCCCCCACGTGCCCCTCGGGGGTGCGAGCGGCTCCCGCGATGGGCGCTCGGACGTCTAGACGTCAACGTGGCCCAACTAGCGGCCTCCGTCGTCGCCTGGCCTCCACTACCGGGCGACGTACTGGACGACCCCGTAAACGGCACCCTCTGGTTCCGCCGCACGATGCAGCGCATTCGCGATGCGTCAATGCCGCGGACCGGGACGCCGGTCAGGGGTCGGAAGGCGGTGTACTGGTGGACGCGCGAGATTGCCGAGTTGCGAGCGGCGAATCTGGTGGCGCGCCGCCGGTACACCAATACCTGCTGGAAAGATCCTCGGCGGGTACTAGTGATGGCGATACAGCCCCACATGTATCGATATTTCGTATCGATACGTATTGACAGTCCAAGTATCGATACAATTGATATACCGGAGACGAAGTATCGATATATCCAATATCGATACGTACGTATCCACAGGAAAGCATGCAATCCAATTGGTCGTTTACTGACTGGGACTTTAGTCGGAGGTGAAGAAATCAGGCACTAGAGGATCACTCAGCGTGCGGACCAATTATGCTCAACAATGGAGGGGGAAAAACACCGACAGGAGGTAGTGGTAATGGTGCGTGAACTGATCGCCGATCACTATAGTGTCCGCGTTTGTGCTGCGGTGCAGTTGTATCGATATTCATGGGTTAAGTATCGATACAGCAATATATCGTTACATTAAGTATCGATACAAAATATCGATGTATTGGTTGCAAAGTATCGATATTCCGATATATCGATATTGTATCGCCATCACTAGCGGGTACCGGAGGGGCTACTCCAGGAGCTGCGCGCTGCGTTTTCAGCGATGCGCCGAGAGCTTCGTGGAGAAATCGCCCGGGCCACAGCCCGTTCCGCGGACGAATTCGTCGCTACCCTCGACCGGGACCCTTCGAGGCGCCCGTACAAGACCGTGTCTGTGAAACTCGGACCTTGGGCGCCCCCCGTCACAGAGGGCCTCGATCCCCAGTTCCTCGACGAAGTGATATCGACGCTTTTTCCCTTCTCCCGGTTCCTGGGGAGGGTGGCGTCGACGAGGCCGGAGATCCCTAGTTGACACGGGGCGCCGACACATCCGACGCCCCAGGGGTCAGCGACGAGGAGCTCGCTTCTTCGGTGGAACGCATGCGCCGAAGGAGGGCGGTTCCAGATCCGGACGGAGTGCCCGGGCGTATTTGGGCCTGCGTCATGAGCGCCCTGGAAGACGGTCTCAGGCGGCTGTTCAACGCCGTCCTGAGAACCGGGAGGTTCTCCCCAGCGTGGAAGGAGGCGAGGCTGGCGTTACTGCGCAAGCCCGGCAAACCCGCAGAGTCGCCCTCGTCCTATTGGCCGATCTGTCTGTTAGACGAGGCGGGCAAGCTCCTCGAGCGAATCGTGGCTGCCCACCTCAACGACCACCTCGGAGTCGTGGCCCTAGATCTGTCCGACCGCCAATTCGGTTTTAGACGGCAGCGTCCGACCATCGACGCCATTCGATTGGTTCGGACGCTGTCGGACCGGGCGGTCGAAGGGGGCGGTGTGAGCGTCGCTGTGTCATTAGACATAGCGAACGCGTTTAACACCGTCTCCTGGGCGGCGATCGAGCGGGCGCTGTTGTACCACAGCGTCCCGCTCTAGCTTCGCCGCCTGATCTGGGATTACCTCCGCGGCCAGATGGTCGCGTACGATGGCCGAGACGGGGCAGGGGCGGCATAAGTACACCGCGGCGTTCCACAGGGGTCCGTGCTAGGACCTCAAATGTGGAACCTTGCGTCCGACGCGGTGCTGCGGGTGTAAATGCCATCGCCGAGGGTGTCGCTGGTCTGCTACGCAGACGACATCCTGGTGATGGCTTCCGGGCAGCGAAAGCTGGACGCTATCAGCCTCGCCGAAGAGGCACTGCGACGTGTCGTAGCCTCGATCGAGACGCTCGGTCTGCGAGTCGCCTTCAGGAAAACCGAGGCGATGTTACTCGCAGAGAGGAACGGGAAAGCTTCGGCCGGGAACAGGGTCGGCCGATCGATGAGATATCTCGGCCTGACCCTGGATACCTACTCGCGTCAGGTGCCACTTCAGGACCCTCGGCCCCCGAATAGAGCTGCAGATATTCGCCTTCGGGCGGATTATGCCGAATCTCGGGGGCCCTCGCGAGGGTATTCGGCCGTTGTATGTGACGGTCGTCCGGTCCATGGTGCTGTACGGCGCCCCTACATGGGTCGGCGACCTGGAGGACTGTCGCGTGGAGCGGGAGCTCTTGGCTAGAGCGGGAGCTCTTGGCTAGAGCGGGTGCTCTTGGCTAGAGCTCACCGCCGCACGGTCCTCCAAGCCGGGGGTAGCGTGCGGTGTCGTACCTCAAACGCGGGAGGGGAGGGGGGCAAGCGAACGTATCGCTAGTTTGTTCTTGCGTAAGCCCTCCCCCTCGGGCGCGCGACACCGCCCCCGAGGAGGTCATCTTGGTGGTTTTAGTGGGTTCGAGTCCCACATAACCCCCCGCCCGCCCCTGCGTGCAGTGGGTATCCGCGGGGATTTGCACCAAGTAAGAAAAAAAGTCTAGCTTTCTTCGGTGAATAAAGTTACGCTACATATGTACTACTTAAACTGTTACAAACAGCGAATTGCGAATGCAAACGGCAAAAAAAAGAATGTATCATATACGTTTGGCACTAAAGTGTTAATCTCCTCCATACTTACTCCCCCTCTCGTTCTTTCCTCTCCTTTTCTCACCCTCCCACTCTACCCAACCTAACACCCCCTTAAAATATTCTTCCCACTCTTCCATTTTTATCCCCTCCTCCACTCTCCTCTTCCTTCGAATCTCTGTATTCACCACTTTCCACACTTGCCCTTCCGTCCTAATCCCCTCCACCTCCTTCCTCTTCTTCCCCTCACACATTATTCTATACTCTTTTTTCCTATCCCTATACTCTTTCTCATTTCCACCCTCCCTCCTCCACCTTCTCAACTCCCTCCTTACCTTACTTTTCTCCTCCCTACACTCTTTGTCCCGCCCATTTATATCCTTTCCCACCGCTCTTTCCATTCCTCTTGTATTCCTCCTTCTTCCCCTCTTTCTTCCCTTCTTCCTATCTCTCCAACTTTCCCTCCAGACCTTTGCTCTTTATCTTCACCTCCTTCATCCACTCCACCCATTTCCTCTCTTCCCATCTCCATTCCTCCTCCATCCTTCTTCTGTCCTCCATCTCCTTCCTCACTTCCTGCTTCAATTCCCTTATCTCCTCCACCAACTCCCTTATTATCCCTTCCATCACTTCCATCCCCCTTCCCCCTGTTTCCTCTCCACTTTCTTCCTTCCCCGGCAATCTCATCTTTTTTCACATTTTTCTTAAACCCTCCCCTTCTCTCATCCTTTACACCCCTAACTACCTACGCTACTCCTCACACTACTCACAGTGTCCTTCATACAGCTTTCCAAGTTCTTCGACTTCGCTGTTCCCTTTCCTCCCTCTTTCCCTCTTCTCTCGCCTCTTCTTCCCCCTTTCTCCCATTTGCCTCCTCTCTTCCGTACCATCCTTTCCTATTTTCATTATCCTACCCGTTAAAATCTCCCGCCTTTCTGCCAACTCTTGTACCTCTTCTCCTCTCCCATACATGTCTCCACTTGCCTTTCTATTGCCTCTTTCCCGCTAAGCTTCGCCTACCTCTGTCACTTAACTTCTAAAACTTATCCCTTCTCTTCCGTTTAACCCTATCCCTTCCTCACTTCACCCTAACCTTCCACGCTCGCACTCTACAATCTGCTCCACTTACTAACCATACTTTCCTTCATCCGCGAACGCCCCCCACTTTCACACACCTGTCACGCTCGCGAACAGAAACGGAAGTCCATGATTTTTAAATGTATAAATACTTAATATTAAATATTTAATACTTCAGTATTTAAAAACTAACGTCTTAAATATAAAATAAATCCATGCAAATTGTATTTCATTCACACGTGGTATCATATAATAACATCCGATAGGTGGTGGCGAACAGATTGGAGAAGTGGAAGAGAAAGGGATAGTGCCACCGAATCAAACGGGCTTTAGAAAGGGGATGGGCACTATAGACAATATATACGTGCTAAATTACATCATAAGCAGGTATATTGCGATGGAGAAGGGGAAGCTGGTTGCGCTGTTCGTCGACTTCAAGGCAGCGTTTGATTCGGTGGACAGGGGGATACTGAGAGAGACGATGAGAGAGAGAGAGGGGGTAAGGGAAGGACCGAGAGAAAGGGTAGGGGAAATGTACAGAGAGACAAGGAGCAAAGTAAAGATTGGGGGAGAGGAGGGGGAAGAATTTTGGACGGCGAGGGGAGTGAGACAGGGATGCTCACTCAGTCCTCTGTTATTTACCATCCTGACGTCGGATTTGAAGGAAGCTTTAAGTAGGGGGAAGAAGCGGGAGTGAGGAGATCAGGGAGGCGGATTTTCTCGTTCATGTACGCGCATAATGTGGTGACGTTGGCGGAAGACGAAAGAAACATGAGGGCAATGCTGAAGAAATTGGAAGGATACGCGGAGAAAAAGGGATTGACGGTCAACACTGAAAAAACAAAAATTATGAGGTTCAGGGCAGCAGGGGGGAAGGAAAAGTGAAGAGAAATGGGAATGGAAGAGGAAAAGGATAGAAGAGGTAAAGGAATTGACGTATCTGGGCTTCAAGCTGAAGTGCAATAGAGGGATGAAAGCACATGTAGAGGAGAGAGTAACGAAGGCAGCGAGAGTAATGAGGCAAGTGTGGGGAATGGGAAAGAGGGTGTTCGGAGGAGAATGGGAAAGAAGATTATGGATGTTTGACGCGTTGGTGTGGACAGTAATGTCATACGGGGTGGAGATCTTTGGGTGGGAGGAAAGGGAGAAAATGGAGAGGACGCAGGAGAGATTTTTAAGATGGACGATGGGGGTGAACTGGAGGACGCCAGGGTACATAATTAGGGATGAAGTTAAGAGGAGCAAACTGAGAGCGAAGGCGGCGAAAAGAGCGTGGAGTTTCGAAGAGAGGCTAAGGGAAGGAAAAGGCGGTGAGTTGGCCAGGGTTTGCTGGAAGGAAGTAAGGAGAAGAGCGGAGGGGGGAGGGAGAGTGTCGAGATGGGAGGCAGGCAGAAGGAAGTTCTTCGAGGAAAGGGGTTGGGGGCAGAGTAGGGTGGAGAGTGAACGGAGAGAAGGAAAAATGGAATGGAGGGAAGTGGAAAGAAAAGATAGGGAACTGCAATAAGGAGAAATGGAAATGAGATTGGGAGAGGCCAGGTACAACAAGGTGTACATGTTGGTTCATGACCCTTGACCAATCGACCAACCATTATTGAGATAGCGTTTTAGTTTAGTTTAAGAGGAAACGTGGGAACACGTTTTGGAAAGGTGCTGTGGAGAGGAGGAAAGGGGCGGGGAAACACAGGAAAAGATAAGAAGGATATTGGGGAAATGGGGAAGGGGAGGGGTGGATGAAAAAGATGGAGGAAAAAAGGCAAGGGAGCACAGAGGAAAATCGGAGAGGGGAGGACGGGGGAAAGTAAGATGATAAGTAAGTAAGATAAGACGGGAGGATAAGTAAGTAAGATGGTAATCAGATAAGAAATAGGGTAAGGATAGGGTAAGGAACGAGAGAGAGAGGGATGGATAAGTGCGAAAAAGGGGGAATTAGGTTAAGTTAAGTTAAGTTAGGTTACGACAATTGTAACCGGAAGCCATTGTAACCCTAAGGGGATCAAGTAAATAAATACATACACTACCTTATATTTGTAGCATGCAAAAAAGGAAGCTTCGAGAAATGCCGTCCGTGAGAAGAGACGTGTGGACGCGGAATCGTGGCTCGCGAGCCCCGCGCTTGACAACGCGACCGTTGATTTTTGCCGCTGCGGATAGCAAGGTTCGGGTATAAATTAGAGGCCCGCAAGGGCATTTCCTTCTTCGCTGTTTCGAGAGATAGTAGGAGGTAAGACCAATGGCCCCTCTCCGACAGCTTAGAGATTCCCGTAGGAGTGTTCGGCGATAATATTTGGACGCTTGCTCGGAGGAAGAGCGCAATAGAGTCTGTTTCTAGACGCTCGACCGATATGGAGAGTACGGCAATAATACCTGGACGCCTGTCGGTCGAGAGAGTGCAGAGCATCTCATTACACGCCCGATTGAAGAGGGGAGTCTACGAGAGAATATTCCTGGACGCCCTTTCGATATACAGGGTGTTCCAAACATGCTGCGGGTCCATGAAGGGGGTGATTCGGGGGTTGATTGCAAACAACTTTTTCCTTTGCGAAAATGCTCTCCGAGGTTTCGTTAACGAGATATTAATAAAAAGCACCGACCAATCACAGCGCGAGTCTGACGGCCGAGCTCCCGCGCTAGCGTGGCTACGAGCCGCGCTGCGACTACGAATGCGAACAAGCAACCCGGCATGCATCGAAGAAAATTGCGTAGAATGGCAAATGAAAAAGACGTAACAAATAAAATCGAACATGTTGCCACGGTTTGTTCGTCATTTAAAGTGAATAATGAATAAAGGATAAATGGATGAAAATCACGTGTAACGTAAAAAGACGAATACGCAGTTTTTTTTAGAAGATTCGAAAATAATAATTATTGGAAGTGGGAGGATAAGGAATACGTCAATTTCCTTGTGTTAATAACGTAACTGCGAAAAGGTAATGTAACAGGAAAGTAACGAAAAGTGATAGTAGTTCGTTATTGGGATAAAAATCCGTATTTCACTAACGGCCAGCACTGTTGGTGATAACGAATAAGTCTGTTTAAAAAGCCCGAATAAATATGTTCGTACAGGAATTTGGAGAATTATCACCGGAAATAAGCCATCGCTTGCGTTAAATTTAAAAATGAATGATTACCAATAAAGTAACTAAAACTCAGCCTTGCTTAAAATTCACCTGCAGCTTGAAAACTTGTGTCACTGGGTCATTGAACCGATCCTGGTCATCGATGGACTAGCTCAGTGCACAGTTTGTCCCAGGTATACGACACTACCCAAAGTTAAGGGTCGCAATGTCGGATGCGTCCAGGTCAACGTACCGAATATTCACTTCACTGCACGGCTAATAACACTGATCCCTTTATTTACTTTTCATGGAACGTGTTGTTCCTACGTTTTAATAATTGGTGGCCCCGAAAGGGGCTGATTGTTTTCAATTAAGGAATTGTTCCACATGGCCACCGTCATTGTCGACGCATCCTTCAGTGCGAAAAGTATCCTCGCTTGGCGTTTGGATGTAAGGATATTCTAGCGCAAATGCTCGCGCAGAAGCACTTGCGTCCCCGTAGTATTCTTGGGCCGTGAACATTTCTGCAACGCGATTGCTAGCTGACTGATAGGATTTTTTCCAAGCAACTTCCGCTACCTCCAAGTAGCTTCTCTGGTTCCATTATGAGTTAACTCCCACCAGGACTTTTGTGAAAGTGTTCGTTGCACTTCTGCAAAACACGTGTGTTTAGAACGAATGCCTTAGGAAGGCAGGTGGATCGCCACTGGTAGGGCCAGAGAAAGGGATGCACTCCAAATTGGACGAACACGTCTTTTATTCGGCTCGTGGGCGTCGTTGACAAAACTGACGAACACTCCACAGAAGTACAGCACGAATACACGACTCACAAAACACGCAACGACAATGAACGGAAATATGTACAGACTATGTACACGGGCGCAGGGCGCAAATGCTCGTGAATCCGTTTTATCGGGTTCTTTTTGAACGTGGGTCGCTGGGCGACAAAGAAAGACCATTAATCTGGGCGTGCGAGAGCGTGTGTTGACAACACAGGTGTTCGTGGAACGACTAACGGATTCCTGGAAGAGCGCAACGCTCGAATCCACGCAAAAACACGGTGACGTACGTAACCGTCTTACCGTACGGTGTGTCACCGTGTTGACACGCTCTCGCACGCACGTTTAAATCCGCGCGACAGCTGATCGGCGGATTTCGGCTGCAACAACGTGTGTTCCGAAAATGTGCTGGCTTCTTTCCACCTAAAGCCTCTTGTCCTGGTGGGAGTTAACTCATAATGGAACCAGAGAAGCTACTTGGAGGTAGCGGAAGTTGCTTGGAAAAAATCCTATCAGTCAGCTAGCAATCGCGTTGCAGAAATGTTCACGGCCCAAGAATACTACGGGGACGCAAGTGCTTCTGCGCGAGCATTTGCGCTAGAATATCCTTACATCCAAACGCCAAGCGAGGATACTTTTCGCACTGAAGGATGCGTCGACAATGACGGTGGCCATGTGGAACAATTCCTTAATTGAAAACAATCAGCCCCTTTCGGGGCCACCAATTATTAAAACGTAGGAACAACACGTTCCATGAAAAGTAAATAAAGGGATCAGTGTTATTAGCCGTGCAGTGAAGTGAATATTCGGTACGTTGACCTGGACGCATCCGACATTGCGACCCTTAACTTTGGGTAGTGTCGTATACCTGGGACAAACTGTGCACTGAGCTAGTCCATCGATGACCAGGATCGGTTCAATGACCCAGTGACACAAGTTTTCAAGCTGCAGGTGAATTTTAAGCAAGGCTGAGTTTTAGTTACTTTATTGGTAATCATTCATTTTTAAATTTAATGCAAGCGATGGCTTATTTCCGGTGATAATTCTCCAAATTCCTGTACGAACATATTTATTCGGGCTTTTTAAACAGACTTATTCGTTATCACCAACAGTGCTGGCCGTTAGTGAAATACGGATTTTTATCCCAATAACGAACTACTATCACTTTTCGTTACTTTCCTGTTACATTACCTTTTCGCAGTTACGTTATTAACACAAGGAAATTGACGTATTCCTTATCCTCCCACTTCCAATAATTATTATTTTCGAATCTTCTAAAAAAAACTGCGTATTCGTCTTTTTACGTTACACGTGATTTTCATCCATTTATCCTTTATTCATTATTCACTTTAAATGACGAACAAACCGTGGCAACATGTTCGATTTTATTTGTTACGTCTTTTTCATTTGCCATTCTACGCAATTTTCTTCGATGCATGCCGGGTTGCTTGTTCGCATTCGTAGTCGCAGCGCGGCTCGTAGCCACGCTAGCGCGGGAGCTCGGCCGTCAGACTCGCGCTGTGATTGGTCGGTGCTTTTTATGAATATCTCGTTAACGTAACCTCGGAGAGCATTTTCGCAAAGGAAAAAGTTGTTTGCAATCACCCCCTGAATCACCCTCTTCATGGACCCGCAGCATTTTTGGAACACCCTGTAGAGAGGACTCCAGGATTCATTTAAAAACTTTTTACAGATGTATTGAATAAAAATCCCGCCTTATGGTCTTTAAAAGTAATTGAAAACCAGAATGAATGCACAAAATATTTAAATAAAGCATATGAATTCTGTCAAAATAAACTGCGCGCACCACCCGCACTAATTGAGCCCCAAGCAATACTAATACCCGGGACAAAGTGGAAAGAGGAATGCGTTATGGCGGAATAAATCATCAAACATACTAAAAGTTTCTTTATTAATATCTCTGAAACTAATAAATTCCCGAAGGAACAATTTTAGATAGGGTCCACACCCCCTCTCCACCCTTCCCCCAAACCTCGTGTCGATTGGACACTGGAGTTATTCGGAAGTACAGCCAAATAAAGAAATTCTGTTCCTGCATAATCGGTGATATATACATCGCCGAGCAACTTCAGGTGGCAGGTTAGAAGGGTGGGCGATTCAATCTCGGCTCGGGCCTCAGGGGACATCAAGAACGAAGGTCTTCCGTTAAAAAAATTATTTGTGGCCGACGGATGAATCCCCATCGCATGAACTGATTCATCCGTGACGTTTCAAATAAAAATAACTCTGAGTTATTTTTATTCGACGTCAAATATAGGTAAAGTCTCTTTAAATTGATAGGTTAGTCCAATAATATATAATGCCCAGCTCTGGATGAAACAATACTTATTTGCGTATTAATATCCCTTCTAAACTTCGCAATTTTTATTATCTTCTTCCATTCTGTGTAATTCCTCTTCTCGATTGACGGCCTTCCTACAATTTTACCAGATCGCTCATTTGCTGCAACAACGACACAACTCAAAATTTTCAGTTTTTGAGTTATTAGTATTGAAAAAGCGGTTGTTGTTAAATGTTACCGTGAGCTGCAGGGTTACCGGTGGGACGGTGGAGGTACCGTATCGCCAGTTCAGGGCGGTGATCCAGGGCTGCCAATCGAATGACTGTACGCAGAGGTAAGGTAGAGTTCGACAGTTTATTCGGCGCGAACGCTATATACAGAGTATTCCGGCCAGGTCTATGCTGGCACACAGTGTGTAAACGGCTTAACCTAGACCTTAAGCTATCGCGGCGAGTCTCGGTGTGTACGATGGCGCTTATCCCGGCGCGTGTCTCGGTGCGTAGTTCGGTGCACATCGCGGTGCGTATCTCGATTGTCGGTAACGTTTCGGCGGAGAGGGAGGAGATAGACGATTTGACCGTTCGGTGTCCGGTCGGGCCAATCTTGCCAGTGGACCCTAGTCGGAGAGTCTGTATTCCGGTCACCCAGTGGGCACAACTCGCGGGTGAATCGGAGACTGTAAGGACGCTCTCGAGAACGGAGGTGAATCTGTTCGGGAGATCGATAGCGGATGACGGCCTGCGTCCAAAGGATGACTCACGCTGTCCTTCTGCGAACCGCGGAGGGGACGTATTCAAATGTGACGTAGCGTCCCAGCGCGAGAAGTCGAACACGCGGCAGCGCGACCAGGAGTAAGTGAGAAGGCGAGCATCCGGGCAACCGCGGCCTAGCACAGCCGAATCACCCCGGATCACACCGGTCTCGCGACGAAACAATTAGTTAATCCTCACTCCAAGCTCGGAATATAAGCCCCGATGCGATTGAGGTAGACAAGCTCGAGGTGGAACCAAGTATCCCGCTACCAAACCCGCCTACCGAGACGCCTGGATGTTGCCCGGTCTCTTTCCTCCTACCGTTCCGAAATAGAGACGCCTGGAAGTTGCCCGGTCTCTTTCCTCGTACCGTTCCGAAAACAGAGACGCCTGGAAGTTGCCCGGTCTCTTTCCTCCTACCGTTCCGAAAACAGAGACGCCTGGACGTTGCCCGGTCTCTTTCCTCCTACCGTTCCGAAACAGAGACGCCTGGAAGTTGCCCGGTCTCTTTCCTCCTACCGTTCCGAAAACAGAGACGCCTGGAAGTTGCCCGGTCTCTTTCCTCCTACCGTTCCGAAAACAGAGACGCCTGGACGTTGCCCGGTCTCTTTCCTCCTACCGTTCCGAAACAGAGATGCCTGGAAGTTGCCCGGTCTCTTTCCTCCTACCGTTCCGAAAACAGAGACGCCTGGAAGTTGCCCGGTCTCTTTCCTCCTACCGTTCCGAAACAGAGGCGCCTGGACGTTGCCCGGTCTCTTTCCTCCTACCGTTCCGAAACAGAGACGCCTGGACGTTGCCCGGTCTCTTTCCCCCCACCTTTCCGAAACAGAGACGCCTGGACGTTGCCCGGTCTCTTTCCTCCCATCGTTCCGAAACAGAGACGCCTAGACGTTGCCCGGTCTCTTTTCTCCTACCGTCCCGAAACAGAGACGCCCGGGCGTTGCCCGGTCTTTTTTCCTCTGCCGCTCCGAAACTAAGTCGCCCGGACGCTGTCCGGCCCCCACCGTTTCGCGAAGCAAAGTCAAAGTAAACCGAATCACGACGACCCCCCCTTTTCTCACCCAGACGTAGAATATTCTGTACATGGTCTATATATGGAGTTGAAAATAAAGGAAGTAAATAGTAATCAAGAGGATTTCATTAAACCCTGGCATATCGACTGAGTGCATCCTCCTAAATCCTTTCCCCGGAGTAACGACCGTTACACAAAAATACGCAGCGACTCAGCCTGTCGTCACAAGAGGACTGGTGCGTACAAGAGAGCTTGGTATTACACAAGAACTAATGTCGGTACAAGAACGTGGAATCGCACACGAGGTCGCTGGGAGAGGCGTACTGCTCGTACTGACGCTCTAGGAGGCCTCTGCCAAATGGGCCTATGCCCCCGGCCTAGGGGAGACCGGGGCAGATTGTAACAAATAAAGTTTGCACGGGTTTTTCTCGAAAGTGTTTTCCTCAATCGGGAAATAAATTGCGTGATTTACTACTTACATATGTGGTGAACTAATTGCGTGAAAGTACGTGACAAAATCTTGGACACTTAGACATCTAGCTTCATCTTAAACAAACCTGAACCTTTGTTACAATCTGCCCCAGTCCGGGGTAAAAAGTAACAGCATGTGGGGTAAATTGTAACGCATCTGTTTTATTTATTTAAACGCAAACGTAAACGCACATAAACATTTCTAACATATATAAATGAAAAGAGATATCATTAATAAACGTTTTATATACATGAGTTGCACAATTAGTGCTTATCCGAATTATTCACTATCCGAATTGCAATTGTGGCAGATATAAGGAATATTTCTCTCAGTGCAGCTTTCATGTGACCACATTTTGCATTGATTGCACATAATCCAACGTTCGTTAGGTTTACTGTTGCTATATGCTTCAGTGCAAACCAAGCAGAAATATTTATCTTCTGAGGAATTATCAGACTCTATATATAATAGTATAATATATATATAATATATATAATATATATAATATATATAATATATATAATATATATAATATATATAATATATATAAAATATAATATATAATATTATATAATAACCCCTTTCTGTTTTTTTCTTGTATGTTCTCATCCTAAAAGTAACTAATATTTCAGCAAATATCATGTTTGCGTTATCACCATTTAGAGCGGGGTAAGTTGTAACATGTTACATTTTGCCCAAAGCAGTTTGTTACAATGCACCCCGAGGTCTAATTTTTGCCTTTTATCTCAGCTAACGAGAAACTAAACATCAAATTACTGAAATGCGTATAGATTATGATAAACCAATGTCTACTGCTTCGTTTGCGACAAAGAAGCAAAAATTCAAGCGGTTTCTAATAACGGTTAATTGAAATCAAAGTGCTACGACAAAATTTACTTACGTAACCTAAATACTAAAATTCTAGGCTATAACCACAAAATGGATAAACAACGCTCATTTGCTTTACTCAAACTGACGGTGCTAATATCGTCAAGCAGCTCTCGGATGCTGTGGGTTGTCAGATTGGTCGTTCAGAAGATTTTACTTATGTTACAATTTACCCCGTGTTACAATCTGCTCCGGTCTCCCCTATATGTCTTCGTCCGCGCATTTTCGGCAGCGAGAGAGTCACTCG
Organism: Andrena minutula; assembly: GCA_929113495.1. Classification (NCBI taxonomy): domain Eukaryota; kingdom Metazoa; phylum Arthropoda; class Insecta; order Hymenoptera; family Andrenidae; genus Andrena; species Andrena minutula. The sequence continues at coordinate 16,658,710 of OV815997.1, forward strand.
GTACGCGACCCTCTCGCGCCAGTTCTCGGAAATCGCGGACAAGTGATGGGGGGGGGGGGGGGGGGCAAGACGGTTGGCAGAACGCGGTACTTGTAACCTCGGTCGGACGCATGGTGGGAGGTAAAATTGTCGTCCCACCGACGTAACTCTTTACAGTCTAACAAATCTTTTCCCGTTAACAAAACCCGTTTCCCTAAAAATCGTTAATTTTGAGTTATATATATATATATATAATTGTTGCAGGAAATGAGCGAGATGTAACGTATGCAGTAAGAGCAATATTTATATTTTCTTGTGAAAAATATAATATGATTATTCAATGATTGTTTTTTTTTTTGTTTGTTTCAGTAGAATGTAAAACTTTCACATTTTCTATCGTATCGGCATGAACGTTTCAGTAACAAACTGCTGAGATTTTCCAGATGAAAATGAATTTAAGCACTGTATAAATCGGATTATTTTTAGCAGTATTAGATTAGAAATGTTACATTTATATTTAATTATAATTAAATGAGTTCAAATACAGTATAAATCGGTTTATTTCTAGAACAGTACCTACTAGATCAGGCCTGGGAATTAAGTGAACCCGGCGGCCGATTTTCCGAGGCAACGCCTTCTTTCTCCCGCCGCGCGTCTTGGCCCCGCGGCGGCATTGCAGCTTGGAGCACCTCAGGGCCGTACCATGTGAACCGCGCGTGGCGTATTAGGGCGATATTGTATCAATAGGTTTCCACATCGTCCCAGAGAGTACGATTGTGTATACGTTTTCGTTTTGTTAACACGTCGCACGCAGTTCATATGGTACGGGTCTGAGACGGTCCAAGCTGTAATGCCGCCGCGGAGCCAAGACGCGCGGCGGAAGAAAGGAGACGTTGCCTCTGAAAATCAGCCGCCGCGTTCACTTAATTCCCAAGCCTGTACTAAATAATTATATAGTTGGATTATTTTTAGCATTATTAGATTAGAAATGTTACATTTATATTTAATTATAATTATAATCTAGACTGATAATGCTAAAAATAATCCGACTAGATAATTATCCAGTACTGTTCTAGGAATAATCCGATTTATACTGTGTTTGAACTCATTTTAATCTGGAAAATGTCAGCAGTATATTACTGAAAGTGTTACGTTTTACAGTTTATTAATACATAATCCATTGCAAGAAACACTGTATGCCTTTGGAGCCGAAGCTCGGAACGTGATCAGAAGCCGCCGCCAAGCAGCCCAAATCCTCAGCACGAAGTGAGATCGCGCCGATTGCGGTAAACACGCTGCCGATAGTTATTTGGAATTTCGAAGTCTTCGAATACAAGCCGAATAAACTGCAGATAAAGATGAAAACCTTATTCGACGCTTCGAATAAACTTTCTTCGAATAAAAAAGTTATCTTTCCCCGTCGAATAAATTCACTTCAAATAAATTTTTTTATCCATGGTGCTTTGGAACAGAGATAACTCGTAGTATTTGGAGCTTCGAATAACGGATAAACATAAAGTATCTTTTATTTGAAATTATCCAAATATTATCTTTGCCCATCTCTATTCTCCAGCCGCTTCGCCGTGATTCATTCAAGCCTCCCTGATGGCAAAATTGTAATAGGGGAAATGCGGCAACAGCGCGATACGACTCTCACTACGTATCGCCAACTATGTCTTTCCTACATTTATCGGCTAGCTTGGATTTCCACCGGTTCTGATGCAACATGGTGCGAATGCACCCTCAGTGCCGGTGACAGAGAATTCTTGAAGCCCCATTCTGTCATTTCTCGAGTCTGTCTCAGTAAGCGATTCATAAATTCATTATTATTTCAACGTACGGTGCTTATTAGCGCTCAAACGCATCAGACCACGAATGTCTACTGGAGGCAACTATAGCCGTAAAGACTTCCCTCTTGACGTTTCCAGAACGAAAGCTGTAATTTACGGTTTGTTCACTACATCGTGTATACTAGGGCTCTTGATACCCCCGAACCCGGGTGATACCCGGTTACCCGGGCGCTACCCGGGTCTGTGGGTAATACGGTTACGGGTACTCGATACTCGTATGATACGGGTAACACAGTTCGACAGCCATCTGGACATGTAACATTCAATAGCCGTTTCTTATAGATTTTTCGAGCGCTGAAAATGAATCCGCAAACCGTTTTTGACGGTTTCAAAAAACCGTCCTCAGTTTTTGAGGATTTCGGTTTTGAAAAAAAAAACTGCAAATTTTTAACTTTGAACATGTTTTGTGTCGAGACAGTAATAATTATTCATTACTGTTTGCGCCAATATGCATTATAATAATAATAACAATAATACTAACAATAACAATAACAATAACAACAATAGCAACAACAACAGCAACAGCAACAACGATAACAATAATAATAAAAATCGAATTTCTTAAAAACCGAGGGTGATGGTGACAAATGGTTTGCGGATTCGTTTTCAGCGCTCGAAAACCTATAATAAACGGCTAATGAATGTTACAAGTCCCAAAAAAAGTCAAGTTTTGTCGAACTGTATAATCGACGAAATAAAAGTTAACCGGTTATTGCAGTGGATCGTGATAAACATTACACTGGACTTATATGTATATTATGCAAAAAGTTGTAGTATGTAAGTAAAAAACTGAAAGTAATAGTATTGTTTTTCATTAAGTACTGTACAATGAAAATGTAATATAAAAACGGCCACACATTTTAGCTTAAACAACGAGGTCAACAATATTTTTGAATTGTGTTGTTCATTAGTAATTATATTTTTTGTCACACCGTTATGAAAGCAGCAAGTAACATTGCTATTCACAACGTAATGTATTATCCCAACATCGAATACACAAGAATAATGTATTTCACGGTACAAACCAATGTTTAATGTAACTCTATAGTAATGAATTGTAACAAACTCCTATATAATTTATCTATGTGGTTTAGATATTTATGGGTAGAGAAACATTAAATTCTACTTAAATTGTAGTTTACAGAAGTGCGATTGCGATTACGATTGCACTGCAATAACCGGTATTTCGTCGATTACCCGTATAACATGAGTATCGGGTATTCGTAACCATATTACCCGCAGACCCGGGTTGCGCCCGGGTAACCGGGTACCCGGGTAACCGGAAACTCGCGAAAAGTAAGAGCCATAGCGTATACACAGGGCCGGCATTATGCAAGTTATGTGCCGCATAAGGGAGCCAGCCGAATGGGACGCTAAAAACTATAACGCCCGCTTAATAATAAAGAAATCCAACCCCTACATAAACGAAATATAAATGTAATTTTGTAGTTCTATGTTATTTTTACTCGTTATTATGTAAAAATGTTTTTAGTTTAAGGAGAGATGATTTGATATTTACTTAGATTTCTCACTGGAAGTCCACGCATCAAGTAGATTAGACTTTTTAGTTCTGAATTCAAATCGCAACCAAAAAATTGTATGGTCAGATGCACAATAATGTATATAAAATTGTATCTAGAAGTTTCTAGCAGAAAAACCTATTAAATTTTCAAGTAGTATGCAAAGGCCGTTTCTAACTCAGGTCCTCAGAGGGGAGCGTGGGGAGCGGGTAGAAGTGAGGGCGGGGGGAGGGGGCTTGGCGGGGGGGGGGAGTGGAAGACTGGCTGCGCGCGCACAAGCCGCGGAGTGGGGGAACCGCAACCGTGGAGGGGATCAGTCCCGGCCGATCGGCCGCGGACACCTTTCCAGACGCGGCCAATCCCTGGAAATTTCCACAGAAGTAGGGGATCATCTTGGCCCACCCCTGAAAATTTTTCTAGACTTTATCCACCCCCGAAGATTTTTCCAAACCAATATGCAGATCAGCAGAATTTTTCCCCCAATGCAGAGAAATAATATTAATTTTTAAGCAGCGATCTCTCGAACCATTATGTTGCATGCATTCTGAAGCTAACAAGCATTCTAAAGCGTTCCGATTTATCATTGCAGTGTATCGCGCGATCTCGCGTAACTTGAATCCTCCGGAGCAGCCGTGCGGTGTGACGTCATTTGGCGTCGCAAAGAAACCGGGAACGAAATATAATGAAACGTCGAATCTTAAAATTAGGTAGCGAGGAGAGAAGGAGGAAGACGGGTAAATAAAATTGACCAATAATATACGTTTAAAATGATAATATATTTTTGCAAAAAGAATATAAATATATAAAATAGAATAAAAAATGGAATATAAATATAAAAGCAAATATAAAATGAATATAAAAATACAATAGAAAAAAATACATTAAAAATGCAATATAAATATAAAACTGAAATATAAATAAAAAATATAAATATAAATATATAAAAAAGTATATATAAAAAATAAAAGAATTTATAAACTACTGGGCTAAAGGTTGTGGAACCCCTCCCCTCCAACCTAACCCCCCGGGGGTGGCGGTGGCGGTGACTGGGACGGTGTTACGAGTCCATCGAATATCCACTGAGGCGGCGGAAACGGCGGTGATGGCTGCGGCGACTTAGATAATGGCGGATTCGGCAGCCCCCCGAGCCACGATGGTGGTATGGTATTAAAGGTGGTGGTTGTGAGGTTGATGGTGGTTGTGATGGCGATGACACCATCACCTCCTCAAATAACCACTCGGGGGACGATGGGACGATGTCGACCACCGTGGTGGCGACATCAACGACGTCGACGATATCGACTCCAACACTATGGATGGTGAGGATGGTGAGAATGGCTGCGGGGTCAGTGGCCCCCACACTGCAGCATCCCCACACCGATCCAGGGAGGCGATGGTGGTTGCGGTGGCCGCAAGTGCCCCATTTGGTTGTATGGTACGCATGGCTGTCGTACCCGCGCAGCCATCCTCGACCCGAATACTAGCCCTGACCACCGCATGTGCACCTCTAGGGGTGCAGCCTGGGACCCGTCCCCCGCCAGGGCCCGCACCATTATAATCATTGGCGCATGGTTCTAGAACATAGACACCAACGTCGTTATAATATTGACACATTAAACATAATAAACATCACATGAATAAAACAATGCAGTGTATTACATACCTCCGGAAGCAGCGACGGTGGCGAAGGCGGCGGCGAGAAGTGCTACCGCGGCGACCGTGGCGACGGCGGTGACGGCGGCGCATCCCAATCCGACGACCAGGCGGGCGACGATGGTGGCGAATTCTAGGCATAGAAATCCGCGAAATAATATTCGCACGAACACCTGATTTAATCTCGCTCGATTTCAGCGGTTAAACGCGATAAATATTAAAAATATTTTTATGTACATTCCTCTGGGTCTTCCTCCGGGGCGATTCGTGATAATCCCATTTTTTATCGCACAACATTGCACAGAAAAAAGTGTCTGACTGTTAGATGTCAACAGGACCGTCGTCGCCACGATTGATGACCAACTAATCCTGCTGCATCTCCAAGCTCGCACATGTGGACCCATGCCTAAAGTTGCATAGCTTTGCAAAGTAGGATGCCTTTGATCTTCACCTTCTTCTTCACTGGCCATCCTCTCCCTCTTCGTGCTCCACCTGCATTTTCGCTGACCATTCTCATCTTCTATGCATCTTCTTCGAAATATTCACTGACCATCCTCTCCTTTTTATTGTTCATATGTATCATTTGGCTGAACCGTTTCTCCATTCTTCTTTGGACTCATCATTCGACTAGATCATACCACTCTGAATGTGTATCACAAACGTCTATCGTAAAATTCTTGTTAGGAAATAAGTGTGTGTACATTTGTATTGTACGAACGACCGTATGAGAGTGTCAGATCCCCCTACTCCAGAGTGCCGGGGAGTGTATCGCTAAACGAGCAGAGAGAGAGAGAGAGAGAGAGAATCAAGGAAGACGCCGTGAGGCAAGCATTGTACCGCGTGAATAGTTAATTATATATAAGTGTCTATTATAAAATATAAAGCACCTCATCTTAAATTATATATTTCTCCATTCTGAGCGTGTGTCAAACGTCTATTGAACCACTATGATGGTGTATGATACCACTCTGAACGTGTATGGTACCACTTTGATGGCGTATCGAACGTGTATCAAACGTCTATTGAATCACTATCAAACGTCTATCGTACCACTCTGAATGTATATGGTACCACATTGATCGCGTATCGAACCGCTTCTGCGTAATAATTATAACTATCGTCTTAATCTAGCATACATCACTCGCAGGATGTTAGTTGGGGAGGGTGAAGATTTTACGATTTACGGAATTGCATGTTTCTGTGAAATAAGATGGCGTGTTTATCCATGCCAAAGTCCAACTGCAGGTCACCATATGGGTAAAAATCCGAGTTAGGAAAAGCTATTACATTGATCACTTTGCAGTTGTTGAACTTAGTAGCATCTTCGGTCATCTTATTCTTTTGATCAGTCTGTAGAGCAAGGATAATGACTCGCGGCTTCTCCAACTGCGCAGATGCCTTCACGGCCCACGAGTGCTTGGTCGTGCTCTGTAAGAGAGGAAACTCGTGCAGATCCCACGATTGAGAACAAATGCTCAGGTTTCGTCCACTGTCCAAAGCATGTAGCAACGTTAGCTTATTAACGTCGTTCAGTGTCACATGAGGCATCCGCCATTGTACTTTTACTAATTGAATTTCTGGTTCCAACATCGGCGATCCAATTAGAAAATTGTTATCGTTGCGCGATTGTATTAAAATCAATTCGTGACGCGCATTAATAATAATGCGTTTGTAGTCCTCACAAAATCCCAGCCAATATTTCAGTGGGATACAAAAATTGAAATGATTTTTCCCTTTTAGCCCATCGCGTCGTTTCAAGCCCCATCCGGCATTCTCCATATATTTGTCTTCGCCAGATGTCAGCGATACATAGATTTTAAGCGTGCTAGTTATTCCAACGTTTCTGTTGCGGTCAACCTCTGCGCCATTCAGCTCGTATCGAATCTCATCAAATAAGAACGCCATGCAAATATTTCCCAATGTCACCGTTAATGTATGGTTTGGCTTATTTATCTTCAATTTTCCCTCCACATAGAGGAAACTTTCACATGGCAATGTGTATAAATCCTGCTGTTGTATGGGTATTCTTATCTCATCGCTGTATCCAAACGTTGTGTTGACGTATGGGTTGTACAGGGTCATCCGTTAAAACTGCAACCTACGCGCGCGAACAGGTAAAACGGCAACAGCGCCTCACGGACGCATTCCACTACAACCATGCACCGGCCTAGCGGAGAGCTGCCAGTAGGGGCGTACGGATCGTCCCGAGGTTCGAGTTCCCGGCCCTGGGGACGGGTCGGAAAATTTCGGGCGGGATCGGGCGGGGTCTCGATACTTTCGTATTGCTCGAGATCCCAAAATTTTCGGGATCCCGAGACTCGTTTCGGGCTACAAGCACGACCGCCGTGAGCGGGCAATTTGATTTCAGGTCGTCTCAGCAAAACTCGGACGCGATCGGCTCGAAAACCAGCTATTACGAGGGGACCGAGACGGAAAGAATGCTATGCTTGTAGCCCGAATCGAGTCTCGGGGTCCCGAGACTGTCGGGATCTCGAGCAATACGAAAGTATCGGGATCCCGCCTGATCTCGCCCGAAAGTTTCCGGTCCGTCCCGAGCCCGAAAAGTCGGGTACCCGCACACCCCTGGCTGCCAGCGACCGCTGAATAGCAGTGATGCCCGAGCTTCGCAAATTTTAGGATGGTCTCCTTCCAATTAAGGTTTCAAAGAGCTAGGTATTGGGAATATTCTGGCCCAGGTAATCGAGCCGCGTGCTCCGTCTTTATGATCGGTTTACCACTCGCACCCCAGATTACTGTAATCAGGTTTGAAAGTGATGTCGACTGATCTCGTACCTACCCGTCTTAATTTAAAAAAATTTACCTACGACAGGATTGATCGCGGCGCTATACCAGTAGTATAGCTATGGGCGTTCTAACCCACTTTCAAGGCCATTTCCCCCTCCCCGACTCCCCAACCGGCGTGCGCACGAGCCGCGGAGTGGGGGAAGCCGCGATGGTGGTGGTGATCAGTGCGGGCTGAGCCGCCGCGGAGGCCTCTCGGAGCCACCATTGGAAATTTTTCAGAGGGAGGCATTGACCCCCGAAAAAAAACTCTTTCAGAACTTGGCCCACCCGAAAATTTTTTCAGACCTAACCCAGGTTGGGGACTGTCCTAGAAATTTTTTTCTCCCTGATCTAGCGAATCAATATGCGATTGAAATAATAATAATAATTTAAAAGATCAGTGTTTTTACACACCACGTCTTCAGAGGATGGGAAATATAGAGCATGCATTCTAAAGCTAAAATTCTGGAGAGGGAAAGAGACAGCATTACTTGGTGGTACAACCGTATGCATTAGGAGGGAAAGAGACAGAGCATGCTTTTTAACCCATTTGCATCATCGCTCTACTTAAGTTGCCGCGTTCAAACATCAGCGACGTTCAACTGACGACTGACCCGTATCACCGCGCGCGGTCGCTCGTATGTGCAGTAACAGGCATTCAAATTATTCATGGAGTTTATTAACAATGTACTGTTTAAAACGATTGATACACAATGTTATATCGCAAATATCGCATTTTACATTTTTTTTACGAAAACGGAAGAACAAATATTTTTTTATACATAAAGTAAAATTATTTAAATTAAAATGAAAAATTAAATAAATTAATTTTCGTGGAATTCTTTAAAGTGGTCAATACATAATGCTTTATCACAAACATGGCATTTAAAGACTGTCTCTCTTCGAATTGACTTACTTAAACATACAACGCATCGTTTTGAAGTTCTATTTCCTTTTGCTAGAGTTGCAGGTATCCGTACAGGAAAATGCCTGCCTGTAAATCGCGTAATAGAATCATTGACAGGTGCCTTATTTACATTTATGTTGGCTAAATATTTATCAATAATTTCTTCGGCTAATAGCTGTTTATACACATGAAACGCTCGATCTTTCTTGTGATTTTTAAAAATTACGTAACTGTTCAGCAACATCATGTCAATAAAATAAAAAAATATTTTTTTATAGGCTTTTTTACATCTACGCATAGTGTGAAATTTACTTAACATTTGGTCGCCAACATCAACGCCACCCATATATTGATTGTAATCTATTACTGCGGTTGGTTTTAAACTCTTTTGTCCAGTATATCGGTTTCGTTTCCCTGTTTCAGCAAAATCTAAATCGTGCATAGTAGTTAGTATAACGACATCTTTCTTATCCTTCCACTTTATCGCCGCTATCTCTTTTGTACAATATATAACAGCTTCTCCCTTTTGTAATTGGTGTGATTTTAATTCCGGAGGCATTCCTTTCCTATTCATTCTCGCTGTCCCACATACATTTGTTTTCTTTTTATATAATTCTCGGTATAATGTTGGTGAACTGTACCAATTATCAATGAATAAGCAATACCCCTTGTGCAATAATTGACTCTCTTTCAACAAATTGATCACAACATTTCTGCTAGCAGATCCTGTATTAGTTTTATCTTTTCCTGTATATATATTGAAATTGTGTATGTATCGCGATTGTGAATCACAGAGTTTATAAAACTTGACACCAAATCTAGCACGTTTTGTTCGAATAAATTGTATATAATGCAAACGACTTCTACATGACATTAGTGATTCATCAATGGAAATGTTTTTATTTGGGACATACATGCGAATGAAAGTTTTTTTTACTATTTGAGTAACTTCTCGAATTTTTATCAGTGCGTCATTACGATTATTTGTACTGGAAAAGTGTAAATTTTTGGAGATAGAAATAAATCGGTTACGGGTCATGATATTCTTAAAATACGGAGTTTCTATACTTTTATCAGTAGTCCAATAGCTTTGAATGGTGGGCTTTAAAACTAGACTCATTAAAATATTTAAAGCAATAAATACTTTTAATTCGTCGTCTTCAAGAGGTATAAACTGTGCGTCGCTTGCGCCATATTTATTTGTTTCCGTAATTATTTTTGTAATTAACTCCTTGTTAAAAAATAGTTCAAAAACCTCCCTTCTCGACAGACCTTGTGTATTTACGGTTGCACCACCCCCACTTGAAAAACCATGTATAATAGGAGTATGATTTTCGGCTTTCCACACGTACTCTTGATTTATAAAACTGCCGCACTGTTCATTTTCGCTATCATCACTGGACGAAATCCTCCGGCTACGTCTTCTAGGACGTCGTACCTCAATACTTGAATCCGAATCAAGATATTCGAAATCCATTGGGGAAACTAAATTTTAGATTAAATTATAAAATAAGATTGTTTTCTAACGTTGGATTTCTTGAATTGGAATATAGATTGACAACACTTACTCATAGTGGCAGTTTGAAAGATTTTCACAAAAAAAGTAAAACTTATTTAGAATACACTGATGTATAACTGAAGGAACCGAAACGCTCCCACAAATGGTTAAACGTGGTCTGTCGCAACAAAGAATATTTCGCAACTGGTAAAAGAAACAGTCGTAGGCTCGCGGATTATTCCGCGCTCGGTGATAGCTGACAGTCGTAGGCTCGCGGATTATTCCGCGCTCGGTGATAGCTGACAGTCGCGGCTGGCGGATTATTCCGCGCCCGGTGATAGCAGACAGTCGCGGCTCGCGGATTATTCCGCGCTTGGATGCAAATGGGTTAAAGCTAAATTCTAGGGAGAGGGAAAGAGACAACACTACTTGGTGGTACAATCGCATGCGTTCCATAGGTAATAATTGTTTTCAAATGATTTTCAATCTTAACATCGCAGTGCATCGCGCGATCATGTAACTTGAGCCATACCCTCAAGGATAAAAGTTTCGACACGCGCCGAATGTAATATAATACCTGTGGGAACGTTGAACCTTTGAATTATGCGATGTCAGCAGAAATTTCCTCGGATGATTTTGTGCGCTAATTTGTCATACGTGTGAATCATAGAAAGAATTATGCTGTATCAGCAGAAACTGCATAGAACCATGTTGGGACGAATCGGCTTTATACATGCAATCTTTTGGGGGGAGGGGGTACGCCAAAGGAGTTAGACAGAGATACCAAATTGTGGTTTGGGTATAAAAGCGAGCTCCAAACTGCACAAAGCCTCAAATCGTTGCAATGTGTTGCGAGGAAAAAACATACTACATTTACATTCCATTTTACGATCATGGAAGAATTCGCGCAAGTAGAACGCCAATTATTGGATCAATCTGCACATACGATTTCGCGGGAAGAGTACCTCGCGTGGGAAGAACTGTGCAATGAGTGCACCGAATCGTTGGAAGAACACAGCCGAGTGAAACGCCCTCGATTGTCGATCGGCGTTCGAAAATCGTTGGTTGCTCGAATCGCGCGGCACGAAGGATTGTAACATTCGTTGCGCGGACATTTCGTGGGCGAAGGTGCTGGACATTCTAGCACAGGACTTTTGTGGCGTGAAATAGACACTGCGTTCGATAACCGCGTATTAACTGGTGCCGTGCTAAATTCGAATTACATCGAGCCGCGCAACTTCCTCCACGATGCGGGGACCATTGTGTTGGAGCATGTGCGGGACGCTTTGAGGAAACATCGAAACCTCAAAGTGAACACTGGGTTTAACGGCGAATTTGTGGCGGGCGATAAACGTGCCTGCAAGAGCACCAACACCCGAAACTGCGAACTCTTCCGCACATCCGATCTGCTGGAGTTATACCAGCGATGCGTCGTCGAACCCACCCTGGCATCGCTGGAAGAGTTCCAGGAACGCGACAGCGGATGGGTATTGATGAGGATTCTCAACCTAACCGTCAATGTCAACAAGTATAATCCGCTGCGCGCGGGATGTTACCACAAGTTGCCGCGGGAATTCTTGTCGAAGAAGGCAACAATCAGTGTACAATCAGAGGATAATGCGTGTTTCGCGTGGGCAGTGGTCGCCGGGCTACATCCTGCTGAACGGCATACCGATCGTCCAAGTTCATACCCACATTATGCTTCCATGCTAAATCTCCAGGGCATTGAGTTCCCAATGTCTCTGGAGCATATCGGGAAGTTTGAGCGACAGAACGACATCTCAGTCAATGTGTACACCTTCGAGATGGAGAGGAAGAAGGGCCCAACAGTCTTTCCGCTGCGCCTCACCAGTCAAAAGCGGGATCGTCACGTCAATCTGCTCTACACGCCGAATAATGAGCATGGCGATGTGGGGCACTTTGTGCTGATCAAGAACTTGTCCCGGCTGGTGAGCGCACAGCTAAGCAAGCACAAGGAAAAGAAATTCATCTGTGATCGGTATGTATATAAACTTATGAAACGTTGAAATGTTTTGTGAAAAATTTAAATAAAATTTTTTTGTTTTATACAGATGCATGCACTATTTCGGATCTACCGAGAAGTTGGAGGCCCATGCAGTGGACTGCGGGCAAATGAACGATTGTACCATTCTGCTGCCCAGCGAAGGCAGAAATCTCCTCAGCTTCAGTAACCACTGCATGAAGGAGCGACTCCCCTTCGTGGTGTATGCAGATCTGGAATGCGTCATTGAAAAAACGGAGGACAATCGAATGGGTGATAATAAATTACACACTTACCAGCACCATAAAGTGCACAGCATAGCATATTATATGCATTGTTCATACGATACATCGCTATCAACGTATCGATGTCGCCGCGACGCGGATTGTGTTTCATGGTTCGTCAACGAATTGGAAAATTTTGCAAACTTCGCTAAACCCATCTTGACTAGTAATGTTCCCATGCTGGATTTAACCACCGAACAGTGGACCACATTTCGCGATGCTTCACATTGTCATATTTGCGAAGAACCATTCGAGGCTAGCGATGTACGAGTTCGCGATCACTGTCATCTCTCCGGACGGTTTAGAGGCCCAGCACATTCCGAGTGCAATTTAAATTATAAAAATGCGTTTCACATCCCCATAGTATTCCATAATTTATCAGGCTACGATTCGCATTTCATTATCGAGGAAATACCGACCGCTTTCGAAGGTTACGTTGACGTGTTGCCCATAACTAAAGAAAAGTATATTTCTTTCACAAAAAATGTTGAAGATACGACTGATTCACACTCGCCAAATTGTACTAAATTGCGATTCATCGATTCGTACAAATTTCTCAACACCAGTCTCGACAAATTAGCATCTTTTCTTAGCACAGATCAATTGAAAATTTTACGATCCCAATTTGAAACATTATCCACCGAGGATTTCAATTTATTGACGCGAAAGGGTGTCTTTCCGTATGAATACCTTGATTGCGCGAACAAGCTGCAGGATCCATGCTTGCCGCCTCGCGAATCATTCTACAGTTCGTTAACGGATGAGACTGTATCGGAGAGCGATTACGCGCACGCTGAGACTGTCTGGTAGCGTTTCGAGATTAGAACCTTGGGCGAATACAGCGATTTGTATTTGAAAACTGATGTCTTGTTATTGGCAGATATTTTTGAAAATTTTCGCGAAAGTTGTATCAAGAGCTACGGATTAGATTCAGCGCATTATTACACTTTACCTGGTTTCGTGTGGGATGCTATGCTAAAACATACCAAAATTACGTTAGAATTGCTCACAGACGTCGACATGGTCATGTTTGTCGAACGCGGTATACGCGGGGGTTTAAGTCAATGTTCCAGAAGATACGCACATGCCAATAACAAGTACATGTCATCTTACGACGCATCGGAAGAGTCATCGTACTTGATGTACTTTGACGTGAACAATTTGTATGGATGGGCAATGTGTCAGCCTCTGCCGTACACTAAATTTCAATGGGTCAAAGATGTTGCAAATTTTAACGTGTCTTCAATCGCTGTCGATTCGCCCACGGGATACATTCTCGAGGTAGATCTGGAATATCCGCAACGTCTACACAACATTCATGCCGATCTACCGTTCTGCCCGACGCGTGCCAAACCATCTGGCAGCAGGCAGGACAAGTTACTCGCGACGGTATACGATAAGCAGCGTTACGTTATTCATTATCGCAACCTACAGCAGTGCATGCGTCACGGTCTTCGTATTACACAGATACACCGCGTGCTTCAATTCGCTCAATCCCCCTGGCTCCGCGATTACATCGAACTCAACACACGGTTTAGAACAAGCGCAACAAATGATTCTGAAAAAAAATTGTACAAATTGATGAATAACGCAGTATTCGGTAAAACTATGGAAAATGTACGAAATCATGCGGATGTAAAACTCTTAACGCATTGGGAAGGGCGATATGGCGCGGAGGCAATGATCGCGAAACCGAATTTCCACAGCAGAAGTGTTTTTTCGGAAAATTTAATAGCTGTTGAATTGCGAAAGCTCGAGGTGAAATTCAACAAACCGATATACGTGGGTATGTGCGTTCTGGACATATCAAAAATTTGTTTGTATGAATTTCACCACGAGTACATGTCGCCCAAGCACGAAACAAAGTGTAAAATTATATACACAGACACAGACAGCCTAATTTGTCACATTCGATGCGACGATATCTATGAATCTATGAAGCACAATATCGACAGATTCGACACCAGTGATTATCCCATCGACAATGTATATAATAAGCCGCGCTTAAATAAGAAGATTCCAGGGCTGATGAAGGATGAAAATAACGGTGCGATAATGACCCAATTCGTAGGTCTTAGAGAGAAAATGTATGCACTTCGCGTAGATGGTAAAAAAGATACGAAGAAATCGAAAGGCGTCAAGACCAACGTCATAGCCAGAACGATAACTTTCGACGACTACGCGCAGTGCTTGGAAAGGGAGATCGAAATGGTTCGCACACAATCGTGCATACGGTCTAAATTGCACAAAGTGTACACCATTTCGGAATCCAAAATCGCTCTAACAAGGGGACCCCACAGGTGACCCCGCATGCATTTTAATGAAATTTTAGGAGATGAATGTGGAGGTCATCTGGATGACTTTCTGCAAAATATCTTTTGCCAATGAGCATTATTTATAAACAATCCATATGTGTCACATAAAAGGACTTCACTTTAAACATATCTCAAGAAAGTGAGTTGGGTGAGTGCGTATAGCGCTTGCTTCCCAACCAAACAGGTCGGGTTCAAATCCCTGTCTGCTGATTTATTTTTTTCCTTTTCTTAAACTTTTATTTTGAATAATTAAATTTCATACTGCTTTGTTTCATAAATATTGTAATTTTTTAACATAAATATTATATATAAACATGACAAAAATACATAACTTTTTATATACGTACAAACATAACTGGTACATGCTTGGACTATAAAGACACTGTAAATTATATATTTAATATGAAATTTTTTTAAAATACACATATATATATATATATATATATATAAAAATTCCATGTTAAATATCTAGAGACGCGGTAGCGTCTCGATGCCAAGTACATGAAAAACACCCTATATATGTCGATGTCGCTACCGTGTACCTTTACTCATCGCGGAGACACTCTAACCTAATTCTGACATTTATACATTAATATCTCATCACGCCTGCAATATTTTGTAAATTTAAAGGCATTTTTCTCATATAAACCGCATATCGGCTTTCGAACAAGACCAATTTCAATAAAATCGGTCCACGCATGCCAGAGATATCGTAATATCGTCTCATGGATCAGTCGAAAACGGTAGATTTTTCTTCTGATTCTCCAAGAAATTTTTCGTCGACATAATACGTATATGCGCGTTACACACACACCTTCAGCCAACACATGTATCGTTCTTCGTTCGTCGACTCTCGGGATTATTCGGCAGGGATCGTCGTCCGTCATTGTACATATACTATTTTGAATTTTATAACCTACCAAGTGATAACTGTCAAATAAAGTGCGTTTTCCGAATTTGAAATATCACGAGTTTTTACACTACATAGGAGACTGAATTATTGCCTCAATTAATAAAGTAAGTCGCCAAAATTTTTAAATAGATTTCTTATGTAGAGTCGCAGACTTGGAAGTTGTCCGGAGAAGGTTCGACAGAGAAGCATCTCCTTTCGCATAATAATATATATTGCAACAAATTGCATTGCATTTAAATTGCCTAATATTTGTATTTGTATATACCAGCAAATTAGAGTTTTTATGTAAAGCTTATTATATTATAGAAATGAAGGGGACGCACAGGACTTTGATAAAAATGAAGGGGACGCACAGGCGTGGAAGTTGTCCGGAGAAGATTAAAAAATAAATAGAAAGACAAAGCATCTTGCTTCGCACATGCTTCTGGAAAGTCAAATAAGGTAAATTGACAAAATTATAAATATACCAGCAATTTAGAGTTTTTATAATATATATTGCAACAAATTGCATTGCATTTAAATTGCCTGATATTTGTACTTGTATATACACTCGGCTCAAACGATTGTGGCCGATCGAGATTCGATTGCATTCGAGCTTACTAAGGCTGACTTTTTTGCATCGCTAACATTCTACAGTATTTCATGAATATGGTGAGAGCACTGCCAAGCTACAGGTTCCCGTCTCACCATATTCATGAAATACTGTAGAAGGTTAGCGATACAAAAAAGTCAGCCCTAGTAAGCTCGAATGCAATCGAAACTCGATCGGCCACAATCGTTTGAACCAAGTGTACCAGCAATTTAGAGTTTTTATGTAAAGCTTATTATATTATAGAAATGAAGGGGACGCACAGGCTTGGATAGTAGAATTGATGATGGGGACGCACAGGCTTGGATGAACAGAAATGAAGGGAATGCACAGGCGTGAAAGTTGTCCGGAGAAGATTAAATAAATAGAAAGACAAAGCATCTTGCTTCGCACATGCTTCTGGAAAGTCAAATAAGGTAAATCGACAAAAATATAAACATACTAAACTAATTTTATTCCAAAACCAATAAATTGTGTGTTGAAAATATTGGACCTCTTCGTTCATCCTCATTGAATTATTACCATAGCATTTAAATTTCCTGCAACAAGACTCTCTGCTATACACGCTCATTTCCTTTGGACACATTTTATAATCTACACTTTAACAAAATGCCACTCTATTTCTATATAGTTGCTACGCTATTCATTATTAATTTTACTAGATTTCCATTAACAATAATTCAATTCACTGTGACGTCCCTATAATTTTCGCCCTGCCCTAACTAGCTTCCTCCTTATATGACCTACCCAAGTATCTACTACTATCTATAAACCTCAACTCTTAACCCTTTACGAATCATCAGATCTTGGACGATGTACCTTAGCGGTCCCCATCTCCAGCTGATTCCCCTTCCCCTCTTCGCCTTAGAGGCATGACTCCCTCCTCAATCACGAATTACAACAAGTCCCTCGCCCCAACCTTCTAAATCAAAACCTCTCTCTCTCCCCCCCCCCCCCCCTCTCTTCCAATGTAAACCACAAAAGTCCACCCAACGGATTGAGTGCCCCTTTTCTAAATCTCATTGTTTTACAGCCTAATTATAGATCAACCTTTGATTCTTACAAAAAACCCCAGAGCTATTTCGACACATACTTTAAGGATGACTCATCACGCCTACCGCAAATTCCACGCATACTTTGGGCATGAGTCATCACGCATACCTCAAATTCCCCGCATACCTCACATTCCATCAATTTGTATAAATACCGGTGCCGCGTGGCCCACGCATCATTCATTCATTATTAGTCCTTGCTATCAGTCGCGATCACTATTCTTTAGTATCTTCACGCATCAGTATTATTCCGTGTTATCGCCAAGTCGCGACCATTACTCTATGGTTTTCTTTATTAGTTATATTCTTACCTTTCAATTCAGTGTACATCAACCAGCGTCTACATCACTGTAAGCGTTTCTATTTCTTTTATTTTATAATATTATTAATGCTTTTGTTTATTACATTTCATTGCTACGTTATTTCTTCGTGTTAATTTCTTTGCTTATCGCTTTATATATAGTTTAGTTTGCATTTATATCTTGCTTAAGCTTTAGCCTCTTATTATTATATTGCTATCTTTATCACATAATCTATTATTGTTTAACTCCATTGCTTCGCATCTTTTGCTATTTTTGCCTAACATTAATTATCTATCATTTACCTTTATATAAATGTTATGTGCCTATGCTAAATGTCCAACGCATAATTATAAGGTGTTTATTGCTATCTGTTACGTGTTCCAATAAATAACGCTTTCGCTTTTATCTTTAAACCGTCAATTCTCGCTATTTCGCCTCGAATACCTGGAACCATTACGCGCAACGACTACAGCTGATCGGTCTCCGCAAGCGCCGGGAGTTCTTGCCCGTGTTTACTAACGTTCTTTCATATAGAGTCCCGCATGGGTATTCCCAAACCTATAGTAAAAACCCTACTATTTACGCCTTTTTCATACGATGCAGTTAGTAAGCCAATTATCGAGCCATAAGTCAAAGCCAGTACTCTCACGTGCGTCACTCGGGTGTACGATCACCATTCAGCCTTCCCTGGTCGATACAAGTCGCGAAGCATAGCCTTCATAAAGAAGCAGGTCTTCTTACGAAGCCAAGTCTTCGAGCTCTCCTAAAGGTCGCGAAGCATAGCCTTCATAAAGAAGCAGGTCTTCTTACGAAGCAGAGTCTTCGAGCTCTCCTACACATATCCACAAGTTCGGAACCATAGCCTTCATAAAGAAGCAGGTCTTCTTACGAAGCAAAGTCCGCACGCAACCTCTCTACCCCATATGTGTCACGATCCAAGTCCCGCCACCCAGGACGTGACATAAATTTGGTGACAGCGGTGGGATCCGTCTACTGTTAATAGAAATAAATTCTCTAGCATACGGTACCCACAAGGTCCCGACATTTAATATGTATATTGCAAGGCCACAGCAGATCGCGGTAGCGTATAGAAGCCGCGTGCTCGAAACCACTACTACATATATGCAAACATTAAAGTGTGTAAAATTGAGTTTAGCAACAACGAACCAAGACAACGAAATTGCTCGTGCTGCTCCCGGTTGGACCCAGTAAATACGGTGACAGTATCTTTAAATCATTACCGCCAAAACGGCCTACACATTCCACAATTGCCCTCGGTGCAATAAAATCTTAAATTAAACATGTCTGTGTACGGTGAAGCCGACGACTCTCCCGTAAAAGACCAAGACGCGGGCGATCCCACTAACTTGATAGACATCGCGACTACCGAATTATTAGAACGAGTAGAACTGTTAAGGAAGAAACAGGCTGAAATCGAAAGGTTATACGCGCAGTATGTCGTAAATCCTGGAACTAATATACGTCCCAGTTCAGTCACCGTTTCTGACAACCCCGCGCTAGAAGGTCTCTCCGGTCAAATCCAATCCATACGCGAGATGATAGAGAAAATTCTTGTACCCTTGCAAACAGCAAATAATTTTGCAACTCCCGGTTCTTCTCGCTTTGACAGAAAACCGGTACCTAACCATAATTATGTATCGGATCAGGATCCGTCGCCCCAGATTAAGCTGAAAGACGCCATAGAAACCGTTCCCAAATTCGACGGTCACAATATCCCGGTATTACAATTCGCTAGGGCCTGCAATAGGGCTAAGGCTCTGGTTCCCCCGCACGCTGAACCTCAGCTTGCGAGGTTGTTACGAAACAAATTACAAGACCACGCTTACTTGGCCGTCGAGGATAGGGTCTTCGACTCTGTAAACGATCTTATTAAACAACTTAAACGCACCTTTTCTCCTGCTAAGACATCGGACCATTATCGCGGAGAACTTGCAAATATCATAAAAGGAAGGAACGAACACATATTAGAGTATATTTCTCGAGTCAAGGACCTCCGATTCGCCATTCTGGAAGAAGACAGGGAATATTATCGTGACTTTGCACGAGACCATCCCCAAGACCTCGAACGTCTGACCTTAGATT
Source organism: Andrena minutula (assembly GCA_929113495.1). Lineage (NCBI taxonomy): Eukaryota > Metazoa > Arthropoda > Insecta > Hymenoptera > Andrenidae > Andrena > Andrena minutula. Next base: position 16,678,461 of record OV815997.1, read on the forward strand.
CATTTATTGACGGCCTCCCACCCTACCTAAGAATGCGATTGCAGCAGCACCACTTCGAAACGTTAGACGAAGCATTTGATTTGGTCGTCCTCGAGGACAAAAAGATGGACAGGGACAGAGTTAGATTTTCAGAACCAAAAACTCCTAAGGTGACCTGCCAACTGTGCAACAAGACTGGTCATGACGCACGGTCCTGTTGGAGCAACCAAGGCCCGACAGCTCAACCTTCCGAGAGGAACCCTCTAAACTGTGCCACGGAATATGAGTCCCAAGTACCCAAAGCACAGGTCACCTACTGGGACAAATCTCGACCTCCACCTTCCAGGCCTACGGAGCTGGGAAGCTGCGGGTACTGTAAGAAGCCCGGACATGTGACCACGGAATGCAGAAAACGCATCTTCACTATCATGAAAGATCCTAGAGCCTTGTGGGAAACGGAGTCGGGAAATACTCCTCCGAGCGCCGATGGATGCAAACTGTGGAGCGAGCCAAGCAGAAGTGCACCCCAAAGCACTAGCGGTATCATAAGAGTCGCTCCAGTACAATTAAACCCGGTCGTTCAACGGGCAAGGTCAAAATCCTCTTTTTCCATACATACAGCTAATCCGGACCTAAAGGACTACCCTCAAGTTATAAACGCTAGCGAGATTGACAATCCAAGCACCATGCTCTGCATCGAAGTAAAGGAATCCGACAGACTAACTCCAGAATCCAAACCAAACCGACCCAAAGAGACTACAACGCCTATAGGCATCACTCCCATCCACCCCCTCATAAAAAACAAGTCCCTCTTAGCCCTGGATCCGTCGATCCACCATCTCGAGGCATCCGCGACGGTGCACTCACTCTTACCCCCTGCGCTATATGCCAAATCAATCCTTCCCCTAAACTCCCAAAAGTCTCTTGCGGCTACACCGGAACTGGCAGTATTAAAAATTTCTGCGGAAGCTCCTTCAAGGGCAGAAATTCTACTTAATTCAATCTCCAAAGAGCACCCGATTCATGGGAAAGGCGATAAGTTCGCTGACGCTGTACCTCGCATACCAAAACAAATTAAAGAATCCCTTGGTCTGACCGGATATCACAGAAGATTTATCCCGGAATTTTCCAAAACGGCACCACCGTCAACCCAACTATTAAAGAAGGACCCAGCATTGAACTGGGGACCATCCCAGCAACCTGGTTTCGACCACCTCAAATCAGTATTGCAGAAGGAACTTATCCTGCAATGCCAGAGTTTTGACCTGAGATTCCACCTCACTACAGATGCCTTATCCCATACTTCCCCCGCAGTGGAGGCATGCTCCCAACGACTACATGACAAAGGTGACGACAACTTGAAGGACTGGCCCAAACGTAGACCAAGCGGTCCCAAGAGGCCTCGGTTCTCAAAATCACCGATCCATGCGCCAACGAGTGGTAGCAACCCCATTGACTCTGCAACACCCACATCCAGCGCTCGCCAGGGAAGGAAATGCAGAAGGACGCAACTACACAGAAAGATGCGCCGGAAAATATCATCTGTAGAAATTCCACTACAGTCTTCCCCAGAAAACATACGGGAACGACTGCCTACAAGTAGAGCAGGCAACACTTTCATATTAACCATGCAAGTTTTATTGACAAAATACCTTGTGTGCGTGATCTTTAGCCTTTTCACATCAATTAAGATACCAGATGCGCTCATTAAAAGATTGATTTGTCAGTTCAGAGCTCCTAAAGCCATTCTCACCGACCAAGTACCAAATTTTAATAGAAATTTTATAGAACCGGCACCGTGGAAATGGAAAAACCAACAATTCCGAACCCCAGCCTTTCACCCGCATACTAACGGCTCTTTAGAGAGATTGCAAATCGTTTTAACCGAATATTTAAAAAGGTTTATCGGTAGATACACTGACTGGGACGACTGGACAGATTGGTTCACGTTTTCTTATAATACCAGTGTTTACGAGGGCACTGATTATACACCAAATGATTTTGTATTCGGGAAAATAGCTCGGATACCCAGCCGAACTCCGGTAACTGAAGATTTCGAAAATGAAACCTACAATCACTATCGCGCGAAATTAAGTACGAGGGTACAAGAATTGCAAACCGCCGCAGCAAAAAGGTTAGACCAGTTAAAACTTAGATTAACACATAAACGAGGACACCTTCAAACCCGGGGACTTAGTCTACGTCCTAATAGAGCCGCGGAAAAGGAAATTTGGGGATCAGTACTCTGGCCCACACCAGATATTGGAAGTAATTCCCTCTCAAACTTAAAAATATCTTGAAAGGACAAGACGAAAATCATACACGCGAACAAAGCGCGCCTTGGTCGTGTGCGCGAGAGTCCCGGTTAACCGTACTACCTAAAGACAATCGGCCTTAATAAGTTCTACTCCTAGATCATTCACTATGACGTCATTATCATGCCCAACGACATGCCCGACGACATGCCCAACGACATGCCCAACGACATGCCCGAGGACATGCTCATCCCGACGAACCGAAGGAGGCGTCCCAGGAGAAAGCATCGAGGAGGAGGACGTTCCCGGAGGCTAGCTAAGACGCGATGGCTACGACGGGAAGCCATCAATGACGGAAGGAGTCTGTCGCCCCTGCTTCCGAAGGTTGTCTCCTCAACGATCGTCAGGAAGGCAACGCCAGCTGATCGAGGCATCGGCATCGAGAAGACCCCCGCCACAAACACCCAATCGAGAGCGTGCTCAATCCAGTCAACCCCGCTCTTTAATGTTAAGAAATGCACGCATTTCTTCATATAAGGGGGGAGGTGTGACGTCCCTATAATTTTCGCCCTGCCCTAACTAGCTTCCTCCTTATATGACCTACCCAAGTATCTACTACTATCTATAAACCTCAACTCTTAACCCTTTACGAATCATCAGATCTTGGACGATGTACCTTAGCGGTCCCCATCTCCAGCTGATTCCCCTTCCCCTCTTCGCCTTAGAGGCATGACTCCCTCCTCAATCACGAATTACAACAAGTCCCTCGCCCCAACCTTCTAAATCAAAACCTCTCTCTCTCCCCCCCCCCTCTCTTCCAATGTAAACCACAAAAGTCCACCCAACGGATTGAGTGCCCCTTTTCTAAATCTCATTGTTTTACAGCCTAATTATAGATCAACCTTTGATTCTTACAAAAAACCCCAGAGCTATTTCGACACATACTTTAAGGATGACTCATCACGCCTACCGCAAATTCCACGCATACTTTGGGCATGAGTCATCACGCATACCTCAAATTCCCCGCATACCTCACATTCCATCAATTTGTATAAATACCGGTGCCGCGTGGCCCACGCATCATTCATTCATTATTAGTCCTTGCTATCAGTCGCGATCACTATTCTTTAGTATCTTCACGCATCAGTATTATTCCGTGTTATCGCCAAGTCGCGACCATTACTCTATGGTTTTCTTTATTAGTTATATTCTTACCTTTCAATTCAGTGTACATCAACCAGCGTCTACATCACTGTAAGCGTTTCTATTTCTTTTATTTTATAATATTATTAATGCTTTTGTTTATTACATTTCATTGCTACGTTATTTCTTCGTGTTAATTTCTTTGCTTATCGCTTTATATATAGTTTAGTTTGCATTTATATCTTGCTTAAGCTTTAGCCTCTTATTATTATATTGCTATCTTTATCACATAATCTATTATTGTTTAACTCCATTGCTTCGCATCTTTTGCTATTTTTGCCTAACATTAATTATCTATCATTTACCTTTATATAAATGTTATGTGCCTATGCTAAATGTCCAACGCATAATTATAAGGTGTTTATTGCTATCTGTTACGTGTTCCAATAAATAACGCTTTCGCTTTTATCTTTAAACCGTCAATTCTCGCTATTTCGCCTCGAATACCTGGAACCATTACGCGCAACGACTACAGCTGATCGGTCTCCGCAAGCGCCGGGAGTTCTTGCCCGTGTTTACTAACGTTCTTTCATATAGAGTCCCGCATGGGTATTCCCAAACCTATAGTAAAAACCCTACTATTTACGCCTTTTTCATACGATGCAGTTAGTAAGCCAATTATCGAGCCATAAGTCAAAGCCAGTACTCTCACGTGCGTCACTCGGGTGTACGATCACCATTCAGCCTTCCCTGGTCGATACAAGTCGCGAAGCATAGCCTTCATAAAGAAGCAGGTCTTCTTACGAAGCCAAGTCTTCGAGCTCTCCTAAAGGTCGCGAAGCATAGCCTTCATAAAGAAGCAGGTCTTCTTACGAAGCAGAGTCTTCGAGCTCTCCTACACATATCCACAAGTTCGGAACCATAGCCTTCATAAAGAAGCAGGTCTTCTTACGAAGCAAAGTCCGCACGCAACCTCTCTACCCCATATGTGTCACGATCCAAGTCCCGCCACCCAGGACGTGACATCACCAATAAATATTATTTTTTATACTATACTAAACCAACACTAATAAAAATATTGAATCTCTTCATTCATTTTTGCTAAATTACCATTAACATTTTTTAAATTTCTGCCACAAGACTTTCTATCGTATGCTCTCATCTCCTTTTTTTATACTATACTAAACCAACACCAATAAAAATATTGAATCTTTTCATTCATTTTCGCTAAATTAACATTAACATTTCTTAAATTTCTGCCACAAGACTTTCTATCGCAGGCCTTCCCAAGTAGGGGGAAATCATATAAATCACAAAAATAGAAGATAATAATAATAAATCAGGACTTCCATTTCCGGTCTGTAAGGAGCGTGACGTGTGAGTGAGCCGAGCGTGAGACAGAAGTGAGATAAGGTGCTAGTAGGGCGGGTAGGAAGTGAAAAGTGGGTGTAGAGGAAGAAGAGGGAGCGGGGAGTGAAGGGAGAGATAGGGCGAGGAAAAGGGAAGTGAGAGAGAAGAGGAAAACAGAGTGGAAGCACGCGAGTGTTGAGGTTAGGGTAAGGAGGAAAGGATAGAGCGGGATAGGAAAAGGCGGGAAAGTGGAGAAAGAGGGAAGAGAGAGACACCGGGCGGTGAAGAAAGGAAATAAGGAATAGCGGAGACAGTAGATAAAGTAGGGAGTGAGAGAAGAGATAATAGGCAGAAGGTAAAGAAGATAGGATGGAAGGGAAAGAGGGAGAAAAGAGAGAGGTAAAAGGGAAAGAAAGGGTAGAAACAGAGAGGAAGGTTGATGAAAAGGAAGAAGAGGCGAAAAAGAGAGGTAGGAAAACGAATGCAGAGAGACTGGCAAGGGAAAGGAGCATGAGTGGAGGAAGCGTAGGGGAAATTACGGAACTGTGGAAGAGAAAGAGAGAGAAAGAGGAACAGAGTCATGGGGAAGAGAGAGAAACAGAAGTGTTCCAAAAGAGTAGGAAGGTAGGAAGATCGCCAGAGGGAAATGGAGAGGGGGGAGGTATAGAGAGGCTAATAATGGAAATGAGGGCAGAGATGAGAAATGGTCTGAAGGAGGTGAAGGAACAAGGGAGAGAGGCGAGGGAAGATATGGCGATACTGAGAGAGAAAATGGAAGATTGGGATGAGAAGTGGAGAAAAGAGAAGAAAGAGTTGGGAAATAGAATAGAAAAGGTGGAAAAAAGACTAGAGGAGGTAGAGAGAGAGGAGGAAAAATTAAGGAAATGGAGAAGAGGCTGGAGAATCTTGAATTGAGGAGAAAAAAAGAGGAGGGAGTAGGAGAAGGAAGGGGAGGAGAAGGGACGGGGAAAGACGCAGGTCGGGAAGATTGGGAAACAAGGGTAAAGGGGGTGGAAAGAAAACTTGAAAGGAAAGAGAGAGAAGAGAGAAGGAAGAACATTATAATCAAAGGGGTAAGCAGGGAGGGAACGGCGATGAGGAAGGCAAAGGAAGTGCTAGACGTGCTAGGGATACAAGGGAGAATAGAGGGAGTGAGGGAGCTCAGAGGAAGAGGGCAAGGGAGGGAAGAAGCGATGCTGGAGGTGAGATTGGAGAGCATGGAAGTGAAGAGGGAAATAATGAAGAACAAAGGAAAACTAAAAGGGAGAAAGGAAAGGATAGGAGACGACCTGACATGGAAAGAAAGAAAGATGCAGTGGCTGCTAAGGGAGATAGGAGAGGAGGAGGAAAGTAAAGGGAATAGAGTGAGAGTAAAGTACGGGAAGATAGAGATAGAGGGGAAAACGTGGTACTGGGATGAGCAGGGGGAGGTACTAAGAGATTGGAGAGGGAAGGAGAGGGGAAGGGCAGAAGGGGGAACAAAAGAGGGGCGAGAAGGAGAAAGGGGAAGGGAAGAGGGGGGAAAGACAGAAGGGTGGCAGGTAGCTGAAGCGGCAAAAAACCAAGGGGGGAGGGAGAGAAAAGGGGAGCGTTAGAACGACCGGAAGAAAAGAAAAGTTGGAGGATAGCATTCTGGAATGTCGCAGGGGTAACAAACAAGGAGCAGGAATTTTGGAAGGGGATAGGGGAATGGGAAGTAATAGTGCTTTTGGAGACATGGATAGAAGAGAAGGGATGGAGCAGGATTAAACACAGGCTGCCGACGGGATACAGGTGGAAGACGCAGTGGGCCAAGAGAAGGAATAAGAAGGGGAGAGCGATGGGGGCATAGTGATAGGGGTGAGGGAAGAGATGGAAGTAGGTCAGGGACGAGATCAGGGAGAAGAAGAGGGAATTTTGGTGGAAAGAATAAAGGCGGGGGAGGAGGAATGGACGGTGGTGGCGGTATACGTGAACGGGGACATGGAGAGGAAGCTAGAAAGGGTAAGAGGATGGATGGAGGGACAGAAAGAGGGAGAGAGGACGATAATAGGAGGGGACTTCAACGCGAGGACAGGAATGCTGGGCGGAAGGATAGAGGGAGGTGAGGAAGAGGAGGAGGGAGGGGGAAGAAGGTCGAAAGACAAGAAGATAAATAGGGATGGAAGAAGCCTAATAAAACTAATGGAAGAGACGGGGTGGGAAATCTTAAACGGGAACGTAGAAGGGGACGAAGAGGGGGAATATACTTACACGGGGGGAAGAGGGACAACGGTGATCGACTACGTGTTAGGGGATGAGGGGACGAGAAGGGGGGTGGAAAGGATGGAGATAGGGGACAGAGTGGAGTCAGATCACCACCCGATGGTGGTGACGATGAGGGAGGGAGGAGTGGGGGAGAGGAAAGGAAACAGGAGGGAGAAAAAGGTAGGAGGAGGGCGGTGGTCGGCAAGGATGAAAGAGGAGTGTAGGAGGAGGATGGAAGGAGTGAGCATAGAAGGGGAAGGGATAAAGGAGGCGGTGAGTAAGATGGTAGAAAAGATCAAGGAGGTGATGAGGAAAGGGGAGGAGACGGGGGAAAAGGAGACGAAGCGGAAAGAGGGGTGGTGGGACGGAGAAACCACGGAAACGAAGAGGCAGGTGAGAAGAGAGCTAAGGAGATGGAGAAGGGGGGAGGGAACGAGGGAAGAGTACAAAAGGAAAAGGAGAGAGTACAAAGAACTGTGCGAGAGGAAAAAAGGGGAAGAGAGGGAGAGGCTGATAAGGGAGGTGGCGGAAGCGAAAACAGAGACCAAAGTATGGGAGATAGTGAACAGGGGGAGGAAAAGAAGGAAGCGGGTGGAAGAAAAGATAAAGAAAGAGGAATGGAAGGAATATTTTATGGGGTTGCTAGGGGGAGTGGAAAACAGAGTAAGGATGGGAGGGGAGGGAAATAGGAGAAAGGGAGAGGAAGAAGGAATAAGCAAAGAGGAAATAAGAAAGGTGTTGGGGAGACTGAAGGAGGGAAAGGCGATGGGAGGGGACGAGATACCAAACGAGGCCTGGAAATTTGGCGGAGAGAAGGGGGTAGAGGCAGCATGGGAGATCTGCAGGAGGGTATGGGAAGGAGAAGGATGGCCGCAGGAGTGGAAGGAGGGGTTAATAGCACCACTGGTGAAGAAGGGAAGGGGGACAGGGGTACAGGACTACAGGGGAGTAACACTCATGCCGACACTGTACAAGGTGTACACAGCGGTGTTGAGAGAGAGACTGGAGCAGGAGGTGGAAGGCAAGGGGATGATACCGGAAAACCAGGCAGGGTTCAGGAGAGGGAGAGGGACAGTGGACCAAATCTATGTGCTAAACCACATGATAGGGAAGCAGTCAAGAAGGGGAAAGGGCAAACTCGTAGCGCTGTTTGTGGGCCTGAAGGCTGCATTCGACACGGTAGACAGGAGGAAATTATGGGAGGCAATGGAGAAGAGAGGGGTAAGGGAGGGGCTGAGGGAGAGGGTTAAGGAAATATATAGGGAGACAACCAGCAAAGTAAAGGTGGGAGGGGAGATAGGGGAAGAATTCTGGACGTCGAAAGGTCTAAGGCAAGGGTGCCCGCTAAGCCCCATCCTATTTAACCTGCTGATAGCGGATGTGGAGGAGGAGCTAGGGAAAGGAAATTGGGGAGGGGTGAGAGTAGGAGGCAGGAGGATATGCTCCCTGGCATATGCGGACGATCTGGTGTTGCTGGCGGGAAAAGAAGAAGAGATGGAGAGCATGATTAGGCGGTTAGAAAGGTACCTGGAAGGAAAAAACTTAGAGGTTAACGTGGGGAAGACAAAGGTGGTAAGATTTAGAAAAGGGGGAGGGAGGGACAGAAAGGTGGATTGGAAGTGGAAAGGAAAGGAGATTGAGGAGGTAAAGGAGTTTAAGTATTTGGGGTATGTGTTTAAGAAAAACGGGGGACAGGAGGCACACATACAGGACAGGGTAAAAAAGGCAGGGGTAGTAATGAGACAGGTCTGGGGAATCGGGAAAAGGAAGTTTGGAAAGGATTGGGGAAAGAGGATGTGGCTGTTTGATGCGCTGGTGTGGACAGTATTGGGGTATGGGGCGGAGGTATGGGGATGGAAGGAAAGGGAGGAGGTAGAGAGGGTACAGGAAAGGTACATAAGGTGGTCGCTGGGGGTAGACTGGAGGACGCCAGGATATATGGTGAGGGAAGAGACGAAGAGGGAAAAACTGAGGATGTGGGCGGGGGGAAGGGCGTGGAGGTACGAGGAGAGGCTGAGCAGGGGAGAGGGAGGGGAGTTGGCCAGACTATGTCTGAAAGAGGTAAAGGAGAGGGAGAGGGAGGAGGGGAGGGAGCTGTCAAGGTGGGAAATAGAGAGAAAGGAGTTTAGGTTGGAGAGAGGAGGAAGTGAAGGAAATGAAAGGGAAAGGGAAAGAGGGGGGTACGAAGAGATGGAGAAGGAAGACAGTAGGAGACAGGCAGAGGAGAGAAGGGAAAAAATAAAGGAGTCAAAGTATAATAGGTGGTATAGGGAGATAGTGGCAAGGGGGATACCGAAGTACCTGGCAGCCGGATGGAGCGAAGAGAGGTACAGGAGGGTAGCGAGGTTTAGGCTGGGGAACGAAATGAGGGGGGGGGGAGATACTGGGAGAAGGAAGAGGAGAGGAGATGCAGGATATGTAGGGGGGAAGAGGAGACGTGGGAACACGTGTTGGAGAGATGTGCAAGGGAAGAGGAAGGAGGGGAGAGAGGAATAGGGGAAAGGATAAAGGAAATTTTGGACGAAGGAGGTAAGGGAGAGGAATGGATGAAGAGGATAGAGGAAATGAGAGGGGAGGGGGAGGGAGGATCCGGGGAGAAAGGGGAGGGAAGGAGGGAGGGAGAAAGGAACGGGTGAATGAAAGGAGGAATGGAGTGAAAGAGAGGAAATGGAAGTCGAAGGCGGAGGAGAAGGGAGGAGGCGAGAAATGAAAAGGCGTAGAGCTAAGAGGCGAATGAGACTGGCGTGGGATAGAAGGGAAAGGAGTAGGCGAGGGGAGGGAGGGGGGAAAGCGACAGGCGAGAGTGCGGAGAGGGAGAGCGAGGAGAATGCGAGCGAGGCGAGCGTGGGCGAGGCGAGCGAGAGGAAAGTAGAGGATTAAGATAGAGGATAAGAAAAATAGGATAAGTTTAGGATAAGGAAAATGTAAAGGAGATTTGTAACCCTAAGGGGAACCAATAAAGCACACATACATAATAATAAATCACAAAAAATAAGAAAATATACAAATCACAAAAAATAGATGATAATAATAATCTTTGTAAAAAGAAGTGAGATCCCCATCAAAAACTTCAAAAAAGTAAAAAAATACGCCAAGTACATGAAAATCACAAAAAAAAGAGGATAATAATAATTACAAAATTAAAAAAAGATGTGAAATCAAAATGAGCTGCCAGTACATAAAGATGCTTTCCAACTGCACTTTAGGTGACACAACTACATATGCACAGCTAAAATTCCATTACTCATAATGGCTGTTTATACATAGAAAAAATGTATTAAATAATAATATGCAGATATATTTTTATACCAATAAATATTTTAATACGAATAAATATTTGATTCAAAATACTTGGCGCTGTGTAACCGAAAAATGTTAATTGCCTTAGTATTAATAATTTACAACAAATCCATTACAATATAAAATACATATACATACACATATTAGAAACGCAGTCAGATTTATTCTACATGTATTTAATTCTAATACCATGCGTAGCATATGCACACGCACACACACACACATTAATGCAATTTATTACATATTTATTGAGTTTAGCAACACCAATTCGGAGAGCAGCACCAAGTATTTTGAATCAAATATTTATTCGTATTAAAATATTTATTGGTATAAAAATATATCTGCATATTATTATTTAATACATTTTTTCTTTGTATAAATAGCCATTATGAGTAATGGAATTTTAGCTGTGCATATGTAGTTGTGTCACCTAAAGTGCAGTTGGAAAGCATCTTTATGTACTGGCAGCTCATTTTGATTTCACATCTTTTTTTAATTTTGTAATTATTATTATCCTCTTTTTTGTTGTTGTGATTTTCATGTATATAATTAACAGTGTCTTTATAGTTCAAGCATGTACCAGTTATGTTTGTACGTATATAAAAAGTTATGTATTTTTGTCATGTTTATATATAATATTTATGTTAAAAAATTACAATATTTATGAAACAAAGCAGTGTGAAATTTAATTATTCAAAATACAAGTTTAAAAAAAGGAAAAAATAAATCAGGATGACAGGGATTAGAACCCGACCTGTTTGGTTGGGAAGCAAGCGCTATACGCACTCAAACAAACCCACTTTCTTGAGATATGTTTAAAGTGAAGTCCTTTTTTGTGACATATATGGATTGTTTATAAATAATGCTCATTGGCAAAAGATATTTTGCAGAAAGTCATCCAGATAACCATCACATTCATCTCCTAAAATTTTATTAAAATCCATGGGGGGTCAACTGTGGGGTCCCCTTGTAAGTCCGCACGACGACAAGCGATATATCGTACCCGATTCGACCGACACTCTGCCCTGGGGACATTATAATATACCCTTCTGAAATAGAAACTATTGTATTTATTGTGTAATATATATATAAATTATTGTATAAAAAAATGGTTCGCACATGTATATGTTTCATTGTATTTATTGAATCATGTATTATTATTATTTTTTTTCAATACATTATTTTTATTTATCCAAGAATTGTGTGATTTATCAAACCCAAACCACCTGACGTACACCTTATCCCCCTTCCTACGTAAGACTTTTTGCACTAGATACACATCAGGATCGGTGACGCGTTGCAGCTCGTGTTCGTAGAATCCTCCGACAACAGGTTTTCCACAGGAATCGACGAGTAGATACGTCGCGGGATCAGTTGCTTGTACTTTGGCTATCTTAAACACCTCCGTTGTCCAATTCGGCGTATAGCCTTTATCGAAGATGGTTTTGAATTTGCTCACGCGCACAAATTCGCCCAACTTGAATCTCGCAGGGATAACATCGCAAGGACGCATTTTGATGGTTCTATGTTTTCGCGCGTTATACTCTGTGAGAAGACTTGATAACAAATCGATGATTGAGCGTAATTTGCGTAATTGCCATTGAGCGTAAACATTTTCCACATACTATTCTTCAAAGTTCGATTGAAACGTTCCACGACGGAGGCCTTCATCACCGAATACGTCGAATAATGATTAATGTCATGCTTTGCCAATAGTTTCTGCACATCAGCGTTGTAACATTCTTTTCCTTGATCGGTTTGCAAATTTTTCGGATATCGATCTCTAAATATCTTTGCAAACGCTTTAGTCACCTCAGCGCCACTTTTAGTCTTCAACGGCATCGCCCAAGCATATTTGCTCAGCACATCGATGACGGTGAGTATGTAGTGGTGACCTTGGTTGAATCGTGAGTAAGGACGCATTTCTACAACGTCAGCTTGCCACAGATCGTCGTATCCGTGGAATATGACGCGCCTCCGCGGGAAATGTCTTCGAGCAGGAGCGTGCAATTCCTCAACGAGTTGTCGCTTCTTGCGACCATGGTTTTCTTTACTCTTGGATGTCGATAATGGTGGCATGTTTGATCGCAGAGCTCTCTTCGACACGAATGATGCGATAATTATCGTGTACGCGCATTATGTGCTCCCCATCGGTCCGCGGAAATTCTGGACAAGATCAACCGTCTCGCACGATTCTCCTTCGCAGCACTGCTGCGGGATAGAATTCGACGCCTGCGATATCTTTTGAACGCCTTTTGCAACGTCAGCATATCTCTCTGAAACACGACCTGCTTCCTCTCTAATTCTTCCTGTTGCTCTCTCAAAAGTTTAATGCTCTTTTCCATATACAGTTTATTGACAGCATCGGTGTCAGCTGTGGGTTGCGCTATTTTGTATCAAAGTCAACACCGGTCATGCACAGAGCGTTATCTCGCATGTAATTTCGAAGCAAACCGTTCCATTTGTAGTAGTCCATTCCAGCTGTTCCACTCTTCTCGAGCGACTCCCCAAATTTGTTGATCGGCATCTCGATGCATACAGTGCGCGTCATCGGCGTGCGGTTTAATTTATGCAATGTGGCACGCCTCGCGAAGTTCCTCCTCGATGGATGCGATTTCGTTATCGAGACCCGTGTGACCTGCCGCGCGCGATGCAATGAGCAATCTAAGTCTATCGACCAGCTCGTTGGGATCGTCCCAGTGCAAGTAAGCGATCTTGTTATCGTTTATCGTCATGAGTCGTGCTGTCCTTAGACCTTTCCCTGCCCTTCTAGCTGATGAACTGGGGACTAGCGGCGCAATTACATATTTGTACTTGTATCCCCTGTTGCTCCATATGCGATTGTGATCACCATGTTTGTGTCTGTGAGCGTTCGACGCAAGCAGTATACTTTTGTATTTTTGTTTATCGGCCTCGGTGTATACAGCATCATTTGGAATTTTCTTGAATATCAGTTCATAAAGGCCGGGCGTTCCCTTGTATCTTACACCATCAATGAGTATATTATCATCCTTGTCCATATCGAAAGCCTTATTCCCAAGCATCATATTATTATTATTGGTAAAGTATACACCGTATACATAGTCCATGGTCTTATGTTTATCCCTACTTATGATTACATCTATGTATTTTTGCCCCAGCGGACCGAAATGACTGCGAAACGTTTCTTGTCCGTCGGATGTTTGAAGTTGTTGGCTAATAGATGTCACAAATGACTCATTGCGAGAAGTTTCGAAAACGTCATCATCATAATCACCATCATTAGTTGAGAGCAATTGTACACGATGAATTGTATTTATTGGCGTGATAGGGACCGGAGGCTCGTTTAACGTAGTATTCTGTCGTTTCCGCTTCGATTGAACTGGTGTGGAGGTTACGAGCGAATAATCCGATGACGCGCGCGATTTCCTCTTTCTCTTCAACGTCGATGTGTTCCATTTCGGGTGAATTTTTGTTTTAGGCGTTAATGTTTCATTCTCTTCAACGTCAATGCTCACTGGTGATAATGTGTCTGCCTCTGTGGTATTTTCCACTATATGTTTCAAGGGTTCGACGATAGGCTTAAAGTATCTCTCCAACGCGATATCTTCCTCCAACTTGCCAGTCTTCAAAGCCAAGTGTTTCTTGCGAATGGCTGCACTAGTTTTTGCAATTTCCTTCGCTATCCTCTCGCGATCCTTAACCTCCGGACTATCGATATCAATCATCATCGTTGTACCGCAGACGTTGCTTTTTCATCCAAGTGTTGACTGCGATTGACCATCTCACGGTATGGCAAACTCGTTAAATCCCTTTCTATAAGGTCCATTGGACATCGCGTTATCCTTGTCTATTACCACGAAACCATACTCCCGTTGCCAGCAATTACGACACAACGCGCAGAAATCCTCGTATAACATATCCGTGTTTACGTGATGGTTGTACACATGTTTCAAGTTGGTACCATCCTGCTTAAACAGAATCAACAGATTCGGATTGTCGCGTATAAGATGTTTGGGAATCTTTGCATACGTCTGACAGAGATAGAAGCAGTCAACGTTCGAGTGACGCCCCATTGTAAAGTATTCTCGTATCGTATTTTGCTTGTCACATGCTACGTCATCAAAGATAAATATAGAATTCGGAAGCGTTTCGCTCGGTGGGATGACGTCACTGTTATTCGAAAACGTAAAGTAGCCAATTTCATCTATCGGAGTCAATAAATTCTCCAAATATTGATATTTCGGCTGTTGCTGCGACTTGGAATACACGTACATGTTCTCGAAGCGGACGCCGTGTGGACTTTCCAACAAGCTCACCAGCACGTTGGTTTTTCCACAATTCGATGGGCCGCAAATAACACAGCGGATAGTGTTTGGTAGCATGCTACCGTGTCAACGCTTCGAATTCGGGGGCATCATTTCCGATTTATCGTCCAACTTTGTCACGCGTATCCTTACAGGTTGTCGCACGAATCGCATCCTCGATGTGAACTGTGAAAACTGATTTTTGAAGCAACGACACGTCCTATTTATAGGTCCGCGCCGAAGCGATAACACCTCAGTATTCAAAATGCTTCTGATCCTGTCGGATAATTGCGATATTCGAGACCTAACCTCTAAGCAGTTGAAATATATACCAAAGATTATTCTACTCAGAGAGTTTGAAAGTTGTGAGACAGGCTCCCCGAGCATATAAAAGTCGATTCTGAGGTGCAGCAGTATCGTCGGTGCTTGGAACATTATAATCGCCCTTGGCAGCGAACGCATATCGACGGTCCAGCACCATTGATTAAAAACTGTGGTGAATGTCGCCGACGAGAGTGAAGAAAGGTCGTGTTTTGTTAAATCGGGCGATAAACGCGCTATCTTTCGAATTACATATTCCGGGATATCAGTTTTGTGGTCCAGGAACTCATCTGACATAACGATTGACGAGAGGGGATCAAGGTATCAATCCGTTGGACGCCGCGTGTCGCGAACACAATATTGCGTATTCGCGTAGCAACGACCTCGACGAAAGGCACGCGGCAGATAACGTACTCGCTGACAAAGCGCGAAAACGCATCGTTGCGCGAGACTAGCCTCTGGGTGAAGGAGGTGCTGCGACAGCTGTTTCGTCAGCTATGAAAGCCAAGACGAAAATCGGAATGGGGGTGAAAACAAAATCACGCAAAAGTACTACGAAGAGAGCATCGAAAAAACGGATTCTTCCGGTGGATAAACGGGGTGGTATATTACCACATCTCCCGCTGCTAGGTGTTCTCGGATCATTAGCTGGTGGAGCGGCGGGGATAGCCAAGGTGGTAAACGATAATAAGGCGGCGCAACATCAGCTGCAGGAAATGCAGCGTCATAATCGCTCCATGGAAGGTCGCGGACTTTATCTCGCACCGTACAAGCGCAGACAGGGAATATCAAAACGAAAAAAAAACGTCGAAAATAAAATAAAATGCCTGTGGGCATAACTGCCGGTGTGCAATTGGCTGAGTTGGCAAAACGAACGCATATTCCATTCTTTAGAGGAGTTTTTATGCACTACGCGCTACCAGCTGGAGGAGTACGTCGAAACGAGAGCGGTATCGTAAATTTGGACAATGTCGAGGGGTCGGGAACTCATTGGGTAGCGTATGCGATGAGAGGGTGTCGAGCTATATATTTCGACAGCTTCGGGAATCTTCGGCCGCCTAAGGAATTGGTACAATATCTGGACAAAGATGCTGTGAAAATCGCATACAATAGAACAGCTTATCAGAAGTACGATCAAAGCAATTGCGGGCAACTATGTCTACGCTTTCTACTAACGATCGGCACCAAATTTAAGGATTGACTTCCCACCACTCTGATTCAGTACTAATCGAGTCGTACAGCTTGGAATATGTCGCTATCATTCACTCTAACCGGCAACAGTAGCACCCTCGCGGTGAGCTACTTTCCACCTATAGATTTGAGCGACGATGATTACGAGCTTGGCCTAGCAACATTTGAAACTTATCATACAATACCGAACATCGTCTCGAGCAACGATAAATTCTACTTCACCGCAAATTATGACATCAGCAACAGCATCCACACCATTCCTGAATACATTACGATTCCCCACAGCTCCTACGAACTAGACGCCATTGCCAAGTATTTGAGGCAGCGATTACTCGAGCGGTATCCTCAAAATCTCGGCGGCACCGATGCTAACGATGGCGATGTGTATCCTATAGTGTTGCGTCCCAACAACAATACCATGAAAAGCGAGCTGTACTGCTCGTTCACCGTAGACTTTACGAAGCGCAATAACATTGGATCGTTACTGGGATTCTCGACGAATCGGGTGTTGGAACCAGGGCGGTGGCACGAATCAAACGATCCGATTAATATCATGAACGTGAACATTATTCGCGTAGAATGCAGCGTGACCGCTGGCGCGTACATACGATACATGAATTTTCTCCGAGAGTCCCACCAGGATATAAGATATCGGAAACGCTGGCGCAGATCATTTAGCTTCCAATCACCGCACGGGTCGTTACGGATCTAACGATACGTGTTGTGGATCAAGACGGACGGCTGCTCGATTTTCGAGGTGAAGAGATTACCATCAGATTGCATGTATGACGTGTGGTGTGAACGAAAGAGATGCTTGTGTTGAACGACTCCAGAAACTCGTTTCTTCCAAACCAAATTGTTTACAACAACAACAATAACAATAACATCAGCTCTGATCACGCTAAAAAGAAGAGACTCACTGCTGCAAACATTGCATTTTTGAAATCATTGGGATTCACCGTGCGCAATTAAGTTGAAAAATGGCTGACATTCTAAGCATTGGAGGGAAGCCGACGTTTGATGATCGCATCGTCAAGCTCGAGACTCACACACACAACCCATACGTCACCACAACGTTTGGACACAGCGATGATATAAGAATACCCATACAACAGCAGGATTTATACACATTACCGTGCGAAAGTTTCCTCTACGTGGAGGGAAAATTGAAGATAAATAAACCAAACGACGCATTAACGGTGATGTTGGGAAATAAATGTATGGCGTTCTTATTCGATGAGATTCGATACGAGCTGAATGGTGTGGAAATTGATCGCAACAGAAACGTTGGAATAACTAGCACGCTTAAAAACTATGTATCGCTGACATCTGGCGAAGACAAAAATGTGAAGAATGCCGGATGGGGCTTGAAACGACGCGATAGGCTAAAAGTGAAAAATTATTTCAATTTTTGTATCCCACTGTGACTTTGTGAGGACTACAAACACATTATTATTAATGCGCGTCACGAATTAATTTTAATACCATCGCGCAATGATAACAATGATCTAATTGGATCGCCGGTGTTGGAACCAGAAATTCAATTAGATAAAGTACAATGGCGGATGCCTCATGTGACACTGAACGATGTTAATAACCTATCGTTGCTACATACTTTGGATAGTGGACGAAACCTGAGCATTTGTTTTCAATCGTGGGATATTAACGAGTATCCTCTCTTACAGAGCACTACCAAGCACTCATGGGCCGTGAAGGCATCTGCGCAATTGGAGAAGCCGCGTGTCATTATCCTTGCTCTACAGACTGATCGAAAGAATGATATGTCTAAAGATGCTATTATGTTCGACAAATGCAAATTAACCAATGTAAAAGCTTTTCTCAACTCGGATTTTCACCCATATGATGACATGCAGTGATTATTCACCGTGGCCGAATTTTTAGAATTTGGTCCCTTCGTGGTGATTGATTGCTCGCGACAAAATGAGTCTGTTAAAAACGGCACCGTGGACGTGCGCATAGAATTCGAGTGTAAAGAGAACGTACCGGCAAATACTACGGCCTATTGTCTGATTCTGCACGATCGGGTGGTTGAATACAATCCGCTGACAAACGTGGTGCGCAAAATGAATTAAATTGCCTGCCCTCTCCTGTGTTAAATTCTTACCAAAAGAAAATTTCATCGTCAGAATCGGGATGCTTTACGAGAAAGACTACATTCCCCCATCTGTCTTGGAGGCGAGCGGGCCTCTAAATTGTATCGATAATGTCCGCGCCAACATTTGTTGACCTGCAAGGGTTCATCGTCGATGGAAGATTTATCGTCAAGGAAGTGGCTGTCCTGCGAAAGGGAACAATTCTCTCGCATTATATTTTTCGGAGTTCGATGCCACAATATCTTCTTACGAAATCTGACAAATCAAGCATCCGGTGGTTGACGGCGAAACATCATGGGCTACACTGGTACGATGGAGAGGTTCCATACAGTATGGCTAAACAGCTAATTACGAAGCTGTAGCTGATGCGATCGACGAAGAAGATGACACGTGCCATGTCGTGTACGTTAAAGGGCTGCAGAAACGCGAATGGCTTGCGGATTTCCTCAATGAAAGTACGAGCGCGGATGTGAACATCGGGACGCTGGACATTGACTACGAGGATATACAATCTCTAAATAAGCTAAATGTAGTTGATACTCTACGACAGGCCTGGGATTTAAGTGAACGCGGCGGCCGATTTTCAGAGGCAACGCCTCCTTTCTCCCGCCTCGCGTCTTGGCCCCGCGGCGGCCCAGCAGCTAGGAGCGCCTCAGGCCCGTAACACGTGAACCGCGCGTGGCGTATTAGCGTGACATTGTATCAATAGGCTTCCATATCGTTCCAGAGAGCACGATTGTCGGTGCGTTTTTGTTTTGTCAACGCGCCACACGCGCTTCATATGGTACGGGCCTGAGGCACTCCTAGCTGCTGGCCCGCCGCGGGGGCCAAGACGCGAGGCGGGAGAAAGGAGGCGTTGCCTCTGAAAATCGGCCGCTGCGTTCACTTAAATCCCAGGCCTGCTCTACGATGTGGCAGACACGCAAAGCACTGTGCCTTGCAAAATGTATTTAAAATATTCAACTGGTGGACTAAACGCCAGAGAGAAATTCATAAATAAATATAATCAATTTTTAATGCGTATAATTTTCTTCATTCTCTCCAAACCAACTTCCTAAACATGATGTATGCTAGATTAAGACGGTAGTTGCAATTATTTAGAAATGGCTCGATGCACGTTCGACACCCGTTCGATACACAATCGAAGTGGTGCGACCTAGCCGAATGATGTGTCAAAGAAGAAGGGAAAGAAGGTGCGTGTGTGCGTGCGTGCGTGCGTGTGTGTGTGGAGATGATGATCAGCTGGAGCACGGGTGGCCCGACGAAAATGATGAAGAACAATAGCATCCTACTTTTGAAAAGCTAAACACTTCTCGATTTCATAACAGGAGGAGGTTTTAACATGCGAGAGCCAGGAGATGCAGCGAGACCAGTTGTCTTCAAAGCTTTGCAAAAGTAGGATGCTTTTGTTCTTCATCATTTGGTAAAAAATGGGACTGTCGAGAATCGCCCCGGAGTGCGACCCCGAGGTATGTACATATAAATATTTTATCATTTACCGCGGTTAACTTTTTTTAAATCGAGTGCTATTAAATCATGTGGTCGTGTCAATATTAAATCGTGGGTTTCTATCTTCTAGCGTTCGCCACCACCATCACCGACATGGTTCAGTGATTGGGAGGGGTCGCCGCCGCCCTCGCCGCCACCGCATGTATGTAATACTTTGCATTGTTTTGTGTGTTTCATGTTTATTATTTTTAATGTATCAGTGTTTAATGTATCAATGTTTGTATCTGTGTTCTAGGACTTACCGAACCATATACAACCGCTGCGGCGGCATGTAAATGGATATGTGGGGGCGCGGCCGCGACCATACCAATTACAGCGGCGGTTTATAATGATGAGGCGCCCAGCACCCCCATCCCCGCCTTCACAATGGCCATCGTCATCACCGCCCCCCCCCCCTTTAGAATAGTTTTTTATATATATTCCATTTTTATATTTATATTTATATTCAATTTTTATATTTTATATTCCATTTTTATATTTATATTCAATTTTTATATTTTATATTCCATTTTTACATATAAACTCTTTATTTCGGCTTCACAGCCATGAAATTTGGACTTGGTTTACAATTACCTAACTATGATATACAAAATCTATCTTAACCCACTCATTCTTCTCTTCCCTCTATTACATGGTTATTTCAGCAAAGCTTATTCATTCTGTTTTTCCGCTGTTTCTCTATATTTCTTAGCCAATTTATCACCGCCTCATTCCTCCTGCCTGCCACAATCTCTGCCTCCCGTAGTTCACTAGTACCTAAACTCTGACAGTCCCTTAGCAGGTGTTTTATTGTACCTATCTCTAGCCTGCACAGCGTGCATTTCCTTCTTTCCTCGTCCATCCAATATCGGTTGCCCTCCTCGATGTTTCCACACCTTGCCCTTGCAATTAACCTTTGGCTGCCTCCCTTTCCTTCTTTTTCCAGATATTCTACCCTTCCCACTGTTCTTATATATTTATATCTATTATTGTATCTGGCCTTCTGGATTTTATTATATTGCACGTGGCCCTGCAGTTCTTTGTCTCTTTCGGTCAGCGTTTTGACTATATCTATGTTTTGCAGTCTTAGGGTTTCTACTCCTAGCTGGCTGTATCCATTTCTCTGCAGATATTCTTCTCTTTCCCTGCCGTTTTTTGTTCCCCCCAATTTCCTCTCGTTTTCTTTCAAGCATTCTTTCACCAACACTCTGCCTTCTCCGTTTCTAACGCCTTCTTCATATCTCAACGCTCTCATCCCTGCTCTAATCCTAATCTTCTCCCTCTTGGTTTCCTCCAAAACTATGTATTCTGACGTGCAGTAATCCAAACCCAAGCACCCTCTCAGGTACTTTGTCTGAATCCGCTCGATTTCTGCCCTTTCTTTCCACCCAAAGATTTCCACCCCATACAGCAGAATGCTTATTACTAAATAATCTAGCATTATCACCCTTCTCTTAAAGTCGTCTTTAAACTTCCTTTCCCCTATTCCCCAGATTTGCCTCATCACCACATTTGCTTTCTTTACGCGATCTTTGATGTGGCTATAAACGTCTCCGTTTCTCCGTTTCTCCGTCTTCCCTTCCATATGCTTTTCAAAATTTCCTTTAGCCTCTGCCTAGTCTTTTCCCCGCTATACAGCCACGCTTCCCCTGGTATGGCGTCCTCCCCTGCTGTTTTCCTCCTCTTTAGAAGACGGATTTGCTTTTCTATTTCTTCGTCGGTTAACTCTGCTTCCTCTTCTTCTTCTGTGCTCCTTGCCCTTTTGACTCCTACTATTCTCGTCTCCGCACCTCCTAGCATGTCTCTAAAATGCATTACCCACTTATCTTTATTTACATTGGCTCCTATACTGTTCCTTTTCCGTCTGTCCTTATTTATGTATTTCCAGATTTCCTTCTCAGTCTTTGCATTTTTATCTCCTCTATTTCCTCTTCCCTTTTCTTTTTTTCCTTCTGTTCACATATTTTTCTGAACTTTGCCTTTCCTGCCACGTATTTCTCTCTTGTGCTCTTTCCCGCTTTCCACTTTTTACATAGCGCCTTTGCTCTTCTTTTTTCCCTTCCGCACTCCTTATCCCACCACGCCCTATATCCTAACTTTCTGTCATTTATTCTAACGCTTTTCTTGACTATACATTTACTAATTCCTGCCGGTTAAAATCTAGATTTTCTGTGTTATTTGTGAACACTTTTATACTTTCCTTACTCCAGCACATGATATCTTTCTTTTTAACACTCTTTCCTTGCTTATCCCTACCTTGTCTCTTCGGGAGTCGGAAAGTTATGCAAATGGGCATGTGATCTGATTCAACTCTTTCCTCAACATTGAATCTTGTGAGCTCCTCTAAACCTGCCGTGTTAGTTACGGCGTAATCAATGACCGTCACCCCCCTGCTACTCACATATGTAAATTCCCCTTCTTCGTCACCTTGGACGTTACCATTTGCAATGTGCTAACCCCTGTCTTCAATTAACTGTAGCAACAGATCTCCCTCTACGTTTTTCTCCGCATCCTTTGACTTCCTTCTCGTCTGCCCAGCGTTACCTTCCCCTACATAGATATCTCCTTTGCATCCAGTTCATGCGTTCATATCCCCTGCAATAATTAGTACTTTCTCTTCCCCCTCCTTTATTAATTCATTAATATTTTCTTCCATTGTCTTCATTCCTTCCCTATTATAAACTGTCACAACCCTCCAGTCATTATTTCCCACCTTCATTCTTCTTTCTACTGTGTTTGTCTCCTCTCTTTCTGTCTTTTTCGACACCCACTCCCTCTTCACTCCTGTTATTCCTCCCATAGCTCTGCCTTTCTTCTTTTCTCTTATTGCGTATTGACACTTCCATTCGAAGCCTATAGGTAGCCTGCTCTTAAGTCTTTCCCATTCCTTTTCGTCGACCCATGTTTCCGTAAGCCCCACAAATTCAAAGTTCCGGATATAGTTCCAAAAATCTTTATCTTTATTCGCCGCTACAGCAACATTCCAGAACACCATTTTTCCTGTATCCCCATATTCCCCTACGTTTTCTTGTCTCGTGTCATTGCTACTCCACGGCATCACTGAAAAACCTGAGCCTGCCTATTGTTAGCCCTCTCTTTTGCCCTGTCTGTCCAATCTATCCATTTCCCATCTACCATTATTTTCTTGTATCCCACTGTTTAATCGAAGGCTTTAGGAAGGTGGGGTGGATTGCCACTGGTATGGCCAGAGAAGGTATGCGCTCCAATCGAGATGACTACGTCCACCAATTGTTGAGACGGCACGTTTATTTGGCCGGCTGTGGGCGTCGTTACAACAACGGACGAGCACTCCACAAAACACAGAACGGACACACACGACTTACAAACACGCAGTTACGAGGAACAGAAATATGTACAAGCTATGTACAGGGACGCAGGGCGCCAAGGCTCGAAGGGCCAGTTTTAAAAGGTTCCTTAAAACCGTTGCTCGTGAGTCGCAGGGCGACAAAAGCCGTTATAAAATTGTGCGTGCGGGAGCGTGTTGTTGATATACGGTGTTCTTGGAAGCGACTGCCGGATTCTAGGAAGCGCGCAACGCTCGAATCCGGACAAAAACGGGTGACGTATGTAACCGTCTTACCGAACGGTGTGTCACCAGTATTGACACGCTCTCGCACGCACGTTTAAATCCGCGCGACAGCTGATCGGCGGATTTCGGCTGCAACACCCACTTTTACCACTCTGCCTTTTTTCCTCTCCTCTCTTGCCGCTTCTGATATCTTGCTCTGGATATCTCTCTCTGCCTTTGTGTAATCATGGTTTATAAATATTTTACTTCCTCTTAGTTTGCATTTGTTCTTCATTACCTCCTGCTTATCCTCCCACTTCTTCAGTCCAGCTATTATCACTTCCCTTCACACCTGCTATTTTTGTCCATATTATATCCCCCTTTACACTTAATGTTTCTCTGAAAAATCTTTCTACTTGTTCTTTTACTCTTTCCTTACTTACCACTAGCCCTCTAATTACAACATTATTTTTCCTCTCTCTTCTGTCTTGTATTTCTATCATTCTCTCATTCTATCCACTTCTCCATTCAGCTCGACTTCTGCTCTTCTTTCGGCTTCCATTTGTACCCTCCCTTCTAGTTCTTCCAGTTTCTGCTTCATAATTTTATTGTTATTGCAATCCGCTTTCTCTTCCATTTGCATCATTTTACCTTCGAGCTGTTCGATTCTATCATGCATCTCTTTCCTCTCCCTTTCCCAACGTATTTCTTTCTCCCCTATTACCTTCTTCAGATCTTTCATTTCTTCTTCAATTGCCGTATTGTTTCGCCTCATTTCTACTCTCAAGCCTTGGATTTATTCGACTAAGCCTGCTAGGGTTTTTTGTATTTCTGCCATGTCCCCTTTATGGTTTTGGTCTGCTTCTAGCTCTTTCTCATTTTTCTCGTCTGTAATCTCCATACTGCTCCCCATTCTGTTCTTTTCCCCTTTATGTCCATCTATTCCTCTGCCCCCATCCTCTACTTCTTTTTCAATTCTATTTAAAAATACTTCTATCGACCCCTTGTCTTTACCTGTTTTCATTACTTTCTCGACTGTTGTCGGACGTCCGCGTTTCGATTTCCTTAATTCTATCTTTATAGGAGATTCGCCCACTGACACCTTGCCAACCGCTCCTGTTTTACCGACTGAGCTGCCTGTACTTACCGCTTCCTCTGTCGCCTTTGGCTCGTTATCAGCCATTTCCCGCCAATTCGCTTCCTAACCTCTACTTCGCTCCCCCGCTTTGCTCTCTTAGAAAAAACTAGCTTTCCCACCTTCGCCTTCCTAACCTTTATTTCCTCCCGTACTACGCACTTTGCCCTATTTATGGACGTGCTTTCCCTACCCCAACATGCTCTCTTATCTTTAATAAACTCGCTTTTACCTACCCTTCGCACTCACTCACTATTTACACATGCACGCCCTCTAACCAAGTCCTACTCCATTTTTATATTTATATTTATATTCAATTTTTATATATTATATTCCATTTTTATATTTATATTTATATTCAAATTTTATATTTTATATTCCATTTTTATATTTATATTCAATTTTTATATTCTTTTTTTATATATTTTATATTTATATTCTTTTTATTTAACGTTAAATAAATTTCTTAAACTTATATTGTTTCTCCATTTATTTGCCCGTCTTTCCTCACCACATAATTTTAAGATTCATCGTTTATTTTCCAGACCTCTCCGGTCGGGAGAGGTCTCCGCGGCGGCTCGGTCCGGAGTGATCCCCTCCATCATTGCGGCTTCCCCCACTCCGCGGCTCGTGCGCGCGCCGGTTGGGGAGTCGGGGAGGGGAAAATGGCCTTGAAAGTGGGTTAGAACCCCTATAGCTATACTACTTATACATTTGTACGCAGAGATTTTTCGCCACTTGCGTGTAAAAGCCACAATAATGACGCATCGTTTCAAGCAATGATATTAACGGAAGCCAGTATGGGCGTGGCGATGAGTAGCTAAAAGGATAAAATATTTAGACAAAAAATTCTGGAAAAAAATTCAAACACCGCTACGATCAAAGACGCGTCCGCTTAGTTACCCGTTACGTCCGATCTATGCATGCACTGCATTAAGGATAAAATTATAAAAATGAAAACCAGAACAATAGATTCTAAAGTTTGCAGAACTAACACATAATTGAATAAAAATTTAATTTCTCAATTTATGAAAGTGATGATACTGAAAAAACTAGCCTATTGTTTATCAAACCATGAGTTTTAAAAAGAGCATTAAATACAGTATCAAATAAACAGTTTGCAAAAGCTTTTCACAACAATTATGGTTAAAAAAATTAATAAAAAAAATTTAGTAAACGCAAAATACTTTAAATTATCCATCATTAAAAGCAAATAATTTTTCCTCATTTCGCGGCGCAGATTGCATTCCGATATCTTTTATTGTTCAAAAGCTATACGAAAAAGGCCCCACATTCTTCAACCCCTGCCGGGAAATTTAAAATAACTCTTTGCCACGATAATTTGAAGGAGAGCATCCTAAAATTTTCGAAGCACGGGCATCACTACTGCCTAGCGGTTGCTGGCAACCCTCCGAACGCCGGGCCGGTGCATGGTTGTAGTGGAATGCGTCCAGAAGGTGTTGTTGCCATTTTACCTGTTCGCGCGCGCGTAGGTTGCAGTTTTAACGGATGACCCTGTATGTGTGGGTCTCGAGCTTGACGATGCGAACATCAAACGTCGGCTTCCCTCCAATGCTTAGAATGTCAGCCATTTTTCAACTTAATTGCGCACGGTGAATCCCAATGATTTCAAAAATGCAATGTTTGCAGCAGTGAGTCTCTTCTTTTTAGCGTGATCAGAGCTGATGTTATTGTTATTGTTGTTGTTGTAAACAATTTGGTTTGGAAGAAACGAGTTTCTGGAGTCGTTCAACACAAGCATCTCTTTCGTTCACACCACACGTCATACATGCAATCTGATGGTAATCTCTTCACCTCGAAAATCGAGCAGCCGTCCGTCTTGATCCACAACACGTATCGTTAGATCCGTAACGACCCGTGCGGTGATTGGAAGCTAAATGATCTGCGCCAGCGTTTCCGATATCTTATATCCTGGTGGGACTCTCGGAGAAAATTCATGTATTGTATGTACGCGCCAGCGGTCACGCTGCATTCTACGCGAATAATGTTCACGTTCATGATATTAATCGGATCGTTTGATTCGTGCCACCGCCCTGGTTCCAACACCCGATTCGTCGAGAATTCCAGTAACGATCCAATGTTATTGCGCTTCGTAAAGTCTACGGTGAACGAGCAGTACAGCTCGCTTTTCATGGTATTGTTGTTGGGACGCAACACTATAGGATACACATCGCCATCGTTAGCATCGGTGCCGCCGAGATTTTGAGGATACCGCTCGAGTAATCGCTGCCTCAAATACTTGGCAATGGCGTCTAGTTCGTAGGAGCTGTGGGGAATCGTAATGTATTCAGGAATGGTGTGGATGCTGTTGCTGATGTCATAATTTGCGGTGAAGTAGAATTTATCGTTGCTCGAGACGATGTTCGGTATTGTATGATAAGTTTCAAATGTTGCTAGGCCAAGCTCGTAATCATCGTCGCTCAAATCTATAGGTGGAAAGTAGCTCACCGCGAGGGTGCTACTGTTGCCGGTTAGAGTGAATGATAGCGACATATTCCAAGCTGTACGACTCGATTAGTACTGAATCAGAGTGGTGGGAAGTCAATCCTTAAATTTGGTGCCGATCGTTAGTAGAAAGCGTAGACATAGTTGCCCGCAATTGCTTTGATCGTACTTCTGATAAGCTGTTCTATTGTATGCGATTTTCACAGCATCTTTGTCCAGATATTGTACCAATTCCTTAGGCGGCCGAAGATTCCCGAAGCTGTCGAAATATATAGCTCGACACCCTCTCATCGCATACGCTACCCAATGAGTTCCCGACCCCTCGACATTGTCCAAATTTACGATACCGCTCTCGTTTCGACGTACTCCTCCAGCTGGTAGCGCGTAGTGCATAAAAACTCCTCTAAAGAATGGAATATGCGTTCGTTTTGCCAACTCAGCCAATTGCACACCGGCAGTTATGCCCACAGGCATTTTATTTTATTTTCGACGTTTTTTTTTCGTTTTGATATTCCCTGTCTGCGCTTGTACGGTGCGAGATAAAGTCCGCGACCTTCCATGGAGCGATTATGACGCTGCATTTCCTGCAGCTGATGTTGCGCCGCCTTATTATCGTTTACCACCTTGGCTATCCCCGCCGCTCCACCAGCTAATGATCCGAGAACACCTAGCAGCGGGAGATGTGGTAATATACCACCCCGTTTATCCACCGGAAGAATCCGTTTTTTCGATGCTCTCTTCGTAGTACTTTTGCGTGATTTTGTTTTCACCCCCATTCCGATTTTCGTCTTGGCTTTCATAGCTGACGAAACAGCTGTCGCAGCACCTCCTTCACCCAGAGGCTAGTCTCGCGCAACGATGCGTTTTCGCGCTTTGTCAGCGAGTACGTTATCTGCCGCGTGCCTTTCGTCGAGGTCGTTGCTACGCGAATACGCAATATTGTGTTCGCGACACGCGGCGACCAACGGATTGATACCTTGATCCCCTCTCGTCAATCGTTATGTCAGATGAGTTCCTGGACCACAAAACTGATATCCCGGAATATGTAATTCGAAAGATAGCGCGTTTATCGCCCGATTTAACAAAACACGACCTTTCTTCACTCTCGTCGGCGACATTCACCACAGTTTTTAATCAATGGTGCTGGACCGTCGATATGCGTTCGCTGCCAAGGGCGATTATAATGTTCCAAGCACCGACGATACTGCTGCACCTCAGAATCGACTTTTATATGCTCGGGGAGCCTGTCTCAGAACTTTCAAACTCTCTGAGTAGAATAATCTTTGGTATATATTTCAACTGCTTAGAGGTTAGGTCTCGAATATCGCAATTATCCGACAGGATCAGAAGCATTTTGAATACTGAGGTGTTATCGCTTCGGCGCGGACCTATAAATAGGACGTGTCGTTGCTTCAAAAATCAGTTTTCACAGTTCACATCGAGGATGCGATTCGTGCGACAACCTGTAAGGATACGCGTGACAAAGTTGGACGATAAATCGGAAATGATGCCCCCGAATTCGAAGCGTTGACACGGTAGCATGCTACCAAACACTATCCGCTGTGTTATTTGCGGCCCATCGAATTGTGGAAAAACCAACGTGCTGGTGAGCTTGTTGGAAAGTCCACACGGCGTCCGCTTCGAGAACATGTACGTGTATTCCAAGTCGCAGCAACAGCCGAAATATCAATATTTGGAGAATTTATTGACTCCGATAGATGAAATTGGCTACTTTACGTTTTCGAATAACAGTGACGTCATCCCACCGAGCGAAACGCTTCCGAATTCTATATTTATCTTTGACGACGTAGCATGTGACAAGCAAAATACGATACGAGAATACTTTACAATGGGGCGTCACTCGAACGTTGACTGCTTCTATCTCTGTCAGACGTATGCAAAGATTCCCAAACATCATATACGCGACAATCCGAATCTGCTGATTCTGTTTAAGCAGGATGGTACCAACTTGAAACATGTGTACAACCATCACGTAAACACGGATATGTTATACGAGGATTTCTGCGCGTTGTGTCGTAATTGCTGGCAACGGGAGTATGGTTTCGTGGTAATAGACAAGGATAACGCGATGTCCAATGGACCTTATAGAAAGGGATTTAACGAGTTTGCCATACCGTGAGATGGTCAATCGCAGTCAACACTTGGATGAAAAAGCAACGTCTGCGGTACAACGATGATGATTGATATCGATAGTCCGGAGGTTAAGGATCGCGAGAGGATAGCGAAGGAAATTGCAAAAACTAGTGCAGCCATTCGCAAGAAACACTTGGCTTTGAAGACTGGCAAGTTGGAGGAAGATATCGCGTTGGAGAGATACTTTAAGCCTATCGTCGAACCCTTGAAACATATAGTGGAAAATACCACAGAGGCAGACACATTATCACCAGTGAGCATTGACGTTGAAGAGAATGAAACATTAACGCCTAAAACAAAAATTCACCCGAAATGGAACACATCGACGTTGAAGAGAAAGAGGAAATCGCGCGCGTCATCGGATTATTCGCTCGTAACCTCCACACCAGTTCAATCGAAGCGGAAACGACAGAATACTACGTTAAACGAGCCTCCGGTCCCTATCACGCCAATAAATACAATTCATCGTGTACAATTGCTCTCAACTAATGATGGTGATTATGATGATGACGTTTTCGAAACTTCTCGCAATGAGTCATTTGTGACATCTATTAGCCAACAACTTCAAACATCCGACGGACAAGAAACGTTTCGCAGTCATTTCGGTCCGCTGGGGCAAAAATACATAGATGTAATCATAAGTAGGGATAAACATAAGACCATGGACTATGTACATGGTGTATACTTTACCGATAATAATAAGATGATGCTTGGGAATAAGGCTTTCGATATGGACAAGGATGATAATATACTCATCGATGGTGTAAGATACAAGGGAACGCCCGGCCTTTACGAACTGATTTTCAAGAAAATTCCAAATGATGCTGTATACACCGAGGCCGATAAACAAAAATACAAAAGTATACTGCTTGCGACGAACGCTCACAGACACAAACATGGTGATCGCAATCGCATATTGAGCAACAGAGGATACAAGTAACAATATGTAATTGCGCCGCTAGTCCCCATTTCATCAGCTAGAAGGGCAGGGAAAGGTCTAAGGACACCACGACTCATGACGGTAAACGATAACAAGATCGCTTACTTGCACTGGGACGATCCCAACGAGCTGGTCGATAGACTTATATTGCTCATTGCATCGCGCGGGGCAGGTCACACGGGTCTCGATAATGAAATCGCATCCATCGAGGAGGAACTTCGCGAGGCGGGCCACATTGCATAAATTAAACCGCACGCCGATGACGCGCACTGTATGAATCGAGATGCCGATCAACAAATTTGACTACTACAAATGGAACGGTTTGCTTCGAAATTACATGCGAGATAACGCTCTTTGCATGACCGGTGTCGACTTTGATACAAAATCACGCAAAATACGACGGGTAGCGCAACCCACGGCTGACACCGATGCTGTCAATAAACTGTGTATTGAAAAGAGCATTCAACTTTTGAGAGAGCAACAGGAAGAATTAGAGGGGAAGCTGGTCGTGTTTCAGAGAGATATGCTAACGTTGCAAAACAGCGTTCAAAAGATATCGCAGGCGTCGAATTCTATCCCGCAGCAGTGCTGCGAAGGAGAATCGTGCGAGACGGTTGATCTTGACCAGAATTTCCGCGGACCGATGGGGAGCACATAATGCGCGTACACGATAATTATCGCATCATTCGTGTCGAAGAGAGCTCTGCGATCAAACATGCCACCATTATCGACATCCAAGAGTAAAGAAAACCGTGGTCGCAAGAAGCGACAACTCGTTGAGGAATTGCACGCTCCAGCTCGAAGATATTTCCCGCGGAGGCGCGTCATAGTGCACGGAAACGATGATCTGTGGCAAGCTGACGTTGTAGAAATGCGTCCTTACTCGCGATTCAACCAAGGTCACCACTACATACTCACCGTCATCAATGTGCTGAGCAAGTATGCCTGGGCGATGCCGTTGAAAACTAAAAGTGGCACTGAGGTGACTAAAGCGTTTGCAAAGATATTTAGAGATCGATATCCGAAAAATTTGCAAACCGATCCAGGAAAAGAATTTTACAGCGCCGATGTGCAGAAACTATTGGCAAAGCATGACATTAATCATTATTCGACGTATTCGGTGATGAAGGCCTCCGTCGTGGAACATTTCAATCGAACTTTGAAGAACAATATGTGGAAAATGTTTACGCTCCATGGAACCTACAGATGGATCGATTTGCTATCAAGTGTTCTCGCAGAGAATAACGCGCGATAACATAGAACCATCAAAATGCGTCCTTGCGATGTTACCCCTGCGATCGCCGACAAGCTGCTAGCCACCGTGTACAACAATGTAAAGATCGCCGCTCCAGCGAGATTCAAGTTGGGCGAGTTTGTGCGCGTGAGCAAATTCAAAACCACCTTCGATAAAAGCTATACGCAGAATTGGACAACGGAGGTGTTTAAGAAAGCCAAAGTACAAGCAACCGATCCCGCGACGTATCTGCTCGTCGATTCCTGTGGAAAACCTGTTGCTGGAGGATTCTACGAACATGAGCTGCAACGCGTCACCGATCCTGATGTGTATCTAGTGGAAAAAGTCTTACGTAGGAAGGGGGATAAGGTGTACGTCAAGTGGTTGGGGTTTGATGAATCATACAATTCTTGGATAAATAAAAATAATGTATTGTAAAAAAAAAATACTAATAATACATGATTCAATAAATACAATGATACATATACATGTGCAAACAATTTTTTTTTTATACAATAATTCCACCATTTATAATCCAGTTAATATACAATGACTCATGTGCAATAATTCCACTATTTATAATAATTTCCATTCATGTACGAAGAATATTATACAATAAATACAATAGTTTCTATTTCACAAGGGTATATTATAATGTCCCCAGGGCAGAGTGTCGGTCGAATCGGGTACGATATATCGCTTGTCATCGTGCGGACTTAGAGCGATTTTGGATTCCGAAATGGTGTACACTTTGTGCAATTTAGACCGTATGCACGATTGTGTGCGTACCATTTCAATCTCCCTTTCCAAGCACTGCGCGTAGTCGTCGAAAGTTATCGTTCTGGCTATGACGTTGGTCTTGACGCCTTTCACTTTCTTCGTATCTTTTTTACCATCTACGCGAAGTGCATACATTTTCTCTCTAAGACCTACGAATTGAGTCATTATCGCACCGTTATTTTCGTCCTTCATCAGCCCTGCAACCTTCTTATTTAAGCGCGGTATATTATATACATTGTCGATGGGATAATCACTGGTGTCGAATCTGTCGATATTGTGCTTCATAGATTCATAGATATCGTCGCATCGAATGTGATAAATTAGGCTGTCTGTGTCTGTGTATAGAATTTTACAATTTGTTCCGTGCTTGGGCGACATGTATTCGTGGTGAAATTCGTACAAACAAATTTTTGATATGTCCAGAATGCACATACCCACGTATATCGGTTTGTTGAATTTCGCCTCGAGCTTTCGCAATTCAACA
Organism: Andrena minutula; assembly: GCA_929113495.1. Lineage (NCBI taxonomy): Eukaryota > Metazoa > Arthropoda > Insecta > Hymenoptera > Andrenidae > Andrena > Andrena minutula. Next base: position 16,710,836 of record OV815997.1, read on the forward strand.
GCTGTTAAATTTTTCGAAAAAACACTTCTGCTGTGGAAATTTGGTTTCGCGATCATTGCCTCCGCGCCATATCGCCCATCCCAATGAGTCAAAAGTTTTATATCCACATGATTTCGCACATTTTCCATGGTTTTACCGAATACCGCGTTGTTCATCAATTTGTACAAATTTTTTTCAAAGTCGTTTGTCGCGCTTGTTCTAAACCGTATGTTGAGTTCGATGTAATCGCGGAACCAGGGGGATTGAGCGAATTGAAGCACGCGGTGTATCTTTGTAATACGAAGACCGTGACGCATGCACTGCTGTAGGTTGCGATAATGAATAACGTAACGCTGCTTATCGTATACCGTCGCGAGTAACTTGTCCTGCCTGCTGTCAGGTGGTTTGGCACGCGTCGGACAGAACGGTAAATCGGCATGAATGTTGTGCAGACGTTGCGGATATTCCAGATTTACCTCGAGAATGTATCCCGTGGGCGAATCGACAGCGATTGAAGACACGTTAAAATTTGCAACATCTTCGACCCATTGAAATTTAACGTACGGCAGAGGTTGACACATTGCCCATCCATACAAATTGTTCACGTCAAAGTACATCAAGTACGATGACTCTTCCGAAGCGTCATAAGATGATATGTACTTGTTATTGGCATGTGCGTATCTTCCGGAACATTGAATTAAACCCTCGCGTATACCGCGTTCGACAAACATGACCATATCGACATCTGTGAGCAATTCGAATGTAATTTTGGTGTGTTTTAGCATAGCATCCCATGCGAAACCAGGTAAAGTGTAATAATGCGCTGAATCTAGTCCGTAGCTCTTGGTACAACTTTCGCGAAAATTTTCAAAAATATCTGCCAATAACAAGACATCTGTCTTCAAATGCAAATCGCTGTATTCGTCCAAGGTTCTAATCTCGACACCCTGCCAGACAGTCTCGGCGTGCGCGTAATCGCTCTCGGATACAGTCTCACCCGTTAACGAACTGTAGAATGATTCGCGCGGTGCCAAGCATGGTTCCTGCAGCTTGTTCGCGCAATCAATGTATTCGTACGGAAAGACACCCTTTCGCCTCAATAAATTAAAATCCTCGGCGGATAATTTTTTAAATTGAGATCGTAAGATTTTTCATTTATCTGTGCTAAGAAAAGATGTTAATTTGTCGAGACTGGTGTTGAGAAATTTGTACGAATCGATGAATCGCAATTTAATACAATTTCGCGAGTCTGAATCAGCCGTATCTTTGACATTTTTTATGAATGAAATGTACTTTTCTTTCGTTATGGGCAGCACGTCAACGCTGCCTTCAAAAGCGGTCGCTATTTCCTCGATAATGAAATGCGAATCGTAGCCGGATAAATTATGGAAAACTATGGGGATGTAAAACGCATTTTTATAATTTAAATTGCACTCCGAATGTGCTGGGCCTCTAAACCGTCCGGAGAGGTGACAGTGATCGCGAACACGTACATCGCTAGCCTCGAATGGTTCTTCGCAAATATGAGAATGTGATGCATCGCGAAATGTGGTCCACTGTTCGGTGGTTAAATCCAGCATGGGAACATTACTGGTCAAGATGGGTTTAGGGAAGTTTGCAAAATTCTTAAGTTCGTCGACGAACCATGAAACACAATCCGCGCCGTGGCGACATCGATTGCAGATTGATCCAATAATTGGCGTTCTACTTGCGCGAATTCTCCCATCATCGTAAATGGAATGTATATGTAACGTCCCTTCCACGCAACACGTTGCAAAGATTTGAGGCTTTGTGCAGTTTGGAGCATGCTTTTATGACTGATGCCACGATTTGCTATCTCTGTCTAACTCTTTCAATGTTTCCCCTCTCTCGAATGCATTGCATGCAAAAGCGACGATTCGTTCCAACATGGTTCTATGCAGTTTCTGCTGATACAGCATAATTCTATGAGTCACACGTATGACGAATTAGCGCGCGAGATCGTCCGACACAGTTTCTGCTGATTCCGCATAATTCTAAGGCTCGACGCTTCCACAGGTATTATATTACATTCAACACGTGTTCAGACTTTTATCTTTGAGGGTGGGACTCTAGTTACATGCTACGTTAAGATTCAAAAACATTATGGAAAAATTGGTAGCTTTAGAATAAAATGCTGTGGTGGGGGAGGCAATTGCACCTCTATTTAAGCCGAGCTCTCGGACGCTATTCCATCAATCGCTCAGTAGCCTCAGTAACTTTGAGGGAACAGACGGTACTCCATAAAAAATATAGTGCACATCAAAATGTACAAACACAGCTTAAACGATTCATCCTGCGCAGCCGGCAACGATGGTGGGTTTCCAAATAAATGCCAACAACAGCAGCAACAACAAGAACAACATCATCAACAATTCAATATGAGGTACGTACGCGTTACTATACACTTTTCATTTACTTCATTCACTGTAAACGCAAACGACCGATGTATCAATTTCATGTACTTGTTTCTTACAGTTCTGGATTCGTATCATTAAAAACGATGAAAACATCGAAACCATCAATCGTACGGATCCTGGGGCGTGATTATCCACTGACTGCAACAGCTTATAAACGTTTAACTATATGAATTCGCATTGGTATGGATTTGTGTCGCGTCCAGATCGCCATAGCCGACAATAAAGGCAGCGAGTTAAGCTTTTCAATGTCTACGTGGAAGCTCCTGCTACAAAACGAGGTGGACATACTCCAACGATTACGCAGCAACGCAACATCGCCCCAAACTCACATTATAATTGATCATTTACAACTAGAGTTCACGCGTATACATGATGATCAACTTATTAAAATTAACGATAATCGCGTTGTCATATATATGACTGAAGTCACGATGCGTAAACTATTCGCGTACAACCAGTGCATTGAACATATGTACACCTGGCTAACTGAAAACATGTACTCTGTAAGCAGTAAATATGCAACCTTCGTGGAAGTTTTACGTACCGCTTCCGCGCCAACAGATTATGTAAAATTAATTTCTGAAAGCGAACACTTCGAACAGCATTCATTGATCGATTGTGAATTGTTAGCATGTGCAATCAATCATATTGTGGATGATGCTCGTAGTAAAAAATGTTAAATTATATTCTTTTAATTTTATGATTTGTAACAATATATATATAAAAAAACGTATATTATTTCTCAATTTTATTTGCCCATCATCCTCCTTGCCACCTAACTTTAAGATTTGCTGACGCTGCATAATTCTTTTCTATGATTTGCGCTGCCAAGTGACATCACCCTACACGGCCGCTCCAGAGGAGTCGAATTTCGCGTAATCGCGCGAAACGCTGCGACGTTAAATCGGAACGCTTAATACTGTTTGATGAAGAACAAAAGCATCCTACTTTTGCAAAGCTAGACACTTCTCAATTTCATGACAGGAGGGGGTTTTAACATGCGAGAGCCAGGAGATGCAGCGAGACCAGTTGTCTTCAAAGCTTTGAAGATAGTAACTTGACAGTTCTTGTAACAATTTTTTCTGTGCTATATTTGGTGAAAAATGGGCCTATCGAGAATCGCCCCGGAGTGCGACCCCGAGGTATGTACATATAAATATTTTGTCATTTACCGCGTTTAATTGTTTAGATTATGCCTATATTAAATCGTGGTGTTCTAGAATTCTAATTCTCCACCGCCCTCACCGATATGGTCGTCAGATTGGGGGTCGTCGCCGCCGTCACCTCCACAGGTGTGTAATACTTTGCATTGTTTTGTGCGTTTCATGTTTATTGTATCAGTGTTATATCGACGTTTGTGTCTGTGTTACAGGACCAAGTGCCAATGATCATAATGGCGCTCATGGCACGGGTCCTGGCAGGAGACGTCGAGGCTGCACCCCTAGCGGTGCACATGCGGCGATCAGGCCTGGGGATTGACTCCGCGATGCCGGTCAGATTGCGGCGGCCCTGGACGCCGTACTGCCAAATGGGGCCCCTGCGACGACCGCGGACACCATCACCATCGTCGTCACCATGAATCGATGTTAGCAGACCGTTGCCACCACCGCCACACCCAGGGTGGGTGATGACGCCTCCGGGGCCCCTATCACCTCCATGGCGGTTCGAACGGATGATGAGTCATCGTCAGCGTCCTCGTCGTCGGTGACACCACCAGCCCCATCACCGCCGTCGCCGCTCCCCGCGTGGATGTACGAGGACCTCGCGACGCCACCCCTGTCGATGTCATCCGATGAGGATAATATTTAAATTCTTTTTCTATTTTTTTCTATTTTCTATTTTTTTATTATTTCTTCATTTATTATTATATTCTTTTTTATATTGTATTTTTCTTTTATTATATTCATAATCTTTTTGTATATTTATACTTATATTCTTTTAATTTTTAAATAAATTATCATTTTAAACATATTATTTCTCAATTTTATTTACCCGTTATCCTCCTTGCCACATAACTTTAAGATTTGCTGACGCTGCATAATTCTTTCTATGATTCGCGCTGCCAAGTGACATCACCCTGCACGGCCACTCCAGAGGAGTCGAATTTCGCGTGATCGCGCGAAACAATGCGACGTTAAATCGGAACGCTTAATACTGTTGGCTTTAGAATAAAATGCGATTGTACCACCAAGTATTGCTGTCTCTTTCCCTCCCCCAGAATTTTAGCTTTAAAATGCATGCTCCGTCTCTTATGTAGTGGTGTCTCTTTCCCTCCTAGAATTTTAACTTTAAAGTAATGGTCCGTCTCTTTCCCCCGAAGACACGGTGTCGAAAAACGCCGATCTTTCCCGACATCGTCCGATAAAAATAAATTATTTCTCTGTGTTGGAAAAAAAAATTTCTAGGACAGTCCCCACCCTGAGTTAAGTCTGAAAAAATTTTCGGGTGGGCCAAGTTCTGAAAGAGATTTTTTTCGGGGGTCAATGCCTCCCTCTGAAAAATTTCCGACGGTGGGCCAGGTCTGGAGAGGCCTCCGCGGCGGCTCGGATAATAGCGAATAAATTTAATCAATATTTTATAAAGAGTATAGAAGATATTGTGAAAGATATTGAACCTGAGGAAAGTATAAACGTCGATAACTTTGAAAGACAGTTTGAAGTAGAATGGAGTGAATTTAGGGAAATATCACCCAACGAGGTAGAGGACATTATTTATAAGTTAGATGAAAAGAAAGGAGTGAATGAGGATATAAACGCTGTAATAATAAAAAAAAGTATGGGCTGTGGATGAATCAATTATATTTAAGTTGATAAATGGGTCATTAAAAGAGGGTAGAGTGCCAGAGGAATGGAAAATTGCTACGATAGTACCGATCCAAAAAATAGCTGGAAATATTGAAGCTATTAACTACAGGCCGATAAATAAATTAATGGTATGTGAAAAATATTAGAACAGGTGGTAATGAAGCAAGTAAGGAATCATTTAGAACTGAATAAGATATTAATAAATGAACAAGCTGGTTTCAGGGAAGGGTACTCGTGCGAACTAGCACTACAGGGTAGTCTTATGGAATGGAGAGAAAAAATGGATCAGAGTGAAGTGATAGGTGTGGTATTTCTAGATTTTAAGAGAGCATTTGAAACCATAGATAGAGGAAGACTACTATAGAAACTGGAAATGTATGGTTTAAAGGGAAAAGTATTGAGTTGGTTTGTGTCGTACTTAGACAATAGAAAGCAGAAGGTTAAGTGGGGAGAAACAGAATCTGGAGAATTGGAGGGGAAGTATGGTGTACCACAAGGTAGCATACTGGGACCATTATTATTTATTATGTATATAAATGACATTACCAAAGCAGTGGAAGGATATAACTGTAAGTGCAAGCTTTTTGCGGACGACACAATCATCTACTTCAGTAGTGATAACATAGAATACATACAGAATGTGTTGAATGATGTTATGTGCGATCTATATAAATGGCTAAATAGAAATGCATTGAAGGTGAACGTTAAAAAGACTGCATTTATGTTAATTCATGATCCTAGAAAAGTAGAGTTGGAAAATAAGTGTGTAATAAAATTGGGAAATGAGAAAATCAAGGAAGTAAAGGAGATCAAATACCTTGGTGTAGTAATAGATAACCATCTCCTATTTGATGAGCACGCTTGGTATGTAGCCAAGAAAGTGGGGAAAAAGTAGGTTTGTTGAATAGAATTAGGAAATGTACTACTAGTTATAGCAGATCGATAATTTATAAAGCTATTATCGCACCTCATTATGAGTATTGCAATACCATAATGATTAACTTGAGTGAGAGAAGCATAGACTTGCTACAAAGAACACAGAATAGGGCAATGAGAGTCATATGTGGCGTAAGTAAATTTACACCGATTAAGGAGATGCTGAATGCCCTCCAATTCATGAATATTAGGGAAAGAATTAGGTAGAATATGTGTATACTAGTGTATAAAATGAAAATGAACTTAGTACCAAAATTTGCATTAAGAAATGTAAATTTTGAAAAGGAAACCCATAATTATAACACTACAAACCAAGAAAATATTGCAATTGGAAGAACTAAGACAGTAGTTGCGCATAAGAAAGTAAACTATATCGGGTACCAGATGTTTAACGCACTACCTAATGAGGTAAAAAGCGCAAAGGATTTGAATGAATTCAAGAGGTGCCTGAAAGTGTGTATAAAAGAGCGATGTGTGGAGTAAGGATGGCAGCGGGTATGGAATGGAATGGAATGGAATGTAATGAGTGAAATTGGATGTGATGAGGTTAAAGTTGGTGCTTCCTCTTCATATACCAATGTTTCATGTCTTTTTATATTACTTGTTATATTATTTTATATTACTTTGGCTGTTATGTTTTATAGTTATATCTAATAGCACTTATAATGCAGTTTTATTTTAGTTTTATTTTATTTTATTTTATATTATTTTATATTATATTCATTCTTATGTTACTTGATTCTGTTTGAATGTTATGCAATGTTTTATTTCATGTTACATTTGCAGATGTGTATATGGTAGCCTCTCCCTCTCCCTCTCCCTCTCCCTCTCCCTCTCCCTCTCCCTCTCCCTCTCCCTCTCCCTCTCCTTTTCACATCAGCCGCAAGACAACCAGAACATTCTCTACAGGTGGTGGACTTATTATTTACTTTTCGCGACATCATACATACTCTTCCATACAACACCTCACTTACACTCATACACACACTCACGCTCTCGTGACCGACCTCAGGGCCCGGTTCCACACAGCAGTAGTATCTCGACAACATTCGCCAAAATCGTTACACCTCTATTGTATCGCCTCCATTCTCTTTCTCTCTATATCTATCTAAAATAAACTGCACTATTCACAGCATTCTCGAGTTCTCTCTATACAGATTCTTTTTGCGAAAGAACCTAGACCAATATGAACGTCTAATCGAAAATGTAGCTGGCAAAATTAAAAAAACGGACACTATTTTGAGAGATGCCATACCAGCCAAAATCAAGTTACATGTCACACTATCTTTTTTGGCAACAGGGAGTAGTTGTCGTTCCCTACAACACCTTTTTCGAGTATCTAAACCTGCCATCTCTGCATTTGTCCCGGAAGTGCTAGACGCCATATATGACTACTTGAAGGGTTCTATTAAGGTAAGAACAACTAATGAAATACTAGACCTATATATTGTATGTGCTTTAATGAAATAATGGCTTAATTATGTCACAATTAAACTGTAAGAGTAATTACATAATATTATTAATTGTTTTCGTGTGCCTTAGATCTAAAAGTGTTACAGAGTACGTTTGTTAACACGTCACATTCTGTTGTATTGGTATAAGATGCCGGCTGATATCTTCGATTTTAGTTCGCGTGTGAGTATCGTCTTCTATTTGTAAAAATATTCTAATTATTTTAATTGTTTCAGGTTCCAGCAAGTCATGCAGAATGGGAAGAAATACAAAACGGGTTCAGTACAAGATGGAATTTCCCTGGATGTTGCGGTGCCATCGATGGGAAACATGTAGTAATTCAAGCTCCTCCACATTGTGGAAGTGAGTTTTGGAAGTATAAGGGTTCCAATAGTATAGGAAATTGGTAATATTTTTTATTATCGTTCCCCTGAGGGTTACAATCTCCCTATTCCTTCACCTTCGTACACTTTCCTTAATCTATCTTATTCTACTAAACCTAACTTAACCTACGTCTTATATCTACTCCCGCTCGCTCGCACTCTCCCCCTCCCTCCCTCGCACATCGCACGCTTCCCCTCCTCCGCTCCTCGGACCTCCGCTTCCGCACACTTCCCCATCCACTCACATTCCTTCATTCATCCCTACATTCCCCCCCACACAAATCTCTTTTTACTTCCAGCCTCTTCATCCACTCCTCCCCCTCCCCATCATCCCCCAGCACCTCTACCACCGCATTCTGCCAACCCCTCTCCACCCCCCATCCTGTACAAACCTCCCACACATGTTCCCATGTTTCCTCTCCTTGCCCACACACTCTACATCTTCTTTTCTCCTCCTCCTCCCAATATCTCCCCCCCCCCCTCATCTCATTCCCTAACCTAAATCTAGCTACCCTCCTCCACCTATCTTCCCCCCACCCTTTCTTCATGTACCCCGGTACACCCATTCCTTTCACCCTCCCATACCATTTGTTATATCTCCCCTCCCCTATTTTCCTCTACCTATCCTCTTCTTGCGCCCTTCTCTCCCTCTCCACCAGCTCCTCCCCTCTTAATTCCCCTTTTTCTCTCACCCTTTCCACCTCCTCAACCGTCCACCCTTTGTCCTTATAAAACTGCTCCCTCTCTTCCTCCCATCCCTCCAGCACCTTTCCCCTCCTCATCCTCCTCTTCATCTCCTCCCAACATTCTCTCGCCAATTCCCCCCCTTTTCCTTCCTCCAACTTTCTCTCATATCCCCATGCCCTCATCCCTGCCCCTCCTTTCATCATCCCCCTCTGCAATTCCTCCCTAACCATGTATCCCGGGGTACTACAATCCACTCCCAACACCCACTTCAAATATCTTTCGTGCAGGCCCTCCACCTTTTCCCTGCACTTCCATCCCCATACCTCCACCCCGTAACGTATTACCGCCCACACCAGCTTGTCGAACAGCCAAATTCTTCTCCCCCAATCTTTCCCACACTTCCTTTTCCCTATCCCCCACACCTGTCCCAACAACGCAGCCCCCTTCCTTACCCTCTCCTTTACATGCTCTTCCTGTCCTCCATTCCCCATCATGGTGTACCCTAAGTACTTGAACCTATGCACCTCCTCTATCTGTTTTCCCTTCCACCTCCATATCACCTTTCCCCATCTCCCCCCTCCCCTTCTACACCTCATCACCTTTGTTTTTCTAACGTTCACCTGTAACCCCTTCCCGTCCACATACTTTTCCAGCTTCCCTATTATCCCCTTCATCCCATCAACATCCTCTGCCAGCACCGCCACGTCATCCGCGTATGCCAGAGTATATACCCTCCTCTCCCCCAGCTTCACTCCCCCCACCCTCCCCTTCCCAACTCCTCATCCATGTCCGCGATCAGAAGTGTAAACAGGATTGGGCTTAACGGGCACCCCTGTCTTACCCCCCTGGCGGTCCAAAACCTATCCCCCTCCTCTTCTCCCACCCTGACCCTTCCTGTTGTTTCCCTCAACGCCTCCTCACATCTTGCCACCAGCCCTTCCCTCACCCCCCTGTCTCTCATCGCCTTTATAAGAATCTCTCTGTCCACCGAGTCGAAAGCTGCCTTCATATCCACGAACAGGATTATTAATTTCCTTTCCTTCCTCCCCACCTGCCTGTTTATGAGGTAGTTGAGTGTGTAGATGTGATCTACACATCCCACCCCCTTCCTAAAACCCGCCTGACTCGGTGGCAGTATCTTCTTCTCCTCCACCTCCAGCCTCAATCTCTCCGCCAGCACCGACGCATAGATCTTATATGCCGTCTGGGTCAGGGTAATCCCCCGATAGTCCTCCACCCTTTCCCCAGCCCCTTTCTTCAACACTGGCACCACAATCCCTTCCTTCCACCCCTCCGGCCACCCTTCTCCCCTCCATACCCTATTACATACCACCCATAACCATTTTTCCACTTCGTCCCCCCCATACTTCCAAACCTCATTTTGTATCCCATCGCTTCCCCCCGCCTTCCCGTCCTTTAAACTCCTCACCACCCTTCCTATTTCGTCCCTCCCTATCTCCCTCTCCTCCTCCCTCCCTCATCTCCTTCCCCCTCCCCACTTCACCCTCCACTCCACTCCTCCCAACAGCCCCCTGAAATACTCGTTCCATTCCTCTATCTTTATTCTCTCATTCACCCTACTTCTCCCTCCTCTCTCTCTCTATTTACCACCTTCCATACTTGCGCTTCTGTTCTAACCCCCTCCAGTTCCCTTTCCCAACGTTCCACCTCCTTCTTTCTCTTTTCCTCGCATAACCTTCCATAACCCCTTTTCCTTTCCCTGTACACCATCCCATCCCCCCCCCTCCCTTCTCCACTTTCTCAACTCCTTCCTCACCTTACTCTTCTCCTCTCTACACTCCTTATCCCACCAACCTTCCCTCCTCCTCACCTCCCCCCTTTCACCACCGATTTCCCCACCGCCCCCTTTATTCTTTCCTTCAGCTCTCCCCACTCCTCATCCACACTCCAATCCCCCCCCCACTCTCTTCCCAAAGTTCCTCACAAACTCCCTTCTCCCCTCTTCCTCCTCTCCTTCCCCCCTCCCCACTTTTCCTCCTATCTATGTTGCCCCCCCCCTCTCTCTCCCCTCACCCAGACAATCAGTGGTTGGTGATCCGAGTCTACCCTTGTTACGTGCCGGTTAATTTTTCCAAATTCATTTCTAAATTTTACTAATTTTTACAGTCATTTCGCAGATGTTCTCTATTGATCCAACCGCTTAGCGTGTTATGGGAATTTCCCTCGATCAATAGTCGATTATCTGTAGATATTCTTAATAGTGTTTGACTTATTTCTGATTTAATTCTGTTTGAAGCTTGTCACGCCACGGTATATTCTCATGAAAGATTATTGTCAACGATCTTTCAACGCTGTCGACGTTCTTGGAATGCGCGTTGTGATAAGCCTTCCGAGGCATTGTAGTAGACTACTTTTTATTCGGTTCTTCTTTCCTTTCTTCCTCGTTAAAATTTTATTACAGAATCATTGACATCTGATCCAACCGCTTAGCGTGTTATGGGAATTTCCCTCGATCAGTTGTCAATGATCTGATATAGTATAATAACCGATTTATAATTGTTACGCCACTGCGTTACTTCCATAAGAAAACCTTTCGTCAGCATCAACGTTCTTGGAACGCCGGATGTGATAACATTCAAAACCCTAAGCACTGCGAGGCTGGGAACGGTCCGGGGTGACGACGGTTGGGCCCGTGTGTACGAAATGCATGCTCAGCAATTTGACTCTCTTTGTTCAAAGTCCCAAGTGCTCGGGGCTGCCCTGCGAACGCTCGACACAGTCGGCTGTTAAGTCGCATAGTGCGTGGTCGATCTGTCCGAGGGACATAACTATTCTTTAAAATAGTCTTGAGCCGGAGTTCCCGTGTATCTTGTAGTGCGTGGAAGGACTCAGTCCCCGTAAAAACTTATATACATATATATTTCTGCATTTTTTCATCAAAATTTATCATCTTACGACAGTCGGCTGTTAAGTCGCATAGTGCGTGGTCGATCTGTTCGAGGGACATTACTATTCGATAAAATAGTCTTGAGCCGGAGTTCCCGATTATCACATAGTGCGTGGAAGGACTCAGTCCCCGTAGAGACTTGTATATTCTTGCGTTTTTCAATAATACTTTTGCGTTTATATATTATTTGTTTTAACACCGTTTTATTTAGCCAAATATTAATATTCTCGCGCTTAATTATAATATATAGTGAACTATTTTGACAATCGTGTGTGTTGTGCGACACTCCTGCGCTTCACCATCTTAGACGCGGGACCCTCCAAGTCGTACAGAGCCAGAGCCAGAGAGAGAGAGAGAGAGAGAGAACTTGAAAGTAAGCCGCAGTACAAATTAACAATCTCTTGTACAGAGTTGGTGAGTGATTCGATCTGTCATGATATTGTACGGAGGCAGCAGCTGATTCAACCATTTAATTGGTTATGGGTTTTCCCTCAATTAGCTGCTACTTTCCCTTCGGCGTGTGACGCGTTTTAAAAATTGGCTTGTTTCGCGTAATGTAAATTATAACCAAATCAATTATACAAATAACTCGAGCGAATGTACAAAATTAACAACAATAGACACGATTATTGATCCAACCACTTAGTGGGTTATGGGGTTTCCCTCGATCAATTATTGTTCATCCGTTATTTGTTCACCATACAACGTTGTCGTTCACATTCAATTGCGACTGAATCAAATCCTTGTAAACGAGTCTAGGATTTTACATAATTTGACTTTTTATATATAATTTGGCATAACACGAATCCATGTAATTTTCCCAATTTTGTACCACCTTTCAAAACTCCTTTATATATTTCTTTTTGTAATACATGGTATATTATTCCTTAATTTGTCTAATTTTGTTTCGAACCACCTTCACCAAAGTACCACATCCCGATTGGACAACCTGTATAGGTTGTAGACAAAAGCCGCGCCCCAAAATAATCCTGATTTTTGCGTATGTCAAAATTATAAAATCTCTTTAAATTCGTTAAGAGTTACGTGAGTAAATCAGACTCAACCGCTCGGTCTCTTTTAAAATTAACGCCCTCACGTAACACCCTCTCTCCTACTTTTAACCTTTCCACTTTCTCCCACGTATCTTCATTTCCAATGACATAATCTATCACCGTACTTGTCTTTCCTCCTGTAAATGTCCACTCCCCCTGTTCATCCCCCTCAATCCCTCCATTTAAAATACTCCATCCCCTTTCCTCTATGTACCCGCATAGCCTCCTCCCGTCACCATTCACCTCCTTATCCTTCGACCTCCTACTTCCGCATCCCCCTCCCTCTTCCTCATCCCCTCCCATCACCCACCCGCCCTCCTCTCCGGTCCTCGCGTTAAAGTCACCTCCTATCATCACCCTCACTCCCCTCTCCCTCTCCTCCATCCATTCCCCTATGTCCTCCAGCTTCCTCTGCAAATCTCCATTCACGTAAACCCCCACTATCCTCCACCATTCCCCCCCCCCCCATCCTAATTTTTTTTCATCATAATCCCCTCTTTCCCTCCTACCTCCTCCACTTCCACCTCCATCCCTTTCCTCACCCTCATTAACATCCCTCCCATCGCTCTACCCCTCTTCTTCTCCCTCCGCGCCCATTGCCTGTCCCACACATACCCTCTCGGCAGTCTTCCTTCCACCTTCCTCCACCCCCCCCCCTCCTCCATCCACGTCTCCGACATCACCACCACGTCCCACTCCTCCAAACCATTCCAGAACTCCCCGTCCTTGCTCCTCAATCCCGCCACATTCCAGAATGCTACCTTGTACCCACTCGCCTCCCCCCTCCCCCTTTTCCCTTTTCTCCCCCCTTTCCCTTATCTTTCGTTTCCCTGCTCCTCAACCCATCTTTCTCTCAATTCATCCCACTTTCTCATCTGCCCATTTACCCAGATCTTCATATATCCCACCTGAACCTTCTTTCCTCCTTCCCTCTCCCTCTCCGCCTCTCTTTCTACCTTCCACCTCGTTTTCCTTTCTTCCTCCGTCATATCATCATCAATCCTTTCCCTCCTGCCTCTCAGTCTTTTCCTCGCCTCCAACACCTTTATCTTCTCCTCCCTCCCCGTTAGCTTCACCAGAACCACCCCTCCCCCTTCCTTTCCCCTTCCCCCAACCCTTCTTACCTCTCTTATCCCCCCCTCCCGCATTCCCATCGTTGTCCACAACTTCTTCACCTCCTTCTCCTCCTCCCCTCCCTCCGCCCTCAACCCCCTTATCACCACATTATTCCTTCTCTCTTCCCTCTCCCTCCTGTCTTGCCTTAGCTCCATCTTTCTTATTCTCAGCCGACATTCCTCCACATCCTCCCCCTCCCCCTTCTCCAAACTATCTCTCCCTTCCTTTTCCTTTTCCCATTTCTCTATCTTCCCTATCATTCCAATAGTATAGGTTTAATGGCAATTGTCGATCACGATTATTGCTTCCGATACATAAATGTGGGAACAAATGGAAGGAACTCTGATGGCGGAATTTTCAGAAACTGCTCTATATTTCAAAAACTTGAAAACCATATGTTGCCAGCAAGTGGATTTTTAGTAGGAGATGATGCTTTTCCCCTAAAAACGTATTTATTAAAACCTTATTCGCATAGACCCTTGAGCAATGAACAAAAAATATTTAATTATAGATTATCCAGGGCACGTAGAATAGTTGAGAATGCTTTTGGTATTCTGGCATGTAGATTCTAAATATTCCAAAAACCCATAACAACTCGAGTACATGTAACTGATAAGATTATTCGTACTGCATGTGCTTTGCTCAATTGGTTAAGAATAACAAGTGGTAGGGCATATTTTCAAAGAGGCAGTGTTGAAGAAGATGTGGATAGAGGGGTAATTACGGAGGGTACATGGAAACGGGAAATTCCATCACTAATGCCGAGTATCCAAAAATCGGTTCGAACCATGCAGCTAGGTTAGCAAAACAGTTAAGAGAAAGATACAACCCACTATTTTTCTCATGATGGAGCAGTTCCATGGCAAAATATAATGATTTACTGAGATTTGCAGTTTCGTTGTATATTTTCTTAATTTAAATCAGAAGAATAGATTTAGAAAAAACAAAATTAAATAAAGTAATAAAATATACTTTCATTATCGTATGCTTTCGTTTTATCAGCATCCTATTTACTGAGATTTGCAGTTTCGTTGTATATTTTTTTAATTTAAATCAGAAGAATAGAATTAGAAAAAACAAAATTAAATAAAGTAATAAAATATACTTTCATTGTCGTATGCTTTCCTTTTATCACCATCCTAGTAGATGGACTGAAATTCTTTGAGCGATGTTATGTTGAACTCGTATATATTGTCCACTCCCATTTCCGCTCTTTCTGGCTCTCTCACTCTCTCATTTGTAACAATTTCATATATATTTATAACAATTCCTGAACTATGTGCTATTCTTTTGCCGCATCGATTTTCGGTTATTTTGTTATGTATTGTATTGGATAATAAAATTCTTTACCGATCAAATATGGATAAATTTATTATCTAGAAATTATGAAATATTCAGTTTATGTGGTGCGCTATTTTTTTCCGCGGCCTGTATGACACGGACGCAACGCTCTTACTCCATTGTTTTATTCTTCGCGATTTTGTTTCAAAAGGATCAGAGTGAAAATCGAGACACAGAGAGAGAGAGAGAGAGAGAGAGAGAGAGAGAGACAGAAAGCTCAAAACGTCGTTGAAGAATAGACGTAGGTACGGAAACGGTAGTAATGGAAAAGTGGAGCTCAAAAATAACAGTTCAATTTATTAATTTCTGTAAATCACATGAGTGTTTATGGAATTTTAAATCCACGCATCATAAAAATAAACATAGGCTCTGTTTGTTTGTATGTATGTTTGTTCAGTTCAAATCTAGAAACTCAATGTGATCCCACTTCTAACTATTCAATAGACTTGAACTTTACAGGTATACGTACTTTCGATGACAATACAAAATTATGAAGAAAAAGAAACAGCCCCAGGGGTTTAAAAAATTACCTAGTCATTAATAAATATAATCCATAACCACAAATCCAAACGACTTGGAATCAGCCTATAACCGCAAATCAAATCAAATTAATCGCAATGAAATCAGGATGTAACGGTTACATGCTGATTTCAGGGTATGAGCCTACACGCACACTACTAGAGTTTTCTCCATCTGTGACATGCCCGCAACGTCATTGGTTTCGAGCATCCCCTTCCACGCGAGCTTTGGAAAACGCGATGAATGCTCGTAATACCGGACCGCCTATCTGAGCATCCCTGATCTACAAGAATGCTTACAAAAGGAAAGCACACGATAATGTAAGTATATTTTATTCCTGTAATATTAAGTACTAATTTGTAAGTACATTTTTATTTTATTACTTTATTTATTTTATTTACTAAATAATACTTCCCGGCCCGCCGGATACCCGGGCAACCGGACATTACACGGGGTAACTTCAAGCAATTAAATGTAATATTGTCTGTGGTATTGTCTGATGTTAGCCGAAAATGGTAGAACAATACAACATTCAATGGCTTGAAGTTCATTCCGGGTCCACGGATATGTTCTTCTGATTCAAATTAAGAAAATATACAACGAAAATTACTGCAAACCTCAGTGAATCATTACATTTTGCTATGAAACTGCTCCATCATGAGAAAAATATTCAACAGTTTCTGAAAATTCCGCCATCAGAGTTCCTTCCATTTGCTCCCACATTTATGTATCAGAAACAATAATCGTGATCAACAATTGTCATTGAATCTATACTATTAGAACCCTTGTAGTTCCAAAACTGACCACCACAATGTAGAGGAACACCGCAACATCCAGGAAAATTTCATCTTGTACTGAAGTTATTTTGTGTAACTTTTCATTCTGCATGACTGGCTGAAACCTGAAACGATTAAAATATAATGAATATTTTCACAGATAGAAGACGATACTCCCACACGGATTGAAGCAGAAGGTGTCAGCTCTGTCAGCGAAGGATTACAACCCATTGACGAACCTGTATGTAGACCCAGGAAGAAATCCAAGGCAATAATTCGTGCGGTAGACAATTTAAAGTCGTTGCATCGTTCAATAATGTCCGAACCCATCGAAGATGTGCTCGATATATTCAGGAAGAGTGTTGCAATGCAACTTAAAAAGCTTAAGAAGCAAAAAGAGTTTTACGTGCTCAATGCCATATCCAGAGCATATTAACTGATTGTGAGTATGGCATTGCGGACCTGAAAGAAAGGAATACTAACACTTCAACAGACTTTTACGCATATAGAAGTCAAGATGAATGTTTAATTAGTACACCAATGACATCGTCTGCAGGTGTTGCAACCTATTTGGAACCTGATTATACCACAACAGAAAGTGACGTGTTGACAAACACACTTTTGAACACTTTTACGCCTAATATAAACATAAACAATTAATATTATGTAATTACACTTACTGTTTAATTGTAACTTAATTAAGACGTAATTAACTATATATAATTTTTTTGATCTCCTTTGGTGTTTAAAGTGTTGTTCCCCTGAAGTATTATTTCATTAAAGCACATATAATTTACGGGGGCCTGGCATTTGATTACTTCGAGAAAGATATTGTAGGGAACAAAAACTGTTTCTTGTTGCCAAAAATTAAAGTAATTTGTAAATTAATTCTGGCTGCTATGGTATTTCTCAAAAGAGTGTATGACTTTTGAATTGTGTCAGCTACATTTCGCAATAAACTTTAACCGCATGCCGATTTGTTCTATGTTCATTCTCATAAATAATCTATATTCCGTTGCATCTTCGGTTTCTAAAAATCCAATTATACGACAAACGTGCATCTCGAGCACGCATTCCCCACGCACGCGTAACAATCTAACCATAATTTTAGCATGTGCTCGGTCTCGATCACGTTGCAAGAGGTTTTTGAAAAACTTAAGAAACTGGACTTTAGGAAAGGGCCGGGATTTGATGATATTCCTCCGATTTTTCTTCGTAACTGTAGCTATGCCTTAGCTAGGCCCCTATGGCTTATTTTTAATGCCTCACTTGAACGAGGGGAGTTTCCGGCTCACTGGAAAACTAGTCTTGCCTCGCCGGTTTTCAAGTCGGGTGACAGGTCTGATATTGGTTGTTATCGACCAATATCTAAGATCTCCATTCTGCCTAAGGTCTTCGAGGAAATTGTTGTTGATAAACTTACTCCGTTAGTTACAAGTATATTATGCGAGCAACAACATGGCTTTCTGCCAAAGAGATCGACGGTAACCAACCTTGGAGTATACCACTGCTTTGTATCTGAAGCGCTAGAGGAGAGACTGCAGGTGGATACGATTTACACTGATTTCAGTAAAGCATTCGACAAGGTGGACCACGGTATTCTTGTTTCAAAATTGCCCTCCTGTGGTTTAAGCCATTACTGACATGGATAACGAGTTATGTTTCTTGTAGGAGGCAAATAGTCAAGGTTGTGAATAGCCTTTCTGAGCCAAAGAGTGTCTCCTCTGGTGTTCCTCAGGGTTCGCATCTTGGTCCCCTTTTGTTCAATCTGTTCATCAATGATCTTGTATATGTATATCAAAACTCTAATTTCTTATTATATGCTGATGACCTTAAGATTTTTAGAACCATACATGATGTGCAGGATGTGTCTGATTTGCAGGATGACTTAAAAAGATTTGAGCGATGGTGTGATGATAATAGTATGATACTCAATATGGAAAAATGTTTTTGCATGAGATCATCACGTGCGAATAACTTGATCGATTTTGAGTATAAGTTGGGTAACGAAGTCATTGCAGATGTGGAGGAGATTGTTGACCTCGGCGTCACCTTTTCTAAATGCCTTAATTTTAATAAGCACTATGAAAATGTAACGGGAAAGGCGTTGAGGACCCTTGGTTTTGTATTTAGATTCGCGAAACATTTTAAGAATAGGGATTCATTAAAGCTTCTCTACACTTCTCTGGTACGGCCTCACCTCGAGTACGCGTCCGTGATCTGGAATCCTAGGCACAAAGTTTATATTAATCTTTTTGAGAGAGTTTCGCATAAGTTCCTGAGGTCGGCTGCCTGGGTTTTGGGGAGTCCGATGGCATTCTCTGACCATGACTACGGTCCGATTCTTCGTGACTTCAATCTTAGGCCGCTTTCTCAAAGAAGGCTTAAATCAGGTATGCTCTTTTTGTACAAAGTATTCCATAACCGAATAGATTGTGCTGACTTGCTATGTAGATTAAAATTTTATGGCCCGAGCAAATATCTCCGCTCTGGACCTGTGTTTGATTTCAGATTGCCGTCATATGCTCATCATACGGCTGATCCCATAAATCGGGCCATGTGTGAATTCAATGATCATTTCTTGAACATCGATTTGTTCTCATGTACAATTAGTAACTTTCACGTTTTGCTGCAAAGGGCTGTGTTGGATATATGCGCAGGTGTGACTGTGTGATACACTGTTTTTGTTTTTGTTTTTGTTATGTTTACTGTTTTAATTGAAACGGGTTTGTCCCGTTTACTAGAGTAATAATAATAATACTAATAATAACAATCAATTCATTTACAGCAATCTAATAATTTTTCTATCCAATTCTGAAGGGAGGGGATACTCGGCCTAGAGAATAGAAGCCGCTTCTAATATGCTACAATATGCGTTCAGACGGAGTCCGTACTCTGCCCAGTACACTCATTCGCCGAGTTGCTCGCCGAATTCCTCGGCCGAGTGCTAGAATATGCGTTCAAACTGGGTAAGTTTTCGGCCCAGAAGGCTCACTCGGCCGAGTCACTCGTCAGGTGTAAACCCAGCATTACAGAGCACTACCAAGCATAGAGCTATATTCCAACTGGAGTGTAAGCTGAAGTAAGTGAAAGTACAGGCGACGGCGCGTCGTGGGAAAAGGAAGACAGGGGGAGAAGTTATCCTTCTTCTTCCTACTATCTCTCTCTCTACCTGTACTATCCTATAGTAGATTTGCGTGTAGTGGGGGTATCAATAGACACGGTAGTGTCTCGCGCCAAGTATATATAGGTATATGCGCAGCGCGAGACACAGAGTGTATGTATTACGCCACGACTCGCTATTCTGAACCCCGAGATTTCCGAATCTCAATAACGGCTGATCCGATTCGATCTTGAATGGTCTTAATGGATAGCCTGGGTTTGATTTACATAAGAAAAGTGTCTTCGTTTTGTTCCTACGTGCCTTATGAGCTGAGATATTTTGTTGTAAAGTGGCAATTTGCCGAATTTCATGTTCGTAAAATTAAGATCGTCATCGTCATCGTCCTACACTTTAGGCAAGAGGGGGTGAGGAAAAATGTCTCTCAGGCACGTCGTTCATTGGATGCGGGTTCGGCCGATCGTGTAACAAATTTTGTTGTGACGTGACAGCTACACAGAGATATACAGGGTGATCCTGGAGCCACTGGACTCAAAGGGGTGCCGCCCGGCACCCCGTGGCCGAGGTCAGTTCCCCGTGGCCGAGATGAACCCCCCGTGGCGAGGACCATCCCCAGCAATGCCTCACCGAATTTTAGGGCTTCGATTCTCGAAGGGGTTGGAATAAATTAAGAACTTGAGAAATGTCCAGATTTTCCGCAATTTCTCATCAGATCTTTGGGAAAAACGACGCCAATCGATTCCTTATGTTTCGCCGATGAAACTCACACCAAGAACGACGTAATTCGGAGCACAATGACGGAAATTTCATGAAAAAACGAATTATACCATTTGAAGCTGTCTTCGTTAAAAATTTGCATGAAATTTGGTACGACCTTCATCGGAAAAACATAAGGAATCCATCGGTGTCACTTCCATATCGATATTATGAAGATAAGTATTTCTTAATACGCTGTAATGAATATTTCACCCTCGACTGCGGTGTGCCAACCTCGATTCGCTGCGGTCGGCCGGGATTTATACCTGTTTCAGAAAAACTGCATTCTTTATTCTACATCGTATCGATATGGAAGTGACACCGATGGATTCCTTATGTTTTTCCAATGAAAGTCGTACCAAATTTCATGCAAATCGGACTATTTTTAACGAAGAGAGCTTCAAATGGTATAATTCGATTTTTCATGAAATTTCCTTCATTGTGCTCCGAATTACGTCGTTCTTGGTGTGAGTTTCATCGGCGAAACATAAGGAATCGATTGGCATCGTTTTCCCCAAAGATCTGATGAGAAATTGCGGAAATTCTGGACATTTCTCAAGTTCTTAATTTATTTCAACCCGTTCGAGGATCGAAGCCCTAAAATTCGGTGAGGCATTGCGGGGGATGGTCCTCGCCACGAGGGGTTCACCTCGGCCACGAGAGGTTCACCCCGGCCACGGGGAGCTGACCTTGGCCACGGGGTGCCAGGCGGCATCTATTTGAGTCCAGAGGCTCCAGGATCACCCTGTATCTAAAGACGCGGCAGCGTCTCGACGCCAAGTACATGAAAAACACCCTACAGGTCGATGTCGCTACCGTGTACCTTTACTCGTCGCAGAGCCTCTCTAACCTAATTCTGATATTTATACATTAATATCTCATCACGCCTGCAATACCCACACAGCACAACGTCTGGCAGTCTTAAAGACGTCTTTAAGACCCACACGTTGTGCTGTGTGGGTATTTTGTAAATTTAAAGGAATTTTTCTTATGTAAACCGCATATCGGCTTTCGAACAAGACCAATTTCAATAAAATCGATCCACGCATGACAGAGATATCGTAATATCGTTTCATGGATCGGTCAGTTCCGATAAGGTTTTTCTCCTTCTTCTCCAAGAAATTTTTCGTCAACATAATACGTATATACGCGTTACACACACACCTTCAGCCAACACATGTTCGTTCTTCTTTCGTCGACTCTCGGGATTATTCGGCAGGGATCGTCGTCCGTCATTGTACATACATACTTATATATACTATTTTGAATTTTATAACCTACCAAGTGCTAAATGTCAAATAAAGTAAGTTGTCCGAATTTGGAATGTCACGAGTTTTTACACTACATAGGAGACTGAATTATTATCTCAATTAACAAGGTAAGTCGCCAAATTTTTTTTAATAGATTTCTTATGTAGAGTCGCAGACTTGGAAGTTGTCCGGAGATGGTTCGACTGAGAAGCATCTCCTTTCTGATGTAAAAAGGAACGATTTTCTTTTTCAGACTCAAGTGAAATACTTATTTATTTGGCAAATAATACAAGAAACGCACGAGCACATGGCTCCTTCTCGGAAGAACAACGAACGGAAGAGTAAAGGTGGTCGCCCACTAGGCCGAACGGAACCGAAGCGAAGTTCGTCGGCGCTCTTCTATCATATGGGCGATGCATGGTCCCTGCTGTTCTATCATATGAGCGATGCGTGGCTGTCGCGCTTCGGTTCGCTTCCGTTCGGCCTAGTGGGCGACCACCTTAAAAGCGCGGGACAGCTTCCTTTGTTCTACAAGCAAGCAGTCTCCAAGGTTGCCAACTGCAAACCATTGCCAACGTACAAAATAATCTTATTGGTTTTCTTCACACTTTCACACAAGTTTCTGGAAATTTGTACCATGCATGTACAAAATAATATATATATTGTAACAAATTGCATTGCTTTTAAATTGCTAGATATTTTTATAACAGCAATTTAGAGTTTTTATGTAACGTTTATATTATATATTATAGAAATGAAGGGAACGCACAGGACACCGATAAAAATGACGCACAGGCTTGGATGGATAGAAATGAAGGGAATGCACAGGCGTGGAGGTTGTCCGGAGAAGAATAGATAGATAGACAGAGCATCTTGCTTCGCACAAGTTTATGGAAAGTGAGATAAGGTAAATCGACAAAATTATAAGCATACTAAACTAATTTTATTTATATTTGTAAAGTATGTGCGCCGCCCGAGATCCCCGATCGACACACAGGCAACCTTGGAGGGCATTGCGTCGCGGCATCGTGCGCTTTTGCTGAACTTCGTTTGTTTTTATGCGACGGCGTCGGTCGCTACCGAACGCGAGACGACGAGTAGTCGCTGCCGAATGCCCAACCGGCATGTATACGCATGTATTCAATAAACGTTTACAAATTCAGAAGTGGGATTCCACCAGTGCTATGTTAACACGGGGTTCGTAAATCGTATACGATTTGTCGATTAATACCATTCTGACATTTGATGTGAAACAGTTTGACAGTGTCTCGTGTGACGCGATAACGTTTTGCGTGTTTTCTCTGTGTGAAGTTCTTGGATTCAGACGAGAAGTTTAGGAAAGATTCTGTGTCTGTTTTGCGAGGAATATGGCCCCCCGGAAGAATTCAACTCAGTTTACGGTCGAGCAACTGAAGGAAATACTTAGAGACTGGGGAATTTCCTCAACTGGCAATAAAGCCGAATTAATAAGAAGGCTGGATGAGGCTGATCCAAGCGGTAAATGGAGAGAAGGACGTCCAAATTGCGGAGAAAGGCAGAGTATCGGCACAGGTGAAGAAGCGGAAGGACCGAGCAACCTCCCGATGGACGAGGAGACGTCTGCTCTGCGACCTGAAGCACCTGCTTGGGGACAAGAAATTATTCTGGATGAAGCTTTACGTAGAGAGGTGGAATCATTACGCAAAGAGAAAGAATTGTTAGAACGGGAACTTCGGCTGCAACGACTCGAAAGCAGGAGAGACAGCTCAACTGTACGACCTAGCGCAAGTATTAAGAATATTGGTGAGCTGCTTAGTGACTTCGAAGGCGGAGATACATTTGAAAGATGGGAGAAGCACTTGTTGGAGTTAATTCGGAGTTACGAATTGGACAACAAAATGGCGAAGATTTTAATTGGCACGAAATTAAGAGGAAGAGCACTCGAATGGTTTCATTCTCGATCAGAACATGTAGCAATGGATGTGGACACCTTATTGGCACGCATGTCTGATATGTTTGACCATCGATCAAGTCAACTTGATAGGAGGAGAAAAGTCGAACAGAGAAAATGGCAGACCAACGAACAATTCAGTGATTATTATTATGACAAATCAATTCTGGCCAGTAAAGTATCCGTAAACGAGGAAGAACTGATACAGTATCTCATCGAAGGCATACCACATAGGGTTCTGCGTAATCAGGCACGCACCCACAACTTCTCGACGGCTGCATCTTTCTTGGACGCTTTCAAGAAGACTAGGCTTTGTTCGAAATCAAAATCGTCGCCCGAACGGCGCGCGGACGAAAATCAGAAATTGGACAATACAAAGACTGCCGATTCTCAACCGAAAAATGACCGCGCAGCAGAACGCGCACCCAGTAGATGCCAGAATTGCTATAAAACGGGCCACTCATCGAAGGACTGCAAACTACCCAAGAGGCAGAAAGGATCATGTTTTAACTGTGGGGAAATGGACCACTCAGTGAAGGATTGCAAGGCACCCAGGAAGCCGAAGGGATCATGTTTTAACTGCGGAGAAATGGGCCACATGGTTAAGGACTGTCCGAAGAAGAACGATCAAATCAACCACGTACGAGAAGAAGCGACGGTGGAAGACGATTTTCAGAAAAACATTTGCTATGTCATAAGCGACGGTACGGTAAATCGTGAATTGTATCTCAATACGCTCCTGGATACAGGCAGTCCGGTAAGTTTTATAAAAGAAAAATTTATTGGCGGTAAGTTTGGCAAGGTCTCTGGTGTTGACCGGAATAAATTCTTCGGCATAAACTGTTCTGAGTTGCGAGTTAAGGGTACTGTTGAAGCAAAAATAATTTTTAATGGTATCACTCGAAATAATGTATCGCTTTTTATTGTGCCGGATAATACAATGGCGACTTCTGTGGTTTTGGGTCGTGACGTGTTGAAACTATTCGAAATGAGACTCTTAAAAGAAAACAATGAGGATGCGGAACCTGAGTCAGACGCGGTTATGGATATAATGAACATTAATGTAGGTGAAGCGCAGACGAGCGAGGCGGAATCGCTTGTGATTAATTCAGATATTTCGTATGATAAACAGACTGAACTCAAGCAATTATTTGAAAAGGAATACACGAAAGCTACAAGACCAAGTGAACCAAAGGTTAAAATGGAACTAAGTCTTAAATTGCGAAATCACAAGCCGTTTCACTTTGCACCGCGTAGGTTGTCGTTTACCGAGAAGAGTGAAGTTCAAAAAATATTGGACGATTTACTTGTGCGTGGTATCATCCGCCCTAGTGAGTCTGATTATGCGTCACCAATTGTTGTCGTAAGAAATAAGAAAAGACTCCGTAGACTGTGTGTTGATTTCCGATTTTTAAACCTACTTATTGAACGAGACTGTTACCCTTTACCACTCATAGAAGACCAACTCAATGTCTTAAGCGACAAGAAATATTTTACTCCCTTGGATTTGAAAGATGGCTTTCATCATAAAAAAGTTGCTGAAGACTCCATCAAATATACGGCATTTGTTACACCACAAGGGCAGTTCGAGTACCTCCGAATGCCTTTTGGTTTAAAGACAGCACCTTTGAAGTTTCAACGGTTTATAAATGAAGTGTTAAACGAACTCATTAGATCTGGCGATATTGTAACCTACCTTGACGATTTTTTTATTGTTACGCGTACGTTGGAACATCATTTTGTAATTTTGAAGCGTGTATTCATATTGCTTTGTGATAATTTATTAACATTAAACATTGCGAAATGCCGATTCTTGCATACTGAGATTCAATATTTGGGTTATGTTTTCGCCAGGTGCGAAAATTAAAATACGCCGGCAACAGATGGATGAGCGGGAAGGAGATTTAACAGCATGACTCTCGTAGAGACTGGCACAATATATTTTCCAGTGGTCAATTTGGCCACTGGACGTCACAAACACCAATACAATGAGACAGCACACTATAATACAAAACGCGTGGGCGTTCAACGACAGTGGGTCGCGATACAGAAATACTCGTTGGCGCAGTGGGCGCAAAGAACGAAGCAAGTGCGTGCGTGCGTGTCACGGCTCTGAGACCTTTGAACTAACGGTCGCCGGGCGAGCGCTTTGAAAAGACGGTTGACGACGGAGGCGTAAACAAACGAATTCATCGGCATCAGCTGGCGTTGGCGCTCCTCGTACGAGAGCGTGTGGTCTTGCACGACGCGATGAAGATGGTGTTTCGCGCTTTTGACCCCGGCTTCCCACAAACCCCCGAAATGCGGAGCGGCGGGGGGGATGAAGGACCATTGAATCTCTTCCGCGCCGGTGAACGCTGTAACCTCCGGGGATTCCACTGCGCCGCGAATCGCAGCTCCGAGATCCCGGGCGGCGCCCGTTGTCGCTGTGCATACGACTGGGCCGACCGCGCCTGGACACGAAACGCTGAAACGCGGCGAGGAAACTCGCCGAGGTGTAGTCCGTGACGAGCTCCAGATGCACGGCGCGGGTCGACAGACACACGAATAACGCGATATACGCCTTGTGGGCTCGGTACCCCCGGCCCTTTCCCGGACGCGTCATTATGGGTCCAGCATAGTCGACTCCGGTCTGATCAAGCGGCCGAGCCGGCGATACTCGCGCAGCAGGGAGGTCGGTCATGATCTGCTTCCCGGTGGTCGCCCGATGGCGGACGCAGATGGTACAGCGGTGCACTGTCGCACGAACTAAGTCTCGCGCGCGCAGCACCCAGAAGTTGCCCCTCAGAACACTGAGCGTGAGCTGGGGCCCACCGTGCAGTGCCCTGAGGTGCGCGTGTTGAATTATTAATCTGGCGATGTGGTGCTCCGGGAGAACGATCGGATGTCGCGCGTCGTAGGGAAGCAAAGCATGGCTCAATCTCCCCCCCACGCGAACCAGGCCGTCGTCGTCGACGAACGGAGTCAGCTGGCGAAGTGGGCTCGAACGACGAACTGGTTGTCCCAGCTTGATCGCGGCGATGTCATCGCCGAACACCGTGCTCTGGAGCCACCGAATCCACCAGACGCGGGCCCCCCGAAACTCCGGTACGCGCGATTCCCCGTTGTCCGAGACCCCCCCACCCCGTCGACGCGCCAAGCGCTGGATGCGCGCCGTGACCCGAAGAAGTCGAGGCCAGGAGGAGCAAGAATATGGGAGCGGATCTAACGGATTGAGGGGCGGCGCGGCGACAACGTGGGCCGTCGCCGTACGCGCTTCCTCCTCCATGGGCCGCGAGTTGTCCGGCTCAGGCGACGCCGGCCACTCTGAGGGCGCTCCCGAAAGCCACAGAGGCCCCCCCCCCCCTCCACCAGAGGTCGTGACGCAGCAGGTCGCGGGGATGCATGCCCAGAGAGGCGCAATCGGCCGCGTTGTCGAGCGTCGGGACATGCCTCCACGTGGCCGCTGGAATCAAGGATTGGATTTCCGCCACCCGATTCGCAACGAATACCTTCCAGTGCGAAGGGTGCCGCTGTAACCAATCGAGCACCACTCGCGAGTCCGTCCAGGCGTGCAGCGCCGCAGAGGGCCAAGGGGCCTCGGACGCCACCCGTTGCAAAAGGCGGGCAAGTAACGCGGCGGCACATAGCTCGAGGCGCGGAATGCTGACTGTCTTGACCGGCGCAACCTTGGTTTTGGCGACTAGTAAAGTGGTATGGGCCCCGCCCTGGCCCCGCCGACCGATCCGAGCGTAAACTACCGCGGCGTATGCTCCCGACGACGTGTCGGCAAACCCGTGCAGCTCACATCCGACGGTGGAGGCGTCCAGCCCGCACCATCGGGGAATGCGCGCCGACTCCAGGAGGGGAAACGCAGCAATGTGACCTGTCCACTTCTCCAACAAATCCGACGGAAGAGGAGCATCCCACTCCGCTCCTCGCAGCCACAGGTCCTGTAGCATGATTTTCGCGACTACCACCGCCGGCGATACCCAGCCGAGCGGGTCATACAGGCGTGCCGCCACCGACAGGACGGTGCGCTTCGTTGTCGCGGGGGCGGAAGGGGGCGCTATCCTATAATGAAAGACGTCTTCCTGGGGGGACCACTGGATCCCCAAGACTGCGTAGGATTCCTGTCCGTCCGGCGCAGAGGGCGCCGAAGACGCGACAGTAGCACCGGGCCCAGCTTCGGGGCTTAACGAGGGGTGATTCGCCGCCCACTTCCGCAACACGAACCCGCCGCGCGCGAGCATAGCGCAGAGCTCATCGCGTTCCGCGAGAGCAGACGCAACCTCGTCCGAGCCGAATAGCACGTTATCGACGTAGAAATTGCTCTCGAGGAGGCGCCGCCCGCGCGGATACTCCCCCCCCCCCCTTCGTCGATGGCGAGCTGCTGCAGGACACGCTGGGCGAGGTAGGGCGCGACGGCAGTGCCATACGTGACTGTTTGCAGTCGAAAGGTCGACGGCACGGCTCCGGGGTGCCGATGCCACAACACACATTGGGACACACACTCCGCGTCGCTCGGGTTCCCGCGGATTTGACGGTACATCTTCTCGATGTCGGCCTTGAGCGCGAATCGAGGGAGGCGCCACCGGAGGAGGATGGTAACAATATCCTGCTGTAATTTCGGCCCGATCAGCAGGTGATCATTGAGCGATGTCCCGTTGGACGTCGGGCTCGAAGCGTTGAACACAACGCGTAGTTTCCCGTCCGACGCTCGCACCACCGGGTGGTGTGGGAGATACACGCGCGTGGTCTTAGCTCCGGGGACAAGGGCAGGCGATACTTCCTCCATGTGGCCCAGGTCCTCGTACTCAGTTAAGAATGCCCAATAGGCCTTTTCCAACGGCGCGTTCTGCGCCAACCGTCGATCGAGGGATCGGAGCATTGCGGTTGCGCGTGGGAGGGACGCGCCGACATCGAGAAGAGGCCCGTCTTTAAAAGGAAGCCGCACGACATACCGACCGTCCGCCTGCCGCGAGTGCGTTGCCCGAAAATGCTGTTCGCACCGCTCGTCGTCCGGCGAGAGCGATGCCGGAGCTTGCGTTTCCTCGAGCTCCCAGAAACGCTTGAGCAGCTCATGGAGTCGATCGTCGTCAGCTGCAGCTTGGGTTTCGACATGATTCACCACACTCGAGGAAGGCGAACGACCGTCGGCCCAGACACGATCCACCCAAAGATCGTCTCTTGGGCGATAAGGGCGGAGGGGCTGCCACGGCGCAGCCCTGGCAGTAAAATAGCGCCGAAGTAGTCGGCGCCGACAATCAAATCGACTGGGTGACGAGTGGACGGGTCCGGGTCGGCGAGCGGGAGCTCTGTGAACGCGGCCTGCGACTGCGGGACAGACGACCAATCCGGGAAGTACGATGATACTCGTGGGACGACCTTAGCCTTGACGACGATGCCGGTTTGGTCCCCGAGGTGCGGCCTCAGCGAGAGATGCACCTGAGCACGGGAAATTCCCAGTTTCCCGTCCAGAGCGCCCGTCAGGTATGTCCGTACCGGCTGGCGTGGGAGTCGCAGGGTCTGCACGATCGACTCGGAAATGAGGGTCGTCTGGGATCCTTGGTCCAGCAGCACGCGGATGTCAGCTGTATCTCCTCCACTCGCCGATCCAACGCGAACGATCGCGGTGGCCAGCAACACCGGCCCGACATTGGGAGCGTCGGTAAGTAGTAAGACTATGACAGTTCTAACCCGGGTGTGCTGAGGGGAGCGCGGGGGCGGGGGGAAAGTGAGGGCGCGCGGGGGAGCGCGGCGGAGGGAAACCTGGGCGCGGGGGCCTGCGGGGTGAGGAAGACAGGTTGCGCGCGCACGCGCCGCGGAGTGGGGGAAGCCGCGACGATGGAGGGGATCAGTCCGGGCCGAGCCGCCGCGGAGGCCTCTCCAGACCGGACCCACCGTCGGAAATTTTTCAGAGGGAGGCATTGACCCCCGAAAAAAAATCTCTCTCAGAACTTGGCCCACCCGAAATTTTTTTTCCGGACCTAACCTAGGGTGGAGACTGTCCTTAATATGAATATAATAATAAGAAATAATAGAAATAATAGAAATAATGGAAATTATGTGACGAGCAGGAAAACGGAAGATGGGCAAATAAATGGAGAAATAAAATACCTTTTAAGAATATATATTGTTACAAAAAGAATATAATTATAAATAGAATATAAAAACATGATTAAAATTGATTCGGTTTAATTATTCCCACTCGGTAACATCTTTAGTAAATAGTTCAGTTAATAATAAATCTATAGGAACTTGCGCAGGGTCAGTTTGAATTCCAACAACGCTAGCCCAAAGCCCTGATACTTTATTCCTATAAGTATCCAAATGAATATTGTTAGCTGTGACGTTTCGCCAAGCCACACTCTTTGGAGGACGCGCAAGATTCTTCTGAGATATAGTTATTTGCACATTATCATCATCGTCGAAATAGCCGAAAAACGTTTGTTGTTCATATCGATGCATCCAATATTCCTCATCATAATCATCATCATCATCCTCTAAGTAGTCGAGTATTGGATTTTGGATTTTTTGTTTTTTAAAAACTTTTAAAAAAATGTCGCCATCGTGAACAGCTTCCGCCTCATAAAGTTTTGCACCTAGAATTTCTTCGGTTTGAACCGCAACATTTTGACAGGCCACATACACTTTCGGGCTGGAAGGATGGATAATTGACGCAGCAGCGGTGATCGTAGCAGTAGCCGGACGTTTCAAATTAATGGGCAATGACATAATCTGAAACCGATTTTTCTTATAGTTCTCACCGTTACTAACACTACGATTCACTAAAAAATATGATAATGGAAACTTACGGTATTAATCGATTGTATTTCCATGTGTTGAACGATTGATAATATCCTTCAAAGCAATTTCACAACTATTAGCTGTCACTTTGACTATGATTTGAATGTAACTGGTCTCGCTGCATATCCTGGCTCTCACATGCTAAAATCCCATCCTATCATGAAATCGAGAAGTGCCTAGCTTTGCAACAGTACGATGTCATTGTTCTTCATTATCTTCGTCACAGGCCACCCGTGTCCTTATCATCTTCTTCACTGACCATCCTCTTCTTATTCACATGTATCTTCTTTCCCTTCTTCGAACCATATGCATCGAACGGCTTTTAACAGCTTTGATCGTGAGGCTTGAACGAATTTTTCAGAAATTGTTTCGAACAATGTCGGGAAAGATCGGCGTTTTTTTTTTCGACACCGCGTCTTCGAGGGAAAGAGACGGAGCATTACTTTAAAGTTAAAATTCTAGGAGGGAAAGAGAGAGTAATACATAGGGGATAGAATCACATTTTATTCTAAAGCTAACAGTATTCTAAAGCGTTCCGATTTAACGTCGCAGCGTCTCACGTGATCGTATGTAATTCGACTCCTCTGGAGCAGCCGCGCGGGATGATATCATTTGATGGCGCGAAGAACGCTCGAACGAAACAGAATTAGCGCGAATCATAGAAAGAATTATGCAGCGTCAGCAAATCTTAAAGTTAGGTGGCAAGGAGGATGACGGGAAAATAAAATTGAGAAATTATATATATATATATATATATTGTTACAAATCATAAAATTAAAAGAATATAATTTACCATTTTTTACTACGAGCATCATCCACAATATGATTGAGAGTACAATCACATTTTATTCTAGAGCTAACAGTATTCTAAAGCGTTCCGATTTAACGTCGCAGCGTCTCACGTGATCGTATGTAACTTGAGTCCCCTGGAGCAGCCGTGCAGGGTGACGACATTTGACAGCGCGAAGAACGCTCGAATCATAGAAAGAATTATGTGGTGTCAGCAGAAATTTTTTTCCATTCCAATATGTGATGGAAATTTTTTCCCCAACACAGAGAAATAATAATTTTTTAATCACCGATATATAACGAACTATTATGTAGCAAACAGATATATTTTTTCCGAACCATTATGTAGCCAGCATTCTAAAGCTAACAAGTTTTTAAAACGTTCTGATTTAACGTTGCAGCGTATCGCACGATCATGTGTAATTTGACTCCTCTGGAGCAGCCGCGCGGGATGATATCATTTGGCAGCGAGATGAAGGCACGAACAAAATATAATACTTTTTTCGGAAACGTCGAATCTCAGAATTAGGTGGCAAAGAAAGAAGGAGAATGATGGGTGAATAAAATTGAGAAATAATATAGAATAATACAAGCACAAATATAAAAATATAAAATACAATACAATAAATTAATAAAATAAAAATATAAAAACATAATATAAAAATAGAATATAAATAGAATATAAAAATAAAAAATAAAAATATAAAAAACATTATAAAAAGAAAAAATATAGGAATAACAATAATAATAATTTAATTTATTATCCACTTTTGTGTTACAATTTAACGATCGTATACTCTTTCCATTTCATTCCCGTGATTGTGTCAATGTAAGTCCTACCGTTCTAATGTATCCTGCTGAGTCTAAACAATTTTTTCTATTTTACAAGTGTTTCCTAATCTATTTTATGTTGCATAATCTTCTTTTATCATTTTCCTGTTCTTCCCATCTTTTCCTTCTCCCTATTATCTCCCGTAGAATAGCCAAGTTTTTCCCTTCTCCTCTAATTACCTCTTTCCAATTCCTCCCACTCTCTCCACTTACTTCACATGCTTCAATCACATGTTTCACTGTTTCTTCCTCTTTCTTACAAAGCCTACATATCCTTTCTTCGTTCATTAGCCAATATTTGCATACACTTGTTTCACTATCCTTTATGAATCTTCCTATCCTTTCTAATTCTCCTCCCCCCTTTTTTCTTTTTTTCACCCATAAGTATTTCAGCTTATTTCCTGATTTCCTTGCCACCTCCCTTAATTCTCTTAGGAACTTTGACTCTTCTATTTTCATCTCTCTTTCTTGTTCTTGAATGTATTTACTTATCTGCTCTATTTTGGTTCACACGTCTTCACCAATAAAAATATAAAAATATATAAATAGAATTGAATATAAAAATATAAAAGTACAATTAAAATAAAAAATAAAACACAATACAATATAAAAACATATAAATATAAAAGAACATAAAATAAAATAATAAAAGAAAATACTATTAAATAATAAATATAATATGAAAAGAAAAAAGAAAATAGAATATAAATGAATAAAATATAAAAATATAAAATAAAAAAAAATAAAAAACATTATGAAATAAAAGGAATAGAATAAAATAATAAATATAATATGAAAAGAAAAAAAAATATAAAAATTCGTTATAAAAGAATATAATATAAAAAGAAAAAATATAAAAAAACAATATAAAATTAAACGAATAGAATAAAAAAATTCAGTATAAAAATAAAAATATAAAAATACAATATAAAAAGAAAAATATAACAATAATAATAATAATTTAATTTATTGCCCACTTTTGTGTTACAATTTAACGATCATATACTCTTTCCATTTAAATCCCATGATCGTGTCAGTGTAAGTCCTACCCTTCTAATGTATCCGACTGTGTGCTAACAATTTTTTTTCTATTTTACAAGTGTTTCCTAATCTATTTTATGTTGCATAATCTTCTTTTATCACTTTCCTGTTCTTCCCATCTTTTTCTTCTCCCTATTATCTCCCGTAGAATAGCCAAGTTTTTTCCCTT
Source organism: Andrena minutula (assembly GCA_929113495.1). Lineage (NCBI taxonomy): Eukaryota > Metazoa > Arthropoda > Insecta > Hymenoptera > Andrenidae > Andrena > Andrena minutula. Next base: position 16,743,903 of record OV815997.1, read on the forward strand.
CTCCTCTAATTACCTCTTTCCAATTCCTCCCACTCTCTCCACCTACTTCACATGCTTCAATCACATGTTTCACTGTTTCTTCCTCTTTCTTACAAAGCCTACATATCCTTTCTTCGTTCATTAGCCAATATTTGCATACACTTGTTTCACTATCCTTTATGAATCTTCCTATCCTTTCTAATTCTCCTCTCCCTTTTTTCTTTTTTTCACCCATAAGTATTTCAGCTTATTTCCTGGTTTCCTTGCCACCTCCCTTAATTCTCTTAGGAACTTTGACTCTTTTATTTTCATCTCTCTCTTTCTTGTTCTTGATTGTATTTACTTATCTGCTCTATTTTGGTCCACACATCTTCCCCATTTAATCTTCTTCTTCTTTTCCATTCTTCATTTGACCATCCTCTCCATTCCAAGAATTTGATTCTTATTCTTTCCCTTTTTGTTGCAGCCGCGATTCGCCGATCAGCTGTAGTTTGGATTTTAAATGTGCGTGCGAGAGCGGGTAAACACGATGACACACCGTTCGGTAAGACGGTTACATACGTCACCCGTTTTTGTCCGGAGTCGAGCGTTGCGCGCTTCTTCGAATCCGGCAGTTAGTTCCTAGAACACGTCGATTGTCAACACACGCTCTCGCACGCACGGATTAACGGCTTTTCTTTGTCGCCCAGCGACCCACGAACAAAAGAACGTTATAAAACGGCTTCACGAGTCTTTGCGCCCTGCGCCCGTGTACATAATATATATATAGTTCCGTTAATTGTTATTGCGTGTTTTGTGAGTCGTGTATTCGTGCTGTATTTTGTGGAGTGTTCGTCATTTTGTTAACGACGCCCACGAGCCGAATAAAAAACGTGTTCGTCCAATTTGGAGTGCATCCCTTCCCTGGCCCTACCAGTGGCGATCCACCACGCCTTCCCAAGGCACCGTTGAAACATTGGTCCTTCGAGCCGGATTTGCCGTGAAGGATGGCTCCAACCACAGGAACGACGTCCAAAGATGCCGCAACGGGTGGCCCCTCGACGTCCACTCCAGTATGGCAGTCGCTGGTCAAGGAGATGCGACTACTGCTGCAAGGGTCCGTTCGCCTTCTCGCGAACTTTAAGAAGATGGGGAAGGCTAAGTTTACGGAGGAAAACGCTGAGGATCGACTAACGAAGTTGAACGAGACTTGGGCCCGATGCGAGGCTCTCAATATGGAGTTGGAGCTTTTGCTGCCGGATGCCGAGCGGACAGCGTGCCCGTTCGTCGCGCAAGAAGAATTCGTTCAGGCGGAGACCGAGTATTGGGAAGCCCGGGATTTTCTCCGGGAGGTCATCCGGTCGTTCCAACCGCCGTCCACATCGAGAGCGTCTGAGGAGACCAGCGGGGAATCGAGTAGAGGCCTCGCGCGCCTTCCACCCATCGCGTTGCCGAAGTTCTCAGGTGCGTACACGGAGTGGCCGAGTTTTCGCGACCTGTTCACGTCATTGGTCATTGGGAACGTGACCCTCAGTGATACGACGCGGCTACAGTATCTCCATTCGGCGGTGGAAGGCTCCGCAGCCGAGACGATCGCCCATATTACGATCACCGAGGCCAATTTCCGTACCGCGTGGGCCCTCATGACCCAGGAGTTTGAAAATAAACGGGCCATCGTCTCAGCACATTTGCGTGACCTCCTCACCTTGCCGCCGATGGCCAGTGCGTCAGCCGCGGAGTGAAACGGTTGCGTGCCCCCACCAATCGGGCGCTCTCCCTCCTCGCCAACCTGGGCCGCCCCACTCAGCATTGGGATGACGTCATCGTAGCTCTAACAGCGATGAAGCTCGATCCCGAGCTATTAGAGGAGTGGGAGCTCTCGCTTGGCGTCAGCACCGATCCCCCTTCCTACGAGGAGCTCGACAAATTCATGCGGACGCGGATTCGATCGCTCGACGCGGTGCAATATTTGAAAGAAGCCGAAGCACTCGAGGCGCCCGATCGAAGGCAAACCGGGAATGCGTCGCGCGGTTCAGTCGCTCGGGTCTGCACGACCAACCCTGAGTCCGACCCTTCGTCGGACTATTCAAAGGCCCAGTGCCCTGTGTGTCGGGCGCGACATGCGTTATATCGGTGCCCGGCGTTTAAGGCCCTCCGCCTCGAACACCGTCGCGAAGTCGCGGCAGACAAGCGCGTCTGCTTTAATTGCCTCGCGCCCGGCCACATGGCCCCGTCCTGCCCCGTCGCAGCCACGTGTTCGCGCTGCGGTCGGCGGCATCACTCGCTGCTCCATCCATCGGGCACCGAATCGCCACACGGCACCAACGAGGCCGTTGCCGGCCCGTTGGCCAGTCCCGATCAGCCCGCCGCGGCAACCATAAATTCTGTCGCGTCGCCGACGGCCCCGGATGGAGCGCCAGTGTTGCTGGCCACCGCGATTGTCGGCGTGAGGTCATCGGGCGGCGAGCTGTTGACCATCCGCGCGTTGTTGGACCAAGGAGCACAGGTATCTCTAGTGTCGGAGTCCGTAGTCCAGACGCTACGTCTTCCTCGCCGACCGCACGTGACCAACTTGGTCGGCGCTCTGGACAGTAAACTGGGAGCTTCCCAGTCGCAGGTGAGGATCACTTTGGCGCCGTCGTCTGGTATGTCAAGGACTGACGTCACCATCACCGCCCACGTGGTCCCGAAAGTGGCGAACTACATCCCCGAATGGACTCCGACTAGGCAGCAGAAGGACTTCGCCGGCCTGGATTTCGCTGATCCAGATCTGTCCACACGGCGCCCGATTGACCTGATCGTCGGCGCCGATTATTTCGGAGCCCTACTACTCCCCGGGCTGCGCCGGGGCTCCCCCTCGGCCCTGATCGCACAACAGACGATCTTCGGGTGGATTGTCTCCGGTCCGACCGGCCGTGCGCCCGCCACCGGTGCAGTGTACCACGTCGCGGCCCAGCCCGTGACTGTGGAAAACGACATCCATGCGTTGCTCCAGAAATTCTGGGAAGTCGAAGAGGCAACCATGCCAACGACTCTCTCCCCAGACGACGCACGCTGCGAGCAACATTTCGTGAGCACGCATTCGCGGCGGGCGGATGGTCGGTACATCGTTCGACTCCCGCTCAAGTCCGGACATCCGTTGGATGTCGGCGAGTCCCGGTCCCGTGCGACCGCCCTCTTGCGCTCGCTTGACCGGCGTCTCGCAGGGAACGCGACACTGGAGAGGTCGTATTATTCGTTTCTGGCCGAATACGAAGCGCTCGGGCATATGGAGGAGGTCGCCGTTCCGCAGAGGGTCGACGCGTCTCCCCGATTAGTATATTTGCCCCATCACGCCGTTGTGAAAAGGGTCCCCGGCGCGGAGGACAAGCTACGCGTCGTGTTCAACGCGTCGAGCCAGACGTCGAACGGAACCTCCCTCAACGACCATATGCTAGTCGGCCCGAAGCTGCAGCGCGACATCCTGGCTGTGCTTCTCCAGTGGCGCCTCCCTCGCTTCGCTCTCAAGGCCGACATTGAGAAAATGTACCGGCAGATCCTCGTGCACCCGAGTGACTCGAACCTCCAGTGCATACTGTGGCACCGTCATTCCACGGAAGCGCCCCTCACTTTTCGGCTCCGGACCGTGACTTACGGCACTGCCTCCGCGCCCTATCTAGCCATGCGGGTTCTTCAGCAGCTAGCCACCGACGAAGGAGGGCGATACCCGCGAGGGCGACAGATTCTCAAGACTCAGTTTTACGTAGATGACGTTTTATTTGGGGCAGATGAGATCTCGTCGGCACTCGCGGATCGCGACGAGCTCTGCGCTTTGCTTGCGCGGGGGGGGGTTCGTGCTACGTAAGTGGGCGGCCAATCACCAGTCCCTCTTGCCGGACAGCACGACGTCGGCCATGTCCGAATCGCCGGTCCCCTGGGCCCCCGAGGGCTCAGACTTGCACTCCGTCCTGGGGATTCATTGGATTCCCCAGGCGGACGTGTTCCGATATGTGATTGGCCCCCCTTCCGCCCCCGCAACGACCAAGCGCACCATCCTGTCGGTGGCGGCGCGCCTGTACGACCCGCTCGGCTGGATATCGCCCGTGGTGGTGGTCGCTAAAATTTTATTACAGGACCTATGGGTGCGAGGATCGGACTGGGATGCTCCGCTCCCGCCAGACATGATGCAGGGATGGCAGGATCACGTTTCGTCCCTTCCCCTCCTGGAGTCGTTGCGCATTCCGCGTTGGTGCGGACACGACGCATCCGTCGTGACCTGCGAGCTGCACGGCTTCGCTGACGCGTCATCAAGGGCCTACGGCGCGGTCGTGTACTCCAGGATCGTTCGCCGACACGGGGAAGCAGCACTCGTTTCTCTTCTTGCCGCTAAAACGAAGGTCGCGCCGGTCCAGACCATGAGCATTCCGCGACTCGAGCTGAGCGCCGCCGTCCTCCTTGCGCGCCTCTTGCAGCGGGTAACATCCGAGGCCCCCTGGCCTCCGTCGTCAACACACGCCTGGACGGATTCGCGCACGGTGCTAGCGTGGCTACAGCGTCACCCCTCCCACTGGAACGTGTTCGTGGCGAACCGGGTCTCGGAAATCCAAACCATGCTGCCGGCAACAGCGTGGCGTCACGTCCCGACGCATGACAACCCGGCCGATTGTGCATCCCGAGGCATGCACCCACGCGACCTACTCCAACACGAGCTCTGGTGGGGGGGGCCGAGGTGGCTTCCGCTGGCACCCTCAGAGTGGCCAGCGTGCTCGATTTCGGAGGATTCGCTACCAGTCGAGGAGGAACGACGAAAGCAGGTGACCCATGTTACCACGTCGCCCCCTCTTTGCCCGTTAGCCCCGCTGCCGGACAGCGTTTCCTCCTGGCCGCGACTCCTCCGAATTACGGCTCGCGTCTTGACTTTCGTACGGCTGTGCCGTCGCGAAACCGCGGGGGGTGGGGGGTCGCGTCTGTCAGGGGTGCAGCGGGCACGCGTGTGGTGGCTCCGGTGGCTTCAGGGCACGGCCTTCGCGGACGAGATCGCCGCGATTCGAAGGGGAGATCCGGTCCGAAGGGCCAGTCCGCTCCGTCAGCTGGCCCCGTTCGTGGACGAGGACGGCTTGGTCCGCGTGGGGGGGAGGTTGCAGCATGCCCCGATTCCGTATGACGCTCGGCACCCGATAGTCCTTCCGGCACATCATGTGTCGAGGCTCATCATGGAACATGCGCACCTCCGCGCGCTGCATGGTGGGCCCCAGCTCACCCTCGGCGTCTTGCGAAATAATTTCTGGGTGATTCGTGCGAGAGATGCGGTTCGCGCTATTGTGCACCGGTGCACGATATGCGCCCGCTTTCGCGCCACCACCGGGACGCAGATCATGGCGGACCTTCCCGCCGCGCGAGTCTCGCCGTCCCGACCATTCGCGCATACCGGGATAGATTACGCCGGACCAATAATGGCACGCCCGGCAAAGGGTCGCGGATACAAGGCCCATAAGGCATACGTTGCCCTGTTCGTGTGCATGTCGACGCGGGCCGTGCATTTGGAGCTGGTGTCGGATTACACCACCGCGACATTTCTCGCCGCGTTTCAGCGGTTCGTCTCCCGACGCGGACGGCCCCAGCGCGTATATAGCGATAACGGCACGAATTTTAGAGGTGCCGCGCGGGACCTCGGCGCCGCGATACGCGACGCGATGGGATCACCGGAGCTCGCGGCCTTCTCCGACATGGAACAGGTCACGTGGAGTTTTATCCCGCCCGCTGCACCGCATTTTGGGGGACTTTGGGAGGCCGGGGTGAAGAGCGCAAAGCACCACCTGCACCGAGTCGTGCGAGATCACACCCTCTCGTACGAGGAGTTGGCGACGGTGCTCTGCATGGTCGAGGCATGCCTTAACTCACGCCCGCTCGTTCCCGCGTCGGAGGACGACGAAGACATCGCACTCACACCCGCTCACTTTGTGACCGGCGCGCCTCCGTTGGCGCTGCCCCCGTTAGCGTCGGCGACCGGTCCGGCGTCGCTTCGGGCCCGATGGGAAATCGTCCAGCGGATGCGTGACCACTTTTGGAGGCGATGGCACGCGGACTACCTCCACTCCCTTCAACCGCGGCGTAAGTGGAGCAGCCCAGAGAGGAACCTCTGTGTCGGCGATGTCGTGGTACTCAAGGGCGATGATGCCCCGCCGGCGCAGTGGCGACTCGGCCGCATCTCGCGCGTCCACCCGGGTCCGGACGGTCGCGTCCGAGTAGTGACGGTGCGCACTGCCCAGGGCGAATCCCTGCGGCCTATCACCAGGGTCGTTCTTCTTCCGTGCGCCCCCGCTTCTGCTGACGACGACCACGACGTGAACGGTGCTTGTACCACTTCGCAAACGATGTAACGCGCCACTCCGGTCCACCGTGCGGCGTCACTGCGTGTTACGGCGGGCGGACGCCGGACGTCGGCGTCCGTCACGGTCGGCTTGATTGAGCCGAGGCGGGCGGAATGTTGCAGCCGCGATTCGCCGATCAGCTGTAGTTTGGATTTTAAATGTGCGTGCGAGAGCGGGTAAACACGATGACACACCGTTCGGTAAGACGGTTACATACGTCACCCGTTTTTGTCCGGAGTCGAGCGTTGCGCGCTTCTTCGAATCCGGCAGTTAGTTCCTAGAACACGTCGATTGTCAACACACGCTCTCGCACGCACGGATTAACGGCTTTTCTTTGTCGCCCAGCGACCCACGAACAAAAGAACGTTATAAAACGGCTTCACGAGTCTTTGCGCCCTGCGCCCGTGTACATAATATATATATAGTTCCGTTAATTGTTATTGCGTGTTTTGTGAGTCGTGTATTCGTGCTGTATTTTGTGGAGTGTTCGTCATTTTGTTAACGACGCCCACGAGCCGAATAAAAAACGTGTTCGTCCAATTTGGAGTGCATCCCTTCCCTGGCCCTACCAGTGGCGATCCACCACGCCTTCCCAAGGCACCGTTGAAACACTTTTCGTTACTTCATTTCCTCTCATTAATATTCTCCCACGTTCTTCCTATCCTTCTTCCGAGTTTATTAACCTCTCTTCACAGCTCATTTCCCTTACTCACATTTTTAATTTCTTTCTCTTCATGTTTCTTTTAACAGCCAGTATGTTGGTGTTGATCTCTCCAATTTCATTATCCACCGTATGTATTCCGCCTGCAATTTTTCTATTTCGTCATACCTTCTCCATCCCCATATCTCTGTTCCATACGCCACGGTGCTTCTAACTAGCGCATGATACAGTTTCGTTCTTCTTTCAAAGTCATCTCTGAATAATCTTTCTCCAATCCCCCACATACTTTTCCTAGTGTCATATCCGCTTTCCTAACTACCTTCTTAATATGGTCTGTATCCATGTTGTTCTCTCTCTCTCTCTCTCTCTCTCTCGCTCTCTCTCTCCCACTGTATAACCTAAATATTCCAGTTCTCTTACTCTTTCTATTTCTTCTTCATTTCAACGAAATCTTTCCTCATTTCTTCTTCCTCCGGCTTTCCTGCATATCATTTTCTTAGACTTTTGCACATTTAACTCCAAGCATTTCTTATTTATGTATCTCTCGAATCTCTTTATCATATTCTTCAGCCCCTGTGCATTATTTACCATTAACACAACATCATCCGCGTATGAAATTGTCCAAATTTTCCTTCTACCTATTAGGACTCGTCCTTCCTGTTCTTTGCTCATTTCTTTTTTCCAGGTCTGCAAATGCGACATTGAAAAGTGTCGCGCTTAACGGGCACCCATGTCGAACACACTTTCCTGTTAAAAACTTTCCTATCAGTTCCCTCTTCACTCTTAAATTGCGTATAGTTCTGTCGTACATTTCCTATATCCTTATTCTTAGATGTTCGCCTACTCCTTCTTCTTAAAGCTTTTTCCAAATTTCTTCCCTTTCTATCTATCAAATGCTCCCTTCATATCCGTGAAAAACAGGTATAGCTTCCCTCATTTTTTTTTTGAGGTTTCTATATCTATAGCCGTTTTAACTGCCACTATTGCGTCTACTGTTCCTCTCCTTGTCCTGAATCCCATCTGCGTATCGTTTAATATCCTATTTTTCCATTTGTTCTTCTAATCTTCTCCTTAGAATTTCCGCATATATCTTATAACTTGTATCCATCAAAGTTATGCCCCTATAGTTTTAAATCATAACCCTTTCTCCTCTTTTTGAACATCGGACTTATTATTCCTTCTTTCCATTCTTCCAGAAAGTTCCCCTTTCTTCCATGTTCTCTTTATCACAATTGTTAGATTACCTATAGTTATGAAGATGATTGCGTCCTCGATGTTGAATTAAGATATAATTTAAATGCAGGAGTTTAAATTTTAAGTCAGTCAGACTTATAATATCTTATATGATTTGAGTTCAGATCGACGTGAACCAGATCGGTTTTCAATCTATATTTATCTAATAAGTTTTTTGTACGAAAGGACCTAATTTATAAATAATTTTTTCATATATTCAATAAAAATTGGGTTTTCGTATTTATTAAGAATAGGTGTTTACCCTATGATAATTGTTGGTTGGACTTAAAATTCTAATTATTCAATATTAGAAGCGATTGGGTCAATTTCACTGTCAGATTCTTATGAAGTAATTTTATTTTTAACAATATTTTTGTAATATACGTTTAAGATATATATATATATATATATATATATATATATATATATATATATATATATATATACATATACAAAAAATAATATAGAATAATACAAATAAAAACATAATAATACAATTGACATATAAAATACAATACAATATAAAAAAATAATATGGAATAATACAAATAAAAATATAAAAATACAATACAATATAAATACAAATAAAATATAAAATACAATACAACATAAACAACAATATAAATACAAAAGAAAATAATACATATAAAAATATAAAAATACAATTAAAATATAAAATACAATACAATATAAAAAAATATAACATAAATGAATATAAAAATACAATTAAAATAGAAAAGAAAAGAAAATACAATATAAACAACAATATAAATGTAAAAGAAAATAAAATAATAAAATAAAAGAAAATACAATTAAATAATAAATATAATATAAAAAAGAAAAAATATAAAATTGAATACAAATAGAATACAAAAATATAAAATAAATATTAAGAATATAAAAATTCAATATAAAAATACATTATAAAAAGAAAAATATAATAATAATAATAATAATGATAATTTAATTTATTGCCCACTTTTGTATTACAATTTAACGATCCCATTTCATTTCTATGATTTTGCCAATGTAAGTCCTACCCTTCTAATGTATCCTGCTGTGTCTTAACAATTTTTTTCTATTTTTACAAGTGTTTCCCAATCTGTTTCATATTGCATAGTCTTCGTTTATCACTTTCCTGTTCATCCCATCATTTCCTTCTCCCTATTATATCCTGTAGAAAGGCCAAGTTTGTCCCTGCACCTCTAATTACCTCTTTCCAATTCCTGCCACTCTCTCCACTTACTTCACATGCTTTAATCATGTATTTCACTGTTTCTTCCTCTTTCTTACAAAGCCTACATGTTCTTTCTTCTTTCGATAGCCAATATTTGTATGCTCTTGTTTCACTACCCTGTATGAATTTTCCTATCCTTTCTAATTCTCCTCTCCCTTTTTTCTTTTTTTCACCCATAAGTATTTCGGCTTATCTCCTGGTTTCCTTGCCACCTCTCTTAATTCTCTTAGGAGCATTGACTCTTTTATTTTCATCTCTCTTTCTTGTTCTTGGACGTCTTTACTTATCTGCTCTATTTTGGTTCTCACTTCTCCCCAATAAAAATATAAAAATACAATAAAAATATAAAACACAATACAATATAAAAATCAATATAAATATGAAAGAAAATAAAATAGAAGTAAGTAATAAATATAATATAATATAAAAAGAATATAATATAAAATAAGAAAAAATATAAAAAAATCAATATAAAAATACAATATAATAAAAATAAAATGTAATAATAATAATTTCATTTATTATCCACTATTGGCTTACAAATTAACAATCATATACTCTTTCCATTTCATTCCCGTGATTGTGTCAATACAAAATTGGCTCGACCATATCAATCGGATCATGTATCAAACATCTTTCGCACCACTCGGAACGTGAATCGAACGTGCATCGAACATGCATCGAACGTGAATCGAACGTGAATTGAACGACTTGCGTTCAATACCCGTTCGGTGCACGTTCGATGCACGTTCGATGCCGTTCGATTCACGTTCGATGCACGTTCGATTCACGTTCGGTGCACGATCAATGTGGTATGAAAGACGTTGGATACACTATCGGAACGTGAATCGAACGGCATCGAACGTGCACCGAACGTGAATCGAACGGCTTGGAACGTGAATTGAACGACTTGCGTTCAATACCCGTTCGATTCGCGTTCGATTCACGTTCGATGCACGTTCGATTCACGTTCGGTGCACGATCAATGTGGTATGAAAGACGTTGGATACACTATCGGAACGTGAATCGCACCACTCGGAACGTGCATCGAACGTGAATCGAACGTGCATCGAACGTGCATCGAACGGCTTGGAACGTGAATTGAACGACTTGCGTTCAATACCCGTTCGGTGCACGTTCGATGCACGTTCGATGCACGTTCGATTCACGTTCGATGCACGTTCGATGCACGTTCGATTCACGTTCCGAGTGGTGCGAAAGATGTTTGATACATGATCCGATTGATATGGTCGAGCCAATTTTGTATTGACACAATCACGGGAATGAAATGGAAAGAGTATATGATTGTTAATTTGTAAGCCAATAGTGGATAATAAATGAAATTATTATTATTACATTTTATTTTTATTATATTGTATTTTTATATTGATTTTTTTATATTTTTTCTTATTTTATATTATATTCTTTTTATATTATATTATATTTATTACTTACTTCTATTTTATTTTCTTTCATATTTATATTGATTTTTATATTGTATTGTGTTTTATATTTTTATTGTATTTTTATATTTTTATTGGGGAGAAGTGAGAACCAAAATAGAGCAGATAAGTAAAGACGTCCAAGAACAAGAAAGAGAGATGAAAATAAAAGAGTCAATGCTCCTAAGAGAATTAAGAGAGGTGGCAAGGAAACCAGGAGATAAGCCGAAATACTTATGGGAAAAAAGAAAAAAGGAGAGGAGAATTAGAAAGGATAGGAAAATTCATACAGGGTAGTGAAACAAGAGCATACAAATATTGGCTATCGAAAGAAGAAAGAACATGTAGGCTTTGTAAGAAAGAGGAAGAAACAGTGAAATACATGATTAAAGCATGTGAAGTAAGTGGAGAGAGTGGCAGGAATTGGAAAGAGGTAATTAGAGGAGCAGGGACAAACTTGGCCTTTCTACAGGATATAATAGGGAAAAGGAAATGATGGGATGAACAGGAAAGTGATAAACGAAGACTATGCAGTATGAAACAGATTGGGAAACACTTGTAAAAATAGAAAAAAATTGTTAAGACACAGCAGGATACATTAGAAGGGTAGGACTTACATTGGCAAAATCATAGATATGAAATGGGATCGTTAAATTGTAATACAAAAGTGGGCAATAAATTAAATTATCATTATTATTATTATTATTATATTTTTCTTTTTATAATGTATTTTTATATTGAATTTTTATATTCTTAATATTTATTTTATATTTTTGTATTCTATTTGTATTCAATTTTATATTTTTTCTTTTTTTATATTATATTTATTATTTAATTGTATTTTCTTTTATTTTATTATTTTATTTTCTTTTACATTTATATTGTTGTTTATATTGTATTTTCTTTTCTTTTCTATTTTAATTGTATTTTTATATTCATTTATGTTATATTTTTTTATATTGTATTGTATTTTATATTTTAATTGTATTTTTATATTTTTATATGTATTATTTTCTTTTGTATTTATATTGTTGTTTATGTTGTATTGTATTTTATATTTTATTTGTATTTATATTGTATTGTATTTTTATATTTTTATTTGTATTATTCCATATTATTTTTTTATATTGTATTGTATTTTATATGTCAATTGTATTATTATGTTTTTATTTGTATTATTCTATATTATTTTTTGTATATGTATATATATATATATATATATATATATATATATATATATATATCTTAAACGTATATTACAAAAATATTGTTAAAAATAAAATTACTTCATAAGAATCTGACAGTGAAATTGACCCAATCGCTTCTAATATTGAATAATTAGAATTTTAAGTCCAACCAACAATTATCATAGGGTAAACACCTATTCTTAATAAATACGAAAACCCAATTTTTATTGAATATATGAAAAAATTATTTATAAATTAGGTCCTTTCGTACAAAAAACTTATTAGATAAATATAGATTGAAAACCGATCTGGTTCACGTCGATCTGAACTCAAATCATATAAGATATTATAAGTCTGACTGACTTAAAATTTAAACTCCTGCATTTAAATTATATCTTAATTCAACATCGAGGACGCAATCATCTTCATAACTATAGGTAATCTAACAATTGTGATAAAGAGAACATGGAAGAAAGGGGAACTTTCTGGAAGAATGGAAAGAAGGAATAATAAGTCCGATGTTCAAAAAGAGGAGAAAGGGTTATGATTTAAAACTATAGGGGCATAACTTTGATGGATACAAGTTATAAGATATATGCGGAAATTCTAAGGAGAAGATTAGAAGAACAAATGGAAAAATAGGATATTAAACGATACGCAGATGGGATTCAGGACAAGGAGAGGAACAGTAGACGCAATAGTGGCAGTTAAAACGGCTATAGATATAGAAACCTCAAAAAAAAAATGAGGGAAGCTATACCTGTTTTTCACGGATATGAAGGGAGCATTTGATAGATAGAAAGGGAAGAAATTTGGAAAAAGCTTTAAGAAGAAGGAGTAGGCGAACATCTAAGAATAAGGATATAGGAAATGTACGACAGAACTATACGCAATTTAAGAGTGAAGAGGGAACTGATAGGAAAGTTTTTAACAGGAAAGTGTGTTCGACATGGGTGCCCGTTAAGCGCGACACTTTTCAATGTCGCATTTGCAGACCTGGAAAAAAGAAATGAGCAAAGAACAGGAAGGACGAGTCCTAATAGGTAGAAGGAAAATTTGGACAATTTCATACGCGGATGATGTTGTGTTAATGGTAAATAATGCACAGGGGCTGAAGAATATGATAAAGAGATTCGAGAGATACATAAATAAGAAATGCTTGGAGTTAAATGTGCAAAAGTCTAAGAAAATGATATGCAGGAAAGCCGGAGGAAGAAGAAATGAGGAAAGATTTCGTTGAAATGAAGAAGAAATAGAAAGAGTAAGAGAACTGGAATATTTAGGTTATACAGTGGGAGAGAGAGAGCGAGAGAGAGAGAGAGAGAGAGAGAGAGAACAACATGGATACAGACCATATTAAGAAGGTAGTTAGGAAAGCGGATATGACACTAGGAAAAGTATGTGGGGGATTGGAGAAAGATTATTCAGAGATGACTTTGAAAGAAGAACGAAACTGTATCATGCGCTAGTTAGAAGCACCGTGGCGTATGGAACAGAGATATGGGGATGGAGAAGGTATGACGAAATAGAAAAATTGCAGGCGGAATACATACGGTGGATAATGAAATTGGAGAGATCAACACCAACATACTGGCTGTTAAAAGAAACATGAAGAGAAAGAAATTAAAAATGTGAGTAAGGGAAATGAGCTGTGAAGAGAGGTTAATAAACTCGGAAGAAGGATAGGAAGAACGTGGGAGAATATTAATGAGAGGAAATGAAGTAACGAAAAGGGAAAGAATAAGAATCAAATTCTTGGAATGGAGAGGATGGTCAAATGAAGAATGGAAAAGAAGAAGAAGATTAAATGGGGAAGATGTGTGGACCAAAATAGAGCAGATAAGTAAATACAATCAAGAACAAGAAAGAGAGAGATGAAAATAAAAGAGTCAAAGTTCCTAAGAGAATTAAGGGAGGTGGCAAGGAAACCAGGAAATAAGCTGAAATACTTATGGGTGAAAAAAAGAAAAAAGGGAGAGGAGAATTAGAAAGGATAGGAAGATTCATAAAGGATAGTGAAACAAGTGTATGCAAATATTGGCTAATGAACGAAGAAAGGATATGTAGGCTTTGTAAGAAAGAGGAAGAAACAGTGAAACATGTGATTGAAGCATGTGAAGTAGGTGGAGAGAGTGGGAGGAATTGGAAAGAGGTAATTAGAGGAGAAGGGAAAAAACTGGGCTATTCTACGGGAGATAATAGGGAGAAGAAAAAGATGGGAAGAACAGGAAAGTGATAAAAGAAGATTATGCAACATAAAATAGATTAGGAAACACTTGTAAAATAGAAAAAAAATTGTTAGCACACAGTCGGATACATTAGAAGGGTAGGACTTACACTGACACGATCATGGGATTTAAATGGAAAGAGTATATGATCGTTAAATTGTAACACAAAAGTGGGCAATAAATTAAATTATTATTATTATTATTATATTTTTCTTTTTATATTGTATTTTTATATTTTTATTTTTATACTGAATTTTTTTATTCTATTCGTTTAATTTTATATTGTTTTTTTATATTTTTTCTTTTTATATTATATTCTTTTATAACGAATTTTTATATTTTTTTTTCTTTTCATATTATATTTATTATTTTATTCTATTCCTTTTGTTTCATAATGTTTTTTATTTTTTTTTATTTTATATTTTTATATTTTATTCATTTATATTCTATTTTCTTTTTTCTTTTCATATTATAGTATTATTGGTCTTTATTGAATCCCCTAGGGGTTACAATCACTCTTACACCTCCTCCGTCTCCCAACTTCTTCCCTTAAATCTATCTTATGTCTACCTTAACCTATCTTAACCTATCTTAACCTATCTTAACCTATTCACGCCTACTTCCTCCCTCCGCCTCTACCCCTCGTCGCTCGCTCGCATCCTACTCTCCTCCCCGCCGCTCGCACCCGCTACCTCTCATACACGCTTCCCTCCCTCTCCCGGACCTCCGCTTCCGCTTGACTCCCCTTTCGCTCTCATGTCCTCATTTATGCTCCATACCTTCTCTCCTCTCCTCAATTTTTCTCATCCACACCTCCCCCTCCCCCCCGTCATCTAGAACCTCTCCCGCCATCTCCTGCCATCCTCTCTCCTCTCCCCATCCCATACAAACCTCCCAAACGTGTTCCCACGTCTCTTCCCCCCCTCTACACATCCTGCATATCCTCCCCTCCTCCTTCTCCCAATATCTCCCCCCCCCCCTCATCTCGTTGCCCAACCTGTACCTCGCGACCCTTCTCCATCTACTTTCCCCCCACTCCTTCTTCAGGTATCCCGGTAACCCTTCCCCCTTCACCCTACCATACCACCCGTTGCTTCTCGAATCCCCTATCCTTCTCCATCTCTCCTCTTCCTGCAGCTTCCTTTCCCTACTCACTAACTCCTCTCCTCTTATTCCCCCCCTTTCCCTTATCCCTACCATCTCCTCCCCGGACCAACCCCTTTCCTCATAAAACGCTTTCCTTTCTTCCTCCCACCCCTCCAAGGCCTTCCCCCTCTTGATCCTCCCCTTCATTTCTTCCCAACACCTCCTCGCCAGCTCACCCCCTTGCCCCTCCTCCAGCTTCCTTTCAAACCCCCACGCCCTCATCCCTCCCCTTCCCTTCATCATTTCCCTTTGCAATTCCTCCCTCACCATGTAACTTGGCGTACTTCTTTCCACCCCCAGCACCCACTTCAGAAACCTATCATGTAGGCGTTCCACCTTCTCCCTTTCCCTCCAGCCCCACACCTCCGCTCCGTACCCCACCACCGGCCACACCAGCTTATCGAACAGCCATAATCTCCGTTCCCAATCGTTTGGAAACATTCTTTTTCCAATACCCCACACCTTCCCCATCACCGCCGCCCCTTTTTTCACTCTTTCCCCCACATGCTCCTCCTGCCCCCCATTCCCCATCACCGTATACCCTAGGTACTTGAAGCTCCTCACCTCCTCAATCTCCTTCCCCTTCCATCTCCATGTTATCCTCTTCCATCTCCCCCCTCCTCTCCTACACCTCATGACCTTTGTCTTATCTACATTTACCTGCAGGCCTTTCCCATCCACATACTTCTCCAGTTTCCCCATAAGCCCCTTCATCCCCTCCTCGTCCTCCGCCAACACCGCCACATCGTCGGCATATGCCAACGTGTATACCTTTTCCCCCCCTAGTTTCACTCCCCCCCATCCTCCCTTTTTCATTTCTTCTTCCAGGTCCGCTATAAGCAAGGTGAAGAGGCTCGGGCTCAGCGGGCACCCCTGCCTCACCCCTCTCGCTGTCCAAAACCTCTCCCCCTCCTCATCCCCCACCCGCACCGTACAATATGTTTCCCTAAGGACCTCTTCACACCTCCCCACTAACTCCTCCCTCACCCCTCTTCCCCTCATAGCCCTAACCAGAACCCCCCTGTCCACCGAGTCAAACGCCGCTTTCATGTCTATGAATAACACCACCATTTTCCCCTTCTTTCTTCCCACTTGCCTATTTACCAAATAATTTAGCACATACACGTTATCCATACACCCCACCCCCCTCCTAAAGCCCGTTTGACCCGGTGGCAGCATTCCTTTTCCCTCTACCTCCCCCCTTAGCCTCTCCGCTAACACAGACGCGTATATTTTGTATGCCGTCTGTGTTAGGGTTATCCCCCTATAATCTCCCACCCTCTTTCCCAACCCCTTCTTTACCACTGGCACCACCACTCCCTCTCTCCATCCTTCTGGCCAGCCTTCCCCCCTCCATACCCTTTTACATATTTCCCATAGCCAGTTCTCTATTTCCGCGCCTCCGTACTTCCACACTTCATTCGGGATCCCATCTCCCCCTCCCGCCTTCCCATCTTTTAAGTTCCTTATCACCTTTCCTATTTCCTCCCTCTCTATATCCGTCTCTCCGTCCTCCCTCCTTCTTGTCTCCCCCCCTCTTCTCACCCTCCATTCCACCCCCCCTAGCAACCCCCTAAAATACCCGTCCCATTCCCCCATTGAAATTCCTTCATTAACTCTCCTTCTCCCTTTCCTTCCTCTATTTACCACCTTCCACACTTGTCCTTCCGTTCTTACTCCTTCCACTTCCCTCACCCACCTCTCCACCTCCTTCTTCCTTTTTTCCTCACACAACCTGGCATACTCCCTCTTCCTCTCCTTATATTCTCTCCCATCCCCTCCTTCCTTCCTCCATTTTCTCAACTCCCTCCTTACCTTACTCTTCTCCACTCTACACTCCTTATCCCACCACCCTCCCTTCTTTACCGTCTCCCCCCCCATCCCCTTTTTACCTAACGCACCCTTTATCCTTTCCCGCATCTCACACCATTCTTCCTCTATTCCCCTCTCCCCCTCCCCCCTTCTCCCAAATTTCCTCATAAATTCCCTCCTTCCCTCTTCCGTCCAGTCTCCCCTAATACCGCCCCTTCCCCCTCCTTTCCTCCTTCCCTCTTCTTCCCTCCTCTCCCCCCTTAACCACACAACCACCGGGTGGTGGTCTGACTCCACCCTCTCCCCTATCTCCAACCTTTCCACTTTCTCCCTCGTATCCTCGTTCCCTACCACATAGTCTATTACCGTGTTCCCCCTTCCCCCTGTAAAAGTCCACTCCCCCTCCTCATCCCCATCTGTATTCCCATTCAATATTCCCCACCCCCGCTCCTCTAACCAACTACACAGTTTCCTACCTTCCCTATTCTCCTCCTTATCCTTGGATCTCCTTCTCCCTCCCCCTCTCCCTTCATCCTCCTCTTCCCCCTCTATCTCCCCTCCTGCCTCTCCCGTGCGCGCATTAAAATCCCCCCCTATCAATACTCTTATCCCTATCTCTCTCTCTTCCGTCCACTCCCCTAAATCCTCTAGCTTCTCCTTCAAGTCCCTGTTCACATACACCCCCACTATTTTCCACCCCCCCCCCCAATTTTCACTTTCTTAGCCATTATCCCCTCCTTCCCTCCCCCTCCTCCCTCTCCCACTTCCAACTCCTTTCTCACCCCCAACAACATTCCTCCTATCGCTCTTCCCTTCTGGCTATCTCTCCTGGCCCACTGCTTTTCCCATATGTATCCTCTAGGTAGATTCCTTTCTACGCACCCCCAATCTTTTTCTTCCATCCACGTCTCACTCAGTACCATCACATCCCATTCCTCCAGCCCCCTCCAAAATCCTTCATCCTTCCTCTTTACCCCTGCCACATTCCAGAACGCCACCCTCCATAGTCCCCCTTCCATTCCCCTCTCCTTCTTCTTTCCCCCTTCCCAGCTCACTCGTTTCCCTGCACCTCAAACCACTTCTCCCTTATCTCGTCCCACCTTCTTACCTTCCCATCTACCCACATCTTCAGGTACCCCACCTGCACTTTCCTTCCCTTCTCCCTCTCCCTTTGCGCCTCCCCCTCTATCCTCCATTTTGTCCTCCGTTCCTCCTCTGTGAGGTCATCCTCTATCCTTTCCCTTCTACCCCTCAGTTTCTTCTTTGCCTCCATCACCTCCTTCTTTTCCTCCCTTCCCTCCAACCTCACCAGCGCCATTCCACTCCCCTCCTTCCCTGTTTTTCCTATTCTCACCACCTCCTTTATTCCCTTCACCCCCAACCCCATCCTTTCCCATAACCTCCCCACCTCCTCCTTCACCTCCTTTCCTTCTAGCCCCAACCCCCTTATCACTACATTATTCCTTCTCAACTCCCTATCTTTCTTGTCCTGCATTACTTCTATCCTTCTGATTCTCAACCTCCATTCCCCCTCTTCCCCTTCCCCCCTCCTCTCCTCCCCCCCACTCTCCCTTCTTTCCTTTTCCCAACTTCCTACCTTCTCCATCACCTCCTCCATCCTCCTATCCCATTCTTCTATTTTCCCAATCTTCTCTACCATCCCACCTCTTCTCGCTCTCTCTTCCCTCATCTCCTCCTCCCATCTTGTCCTTTCCTCTCTCCATTCCTCCTCCCATCTTCTCCTCTCCTCTCTCCACTCCTCCTCTCTTCTTCTTCTGTCCTCCCTTTCCTTTTTCATCTCCTCCCTCTCCTTCCTCAACCCCTCCTCTATCATTCTTCTCTCTACCCTATCCTTCTCCATTTCCTCTCTCATCTTCTTCATCTCCCACATCATTTCCCTCATCATTCCTTCCAGTCGTCCCTCTTCTTCTCCTCCTCCCTCCTTCCCCCCCTCTTTACCACCAATTTCTGGAGACCTCCGAGTTATCCCGCTTCTCTTAAACCCTTTTGCTTTATCCTGCTCCATAGCCCCATATTCCTCCTCTCTTTCCCTCTTCTTTCCCCACACACTATCTACACTTCCCGCACTACTCCCCATGCTGTTCTCACTGTCCCTTCTAATCCTTCCTTCATTTGCCGTCTTTCCCACTTCTTTTTCTCCCCCTTTTTTCTTCTCCATCTCTTTCTCGCTTCTCTATCTCCTTTCCCCTTTCTTCCCCTTTCCCACTCTCCTTACCCTTTTAACCCTTTATCCTACCCCTTTAACCTTTTTCACCTGCTCCTTTTTTATCCTTTACTTTCTCCCCGTCCTTTCTTACACTTCTTATATTCTCCTTCTTTCAAACTTCCCGCCTTCCCACCAGCTCTTCTCTCCTGTTTAACTCTTCTCCCGCCTGCGTCACTACCTGTCAACAGTCCACGCTCCTTCCCGCCTTTTTCTCACTGCCTCTACCGCCTAACCTCCAATGCCTTCCTTATCCCTCCCGTACTTCTGCTACCCCGTAACTCCGCCCTTTCCCTTTATCCCCAGACCCTTCCTCAACTCCCCTCTACCTTTCACTCCACTTTCCACTACTCTCTCACCACTTCACCTGCCTTCCACTCTATCCACAAACTCCACTCACTCCAGCACGCAACAACCTCTCACGCAACCGGAAACGGAAGTCCTTTTCATATTATATTTATTATTTAATAGTATTTTCTTTTATTATTTTATTTTATGTTCTTTTATATTTATATGTTTTTATATTGTATTGTGTTTTATTTTTTATTTTAATTGTACTTTTATATTTTTATATTCAATTCTATTTATATATTTTTATATTTTTATTGGTGAAGACGTGTGAACCAAAATAGAGCAGATAAGTAAATACATTCAAGAACAAGAAAGAGAGATGAAAATAAAAGAGTCAAAGTTCCTAAGAGAATTAAGGGAGGTGGCAAGGAAACCAGGAAATAAGCTGAAATACTTATGGGTGAAAAAAAGAAAAAAGGGAGAGGAGAATTAGAAAGGATAGGAAGATTCATAAAGGATAGTGAAACAAGTGTATGCAAATATTGGCTAATGAACGAAGAAAGGATATGTAGGCTTTGTAAGAAAGAGGAAGAAACAGTGAAACATGTGATTGAAGCATGTGAAGTAGGTGGAGAGAGTGGGAGGAATTGGAAAGAGGTAATTAGAGGAGAAGGGAAAAAACTGGGCTATTCTACGGGAGATAATAGGGAGAAGAAAAAGATGGGAAGAACAGGAAAGTGATAAAAGAAGATTATGCAACATAAAATAGATTAGGAAACACTTGTAAAATAGAAAAAAAATTGTTAGCACACAGTCGGATACATTAGAAGGGTAGGACTTACACTGACACGATCATGGGATTTAAATGGAAAGAGTATATGATCGTTAAATTGTAACACAAAAGTGGATAATAAATTAAATTATTATTATTGTTATTCCTATATTTTTTCTTTTTATAATGTTTTTTATATTTTTATTTTTTATTTTTATATTCTATTTATATTCTATTTTTATATTATGTTTTTATATTTTTATTTTATTAATTTATTGTATTGTATTTTATATTTTTATATTTGTGCTTGTATTATTCTATATTATTTCTCAATTTTATTCACCCATCATTCTCCTTCTCTCTTTGCCACCTAATTCTGAGATTCGACGTTTCCGAAAAAAGTATTATATTTTGTTCGTGCCTTCATCTCGCTGCCAAATGATATCATCCCGCGCGGCTGCTCCAGAGGAGTCAAATTACACATGATCGTGCGATACGCTGCAACGTTAAATCAGAACGTTTTAAAAACTTGTTAGCTTTAGAATGCTGGCTACATAATGGTTCGGAAAAAATATATCTGTTTGCTACATAATAGTTCGTTATATATCGGTGATTAAAAAATTATTATTTCTCTGTGTTGGGGAAAAAATTTCCATCACATATTGGAATGGAAAAAAATTTCTGCTGACACCACATAATTCTTTCTATGATTCGAGCGTTCTTCGCGCTGTCAAATGTCGTCACCCTGCACGGCTGCTCCAGGGGACTCAAGTTACATACGATCACGTGAGACGCTGCGACGTTAAATCGGAACGCTTTAGAATACTGTTAGCTCTAGAATAAAATGTGATTGTACTCTCAATCATATTGTGGATGATGCTCGTAGTAAAAAATGGTAAATTATATTCTTTTAATTTTATGATTTGTAACAATATATATATATGTATATAATTTCTCAATTTTATTTTCCCGTCATCCTCCTTGCCACCTAACTTTAAGATTTGCTGACGCTGCATAATTCTTTCTATGATTCGCGCTAATTCTGTTTCGTTCGAGCGTTCTTCGCGCCATCAAATGATATCATCCCGCGCGGCTGCTCCAGAGGAGTCGAATTACATACGATCACGTGAGACGCTGCGACGTTAAATCGGAACGCTTTAGAATACTGTTAGCTTTAGAATAAAATGTGATTCTATCCCCTATGTATTACTCTCTCTTTCCCTCCTAGAATTTTAACTTAAAAGTAATGCTCCGTCTCTTTCCCTCGAAGACGTGGTGTCGAAAAAAACGCCGATCTTTCCCGACATTGTCCGAAACAATTTCTGAAAAATTATTGGTTTGGAAAAAAAAAGTTCCAGGACAGTCTCCACCCTGGGTTAGGTCTGAAAATTTTTTCGGGTGGGCCAAGTTCTGAAAGAGATTTTTTTTCGGGGGTCAATGCCTCCTTCTGAAAAATTTCCGACGGTGGGTCCGGTCTGGAGAGGCCTCCGCGGCGGCTCGGCCCGGTCTGATCCCCTCCATCGTCGCGGTTTCCCCCACTCCGTGGCGCGTGCGCGCGCAACCTGTCTTCCTCACCCCGCAGGCCCCGCGCCCAGGTTTCCCTCCGCCGCGCTCCCCCGCGCGCCCTCACTTTCCCCCTGCCCCCGCGCTCCCCTCAGAGGACCTGCGTTAGAACTGTCATACCTATACTACTTGCGACAATACCAGTCAATTTACAACTTTCAGTACAAAAATATAATAGGATATGTAGTAAACATTTTACTACCGACACCTTTCAAGCTACAACACCCACAAGTGTGCGGCGTATATTGAAGCGGGATGCAGTGCCAACGCTATTTGATCATCAGTATCATTGCACTCCAGTAAATGAGGTATCTAAACATCTATATAACGTATATTGTCTAAATTGTAGTATAAGTATGGAAAACTCAACAAAGGCATGTTTTGGGGAAACATGTATTTACAAGGTAGTAAATGAAGCTATTCTTCACAGGCGAGAAACGATTATAAATATTTATTATTTTGCAGGCAGTAATGCAGGGGCCTTTGACTTCAAGCAGTGTGGTATCTGATGAAAACAGGTCACCGAATGTACCTTCATTGCAGTCCACAATGGTACGAGTTCAGAATGATGATTTCATAACTTTATTTATACTATCTGAATTCAAACCTATAGTTACATTTTATTCTTACAGCAACACGATAGTAGGATAGTGAAGAAGGATGTTAACAATCAAACAGTGGTACAATGCAGTAGCGCAGGAAAAAAAGGATGTTGGCACTCAGGTACTGGACAACTATTTGCCACCATCAGAGACAGTGCAACAATTGCGCCAGAAAATAAAAATATTGCAGAGACGGTTACTGCGGCGTGATGCTCGACTTAACACAATAGCTGATGTCATTCAGCATTTAAAAGAAAACGGTATAACCACCAATTGTATAGAGGAGGTGTTGGAGAACCAGTTTAGTGGGTTTCCTTTAGCCATGTTTCAAAATGAAGTGCAGAATGCATCAGTTGCACGCAGTAGACAACGATACACGGAGGAGATGAGAAGCTTTGCTTTAACGTTATACTTTTACTCTCCCAAGGCCTATCATTTCGTCAGGAAAGAACTGCACTTGCCTAGTGGCCAATACGTGTATTTATTTTCCAAGAAATCGATAACGATTAGTCAAACAACTGCATCTTCATACCATAGGGTAACGTCAAACTCCAGTTTCTTTGGGAGGAAAGTAAGAAATTGCGGATACGCATACGCGTAAAGTCTTTTTCCCTAGGGAGATAGACTTTACGCGAATACGTCTGAAATTAGTCATTTTGCTCCCGCTCAGCAGGCGTAAAAAACACACATTTTCATGCAGGTGTGTTTTTGAAAGCCTGCTCAGCGATTCGCAAAAAATATGCATGTTCGATTGCTTTTTTATTCTGTCAAAATTAATAAATACGTGTATTTATTTTCCAACAAATCGATAACGATTAGTCGAACAACTGCATCTTCATACCATAGGGTAACGTCAAACTCCAGTTTCTTTGGGAGGAAAGTAAGAAATTGCGAATACGCATGCGCGTAAAGTCTTTTTCCCTTGGGAGATCTAGAGACGCGGTAGCGTCTCGACGCCAAGTACATGAAAAACAGGGGGTGGACAGTAATATAGGCGCCGTGCAGAAACATAGTTCATCCCGTTTTGAGTAGTATCGAGATGGCGCTGTTGCGCCCCTCCACGCCCCGCACTCCGCTGGCGCTTGGTTGCGTCTGTCTTCGTTGCACTCAGTAATCAGTTCAAATCAGTTGCACGTGGCCGCCATCAGCCGCCATTTGCCGTGATTTGCCGCCATTCACTGTCATTTGCTTAATTATATCTGATCAAATTGTCAGCAATCATCAGCAATTTTCAGTGATATTTTTGCCGGTAAAGTGCAGTAAAGTGTATTCATTGTGTTGTGTTTAACTCTGATTTAAGGTAAGTAATTGTGCGTCTAAAATTCACCCTTTAAGTTCACAGGACATGACTTAAATTTAGTATTTATTATTCACCCTTTATGTTCACAGGAGATGACAGACAGAAGACCTAAGAAAAGATGCAGAGAAGGATCTACGTTGAAAATTACTTGCATACATAAGGGTGCTGAGTCCGGGTCAGGTCAAAGTGCGCCAGACTGGTACGGGTGTCGCAGGTATGCATGATGTAATAGTAGTAATAATTATGATAATTACGATAATAATTAGTAAAATATCCTTTATGTTGTATATAGAACTCGTCGGTTCCTGTCTTATAGCGAAATTGGTCGACGATGTATCGGCCAACAGTATACAGGGTTATCCACTGAAGACTGGCGGCGCTCGCGCGAGTAGAAATGAGAACGGCAACAACGTCACACGCATAATTACTATTACAATCATATGTCGATACATCCGCTATCTATGGGCTGTTGCTAAAAGTATAGGTTCGTGTAGATGCCAGTAGAGAGCACAAGGCGCTTTTGGCTGTCTCCCCAGATAACATTCTAACATTCTCAATCACTTCCTGAGAGAAAACCTACGATTTGTAGGCTACGGCCCTGAACTAACTACGGGCCTGGGGTTTTCCCTACGTCTGGTCAGCGTATTGTTGGTTTGGCGCGTACGCTTGGCTCGCCGAATATGCAGGCGAAGACGAGGCGACCATTTTATGGCAGGGTCGCTAGAAGTAAGGAAAAGTGCGAGTTGACCTGAGAGCGGAAGGACATTCTGTGATCGGTTGCCATCGGGTCTACTTCGCGTCTGCACAACTTTCTATTTCTTTTTTATTAAAGTGTTTATTATTTAAAACCCTGTCGACTCAATTTCCCGCCCAACCTCAGCCTTCCTTACAAATCAGAAGTGGGATCGGAATTCGAATCAGTGACAGATTTAGGAATTGGGATTCAGAACGAGTGAAAGTCGTGAAATCCTCCGTTAAGTGTGTGAAGACTTATGTGACTTATGTGATGTTATGTGATAGTGGAATAAGTCCATTGATCAACTTCATCGGTTGTGTTCGTGACATACGGTTGCGGGTACAAATTTAGTGACGTTAGAGGCTGGACGAGAAGTGATTCCGTAAATTAGTTAGGTAAAATCCAGAATCATGAGTTCCCTTACGGTTGTTGAACTCAAAGACTTATGTCGGTCGAAAGATTTATCAACATCAGGTACAAAAGCCGAGTTAGTTAGTCGGTTGCTGGAAAATTGTGTTCCGGCATCGGAGTTAAAATTAAACGGCCCCGCGGAAATAGTTCATCAGGAACTAGCAACGGGCGTCGAGGATCACAGTGAGATGCAACCAGAAGTCAGTTATAATAGGCCTCCTTCCGAGCTGGAGTTGCTGAGGAGGGAAAGGCGTGTAGCAGAATTGGAAATTCGTTTGTTGCGTGCAGAGTTGGATTTGGCTCGTCTAACGCCTTCGACGAGCAGTTCATCGCCATCACGGTCACGGGAAGTGACTTGGAAAGACATCAAGGAGATGGCCGGAGATTTCGACGGCAACAATTCCGAGGCAAAGACTTGGGTGGGCCAGATGAGGAAATTAATCGAGGTACACGAGCTTAATGGTCATGTGGCTAAGGCCCTGATATGCCACAAGCTCAAGGGAAAGACGTTATAGTGGTATCACTCCAAGCCAGATTGCGTAGACCTTACTTACCAGCAGTTACTTGATGGGTTATTGGCCACGTTTGGACAGCGTCCGAATGTTTTGGCGCTTAGGCGTGATTTTGAACGGAGAGTCTGGAAGGTCAGGGAAACGTTTTCCGACTACGTTCATGACAAGTTAGTTTTGGGAAATCGAGTGCCGATTGCAGACAATGAGATGATTGATTATCTCATTGAGGGCATTCCTGATGCGAGTATTAGATCGACGGCGAACGTAAGACAGTTCGGGAGTGTGGAAGAACTAGTACAGGCGTATGCCAGATTGATTTTGCCGGAAGATGCACGGCGGCTGAAAGCAGTGCAGCGCAAGGAGGACGGTCCAGCGACAACCCAGGGCACCAGGCAGCAGCAGGACGTGAAGAGTACAACGGGGGTGCGTTGCTATAATTACAATGGGATGGGACATTATGCGTCCGACTGCGAGAAGCCGAAGCGGGAACGAGGGTCCTGTTTTACGTGCGGAGTCATGGGGCATAGGAAAGATCAGTGCCAGGCATCGAAGTCACAGAGCGACGTCAGTTACGTGACTCTTCCCCAGGACGAGGAAGATAATTTTTTTCCTACGGTAACGTTGGCGTTAAGCGATTCCAGAAGTAATTTCAGCCCAATTAGTTTAAAGGCGTTACTAGATTCGGGTAGTCCCATTAGTTTTGTCAAAGAAAAATATATATCGCGTAGTTTTATACAACCAGCAGAAAAGATATATAAGTTTTCTGGATTAAACGATAGTTTAATGCAAGTCGTTGGGTGTGTTGATGTCACGATTATTTTCTATGGCGTTAGATATAAGATTAAGCTGCACGTAGTCACAGAAGGAACTATGCGAAGTTCTCTGGTTTTAGGAAGAGATTTTATGAAGCTCGCAAAAATTTCTTTGAGAATTCATGAAGAGGTCAGACAAATTATGAATGTCGACGCTGTTGTCAATGATGAGAGTCGGGCGTCCAGTTTAGTGATAAATAAGCAAATTCCGCACGATGTTCGAGAGCGAACTCGCCGTTTATTTGTTGAACATTATGAAATACCTGTTAGACCTGAACACCCACAGACGGACAATGTGATGAAGCTCATCCTGCTTGATGAGAAGCCGTTCCACCACTCTCCGCGCAGGTTGTCACATTTTGAGAAGTTGAAATTACGTGATATCATTTTAGATCTGTTGGCAAAGGGCGCGATCAGGGAGAGTACTTCTGAGTATGCATCACCGATTGTTTTGGTAAGAAAAAAAACGGGGAGATCCGAGTGTGTATAGATTTCCGATTTTTAAACAAAATTACGGCGCGTGATAATTTTCCTCTGCCGTTGATTGAGGATCATATAGACTTGTTAGAGGGCAAGAAGTATTTTACGTTGTTAGATCTAAAAGATGGTTTTTTCCATATTCGGATGCATGAAGATTCGATTAAATTTACATCTTTTGTCACGCCGTTGGGACAGTATGAATGCGTAAAAATGCCTTTCGGTCTAAAGGGCGGGCGGTTGAAGTTTCAGCGGTTTGTTTCGCAAGTATTTGGGGACTTAATTGCTTCCGGGGATGTTTTAGTGTACCTGGACGATTTCTTGATTGCAACAGTTAAGTTAGACCATCATTTACTGATGTTGGGACTTCCGTTTCCGGACGCGTGTGTGGAAGGTGCGTGGAAGCGAGAGAGATAAGCGGGTGAAGGATAGTGTGGGGAAGTGGTGAGGGAGAGTGGAGTGTGTGTGTGTGGAAGGTGAGGGTGAGAAGTTAGAGGGAAAGGGCTATTTAGAAGAGGGCGGAGGGTGAGAAGAGTGGAGAAATAGGAAGGATAAGAGAAAGTTTGGAGGTTAGGTGGAAGGTGAGAGAAGTGTGGCGGGAAAGTGAGTTATAAGGAAAGTGGAGACATCTAGGGGATAGGAAAGGAAGGAGAAGAGATAAAAGGCGCGAGATTTGAAAGAAGAAAGTGAGGATAGTGAAATGTATAAGGGAAAGGATAGAGGGGCAGGGGGGGCTGAGGGTAATAGAGAGATTCAAATAGAGGGAATGGGAGGGGGGGACGGGAAAGGGGGGGAGAGGGAGAAAGGAAAGGGAAAGAGTGAGGAAAGGGTCAGGAAGGACAGCACAAGCAGTGTAGGGAGTAGCATAGGGAGTTTGGAGAGCTACTGGGGAAAAAAGAGAGAGAGGGAGGAGGAGGAGGGGGCGGAGGGAGAGGAGAGGAAAAGCGGGTTTAAAAGGAGTGGGATAACAGCGAGATCGCCAGAAGAGGGGAAGATTGCGGATAAGAAGACGGGGGATGTAGGGGGGGTGGGTGGGTTGGAAAGGATGATAAGGGAGTTGGTGAAGGGAATGAGTGAGATGAAGGGGGAAATGAGGGAAATGAAGGAAGAATTGAGAGAAGAGAGGGAGGAGAGAAGAAGAGTGGAAGAGGAATGGAGAGGGGAAAGGAGGAAGTGGGAGGAGTGGATGAAGGAGGAAAGGACAAAAAGGGAGGGGTTAGAGAAAAAAGTGGGTAGGCTAGAGGAAACGGGAAAAAAGATGGAAGAGGTGATAGAGAAGGTAGGGAAGGGGGAAAAACAGGGATTGGGAAGTGGAGGTAAAGAAGCGATGGATGAAGAACAGGTGGAGGAGTGGAGGCTTAGGATTAGAAGAATGGAGGTGAAACAAGACAAAAAGGAAAGAGAGGGTAGAAGGAACAACGTGGTGATAAGGGGAATAAAGGTAGAGGGGGTGGTGGTGGAGGAGGAGGTAAAGAAGCTCTGGGGAAGGATGGGTCTGGAGGAGGGAGGCATAAAGGAGGTGATTTGAATAGGGAGGGCAAGAGGGGATGGGTTCGGGATGGTTTTGGTGAAGCTTGCGGGAAGGGAGGAGAAGAGGAGGGTGATGGAGGCGAGAAGGAAAATGAAGGGTGGGAGGGAAAGGATTGAGGATGATTTAACGGAGGAGGAGAGGAGAGGAAAATGGATGGTAGAAAGAGAGGCGCAGAGAGAAAGGGAAAAGGGGAAGGTGGTGCAAATAGGATATATGAAGATGTGGGTGAATGGTAAGATAAGAAAATGGGATGAGGTGGGGGAGAAATGGATAGAGGAGCAGGGAAACGGTGGGGGGTCGAGAGGAAAGGGGGGGGATTAGGGGGGGGGGGGAGAGGGAGGTAAAAAATGCAGGGTGGCGTTTTGGAATGTAGCGGGACTAAAGAATAAGGATTGGGATTTCTGGAAAGGACTAGAGGAATGGGAGGTGGTTGTTTTATGTGAGACGTGGATGGAGGAACGGGATTGGGAATATGTAAGGAGTAGGTTGCCAAAGGGGTACGTGTGGTGGAAGCAGTGGGCGAGGAGAGAAAATAAAAAAGGGAGGGCGATAGGGGGGATGGTGATGGGGGTAAGAAAGGAGGTGGAATATAGGGAACAGGAAGGAGGGGAGAAAGAAGGGATAATGGTTAAAAAGGTATTGTTAGGGGGGGAATGGTGGCGGGTGGTAGGGGTATATGTAAATAAGGATTTACAGAGGAAGCTGGAGGAAATGGAAGAGTGGGTAGAGGGTAGAGAGGAGGGAGTAAGGGTGGTAATAGGGGGGGACTTTAATGCGAGGACGGGGAGGGATGGGGGAAGGGTATGGGGGGGAGAAGAGGAGGGGGAGGAAAATAGAGCGGAAAGCAGGAGATCAAAAGATAGGGAGGTAAATGGGGAAGGCAGAAAGCTGTGTAGATTTCTAGAGGAGAAGGGGTGGGGAATTTTAAATGGAAATATGGAGGGGGATGAGGATGGAGAGTGGACGTACACGGGAGGGAAAGGGAACTCAGTGATAGATTATATAGTAGGGAATGAGGACACAAGGGAGGGGGTTGAAAGGATGGAAGTGGGTGAAAGGGTTGAATCGGACCATCATCCGGTGGTGGTATGGCTGAGGGGGAAAGGGGGCGGGGAGGGTGAAAAGAGTGAGCAGAAAGCTGTGGGTAGGGGATTGAGGAGGGGAAACTGGACAGAGGAGGGGAGAGAGAAGTTTATAAAGAGGTTCGGAAAGAGGGAGGGAGGGGATGGAGGAATACAAGAGGAATGGAGAGAGCTGAGAGATAGGATAAGGGGAGCGCTGGAGAAGGGGGGGAAGGGGAGTGAGAGGGCAGGAAAGGGGGGGTGGTGGGACGAGGAGTGTTGGGAGAGGAAAAGTATGGTAAGGAGAGAGCTGAGAAGATGGAGAAGGGAGGGAGGGGAGGGGATAGAGTACAGGGAGAAAAAAAGAGAGTATGGGAAAATGTGTGAGGAGAAGAAGAGGGAGGAGAGGGAGAGATGGGAGAAAGAGGTGGAGGGGATCAGGACGGAAGAGCAGGTTTGGAAAGTGATAAATAGGGATAGGAGAAGGAGGAGGAGAGTGGAGGACGGAATAGGAATAGAAGAGTGGGAAGAGTATTTTAAGGGGTTGTTGGGAGGGGTAGAGTGGAGGGTGAGGAAAGGGGGTGAAAGAAAGGCAGGGGAGGATGAAGAGGAGGAGTTAAGGATTGAGGAGGTGAGGAGGGTGGTAAGGAACTTGAAGGATGGTAAGGCAGGAGGGGGGGACGGCATACCCAACGAGGTTTGGAAGTATGGGGGGGAAGAGGTGGAGCAATGGCTATGGGACATATGTAGAAGGGTGTGGAGGGGGGAAGGTTGGGTTGAGGAGTGGAGGGAGGGAGTGGTAGTACCCGTGCTGAAGAAGTGGAGTGGGAAAAGCGTGAAGGAGTATAGGGGAATTACTTTGACACAGTCGGCATATAAAGTATATGCGTCCGTGCTGGCGGAGAGATTGAGGGAGGAGGTAGAGGGAAAAGAGCTGCTACCACCGAGTCAGGCCGGCTTCAGGAAGGGTAGGGGAACTATAGATAACATATATGCTTTGAATTACCTGATAAACAGGCAGGTAAACAGGAAGGGGAAGAACATGATCATATTCTTCATGGACCTGAAGGCGGCCTTTGACTCGGTGGACAGAGAGATACTTATAAAGGCGATGAGGAAGAGAGGGGTAAGGGAGGGGTTAGTGGAAAGGTGTGCGGAAGTTTTGAAGGAAACAGTTTGTAAGGTGAGAGTAGGGGAGGAGGAAGGGAAGGTTTTTTGGACGGCTAGAGGAGTGAGACAGGGGTGCCCGCTAAGCCCGAGTATGTTTACGCTGTTGCTTGCGGATCTGGACGAAGAGCTACAGAAAGGAGGATGGGGTGGGGTGAGATTGGGGGGGAAGAAGATATACACACTGGCGTACGCAGACGATATCGCAGTGATGGCGGAGGATGAGGATGGGATGAAGGGGATGTTGGGGAAGTTAGAGAAGTATATGGATGGGAAGGGACTGCAGTTAAATGTGGAAAAATCGAAGGTGATGAGGTGCAGGAGGGGTGGAGGTAGATGGAAAAAGGTGGGTTGGAGGTGGAAGGGAAAGGAGTTGGCTGAGGTAAGGGAATTTAAATATTTGGGTTATACACTGATGGGAAATGGAGGGCAGGAGGCGCATGTAAGGGAGAGAGTGAGGAAGGCGGCGGCGGTGATGGGGCAAGTGTGGGGAATCGGAAAGAGGAGATTTGGAAAGGATTGGGGGAAAAGAGTATGGATGTTTGATAGGTTGGTATGGGCAGTAATAAGTTATGGGGTGGAAATCTGGGGTTGGAAAGGTAGGGAGAGGATGGAGGGGGTACAGGACAGGTTTTTGAGATGGGCTTTGGGGGTGGAGTGGTGTACGCCGGGTTATTTAGTAAGGGAGGAGTTGCAGCGGGAGATGTTGAAGGGAAGGGCGGGGATGAGGGCGTGGGAGTATGAGAGGAAGCTGGAGGAGGGACAAGGACGGGAGGTGGCAAGGATGTGTTGGGAGGAGATTAAGGGGAGGGCGAGTAGAGGGGGGGTACTGGGGGGATGGGAAGAGGAGAGGAAAGGGTTCTATGAGGAGAGGGGATGGACGATAGAGGGAGTGGAAAGGATGAGGGGTAGGGGAGAATTAAGGGGAGAGGAACTGGTAAGGGTGGAGAAGAGGTTGCAGGAAGGGGATAGGTGGGAAAAGATTAGGGAAGCCAGGTATAATAGGTGGTATGGGGCGGTAAAAGGGGTGGGGGTTCCTGGATACCTGAAGAAGGGGTGGGGGGAGAGCAGATGGAAGAGGGTGGCGAGATTCAGGTTGGGGAGTGAGATGAGGGGGGGGGGGGGGAGATACTGGGAGGATGAGGGGAAAAGGAGATGTAGGGTATGCGGGTGGGGGGAAGAAACATGGGAACATGTATGGGAGGAATGTACGGGGTGGGGGGAGGGAAGAGGATGGCAGGAGATGGCGGGGGAAGTGTTGGGAGACGATGAAGAGGGGGAAGGGTGGATGAGGAAGGTGGAAGAGTGGAGGGGGGTACAGGATGAAGGAATGAATGGGTAAGGAATGGGAGTGAGAGGAGGCGTGCGGAAGCGGGGGTCCGGAGGTGGGAGGGAGGGACGGGAGAGGTGTGCGAGGCGGTGGCGAGCGAACGAGCGAGCGGGCGTGCGAGCGAGCGGTGACTAGGCTTAAGGTTTAGGTTAAGGAGATGAATTGAGCATTGTAATCCCCAAGGGGGCACAATAAAGTATATATATATACTGGTGTTGGAAAAAGTATTTCAATTGTGCGTCGCGAACAAGCTTGAGCTGCGATTAGATAAGTGCAAGTTCCTACAAACAGAATTGGAATATTTAGGATATCTGGTGACCAGTGAAGGCGTACGGCCCACTGAAAGGGGTATAGGTGACGTGAAAAGATTTCCAGTTCCGCGAAACGTTCGAGATGTGCAGAGTTTTCTTGGACTCTGTTCGTACTTTCGAAAATTTATAGAAGGTTTTTCGTTTATAGCGAAACCGTTGTATGACCTCACTAAAAAGTCGGTAGATTTTAGCTTTGGTCCGAAAGAGATAAGCGCATTTGATAAATTGAAGGATTGTCTAATGCATGCTCCTACCTTAAGCATTTATTGTCCGCGTGATACTACCGTGTTACATTGCGATGCAAGCGCGATAGGTTTTGGTGCGATTTTAATGCAGAGGAAATCGGATCAGAAGTTTCATCCTGTGTTTTATTTCTCAAAAGGGACTACGGGAGCGGAGGGGAAGTACCATAGTTTTGAGCTAGAAGCATTGGCGATAATTTACGCGTTGCGTCGATTTCGGACGTATTTACTTGGTATACATTTCAAAATAGTTACAGATTGTCAAGCTCTCAGTTTGACCCTAAACAAAAAAGAAACGAATCCGCGAATTGCTCGTTGGGTATTAGAGCTTCAAAATTACGATTATGTTTTGGAACACCGATCTGGTACTAGAATGGTACATGTAGACGCGTTGAGTAGGCAGATATTCGTTGTACACGATAACTCGTTTGATCGAAATCTAGCTTTAAGCCAAGATCGTGATACTGTAATAATACTTTGTGTAAATCGACTGGCGAGACTCCCAGCAAATTGTTGTACGGGGTACAGCAACGCGGTCAAGTTGTTGATTGCCTTAGAGATGCGTTGGAAGAGGCTCACAAAATAGGTGTCGAAAGAGATTTGGCAGGAAAACGGGACGTAGCCGCTGAGCGTATTAAGCAGCAATTTTGTGCAAACAAACGGCTTTACGACAAAAAGCGGAAGTCGGCAAATGTATATAAAATAGGTGATAGGGTAATGTTAAGAAATTTCGATAATTCTAACAGCGCATGGAAACTAATACCGGAATACAAGGGTCCTTATGAAATATCCAA
The DNA here is from genome assembly GCA_929113495.1 of Andrena minutula. Lineage (NCBI taxonomy): Eukaryota > Metazoa > Arthropoda > Insecta > Hymenoptera > Andrenidae > Andrena > Andrena minutula. The sequence goes on from OV815997.1 coordinate 16,777,293, forward strand.
AGTGCTGAGAAATGATCGCTATGTGGTCAAGGATATAGAAGGATTTCAGGTGTCTCAGATACCGTATTTAGGAACTTGGGCGGCTTCAAACATGCGTCGGTGGTTAGACCCTGAGTAGTATGTCAGTTCGTTATAATGTTTTGAGTGTTAGCAATAATTAGGTTAATTATTTTCTTTGTTTCTTATTTTGTACTAAGTAGAATTATGTTTTGTATTTGCGTGGTAGTCGGTTTATGTTAAGAGTTGTGACTGTCGTTAATGTAAGTAATTGTGTTAGCGTTTCGATGAGATGGTTAATCGGGGCGATTAACTGTCAGGATGGCCGAATTGTAGGCAACGGCCCTGAACTAACTACGGGCCTGGGGTTTTCCCTACGTCTGGTCAGCGTATTGTTGGTTTGGCGCGTACGCTTGGCTCGCCGAATATGCAGGCGAAGACGAGGCGACCATTTTATGGCAGGGTCGCTAGACGTAAGGAAAAGTGCGAGTTGACCTGAGAGCGGAAGGACATTCTGTGATCGGTTGCCATCGGGTCTACTTCGCGTCTGCACAACCTTCTATTTCTTTTTTATTAAAGTGTTTATTATTTAAAACCCTGTCGACTCAATTTCCCGCCCAACATCAGCCTTCCTTACAGATTCAAGTTACAACAGTAATGGTGCGCTACGATAAAATCCGCGCGCACCGTCAGTGAGGTTTACCACGACGAAACACTGGTAAAACGACTGTCGTTTTCTTCTCCGTCGGTTACGTCAAATGTAAAGTTATCTGGGGAGACAGCCAAAAGCGCCTTGTGCTCTCTACTGGCATTTGCACGAACCTATACTTTTAGCAACAGACCTTAGACGGCGGATGTATCAACATATGATTGTAGTAGTAATTATGCGTGTGACGTTTTTGCCGTTCTCATTTCTACTCGCGCGAGCGCCGCCAGTCTTCAGTGGATAACCCTGTATATCGTCAATACGTACGTATATATACGCGTTACGCGCTCACCTTCAGCCAACACATGTTCGTTCTTCTTTCATCAACTCTCGAGATTATTCGGCAGGGATCGTCGTCCGTCATTGTATATATATACTATTTTGAATTATTTTATAACCTACCAAGTGATAAGTGTCAAATCAAATAATGTTGTCCGAATCAAGAGACACGTTAGTGTCTCGCGCCAAGTATATATATGTATATATGCGCAGCGCGAGCACAGAGTGTCTCTATTACGCGACGACTCGCTATTCTGAACCCTGATGTTTCCGAATCTCAATAACGGCTGATCCGATTCGATTTTGAATGGTCTTAATGGATAGTCTGGGTTTGATTTACATAAGAAAAGTGTCTTCGTTTTGTTCCTACGTGCCTTATGAGCTGAGATATTTCGTTGTAAAGTGGCGATTTCCCGATTTTCATGTTCTTAAAAATTCAGCATCGTCCTGGTAAAGTGCAGGCAAGAGGGGAACGTGAAAGGGAGAGAAATGTCTCTCAGGCACGTCGTTCATTGGATCGTGGTGTAACTTGATACACTCTGTTCTCGCGCAGCGTGTATATCTATATATTGATGCGGGTTCGGCCAATCGCGTAACAAATAGTCACGTGACAGCTAGCAGAAAGCACGTCTGTAGAGATATAAACGTAACCTAGATAGTATTAAAGATATTAAAGAACCATAACCTGCGAAGTGTGAAATAAGGAAATTGTAAAAAATTTTGAAATATCACGACTTTTTACACGACATAGGACACCGAATTATTGTCTCATGTGAACTTTACCTCTGGGAAACCTTTTTTTTTATCTGAAATTGGTATGGATCGAAAGCACGTATCAAATAACATGCAAAAATCACAATTTTGAGTTTAGGAATCTGTTCGTTGAAAAGTTATGAGGCGAAAAACTTGCGAAATTTTGACAGATTTTTTAACCTTATTGTGACAGTTACAGTGGTTGTCGCGTATGATTCGTTGTTTTAGGTTGGAGGGGTAGGAGTATGTAGTTTCTTTGTTTTTCGAAGTGTGTTTATTGTATTCATTTTTGCAGAAATAAAGTATAAATAAATATATTTAAGATGGTACCGTGGAATTTGTGTTCTTTACCTCAGTCTGAAGAGAGTGCTATTTTGTGGTTGCGGGAGCAAGGACTGCTAAGAATTAATAAAAATTGTGGCATTCATCGCAAACCGATGAAGCTATACAATACAGGTCAACATGGTGTTGGACGTTTTCTTTGTGTAAAAGGAAAAAGCAAATGTCGTCAGTTTGCTGGAACTGTAGATTCATTCTTTGAAGATGTTCAATTACCCTACGATAAAGCGATAAAGTATATTGTGTAGTGGTTAGGTTGATAATTATTGTATGCATATATATTATTTATATACCTTTATTTTTTGGAGGGTAATGTATTGCTTTACAAGAGATATGTCGTATGAAGATACAATGCATGAAGTGTGCAATATGAGTGGTGGAAGTGTAGACGAATGCAGCATGTTATCATCTTCTACTATTAATGCATGGTTTCGGTATTGTAGAGAGATGATTATAGATCATTTTCAGGATATACAAGTAGGGAAACCTAAATTGGGAGGAAAAACTGAATGTGGTTTGCCTATTGTGGTTGAAGTAATTTAATATTTGTATTTCAACTTTTGCTTACCTTCATTATTTATTTTTATAGATTTTAATATTTTAGATTGACGAAGCAAAGTTTGGTAAGAGGAAGTACAATCGGGGGAGGATAGTTGATGGTCATTGGGTATTAGGTTTAATTGATACTCATACACGTGATAGTCGAATGATGGTTGTACCAAACCGAGAAGCATCAACGCTTATTTCTATTATTAAGGAACATGTTCATATAGGTTCAGAAATACATACGGATAGTTTTAGAAGTTATAGTAGTTTAAAAGAAGAAGGATATATACATAAAACTGTTAACCACAGTATTGAGTTTAAGGCACCAGATGGGACACATACCCAAAATGTTGAATCAGCTTGGCGTCCAGCAAAAGATTGGTTCAGAGGCAGAGCACGGTATCACGATGAAGAGTTTGGAGAGCGATTGTGCGAATATTTGTGGCGTCGATTTTGTTCCCACAATAAGTTAGACAAAATGGGATTTTTGATTGATGCAATAAAAAAGCAATATGTTTTTAAAAACTAATAAAAGTATTTTTTAAAAAATACTTTGTTTCCGAGATAGTTGCGAAAAACTTCTATTCATTTATTCCGACGTAATGGACACAGCGATCAACTTGAGGTGATCGGTCATCTGGGGGATGTTTTTATTTTCCCCTCTAGACACCTCAGGGCGCGAAGCTCCCCGAGGTGTATAGCATACGTCAAAATTTCACAGTCCCTTTGACTTAATCACTTTTCACTGAATACATTCCAACTGAATAGGTTTCTTAAAAGAAAAGTTCACATAATTATTATATTTCTGCAAAAATAAACACAACAAATACACTTTGTAAGCGTTTCTAACCTTATTGAGACAGTTACAGTGGTTGTCGCGTATGATTCGTTGTTTTAGGTAGAGCTCTTACTTTTTACCCGTCGGGTACCCGGGTAGCCGGAAATTACCCGGGATAACTTCAAACCATTGAATGTAGTGTGTGTTGTGTGTGATTGTCTGTGGTATAGTCTGATGTTAGCCAAATATGATCGAACAATACCACATTCAATGGCTTGAAGTTATTTCGGGTAATTTCCGGCTACCCGGGTACCCGACGGGTAAAAAGTAAGAGCTCTAGTTTTAGGTTGGATGGGTAGGATTCTGTAGTATCTTTGTTTTTCGAAACGGTTATATTGAGGGATTTCGACAGCCTGAAATACTTAGCGTGTTTCTAAAATAGAGGGTGTAAAGAGAGTGTTTACTATTTAGGTTGTCCAGGGTATTAGTATTGGTTTGGGCTAGAGTAGGGCGGGGGGCGCGCGCCCGTTCGCGGGCGCGTAAAGTATGGTAGCATTAGAGGTTAGAATATGTCAAAATTTCACAGTCCCTTTTACTTAATAACTTTTTATTGAATAGATTCCTAAACTCAAAATTGTGATTTTTGCATGTTATTTGATACGTGCTTTCGATCCATATAAATTTCCCGTGAAAAAAAAGGTTTCCCAGAGGTAAAGTTTTCCCAGTGATGCCAGAATCGTGGGACACGGGACGGGACGCTTACCCCCACTATGACCTACCGTCCTCTCCCACTATGCCCTACCGGCGTCCCCCACTTTCTTCCCACCGCACTGCACACAAGCATATTTTTACTCCTGTCCGTGTGAGCTGCCTGTCGAACTGCCGAGCACACGGACAGGGGTAGGGATATGCTTGTGTGCAGTGCGATGGGAAGAAAGTGGGAGACGACGGTAGGCCATAGTGGGAGAGGACGGTAGGTCATAGTGGGGGTAAGCGTCCCGTCCCGTGTCCCACGATTCTGGCATCACTGAGTTTACCCATTGTCTCAATTAACAAGGTAAGTCACCAAAATTTTTTAATAGACTATTTATGTAAAGCTTATAGAAACGGAGGGGACGCATAGACTTGGAAGTTGTCCGGAGAAGGTTCGACAGACTAGCGTCATCTTTGACACAAGTTTTTACAAAATAATATATTGTTTTTATACCATCAGACTATTTTTACATTAGAGTTTTTATGTACAACTTGTAGAAATGAAGGATATGCATGGGCTTGGATAGAAATAAAGGAGACGCACAGGCTCGGATAAAAATGAAAGGGACGCACGAGCTTAGACAGAAATGAAGGGGGTGCACAGGCTTGGACAGAAATGAAGGAGATACACAGGCTTGGAGGTTGTCCGGAGAAGGTTATTACATAGACAGAGAATCATCTTGTTTCGCACAAGTTTCTTGAAATTTGTCAAATAAGGTAAATCGACAAAATTTTTCAAATTAGCATAGCATTGATATTTAACCCTTAACTGGTATCCTGGGGTCACTCCATTACCCCCGGCACGCAGAGTTCGCTGTGAAACTTTCGGTTGTCTAAGTTTGTAAACTGAATTTATAATTAACTTTGTAGTAATACTTTAAATTTCTACGTTTCTATTATTTTATATATTACCTAAAAACAAAATATTCAAAGAGGTTCTTCTAGTGTCGACTTTACAAGTTTCTGTGCCCTTTTTTATTTCGGGTCTACCACGACCCCAGTATACCAGTTACGTTTGAAAAAAACAGTATACCAGTTAAGGGTTAAGAAAATTATGGCGTACTGCTTGCAATGTCGAGTAAGTCACATTAGTGAAGAAAGTACGCTGAATATGCATCTCCCTCGATACTTTCCAAACCATTTGTGAAACATATTTTCACATAAGATTTGAAATCTCTGAAGTATTATGAATACAGGGTGTCCCAAAAATGCTGTGTTTCCTTAAAGGGGGTGTTTCAGTTGGGTTTTAAGCACAACTGTAATGTCTAGTAAACTTAGATTAAGAATTCTAGTTTTACCCGTAAGTATAAGTAGTGAGTAAGTAGTAATTAAGCATTTGTATTAATTAAGTTTAAGTAGATATAAGTACAGTTAAGTAGGATTAATATAGCTTTAAGGAACTTCCAGTTTGTATTGTTTCTTAGATTTAGATTACAAGAAGGAGTTTAAATCTGATAAACGTGTTCTGGTATTGCACTAACTTTGACCCGAGAATTAGTTTAAGGAGAGCGATACTGCCCGCACTCTTAACAAGAGACTTTGTCTAAGTAGCGCTAAACACCAGTACGGAGCTATAAGCGAACTCTTTCTCCGAGATTTTGGAACCGACTAACGCGAAAAGACCGCGATCGCGGAAACGGATCTCAAGAATAAGAGTGGGGAGACCACAATGTTTCGGGAGCAATCACCGAGATGGTGACACTTAAACCATTTGGTCACGTCGATTCGCGACAGCTACCGAAATTCCGCGCGCGATAATCTAATCTTAGGAGCTAAAACAATGTACAACTTAGATCTAATATTTACAATATATACAGTCCTAAACAGGGGGTGATTCTGGGGGTGATTGCAAACAACTTTTTCCTTTGCGAAAATGCTCTCCGATGTTTCGTTAACGAGATATTAATAAAAAGCACCGACCAATCACAGCGCGAGTCTGACGGTCGAGTTCCCGCGCTAGCGTGGCTACGAGCCGCGCTGCGACTGCGAGCAAGCAACTCGGCATGCATCGAAGAAACTTGCGTAGAATGGCAAATGAAAAAGACGTAACAAATAAAATCGAACATGTTGTCATGGTTTGTTCGTCATTTAAAGTGAATAATGAATAAAGGATAAATGGATGAAAATCACGTGTAACGTAAAAAGACGAATACGCAGTTTTTTTTTAGAAGATTCGAAAATAATTATTATTTGAAGTGGGAGGATAAGGAATACGTAAATTTCCTTGTGTTAATAACGTAGCCACGAAAAGGTAATGTAACAGGAAATTATCGAAAGGTGATAGTCGTTCGTTATTGTGATAAAAATCCGTAATTCAATAACGGTCAGCACTGTTGGTGGTAACGAATAAGTCTGTTTAAAAAGCCCGAATAAATGTTATCGTACGGGAATTTAGAGAATTATCGCCGGAAATAAGCCATCGCTTGCGTTAAATTTAAAAATGAATTATCACTAATAAAGTAACTAAAACTCACCCTTGTTGGAAATTCACCTGCAGCTTGAAAATCTGTGTCACAGGGTCACCGAACCGATCCTGTTCATCGATGGATGTGCTCTGTGCACAGCTGGTCCCAGGTATCCTTACATTCCCACTACCCAAAGTTAAGGGTCGCAATGTCAGGTGTGTCCAGGTCAACGTACCGAATATTCACTTCACTGCACGGCTACTAACACTGATCACTTTATTTGCTTTTCAAGAGCGTGTTGTTCCTACGTTTTAAAAATTGGTGGCCCCGAAAGGGGCCGGTTGTTTTCAATTTAAAAAGTGCTCCACGTGGCCACCGTCATTCTCGATGCATGTTTCAGCGCAAATTCTAGCGCAAATGCTCGCGCAGCAGCACTTGCGTCCCCGTTGTTCCGGGCGTACACCCAGATTATCCTGAAGTATTCTTGGGCCGTGTACATTTCTGTGACGCGATTGCCAGCTGACTGGCAGGATTTTTTCCAAGCAACTTCCGCTACCCCCAAGTAGCTTCTCTGGTTCCATTATGAGTTAACTCCCACCAGGGCAAGAGGCTTTAGGTAAAAAGAAGCCAGCACATTTTCGGAACACGTGTTTTGCAGAAGTGCAACGGACACTTTCACAGAAGCCCGCGCTCGGTCCTTCTACTGCCAATGTACCCATTGCTTCGAGATAGAAAACAGACACCACGTGTATCGGTTCGAAAGGGTCAGAAGGGAAGAGACAGTCTTCGAGTTGCTATAAAGACGAAAATGCATACCATTCCTGTTTCCCCTTTCCGATACCCTCAGTACACGACTGCTACGAGGTGGAACCAATTAAGTCATAAATACGTTACCTACCTAATTTATTAAGTTACCTAAAAAAAGTTACGTTACCTAAAGCCTCTTGCCCTGGTGGGAGTTAACTCATAATGGAACCAGAGAAGCTATTGGGTGTATAACTTAAAAACCGGAATTTGACACTAGATGTCAACACTTGTGTATGCGCTGTAGCAAATCATTGACATACATGCCATTTTGAAGCTCTATTCGTAACCTATCGAAATCAGTCAACAATGTTTGATTTGCTTGTGCGCATCATATTTTTTTCAATCATGGAAAATTTTGAGAATTGGCGAAAAAAACAGCATGTGCGGGAAGTTTTGCTGAATCACTTTTTTGCAAAGAAAACTGCAGCTGAAAGTCATCGTTTGCTCGTGGAATTGTATGGCGAACATGCTCTTGCGAAAACACAGTGTTTCGAGTGGTTTCAACGCTTTAAAAGTTGCCAGTCGACACCGAAGAAGAATATTCACGTCGCCAAGATAATGCTCTGTATTTGGTAGGACCAGAAGGGAGTTCTGTATTATGAGCTTCTAAAACCGGGTGAAACCATTACTGGAGAGCTGTACCGAAAACAACTGATTCGTTTAAAGAGAGCATTGAAGGAAAAATGACCAGAATGGAAGACCAGACACGAGACATTGATTTTCCAACATGACAATGCTCGGCCACATGTTGCTCAACCCGTTAAAAACTATTTGGAAAACAGCGGATGGGAAGTTCTACCCCACCCGCCATATAGTCCAGACTTGGCGCCTTCTGACTACCATTTGTTTCGGTCGATGCAGAATGCACTTTCCGGAATACGCTTGACTTCAGTCGAAGGCATCAAAAATTGGTTCGATTCGTTCTTTGATTCAAAAGATGACCGGTTTTTTTGGGATGGCATCCATAAATTGCCAGAAAGATGGGGAAATGTTGTAACTTCCGATGGACAATACTTTGAATAACAGGATTGTACAAGAATTTCTTTAATAAAACGTTTAAATTTCCTAAAAAATTCCGGTTTTTAAGTTATACACCCAATACTTGGGGGTAGCGGAAGTTGCTTGGAAAAAAACCTGTCAGTCAGCTAGCAATCGCGTCACAGAAATGTACACGGCCCAAGAATACTTCAGGATAATCTGGGTGTACGCCCGGAACAACGGGGACGCAAGTGCTGCTGCGCGAGCATTTGCGCTAGAATTTGCGCTGAAACGTGCATCGAGAATGACGGTGGCCTCGTGGAGCACTTTTTAAATTGAAAACAACCGGCCCCTTTCGGGGCCACCAATTTTTAAAACGTAGGAACAACACGCTCTTGAAAAGCAAATAAAGTGATCAGTGTTAGTAGTCGTGCAGTGAAGTGAATATTCGGTACGTTGACCTGGACACACCTGACATTGCGACCCTTAACTTTGGGTAGTGTCGTATACCTGGGACAAACTGTGCACTGAGCTAGTCCATCGATGACCAGGATCGGTTCAGTGACCCAGTGACACAAGTTTTCAAGCTGCAGGTGAATTTTAAGCAAGGCTGAGTTTTATCTCGAGACGCGGTAGCGTCTCGACGCCAAGTACATGAAAAAAGAACACCCTATATGTCGATGTCGCTACCGTGTACCTTTACTCGACCCGGGGACACTCTAACCTACTTCTGAAATTTTATACATTAATATCTCATCACGCCTGCAATATTTTGTAAATTTAAAGGCATTTTTCTTATGTAAACCGCATATCGGCTTTCGAATAAGACCAATTTCAATAAAATCGGTCCACGCATGACAGAGATATCGTAATATCGTCTCATGGATCTGTCGAAATTGGTACGATTTTTCTTCTTCTGATTCTCCTAGAAATTTTTCGTCATCATCATCAAACATTACGTATATATATCGTCAATATATATATACGCGTTACGCGCACACCTTCAGCCAACACATGTATCGTTCTTCGTTCGTCGTCCGCCATTGCACGTACATATATATATATATATACTATTTTGAATTTTATAACCTAAGTGCTAAGTGTCAAATAAAGTAAGTTGTCCCAATTTGAAATGTCAGGAGTTTTTACACTACATAGGAGACTGAATTATTGTGTCAATTAATAAGGTAAGTCGCCAAAATTTTTTTAATAGATTTCTTATGTAGATTAAAGTGGTATCGGCGCACTGATTCGGTCACAGAAAAAACAATTATTTTGTTATAAAACAAAATAATAATAATATTCAATAGCTATTTTGCACTAAAAAATTTTTTTTTCGTATACTTCGACGTTTCGGTCCCCAATTTGGACCTTCTTCAGGAAAGTAAAATTCTTTTGCCTTGCTAATGAAATGTCGCAGCAGTTTAAATAAAGCCAGCGACACGCGAGCCGGTTGGAAGATGACTGAGGTAAACAGCGAACAAGACAAACTGACAACTTGAAGGTGAGACGAACTGTGGCCAACAAAGCCGTTGAAAATACCAACATATGAATTCCAAAAATTCAAATTTATATTATCCGGGCAAAAACCTAAAACAAACCTCTTATTCATGTGGTGAACTTTGCATACACTCACAGATGTCAACGAGCAAATTTCAAAATTACATACCACGTGTAGAATATGTAACTGATAGAGTCTAATATGAAGTTATATAGAGAACCACATCATAAATTCATTACTTCTTCAGTAATGTTGCGTAATAATCTTGTATTTTAGGCGTTTCATACCTAAGATTCACGCTAGGTTGTTTAATCATATGTAGTGTCTCTAAGATAATCCTCCTATTTAAGTTGGTTTCTTTATCAACCACTTTAGCATTGTTAAAATCAAAACAATGATCAAACTCTAAGGAATGCTTAGTTAATGCCGTGTGTTGTGAAGGGGATAAAAAAATATTTCTTTTATGTTCACATATACGTCTCTCAAGCAGTCTGGAAGTTTGTCCGATGTAAACCTGGTTGCAACTCAAACATGGAATTGAATATACTATGTTGGAATTTTTTAACAAAGGAATTTTATCTTTAATAGGAGGAAACAGGTTTTTAGTGTAGAATGGTAATCTAAATATTGTGTGTATACCAGCTTTTCTAAAGATTCTTCTAATATCAATTGAAATACTATTAACAAACGGCATAACAACCGTGTTTCTCCAGCTAATTGGTCCTGTTATCATGTTTCTTTTTTCTTTTCGTTTCTCGACTACCAACGGATGGTAAATTTCAAAAATACGCTCCTTAATGATCGAAGAAATCATATCTACAGGATATCCATTCCGTTTCAGTGTGCTTTTTACCAAAATTAAATTAGCCGGTCAAAATTCTGGATCAGCAAGTAAAATAGCTCGATCTATTAATCCTTTTATTAATCCGATCTTATGATTAATGGGATGAGCAGAACGAAAATTTATGTACCTCCCAGACCAACTCGGCTTTTGATACCAGTTTGTAATAATTTTGCAATTAGATCTAATGACTGTAGTATCGAGAAAACTGAGACATGAATTTATTTCAACCTCATGAGTGAACTGCAATCGGGGGTGAAAACTGTTGAATGTATCCAATAACGTTTGCAAATCATCAAGTTTAAGACACGTAATGATATCATCGACATACCTTTTGTAGAAAATAAGTTTAAATGGTACCTTGGAGAGGGAAATCGTCTCCAATTCCTCCATAACAATGTTTGCAATTACTGGGGATATAGGAGATCCCATTGCTGTTCCAAATACCTGTTTATAATATACACCATTGAACAGAAAAACATTTGATTCCAATACAAATTTTACAGCACTAAGAAAACCGCTCCGATCAATATTCGTGTACCCTTTAATTTCGTCCCAACGACGATCAAGCACTTGCAAGACCAAATCAATTGGAATATTGGTGAATAGCGATGTAACATCTAAAGAAACCAATCGCAGCGATTGGTCTTCCAATTGCACGTTTCTAATTTCCTTACTAAATTGCCAGCTATCTATAGTGTGGTATGGTAATTTACCCACAATTTTTTAGAGAATGTTCGCTAAATACCTAGACAGTTTGTAAGTGGGACCACCAATTGAGGACACAATAATCCTCCGAGACAAATTCTCTTTGTGCGTTTTTGGCAATGCGTATGCTCTGGGGGCAATCGCATTATAAGTCTTTAGGTGCTTATTCATTTGTTCACTAATTTGCCTTTTTTTAAAAAATTTTGAAACAATAGAGTTTGCATCCCTCTCAAAAGTACTAGTGTATTCAAACTTACTAATCACATATGTGCTCGTGTCACTCAATAACTTTAACACCTCAGAGAAATAAAAACCTTTATCAACATTCAAAGCGCACAGCTCCGCGTACGTGTACCTTTAACGTTCTTCGTCCTCCCGGATCCTAGTCAGTCTGGAGCCGGCGACAAGACAGTGAACATCGGGCTGTTTCAACTCGTTTCTCTCCCTCTCTGTCTCTAACCCTAGCGATCGTCCTTTGGACCTAGATTCTCAGGCACGTGCTCGAGTCCAGGCAGTTTCGATCGATCGACATGACGGAGTTTCTTGGGAAAAAGTACAAGCTGTTCAACAGCGAGAACTTCGACGAATTCATGAAGGCGCTCGGCGTGAGTCTACTGACGCGTAAAATGGGTAGCAGCGTAAGTCCCGTGGTTGAATTAACGGAGAACAATGGGCAGTACACGCTGAAAACGACCAGTCCGTTCAAGAACTCGGAAATAAAATTCAAGCTCGGAGAAGAATTCGAAGAGGAAACGCCGGATGGAAGGAAAGTAAAGAGCGTCTGCACTCTTGATGGAAATAAACTCGTTCAAATACAGAAGAGCGAGAAGCAGACCACCATCGAGAGAGAATTCACGCCTACAGAAATGAAAGCGATCATGAAAGTCGACGATATTGTATGCACGAGAGTATACAAGGTCCAATAAGAATTCCTATTTGAGATTGATTCCCGAGTCAGCAATTCAAAGACAATGCTGATTGTTATTCTTGCCGGTTGGAGAACGACCCATTGTTTTAATAAACGTAAACGAAACAAAAGATACATATACGTATAAACGCACAAAGGATTGTCAATATTATTTCAAAGTGAAAATACACGCACAAGATACATCGAACATGTTTATTCGAGAGCTCCGGCTATTTATATTATATTTCCTATGCTTCCTTGGGTGTGATTCAAACGTATGCTTCGATATTTGTACGTTATATCCATTACTAAATGTACCAAATGAGTTTTTAATGAATAAAAATGTTGGAATAACTAAAAAAAAAAAAAAAAAACCTTGTTGATAAAGGTTTTTATTTCTCTGAGGTGTTAAAGTTATTGAGTGACACGAGCACATATGTGATTAGTAAGTTTGAATACACTAGTACTTTTGAGAGGGATGCAAACTCTATTGTTTCAAAATTTTTTAAAAAAAGGCAAATTAGTGAACAAATGAATAAGCACCTAAAGACTTATAATGCGATTGCCCCCAGAGCATACGCATTGCCAAAAACGCACAAAGAGAATTTGTCTCGGAGGATTATTGTGTCCTCAATTGGTGGTCCCACTTACAAACTGTCTAGGTATTTAGCGAACATTCTCTAAAAAATTGTGGGTAAATTACCATACCACACTATAGATAGCTGGCAATTTAGTAAGGAAATTAGAAACGTGCAATTGGAAGACCAATCGCTGCGATTGGTTTCTTTAGATGTTACATCGCTATTCACCAATATTCCAATTGATTTGGTCTTGCAAGTGCTTGATCGTCGTTGGGACGAAATTAAAGGGTACACGAATATTGATCGGAGCGGTTTTCTTAGTGCTGTAAAATTTGTATTGGAATCAAATGTTTTTCTGTTCAATGGTGTATATTATAAACAGGTATTTGGAACAGCAATGGGATCTCCTATATCCCCAGTAATTGCAAACATTGTTATGGAGGAATTGGAGACGATTTCCCTCTCCAAGGTACCATTTAAACTTATTTTCTACAAAAGGTATGTCGATGATATCATTACGTGTCTTAAACTTGATGATTTGCAAACGTTATTGGATACATTCAACAGTTTTCACCCCCGATTGCAGTTCACTCATGAGGTTGAAATAAATTCATGTCTCAGTTTTCTCGATACTACAGTCATTAGATCTAATTGCAAAATTATTACAAACTGGTATCAAAAGCCGAGTTGGTCTGGGAGGTACATAAATTTTCGTTCTGCTCATCCCATTAATCATAAGATCGGATTAATAAAAGGATTAATAGATCGAGCTATTTTACTTGCTGATCCAGAATTTCGACCGGCTAATTTAATTTTGGTAAAAAGCACACTGAAACGGAATGGATATCCTGTAGATATGATTTCTTCGATCATTAAGGAGCGTATTTTTGAAATTTACCATCCGTTGGTAGTCGAGAAACGAAAAGAAAAAAGAAACATGATAACAGGACCAATTAGCTGGAGAAACACGGTTGTTATGCCGTTTGTTAATAGTATTTCAATTGATATTAGAAGAATCTTTAGAAAAGCTGGTATACACACAATATTTAGATTACCATTCTACACTAAAAACCTGTTTCCTCCTATTAAAGATAAAATTCCTTTGTTAAAAAATTCCAACATAGTATATTCAATTCCATGTTTGAGTTGCAACCAGGTTTACATCGGACAAACTTCCAGACTGCTTGAGAGACGTATATGTGAACATAAAAGAAATATTTTTTTATCCCCTTCACAACACACGGCATTAACTAAGCATTCCTTAGAGTTTGATCATTGTTTTGATTTTAACAATGCTAAAGTGGTTGATAAAGAAACCAACTTAAATAGGAGGATTATCTTAGAGACACTACATATGATTAAACAACCTAGCGTGAATCTTAGGTATGAAACGCCTAAAATACAAGATTATTACGCAACATTACTGAAGAAGTAATGAATTTATGATGTGGTTCTCTATATAACTTCATATTAGACTCTATCAGTTACATATTCTACACGTGGTATGTAATTTTGAAATTTGCTCGTTGACATCTGTGAGTGTATGCAAAGTTCACCACATGAATAAGAGGTTTGTTTTAGGTTTTTGCCCGGATTATATAAATTTGAATTTTTGGAATTCATATGTTGGTATTTTCAACGGCTTTGTTGGCCACAGTTCGTCTCACCTTCAAGTTGTCAGTTTGTCTTGTTCGCTGTTTACCTCAGTCATCTTCCAACCGGCTCGCGTGTCGCTGGCTTTATTTAAACTGCTGCGACATTTCATTAGCAAGGCAAAAGAATTTTACTTTCCTGAAGAAGGTCCAAATTGGGGACCGAAACGTCGAAGTATACGAAAAAAAAATTTTTTAGTGCAAAATAGCTATTGAATATTATTATTATTTTGTTTTATAACAAAATAATTGTTTTTTCTGTGACCGAATCAGTGCGCCGATACCACTTTAATCTACATAAGAAATCTATTAAAAAAATTTTGGCGACTTACCTTATTAATTGACACAATAATTCAGTCTCCTATGTAGTGTAAAAACTCCTGACATTTCAAATTGGGACAACTTACTTTATTTGACACTTAGCACTTAGGTTATAAAATTCAAAATAGTATATATATATATATGTACGTGCAATGGCGGACGACGAACGAAGAACGATACATGTGTTGTCTGAAGGTGTGTGTGTAACGCGTGTATACGTATTATGTGGACGAAAATTTGGCTTGGAGAATCAGGAGAAGAATCATAAGACGAATCTTAAACCTATCGGATTTGACCGATCCATGAGACGATATTATGATATCTCTGTCATGTGTGGACCGATTTTATTGAAATTGGTCTTGTTCGAAAGCCGATATGCGGTTTACATAAGAAAAATGTCTTTAAATTTACAAATTATTGCAGGCGTGATGAGATATTAATGTATAAATGTCAGAATTAGGTTAGAGTGTCTCCGCGACGAGTAAAAGGTACACGGTAGCGACATCGACATATACCGGGTGTTTTTCATGTACTTGGCGTCGAGATGCTACCGCGTCTCTAGATAATTTACAACAACTCCATTACAATATAAAATACATATACATACACATATTAGAAACGCAGTCAGATTTATTCTACATATATTTAATTCTAATATCATACGTAGCATATGCACACGCACGCACGCACACACACGCACGCACGCACGCACGTACAAGAAAGAAAGAAAAGGATTAACGCAATTTATACATATTTATTGAGTTTAGCAACACCAATTCGGGGCGCAGCGCCAAGTATTTTGAATAAAATATTTATTCGTATTAAAATATTTACCCTGATAGCCATCTGCCGTCCGTCTGCAAGCAGATTGACGGCAGGGTCTGCCGGGAGAGCGCAGGATCTGCCGGCAGCTGCGGTGCAGTCTACGTCCGCATTCGGCTACGGATCTGCCGGCAGAGTCTGCGTGGCAGGGTCTGCCGGCAGATCCACGGCAGATCCGCGGCAGATCCTGCCGCCCGCCTGACACATCCAACAGCGCCATCTGTAGGCCACAATTATGAAACAACGCCCTATCCGTGACGTCACATGGACCTACGCACCAACACAAATGTACCGTTATTGCTGTAGGTGTATTCCTAACCTTTTTCTAGTACGCGCGGAGAATTGACAGGAATCGGTGAAATGGAGCAATGGATTTTGTAAATAATAATAATTTTGTTTTTAAAGGTATGTTTTTTTTATTAAACTTTAAATATTTACTCTGTAAGCAGTGGTGATTCTACATGCAAAAATAAGTCAATTTTCGACTATTTTTGCATGTAGAATCACCATATTCCCGCTTATGTTGGTTCTGAAAACAAGTACAATATGAATTTAGAATTAAAAGGATGAACGTGGGGAGGTATATTTTATTTCTGATTATACTGAAGTAAAAATGGTATGTTATGTACGTTTTAAATTAGTGGCGCTGAAAAGTGC
The DNA here is from genome assembly GCA_929113495.1 of Andrena minutula. Classification (NCBI taxonomy): domain Eukaryota; kingdom Metazoa; phylum Arthropoda; class Insecta; order Hymenoptera; family Andrenidae; genus Andrena; species Andrena minutula. The sequence continues at coordinate 16,793,624 of OV815997.1, forward strand.
CGATTGTTGTTCGTTGAGAACGTCGAGAGGTAGTTCCCGTTAAACTCAGGTAAATAAGCACTGAAAAGTACTGTTTGTTGTCTTCGCCAGTAAAAGGAGACACACCTCTCCTTTTAATAGGCATATCTCTGGAAAAAAAAATAACTGTAGTTAAGTAGTGTTTTCTCGTGACAGTAAATTATGACTTTTACTGTCACGTGAAAAGAGATCTTCATCGGTCGTCTGTTTCTTCTTCCTCTTCTTCATTCCAGAAACTGCGTGGCCTCCTATGACCCTGGGATGATGAGGGCTGCGTTCGTGTACCACGCTTCCTGCTGCGAACCCTCTCCTTAGCCGCCTTCAGCTCTGCTTGCATCCGCAATTGAAAGTCGGATCGCGTGGGCTTCTCGAACTTGATGTTACGACACACACCGTCTGAAAAAGAAATGTATGCAAAGTACGTCAGCATCAATGGAACATACAGTAATAGTAACAATAATTCTACGTAAAAAGATGAAAAGCGCTTATTGCTTCGTACCAAAAATCGCCATCGCGATACGGGTGTCGAAGAGTGATCTGTGTCCTTCGCGGCCAAACCAAGTGAAGGACGATGTTAAGTCGTCCGGCAGTGCTTCCCTGAAGCAGCACTTGATTGCTCCCTTCAAATCGAATCCGCCCATGTAGACGAAATACGATACCTAAACAAAGCGAGTACAGATTGATGTAAGTATATATTATATACAAAAGTAAATAAAAGAATAATTTCGTTTTCACTTACGACTTTAGAATAGGTGTCGTCATCGATGTCCTCAAAGCAGTCCACCTCCTGGACTGAGGACAAGGGGAGGACTGCTGGCTTAATGGGCCGGCCAGTATTATGGGTGGTCTGGACAGATTTCTGAATACTCATCAACAGAGTATTCATTCTTCTGCAAACAGAACGGATGGAGACGTAAAGTATTAATAAATACGATACACGCGATACTTACATTAGCTCTGCCTCGATCCGATTCCGCTCAGCGAGATCTTCCATGCTTCTGTGAACATTAACATTTATAAGAAAATATTCTTACAGTGATATTTTTATAGCAAAAAAAGAAACATGTATATTTACCTATTATCAGGGGGTTGGGTCGGCGCTGTATTATGCTGCAACGGCTCACTGTGGATCACAGTGGCGCGTGCAGACGATGTCCCAGAATCTGTGGTTTCTTCGAAGACGGGAACATTGGCAGCATACGTATCCTGAAACATATTATCCTGGTTAACAGTAGGAACATTGTTTGAGGTTGTTGGACCGTCTTCCTGCAAGATCCTGGACAGATCCTGGATGTCCTGGTCGATGGTTGGTAGCTGCGCGATTAACGTCCTTCGGTGCTTCGGAGTTTCCTCCTCCGAAGAAGTGGTTTGGTATCGTCTGGGTCTCACGATCACACGTTTCTCCTGCCTCTTCATGCCAGCCTGTAAGGAAAAAAAGTACATATTACGATACGTAGCAAAGGCGTGTGTGTTAGATGTTTCTTCCATTTTACATGCAATATTTTATCCACCAACAATTGTCACCTTTTCCAGATTATATTTGTATGTATCTTAATTGTACTAAACCTCAAGACGAACCTATGTAACATACTACTCAATAATTCGAGTGTAACGCGACAAAGGCTTCAACAGTAGAAAACGTGAAAAAATGACCCATGCAGAAACATTCGAACCAAACGATAAAATAACCCTTCACCAGAGATTAACAAGGATACGTGTACATATGGTTGTATTTATGAAGAGCAATACAAAAGAAGAGAATATAAATATTATAGCACGTCACTCACCAGAAAATAGTCGTAACTTACCAAAATGAAGAGACGAAGCTAGAAAGTGAACTTTTTTTTTTTTTTTTACATGGTGGAAATCCCTAACGGATACCTCACCCCCCGTGGGAGGGGTAAGATTATGTGGGGCTTGCACCCACTAAAACCACCATGGTGACCCACCAAGGGAGAAGGACTGACAGCGAGATACTTCTAACGAAAATAAATATTGACGAATTTGAATACTACGATTTCTCGCTGTGTGTAATAACGGCAACGACATAACTACGGGTTTCTAAGGGGATTGGGTCGCCGTTATTGCCAATGGGCGTACTACCGTAAAAAGGAATTCTATAACATTTAGCGCGAACCTGATTGGGGGAGATGTTTAGAATTTCAGGGCTCAATCTGGCGCATTTATATACACCAAGAACAGAAGATTTTATGCCGATATCATAAAAATCATCGACCTCTAGAAATTTTTTAATACCTAAATGATATGAGTTATCGGAGTCCATGCTAATATTGAAAATTAAGCAGATCGAGCCGTCGACTGAGATGCAACAATTATCGCGTACATTGATGCCCAGAGATATGTTATTGAACTCTATCTTGTGATACTGCGAACAATTGGGGTCGTTACTAAGTGGTCTAGATACGTGAGTAGAAAAATCGACATTATAATGAATGTTTGTGCCATGACATTGTATCTCTCTCATTCTATTAGAAAATTGTTGGAGAGGAAGACTTGGCTTTCGCAGATACTTTTTAAAAATGGACATGTTGTTTTCATATGGAAAAGCAGAACATGAATCTAAATTACCAAGACATCTGACATCGTTGGTTAGGTGAAGAAGACCATGGACGTTATAACTATTAAAAGTTGGGCCATAAAGTTGTTCGTTACGAAGAACAAATTTCTCCAGAGATGACTCTGCGAATCTCAAGTGTAGGCTCGATGGAGATTCTGAAACTAAAATCCGTATGGCTGCATGTAAGAATAAGAAATGCTTGTATACGGTTCTCTCCAGTACACCATTCAGTATAACTGGCCCTGTATACAGCAGGAACTGACGAAATTCGGTCGCTTTATATTTAGAGCATAGTTCAATAGCTCTGGGACGTCTGGCAAAGTCTGAGGGGCAATATCTGTTAAGACTCTTCAGTCTCGTAGACAGTATAGAAATGTCTCTGCGGCGCAATTTTGAGAAAGGGGAATATTCTCCATGTACCCACGCAGACAACAGTTTCTTTACTACGCCCAAACATACAAGATGCATGTACTCGAATGGAACTTGCGAAACCATTCCTATCTGTAACAATGACAATGGGCTTGTACCTAGCTTGTGATGTTTCTGTGACGTTTCTTGTGATGTTTCTAACTGCCTAATGTAATCCTCATCGGTTCGAGGAGAATGATGTATCCCATTGAAAGCGTAATGCCTACCGTTCAGGGTACCAGAAACTGCACATTTAGAACAGGGATGGAAAGACATATGCCCACGATGATTTAATACAAATGCTCGAGCTGGGGCATCGGCTATGAAACATCTCAGTCTTATGGGCAACTTAGTGGAATGAAAATTTATTCCTCCGTTGGACATGATGGCCTCGACGTCTGCAGTAAATTTCTCAAAGAAAATATTGGGGTCGTGTGGTTTTTGGGGACCTTTATAGATGCCTACCACTATCGGCTTTATCCGAGGAATATTTGAAATCCTACATTGGACAGGCCAGATATGAATGGAACTTGATTTGTCCAAACTACATCCATCGGTATGAGAATCTAAATCTAACTGTCTAACAAATGATAACGACAAATTGTTCGGGAGACTTTTAACAATTTCTGCTTCCAGATCGAAATGAATGTATTCTCCTGGTGGCACGACAAATGTGACAGCAGGATTACGTGGCGTAGATACAAGCGTTCTAACATCCTGAGGCAACTGGGAGAAACAGGAATGTGTTCGAAGCAGAGATAATATATTATTTCCTTGAACGTGTGTCAAATTGTTGTCTACGAAACAAGACGCTAACCGTTGGCGAAAAGATGGCTCGGAGGAAGTAGCACAGGACAATGAAACGGTATCGCGGAGATTAGAAACGCGTGACGTGGAAGTAGAAGGACCAGCGTTTTCTACATTTATATCGAACCTATCACTGAAACTATCGGGGATTAAATTACCAGGAGCGGACGAACTGCAACCTGCAGATGTTCCAGCAGCATCTTGCACGGTAGAAGAATTATTCACTACTCTACTGACCGTATTCAATCTGGAACGGTATCGCACGCGTAAGTTCTTTCGCACCTCGCCCATAACCCTCCTTTTCTGTCTCGCCGATAATGCGTTTCCGGGTTTCCGCGACGTAGACAATTTTAAATTATTCAATTCCATAACTACTTACGCCTTCTGGATGTCTCGGATTCGCTTGAATATAAGAAATATATCGCTCAGAATTCCTTGGTACTGCTGTCGATGACTGCCACCTCGGAATGAACGAGAATTCGAAACAAACGTGAAGTAGGAAGTAGAGTCCCGACCAATCACGAATGTCGGCAATACGGCGCAGCCAATCCGTGGCGTCGTTCACAGTACCTCCAAAATGTACGACCAATCCGAGGGATCCTTTTCAAGCACAAAGGGCACCACAAAGGGTTAAAAGTCTCCCGAACAATTTGTCGTTATCATTTGTTAGACAGTTAGATTTAGATTCTCATACCGATGGATGTAGTTTGGACAAATCAAGTTCCATTCATATCTGGCCTGTCCAATGTAGGATTTCAAATATTCCTCGGATAAAGCCGATAGTGGTAGGCATCTATAAAGGTCCCCAAAAACCACACGACCCCAATATTTTCTTTGAGAAATTTACTGCAGACGTCGAGGCCATCATGTCCAACGGAGGAATAAATTTTCATTCCACTAAGTTGCCCATAAGACTGAGATGTTTCATAGCCGATGCCCCAGCTCGAGCATTTGTATTAAATCATCGTGGGCATATGTCTTTCCATCCCTGTTCTAAATGTGCAGTTTCTGGTACCCTGAACGGTAGGCATTACGCTTTCAATGGGATACATCATTCTCCTCGAACCGATGAGGATTACATTAGGCAGTTAGAAACATCACAAGAAACGTCACAGAAACATCACAAGCTAGGTACAAGCCCATTGTCATTGTTACAGATAGGAATGGTTTCGCAAGTTCCATTCGAGTACATGCATCTTGTATGTTTGGGCGTAGTAAAGAAACTGTTGTCTGCGTGGGTACATGGAGAATATTCCCCTTTCTCAAAATTGCGCCGCAGAGACATTTCTATACTGTCTACGAGACTGAAGAGTCTTAACAGATATTGCCCCTCAGACTTTGCCAGACGTCCCAGAGCTATTGAACTATGCTCTAAATATAAAGCGACCGAATTTCGTCAGTTCCTGCTGTATACAGGGCCAGTTATACTGAATGGTGTACTGGAGAGAACCGTATACAAGCATTTCTTATTCTTACATGCAGCCATACGGATTTTAGTTTCAGAATCTCCATCGAGCCTACACTTGAGATTCGCAGAGTCATCTCTGGAGAAATTTGTTCTTCGTAACGAACAACTTTATGGCCCAACTTTTAATAGTTATAACGTCCATGGTCTTCTTCACCTAACCAACGATGTCAGATGTCTTGGTAATTTAGATTCATGTTCTGCTTTTCCATATGAAAACAACATGTCCATTTTTAAAAAGTATCTGCGAAAGCCAAGTCTTCCTCTCCAACAATTTTCTAATAGAATGAGAGAGATACAATGTCATGGCACAAACATTCATTATAATGTCGATTTTTCTACTCACGTATCTAGACCACTTAGTAACGACCCCAATTGTTCGCAGTATCACAAGATAGAGTTCAATAACATATCTCTGGGCATCAATGTACGCGATAATTGTTGCATCTCAGTCGACGGCTCGATCTGCTTAATTTTCAATATTAGCATGGACTCCGATAACTCATATCATTTAGGTATTAAAAAATTTCTAGAGGTCGATGATTTTTATGATATCGGCATAAAATCTTCTGTTCTTGGTGTATATAAATGCGCCAGATTGAGCCCTGAAATTCTAAACATCTCCCCCAATCAGGTTCGCGCTAAATGTTATAGAATTCCTTTTTACGGTAGTACGCCCATTGGCAATAACGGCGACCCAATCCCCTTAGAAACCCGTAGTTATGTCGTTGCCGTTATTACACACAGCGAGAAATCGTAGTATTCAAATTCGTCAATATTTATTTTCGTTAGAAGTATCTCGCTGTCAGTCCTTCTCCCTTGGTGGGTCACCATGGTGGTTTTAGTGGGTGCAAGCCCCACATAATCTTACCCCTCCCACGGGGGGTGAGGTATCCGTTAGGGATTTCCACCATGTAAAAAAAAAAAAAAAAGTTCACTTTCTAGCTTCGTCTCTTCATTTTGGTAAGTTACGACTATTTTCTGGTGAGTGACGTGCTATAATATTTATATTCTCTTCTTTTGTATTGCTCTTCATAAATACAACCATATGTACACGTATCCTTGTTAATCTCTGGTGAAGGGTTATTTTATCGTTTGGTTCGAATGTTTCTGCATGGGTCATTTTTTCACGTTTTCTACTGTTGAAGCCTTTGTCGCGTTACACTCGAATTATTGAGTAGTATGTTACATAGGTTCGTCTTGAGGTTTAGTACAATTAAGATACATACAAATATAATCTGGAAAAGGTGACAATTGTTGGTGGATAAAATATTGCATGTAAAATGGAAGAAACATCTAACACACACGCCTTTGCTACGTATCGTAATATGTACTTTTTTTCCTTACAGGCTGGCATGAAGAGGCAGGAGAAACGTGTGATCGTGAGACCCAGACGATACCAAACCACTTCTTCGGAGGAGGAAACTCCGAAGCACCGAAGGACGTTAATCGCGCAGCTACCAACCATCGACCAGGACATCCAGGATCTGTCCAGGATCTTGCAGGAAGACGGTCCAACAACCTCAAACAATGTTCCTACTGTTAACCAGGATAATATGTTTCAGGATACGTATGCTGCCAATGTTCCCGTCTTCGAAGAAACCACAGATTCTGGGACATCGTCTGCACGCGCCACTGTGATCCACAGTGAGCCGTTGCAGCATAATACAGCGCCGACCCAACCCCCTGATAATAGGTAAATATACATGTTTCTTTTTTTGCTATAAAAATATCACTGTAAGAATATTTTCTTATAAATGTTAATGTTCACAGAAGCATGGAAGATCTCGCTGAGCGGAATCGGATCGAGGCAGAGCTAATGTAAGTATCGCGTGTATCGTATTTATTAATACTTTACGTCTCCATCCGTTCTGTTTGCAGAAGAATGAATACTCTGTTGATGAGTATTCAGAAATCTGTCCAGACCACCCATAATACTGGCCGGCCCATTAAGCCAGCAGTCCTCCCCTTGTCCTCAGTCCAGGAGGTGGACTGCTTTGAGGACATCGATGACGACACCTATTCTAAAGTCGTAAGTGAAAACGAAATTATTCTTTTATTTACTTTTGTATATAATATATACTTACATCAATCTGTACTCGCTTTGTTTAGGTATCGTATTTCGTCTACATGGGCGGATTCGATTTGAAGGGAGCAATCAAGTGCTGCTTCAGGGAAGCACTGCCGGACGACTTAACATCGTCCTTCACTTGGTTTGGCCGCGAAGGACACAGATCACTCTTCGACACCCGTATCGCGATGGCGATTTTTGGTACGAAGCAATAAGCGCTTTTCATCTTTTTACGTAGAATTATTGTTACTATTACTGTATGTTCCATTGATGCTGACGTACTTTGCATACATTTCTTTTTCAGACGGTGTGTGTCGTAACATCAAGTTCGAGAAGCCCACGCGATCCGACTTTCAATTGCGGATGCAAGCAGAGCTGAAGGCGGCTAAGGAGAGGGTTCGCAGCAGGAAGCGTGGTACACGAACGCAGCCCTCATCATCCCAGGGTCATAGGAGGCCACGCAGTTTCTGGAATGAAGAAGAGGAAGAAGAAACAGACGACCGATGAAGATCTCTTTTCACGTGACAGTAAAAGTCATAATTTACTGTCACGAGAAAACACTACTTAACTACAGTTATTTTTTTTTCCAGAGATATGCCTATTAAAAGGAGAGGTGTGTCTCCTTTTACTGGCGAAGACAACAAACAGTACTTTTCAGTGCTTATTTACCTGAGTTTAACGGGAACTACCTCTCGACGTTCTCAACGAACAACAATCGGCACTTTTCAGCGCCACTAATTTAAAACGTACATAACATACCATTTTTACTTCAGTATAATCAGAAATAAAATATACCTCCCCACGTTCATCCTTTTAATTCTAAATTCATATTGTACTTGTTTTCAGAACCAACATAAGCGGGAATATGGTGATTCTACATGCAAAAATAGTCGAAAATTGACTTATTTTTGCATGTAGAATCACCACTGCTTACAGAGTAAATATTTAAAGTTTAATAAAAAAAACATACCTTTAAAAACAAAATTATTATTATTTACAAAATCCATTGCTCCATTTCACCGATTCCTGTCAATTCTCCGCGCGTACTAGAAAAAGGTTAGGAATACACCTACAGCAATAACGGTACATTTGTGTTGGTGCGTAGGTCCATGTGACGTCACGGATAGGGCGTTGTTTCATAATTGTGGCCTACAGATGGCGCTGTTGGATGTGTCAGGCGGGCGGCAGGATCTGCCGCGGATCTGCCGTGGATCTGCCGGCAGACCCGGCCACGCAGACTCTGCCGGCAGATCCGTAGCCGAATGCGGACGTAGACTGCACCGCAGCTGCCGGCAGATCCTGCGCTCTCCCGGCAGACCCTGCCGTCAATCTGCTTGCAGACGGACGGCAGATGGCTATCAGGGTAAATATTTTAATACGAATAAATATTTTATTCAAAATACTTGGCGCTGCGCCCCGAATTGGTGTTGCTAAACTCAATAAATATGTATAAATTGCATTAATCCTTTTCTTTCTTTCTTGTACGTGCGTGCGTGCGTGCGTGTGTGTGCGTGCGTGCGTGTGCATATGCTACGTATGATATTAGAATTAAATATATGTAGAATAAATCTGACTGCGTTTCTAATATGTGTATGTATATGTATTTTATATTGTAATGGAGTTGTTGTAAATTATCTAGAGACGCGGTAGCGTCTCGACGCCAAGTACATGAAAAACACCCGGTATATGTCGATGTCGCTACCGTGTACCTTTTACTCGTCGCGGAGACACTCTAACCTAATTCTGACATTTATACATTAATATCTCATCACGCCTGCAATAATTTGTAAATTTAAAGACATTTTTCTTATGTAAACCGCATATCGGCTTTCGAACAAGACCAATTTCAATAAAATCGGTCCACACATGACAGAGATATCATAATATCGTCTCATGGATCGGTCAAATCCGATAGGTTTAAGATTCGTCTTATGATTCTTCTCCTGATTCTCCAAGCCAAATTTTCGTCCACATAATACGTATACACGCGTTACACACACACCTTCAGACAACACATGTATCGTTCTTCGTTCGTCGTCCGCCATTGCACGTACATATATATATACTATTTTGAATTTTATAACCTAAGTGCTAAGTGTCAAATAAAGTAAATTGTCCCAATTTGAAATGTCATATATTGTAATTGTAACAAATTGCAGTGCATTTACCTTGCCAAATATTATATATTATTTTTATACCAGCAATTTAGAGTTTTTATGTAATAATAAATAGATTTCTTATGTAGAGTCGCAGACTTGGAAGTTGTCCGGAGAAGGTTCGACAGAGAAGCATCCCCTTTCGCATAAGTTTCTAGAAATATGTATGTACCATGCATGTACAAAATAATATTATCGAAATGAAGGGGACGCACAGGACTACGATAAAAATGAAGGGGACGCACAGACGTGGAAGTTGTCCGAAGAAGGTTAAATAAATAGAAAGACAAAGCATCTTGCTTCGCACATGCTTCTGGAAAGTCAATTTAGGTAAATCGACAAATTTATAAACATACTATATATTGTAACAAATTGCATTGCATTTAAATTGCCTGATAGTTGTATTTTGTATATACCAGCAATTTAGAGTTTTTATGTATGTAAAGCTTATTATATTATAGAAATGAAGGGGACGCACAGGCGTGGAAGTTGTCCGGAGAAGATTAAATTAAATAGAAAGACAAAGCATCTTGCTTCGCACAAGTTCATGAAAAGTCAAATAAGGTAAATCGACAAAATTATAAGCATATTAACTAATTTTATTGCAAAACCAATAAATTGTGTGTTGAAAATATTGGACTCTTCCTTCATCTTCGCTGAATTATTACCATAGCATTTAAATTTCCAGCAACAAGACTTTTTGCCATACGCTCTCATTTCCTTTGGACACATTTTATAATCTACACTTACTTTAACAAAATGCCACTCTATTTCTATATAGTTGCTACGCTATTCATTATTTTTACTAGTTTTCCATTAACAATATTTCAATTCACCAATAAATATTTTTATTATACTATACTAAACCAACACCAGTAAAAATATTGAATCTCTTTGTTCATTTTCGCTAAATCACCATTAACATTTTTTAAATTTCTGCCACAAGACATTCTATCATATGCTCTCGCCTCCTTTGGACACATTATGTAGTCTCTACACTTACTATAGCAAAAGGCCACTATTTCTATATAATTTCTATATAAATAAGTTCTACGTTAAGTTGTATATAACTAAAATGTGGCTTTTATATTATAATAATTAATATATTTATTTACAGATAATCGAAGCAGAAGATGATGCAGTGTGATCTACGTCAAACTATGTATGCACAAATTTGCAGGTAGGGTTTTGCATAGGCAATTATTCATTTATTGATCTTGACATATGCCCAGTAAACAAACTGACTGCAGTCTGACGGCAGATTGATGTCAGATTCGAGTATATTCTGACGTCAGATTCGGGTCCTACTATGTCCGCATTTGACTATGGTTTTGTGGTCAGAGCCTGACATCAGGATCTGATCGCAGATTGATGTCAGATTTCGATCAGATCTTGCTACCGTGGCTGACCGCAGATTGAGAGCAGAAATCGAGCAGATCCTGCGCAGCGCGATCTGACGGCAGATTGGTGTCAGATACAGAGCAGATTCTGACGTCAGATTCGGTGCCTACTATGTCCGCATTTGACTATGGTTCTGCGGTCAGAGCCTGACATCAGGATCTGACCGCAGATTGATGTCAGATTTCCATCAGATCTTGCTGACAAAAACCGCCCGCAAATTGGCGGCAGAAATCAAGCTGATCCTGATGTCGGCCATAGTAGGCAATTTTATATAATAGTATAGATTTAAAAACAGTGCGAAAGTCTTTAGCGTAAATAATATATAGAACACGTTTATAAGACCGACTTGAAAGATCTGATTCCTACCATATTTTATGGAAGAAAGAAAAGTTGGTAAACCATGTATTTAAACGGGTATTATAACATTTTTAATGTTTTACTTAGCAAGTTGTTAGTGAATTGAATGCCAGGTCGGCTCAAAATAATGATTTAAACTTTGAAAGACAGTTCTTCCAAATATAAAAGAATTAATGATAACTACTATTTATTCAGTCGTCTTAGGGCGGTATTGTCATCAATCGTTTTTTAGTTTTTGGCATGTGGCATCTTGTACTAGTCTAGTAGATTAATAAAGGATGCCGGATGCATAAGACGATCTTTGTCTTCAGCAACGACTGATAATACCGCCCTTACAGACGGGTATACCAAATATATACTCCGCAGTGGAATACCGGCAAATACGAGTCGTACTCGAGAGCCCTGAATGATCAAGCCCTCGGCCACTTATTCCCGCGACAGTGCTATTTCGCAAGCGAGAAACGCTCGCCCAATCGCGCCCTGGCGGGGTCGTGTCGTGAACTATGTCAGCAGAATCTGCTGCATTTCTGCTGTCTATCTGACGTCAGATCGCGGTGCGCAGGGTCTGTTCGATTTCTGCCATTAAATTGTACCAGCAGACTCTCCTTGCATTCTGCCGCCAAACTGCTCGCAGGCTATGTAAGCAGAATCTGCTGTATTTCTGCTGCCTATCTGACATCAGATCGCGCTGCGCAGGGTCTGCTCGATTTCTGACATTAAATTGGATTAGCAGATTCGCCGCAGTATCTGCCGTCAAACTGCCCGCAGGCTATGTCAACAGAATCTGCTCTGTATCTGATACCAATCTGCCGTCAGATCGCGCTGCGCAGGGTCTGCTCGATTTCTGACATTAAATTGGATTAGCAGATTCGCCGCAGTATCTGCCGTCAAACTGCCCGCAGGCTATGTCAACAGAATTTGCTCGATTTCTGCTGCCTATCTGCCATCAAATCGCGCTGCGCAGGGTCTGCTCGATTCCTGCCATTAAATTGTATCAGCAGACCCTGCCGCCAATCTGCTCTCAGGTTAAGGCAGCACAATCTGTCGGCTTTCTGCTGTCAGTCTGCTTTCATCATCGAATATAACAAATACTGTATCAAATCTGTAGTCTTTCTGCCACAAACATTTGTACTCAGGCGTTGAGCAAAATCTGCAAATACGGACGTGGCTATCTGGGTGAGCAGGTGTGATAATTTATAAATAAAATTATTAGTAAATGTGTCCTATTTTTCAGTTAACGAAGCAGACGAAGAGAATTAATTCAAGAGTTGAAAGAGAATGTAACCCTACTGCACGAGCAAATGAAATAAATAAATTTTCATGTATATGTATATATAATAAATATAAACTAAATATGAATAAATGAAATAACCACATTTGAATCTATAAATTTATTTTTAATTATAATTTATAATTAATATTATTATAAAATAATATTTATTTTTCGCCGCCACGGCCCCGGCCCCGCTGTTCCCAGCCACGGCCCCGACCACGGCCACGATACTCCGCTACGATTATCGATCTGAGGGCACGGGCTTGATCCCTCTTCATCTGGAGGGCGGCCCAGTTTTCTTCCCGGGACCTTACCCTCCAACCGCCCTTTTGGTGGCGAGGCACGTACGGTTCTGTAATAAGTAGTAATAAATAACAATAAATTTATTAGTATTTAATTTAAATTTAGACATATTTTCACGCATTCTAAATAAAAAAATATACAGTAGGTGTAGAAAGTAACTTCAAATAAGTAAAAAAATTACGCCAAGTACATGAAATCAAATCAATCACAAAAAATAGAAGTTAATAATATCCACATAGCACAACGTCCGGCAAAGTCCCAAAGACGTCTACAGACGTCTTGGGGACGTCTTGTTACTGATCAAGACATTCAGACCGTCTGAACGGCCTGATCAGTAACAAGACGTCCCCAAGACGTCTGTAGACGTCTTTGGGACTTTGCCGGACGTTGTGCTGTGTGGGTAATTACAAAATAAAAAGAAGATGTGAAATCAAAATGAACTGCAAGTACACAAAGGTGCTTTCCAACTGCGCTTAAGATGACACAATGACATATACACAGCTAAAAGGATGTACTCGTAAATTCTACTATTACTCATATCACGGACATTTTAATTAATTAACCCATTAGAATAAATTTTATTAGCCCATCAGAATAAAAGAATGGTTTTCAAACTTTCTTTAGATATAATTAGATATAATTTTATGATTTTATATATTTTCCGTTAAAATTGATTACTGACATGGATATGCAAAGCTTTACTTTAAATTGGTCGTTATACGAATACTTTCGACACCGACTATGACATCTTAAAATGTGTATGTATTACATTATGTATATGTATGTACTTACGATCGGCCGTGGCCGGGTATGCCTGAGGCGGTGGTGGTGGTGGCGGTGGTGGTAGTGCCGGTAGCGGTGGCGCAGCCGCGGCCACTGACGACTCCGTCATGTCTAACACCGCCAATTCTGCATCGATGTCTAAATCAAAAATTAATTTCATCATTAAATGACTGGAAAAATATATTTCAATAAATATTGGTATATAAATTTTTATAATTTACCATCTACAATGTTCTGCACATTTTCCTGCAAAAATGAATAAACAATTAATTAGCAAATAATATCAACAGTTCATTAAAGCTGTGTATGATAGAAGAGTCATACATGTAGCGGAAGGGTATTGTTCCATTGCAAATTGAAAATTAGGAAATAAAAAAGTTTGAAAAGTGAAACAGTGTATGATGTGAAATTATAAAAATTACACTACATTACAAAATATATGTTTCTTCTCATTACTTCACAAGCTTATCCATTATTAATATATTCAATACAAAAAACTGTGCGGTATTATAACATTATTTTGTGAACGATTTGCAGTTGTAACTAGTAGCAAAACAAGAAGGTATTGCACACGTTGAAGCATATTCTATAACTTATAACGCCGACGATTAGATATGTATTAAATATATCTGAGTTGAACGTAAATGAACATGTAAAGTACAACATTTTGAAAGTCTTTGGTAGGCACTTTGCCTATGTTAACTATCAATGGAAGTAGATTGTAACTGTATAGCAAGTATATAATAACAAGAACATGTTGGATACATAGAAGCATATTTTAACTCGGATGTGTTTCATACTTCTAATCGCTGACGTTACAAGTTAGAATATGCTTCAACATGTCTAATATCTTGTTGTATTACTTGCTATACAGTTACGGTCTATTTCCACTGATAGTTAACAGGCAAATTGCTTACCAAAGACTCAAAATGTTGTACTTTACATGTTCGTTTACGTTCAACTCGGATATCTTTGATATATTTCTAAACGTTGTCGTTATAAGTTATATAGAATATGTCAACGTGTGCTATATCTTCTTGTTTTACTAGTTACAACTGAGAATCGTTCACAAAATAATGTTAATGTTAATACGTTACAGTTTCTTGTATGACTGAATAATTGAAAGGCTCGTGAAGTAATGAGAAGAAACATATTTTGTAACGTATTATTGAACGATCAAACGAACTTACCTTAAGTGAAGTTCGATCGCAATTATATGAAGAAGCCTCGTTCGAAGAGATTACAAATGTAGTATTCCTCTTGTGCCTGCTAGATGCCACAACGTTTAGAGTGAAAAAACAAAAGGTGGCTGTCGCCTCCTTGTCCCCGCGCGCCGCTCCTCGATTCATATTTTTAGAGTGTATTTAAAATTGCTAGTCTTTTATAAGGGTTTGGGTTTTTTTTTTTTTTTTTTTTTGGATGGGATTGTAATCTCTTCGAACGAGGCTTCTTCATATAATTGCGATCGAACTTCACTTAAAGTAAGTTCGTTTGATCGTTCAATTATATTTCATTCGCCTCGTTCTCGAGATTACAAATGTAGCTGTTTAGCGATACAGCAATTTTTAAATAAATAAACCCTCATTGTTGATAAACGTGTTTTTAACCAAATCATAATAATGGAACTGATACAATGTGAATTATTTAAGTCTTATCTTCTAGTGACAAGAAACACTTTTATGTTTATGTCTGTATGACCGCTGATGCGAAACTATCATTATTTGGTATTATAGGCCTATTATAAAATTTGGCAAATGTTTGTGAGCTTTCTGTCCATCCTGCAGTACGTCTAATTGTACTTAGATCAACTCCCTTAGCTAATGCCGCTGATGTGGCCGCATGTCTCGTGGAATGAGCACTAAAAATAGATATATCCACACCACTATTTCTTAACGCGGTTTTTATCCATCTACTGACGGTTTGCGAACCAATAGCCCTATGTGGACTTTTTATTGCTATAAATAAATTATCAGACTTGCCTCTTACAAGGGGAGGCCGCGACATCTGGGACACGGATTTTGACGAATCTCATATATGTTGTAGTGTAGGTGTAGTAGACCAATATATGTCTCACATGTTGGGTCCACTACCCCATAGTTTCCGAAATATTAATAAAAAAAGATATTTATGCGTTTACGAACAGAAGCGATAGCGAAGTTTATTGTAATGATGAATAGCGGCGCGTGTAAAGGGTAGGTCTTGCCCCGGAACGTTCACAGGTTCGATTCTCACTGGGATAATTTTTTTTTTTTAAATGTATTTTATATTTTTTTTTATTTCTCAAAAGATAAAGTACAATTTTCACATTCTAATATATGACATTTATCGTAAAAACAAATGAAACAATAAAATTCACGACACCATGCACAGCTAATAAAAGATGTATGGCCACAGGTACATTTTTTTGTTCTAATTTCAGGTGGAAATTGCACCTGATTTACATTTAGAAAAATGTTTCTAGTGTGTGTCAGTTTACAAGCATACCATGCGTACTGTATCATGTCAATATAAATTGGCGCTGATAGCTGGTTATGAATAATTGCGTGTATTTTAATACAATCTTCCCTGCTAGTCAACTCCCTCTTTAATCGCAACAAATCTGTTGCATTATGAAGTTTGGAAATAAAATTTTTGACCTGCCTAAAAAACGAAAAAAATATATACAATTTATTTGAAAAAGTAAGAAATTAAAAAGTACAAAATAAAATTTTTGTCTTGCCTAAAAAAGTACACGTCACACGGTTGACACAATGGTGTACACTTTGGGGTGTGGGAGGGAGAGGTGGGTGGCCCCCTAGCGTTGGGCCACCACAGTCCTCGCGATGCGTAGGAGTGCGGAGGGTCCCGGCGAGGAGTGGGCCCTCCTCCAGGGGGTCGACTAATAGTTGTCGCCCCCTGGAAAGCGATCAACAGCCCCGGAGGGGGGGGGGGGGGGGCGGGTGGGCCACGACGGGCCGTCCAGTGTTCCTGTTCTGGCGGCCCTCGTGGTCAGTTCACACTCGTCCCCCAACTAATCCGGCCCGTACAACATCTCAGGGCCGAGCGGGGGGCTGTTCGATCGCGGGGTCGTGGGGTGGGGGTGTCGGGGGACACTACTCACCCTAGCAGCAGCGGCCCCCAAATGGCGGCGCGGGCGTATGACCCGTCGCGCGTCGCCGAGAAGAAGAAGCTGGGGGAGGTAACTTCTCCCCTAGGGAAGACCCCGACGCGACAAAGTGCGTCGGGGGCGTGGGCGGCGTCGTACCGCAAGCGCAGGAGGGGGAGGCAAGCGAAAGTATCGCTAGTTTGATCTCGCACAAGTCCTCCCCCTCAGGCGCGCGACGCCGCTCCCGAGGAGGTCATCTTGGTGGTTTTAGTGGGTTCGAGTCCCACATAACCCCCCGCCCGCCCCCGCGAGCCGGGGGTATCCGTGGGGATTTCCACCAAGTAAAAAAAAAAAAAAAAAAAAAAAAAAAAAAAATGGTGTACACTTTGGGGGTATTACTTTCAAGGTACATGTTGGTAAATGTTTATCGTCATAGAATCTGTCATCATATAGCATGGGGTTAATTTGACCTCCCCATGAATCTAATATTAACAAAAATTTATTATTTTGCACATAGCCTTTTATGATATTGTCTAGAAATGACTCGTATGTCGGTATGCAAAGTTTTCCTGATTTTGTACACGTGACAAACACGTTTTTAAATTTTTTAGCCAGTGCATCCACTTGTACTTGTACCCGTGGACCAAATGTTGGGGCCGTTTCTTGTAGGCATACAAATACTTGTGGAAGCAATTTTCCTGACAATGTTATAGAATATTGGGCTGTATAGGAATGAGTAATTTTATTTATATTTTGAACTCCTACAATGGTTGATTTTTCGCCTTTATATGATAGCGTTCGCTTGATTGGTGTCCTGTATTCACATCCTGTTTGATCGGTATTTATTACATAATCGGGATCGAAACGCTCTATTATTGCACAAGTTTGTGTTTGAAATTTGGTTGCTGCCTTGGTTGTATCCTCCAATGATGCTGTGTCAACACCACTAACATATTTTGTAACATGGCGATGCCTAATTTTGTGTTTTTTTTTAAATTCATTCGTCCATGTACGTGACGCGACAAAATTTATTGCATTCATACCGTATTGCATTGATGCTGTTAATGCCCACTGCTGTAACATTCTGGTAGTTACATTATGTAAATTGTTTCTGGCTTCCTCAAATCTGTCATATGTCCATCTGTCAATCATTGAAAGCTTGTCTCTCAAGGTCCCTCCTTTTTCTACGTCTTTTTTCCAAATTGTTAATTGATCTTTCCTTTTCAATAAATGTGAACCCTTTTTTCGTAATGTATTCAAATTCCAAGTTGGATGTAATTGTGCTAATGTAGTAACTGCTATTTTGGTATGAAGTGGTATTACAGAATACTTTCTGCTTTTTTCCTCCGGTTCATAAAGACTATCGTCACTTGATTTGCTTGGGGAAGTTGATTCGTCGCTTGTTACATTTTTAAATTCATCGGTAATCATGATGTCGCCTTCTTGCATCAACTCTTCTTCATCAGTAAAAGACATTTCTTCTATCATGTTATGAAACCTTTTCACGAGTTCGTGTGCTATTAATGTCGATCGTTGCGTGACAGTTGTAACTGCATTTGTTATTACATTTTCATTTTGCAATATTTTTGTAAATTCGTGTACTGCGTTCGCCAATTCCTGTTTGTTTTCTTCGCTGCCTGTGCCAAGACTTCTGTCCGAAATATTTAACAAGTCGGAATTGTCCGAACTTGTTGAAGCAAACATGCTTGCACTCAACGCACTAATTGTAAACGTATTAACTACGCTATTAACTACGTATTAACTTACGTTATTAAAAACGTAACTAATTGTAACGTTTTGCACTTGCAGTAAATAATAAAATAATAATCCGGAACGTATACAAGATAAATTGAATATTCACGAACATCAACCGACAACGCATGAAATAGAACTGACACGGTACGAAGTAACGTGCACGAAATGCTGCAACCATTTCTTATGTTTATATGAAACGACGAGTCTGGCTCGTGTCTGTCAACGGACCTTCTTATCGGTGCAGAACGTGCTCGCTATAGCGAGCACTGTAGGCGACGTATTTTCTTTTAAATTAATTGTAAATCAAATGTAATGTCCATTAGAAACTAATTGTACAATTAAAAAATGTACCCGTGGCCATACATCTTTTATTAGCTGTGCATGGTGTCGTGAATTTTATTGTTTCATTTGTTTTTACGATAAATGTCATATATTAGAATGTGAAAATTGTACTTTATCTTTTGAGAAATAAAAAGAAATATAAAATACATTTAAAAAAAAAATGATCCCAGTGAGAATCGAACCTGTGAACGTTTCGGGGCGAGACCTGGCCTTTACACGCGCCGCTATTCATCATTACAATAAACATCGCTATCGCTTCTGTTCATAAACGCTTAAATATCTTTTTTTATTAATATTTCGGAAACTATGGGGTAGTGGACCCAACATGTGAGACATATATTGGTCTACTACACCTACACTACAACATATATAAGATTCGTCAAAATCCGTGTCCCAGATGTCGCGGCCTCCCCTTGTTAGTTCTTTTGTAACTTCTAAATATTTTGTTATCACGGAAGCCACGCATAAACTAGGATCGTCTTTAAACTTTGGCAGGATTAACAGAGGCTGGAAACGGCCGGGGCCTGATGTTTTAATAGCATCTGGGATTTTTATTTCTAACCCTCTAGGTGTAGCGCAAATGTTACTTAATTTAATAGATGCTAATGTTTGTGCCCTATGGGCTGTACATAGAGCTAGTAAGACTACCGTCTTTTCTGTTAATTCTTTTAGACTTAACTTTTCCAATGGATGTAATGTTTTCAAATGTTTCAAAACCACCGATATGTCCCACGTAACGGGATATTTGGGTGTCGAAGGTTTTAACCTATAGGCGCCCTTTAAAAATCTTGAAACTAATACGTCTTCACCTATTTTATCTTGTGATATGAGTGACACCGCGGATCTATATGTATTTAATGTGCTGTATGATGCGCCTTCTTTAAAACTTACTGTTAAAAAACTGAGGAGACTTTTTCTTGAAGGTGCGTAGAACTCAATATAATTTTGGTTACAAAATTGTCCCCATCGACGTAAGGCTGATTCGTATTGTTTTGCTGTAGCTGGAGCTAAAGATGCTATTAAAATGTCTACTGCCTCTTTAGGCGCCTCCCTCTTCAAAAAAGCTTCGCCGATACTCTGCCTGCCATTAAATATAGGTACTTCGCTTGTGGATGAGATTTTTTCCTGCATGGAGACAATAATAGATTAACGTCTGGTTGGAAAATGATAGGATCTCCTACAAGCAAATCTAAAAACAAAGGAAACCATGATTGGCTTGGCCAGTTAGGTACTACAATAATGCCTGATGCCCTGTCTTGCTTGATTTTTACTAATGTTCTTAAAACTAACCCAAAAGGAGGAAATGCGTAAAAACTTAGGTTTGTCCATTTGATAGTGAAGGCATCAATTTGTAAAGCTTCTGAGTCAGGCTTCCAAGAAACAAATTTCTTACATTTAGCATTCCTTTTGCAAGCAAAGAGATCAATTGTTGGTCTACCAAATTGTTTTACGATCATATCAAAGGCTATATTATCTAGTTCCCATTCTATGTCATCATTCTTTATTCTAGATAGTCTATCTGCCTGTTTATTATCCGCTGACGCTATATATGATGCAACCAAGAAAATCTTTCTATCTTCTGCCCATTGCCAGATCTTTTTTGCCAGCTTATTATATGCTACGAATCTAACGCCACCCATCCTGTTCACATATGATATGGCTGTGGTGTTATCGATTCTGAGAAGTAGCTGACAATTACTTAAGTGATTTGCTAGAGACTCTAAAGCTAATTTTACTGCCAGGAGTTCTTTGTAGTTAATATGAAATTCTTTTTGGTTATCGTCCCAAAAACCATAAATGTTATCGAAACCATTTGTGGCCCCCCCCCAGCCTGTGCCTGACGCATCTGTATAAATTTCCATTTGAAAATCTGCTGTTTTTATCCCATTCTTTGTTACCGGTAATTTCTTAATCCACCAAGCTAGATCAGGCAGAATTGTTTTTGGAATAAGCATTCGTTTATTGTAATCGTAATTATTTGACATTAAGGCTAATGTTTTTTCTTTTTCTAAGCACCTGGTATGCATCAGACCGTATTCTACCGCAGGACAAGCTGCAATTAATTTGCCTATCAATTTTGCGAAATCCTTGATTGAACAAGACTTTTTTATCAAAAATGATCTTAAAGAAACTTCTAGATTTTTTCTTTTTTCGTCCGGTAATTCAATTGAGTATTGCTTTGAATCGATAATAAGACCAAGAAATTTACATCTGGTTGATGGAATTATTTTACTCTTTTCCATATTAACTAGGAACCCTAACCATTTTAGCAATTCCATCGTGTCGTCGACATTCTTTTTGGAACTTTCGTAATCGTTTCCTATACATAGAATATCATCCAAATAAATTACAGATGATAAACCTCTAGATCTTAAGTAATTGACAACAGGTTTTAGTAATTTTATGTAAATAAATGGGCTTAAATTCAACCCGAAAGGTAGGCATGTGAATTGGAACAATTTTCCCGAAAATTCAAATCTTAAATATTTTCGACTGATCTCATGAACTGGTACTAAAAAGTAAGCGTCTTCCAGATCGACTGTACACATGTAGAACCCCGGAAAGATTAATTTTACTGCTGTTCTAATATCCTCCATTTTAAAATGGCTAGTTTTAATGAACTCGTTTAATCTCTTTAGATTCAAAATAAACCGAAAGGAGCCATTGGGTTTTTGGACCAGAAAGTAACTCGATAAGAACTGATGTTTACTAGGTTTGCACGGTTCTATTGCGCCTTTTTCTAACAAGGAATTAATTGCTTGCTGAAGTCTTTTGAGTTCCGTTCCTTCACAATTTACTAACGGTAGTTTTTTCTGAATAACTTTCTTATCAAATTTAATTTTGTATCCTTTGACGCAATTTAACACGAATGTATTCGACGTAATTTTTTGCCAATTATCTACGAAATGTCTAAGTCTGCCCGCTACTTTCCTTACATTTATTTGAGTTTGCCCTGATTTCTCGGTTTCCTGTATCCCTGATACTGTCCTCTCTGATTGAACGGTTGATTCTGTTGTCTGTTTTTGAAAAAAAGTCTTGGCCTTGTTGATTGGTATTGGTAGCCTTGAGATGCGCCTGCCTGGTTGAAAAACGGCCTCTTTCCCTGCAGGCTGTTGAAGTTTAAAGCCTGCCCTGGAGTAAATGCCGCTTGACCTTTTTGGAAATTTGATTTCTTTATAGAATTAGCGACCCTATCAATGCCCTTTGCTTCTTTTATCTTTTCCCGAAGATTTTTGCCAAATAAAAATTCCTCAGGCTTTGTGTCCTCTAGTATGTTTCTTGTATCTTTGTCAACTCCTGCTACCACGAAAGCAATTCTCGACCTTGTCTGACTGTACATCATATCCGAAATAAGTTTTCCAGCGTCATTTAATCTTTCAATTAGAAATAGTTTGTCTATGCTTTCTTTTTCTTCGATTAGCGTAGTAATGGCCCAGCCAATTGACGCCAAAGCAGAACCTGCTAGTTGTTGCCTTTTGGTCATGTGAAGATCCCTTGCTTTAGAATGTTTGGGTAACTTTAACGAAATTTCAGGATTTAGCTTTGAAACCTCTAATCCGGCGGGACTTGAATATTTTTCTAATAAAGCCTCTCTTTCTTCTTTCTGAATACCGTTTGCAAACCAATATTTCCATCTAGTGTGGATCGATGAATGCAATTTTGCATCCAAGGCATTGGAGGCTGAAGGATCTTGGCCCAGAACTTCCTTCAGTTCATCATCCAGGGGTGCTTCCTCACTCAATTTTTCCTTATTTTCATTTGTGACATTGTTCCCCTGTACATTCTCTTTTCCTTCTAAAAAATGCAAGATTTTTATATATTTTTAAGTTTTTGTCTTTATTGTACACATACGTCATGCGAGCGTCTGTGTTGAACCGAGGAAAAATTTCCTTGTCTTTAGTGTACACATACGTCATGCGAGCGTCTGTGTTGAACCGAGGAAAAAATTTCCTTGTCTTTATTGTACACGTACGTCATGCGAGCGCACGTGTACCCGCCTCTTTAAGAGGAACCGAGTCAGAGAGATGCCATGTAATGGCGGTTCTGACTTGCACTTGTTTTACCCAAGCGTCCTACGAGCGTTTGGGTTTAACCGTGTGAAAAAGAAAAAAGAATTTTAAATGGACTAGGCCTTGTCTAGTCGTTATTGTGCATACGTCTTGCGAGCGTATTTTCAGCAAACTCTATTTTACTGTTATAATTAAGTAGCTACCTTGTGATTCTGATTCTTCCTCCCCCTGATTGTCGCCAGGGGCCTCACTGCCTTCCGCATCCGACTTTTCACTGATTTCATTGCCTGAATTAGCTTCACCTTCCGATCCACTCTGATCTTCTCCCTGGTTAGCTAACATTTCCATTTGTTCTTGTATCATTCTGAGCTTCTTTCGCAGCGACGCAAAGTCGGTATTTTCATTTTTCCGTTTCTTCTCCATAACCACGTTATTTTGTACTAACACTTTTGAAAAAATATAATCTTACTTTAAGAACGTCTTGCTTCTAGCGCACAACGAAAGAATATGAATCGAGGAGCGGCGCGCGGGGACAAGGAGGCGACAGCCACCTTTTTTTTTCACTCTAAACGTTGTGGCATCTAGCAGGCACGAGAGGAATACTACATTTGTAATCTCGAGAACGAGGCGAATGAAATATAATTAACGTATTGGGCTAGATGTATGACTTTCTTCTATCATACGCCGCTTGTTATCAGAATTTAAGTGACGAAAACATCTCACGAATCACGAATTAAAGTAACGAATATCTCACGAATAAAGCCGGGAATTCACCGCGAAACTAAGCTAAGCTATGTCATGCGATGCTATGTTTTAGCATAGCTTTCGGTGGAAACGGTTCCATAAGAATGTATTGAAGCTAATTCTTTACAAACGTAGCATGGCATAGTATCGCATGGCATAGCTTAGCTTAGCTTCGCGGTGGATTCCCGGCTTAACAGTAGCGAATACAGAAAACCGGGATAGAGCATATGAATAATGATAGCTATGAATATATGAATGAATTTTATACTTACATTGTTTGCCATTGTTAATTTTTATTCTATAATGACGCGTCTTTCATATATGCAGTCACGATCGTGAATGAGTTTTCTTTTGTCACGTACAACGATGAGGCGAGCTCCACCGCTGCTCTTTTGTTTTTTAAGGGTCCCGCTTTAGGCATAGATACGGATACATTCTGCCGCGGGCTCTTTGAATTTTTGATTTTTAAGCAGGGAAGCTAACACAAGGGGACTCCACGGATGTGGAAATCGCTTTTGAAACAACAGTACATATGAGGGTCGTAATATTCATGTAGTATGAAACAAATACCATTTCGGTTTTTTGTCGAAGGGCTTAACAATTTTTCTCGTGGAAATACAGGGTGTAAACAGTATACGTAGCAATATTTTAGGGGGTGGTAGGGGAGGTCCAATGGAACATAAAAGTCCTATGACATAATGTCCGATCTGTCTCCATTTTACAGTAATAATGCCTCAAAGTTAACATGTCTATATGCTAAACTAATAATCGCAAGATTCCATAATTTTGCACATACATTAGAGACCACCAGTAGAGTAAAATGGTCTGAATACATTTTGTTGTATGTCGTATAGTTTCGCTGTTATAAAGGTTTAAACATCGGAGATGTTTGTGGAAAAGATCGTCGCTACACGCACACAGATGAGCCGTAGCACAAAGACCGCCCGTTGTGAGCTGTTCAAGATGACCCAGTAAGCAAGTAACTACGGGCCCCTTACAGTAGCGGTCCCATTGAGGATCTGTTTGGAGTAGCGGAGGCACTTAGGGTCGTCAGCTAGAAAATAAGAAACAAGTGAACGAAAACTCTACACGTGTTCTTAGGCCAGGCGTGCAGTGGTGGCAATTTGTTGCATGACAGTTTTGATGCTTATGAAAAATGCATTGATTTACATGGAAGTAAATTCCTTTGACGACGTGACTGCAAAACGTGTTGTTTTTTTTTCAGAAAGTGATAAAACTGTTTCTTTCCTTTTAGTGTGACTAAACTGTCACGCAACAAGCTGCTGTCAATGCGTGGCTACTCTGACCTGAATGTGTAGTAAAGAAATACACATTTCGCTACCTACATTTATTTACAAAAGATGCTCGAAATGGTTGCCGTTTGCATCCAGACACGCCTGACACCGACGTAACCAATTGTCGCGAACGCGGGCAAATATTCCAGGCTGTTCGCGTATAACGTTACCAGCATGAAATACTCTACCTTGCAATTCCTCTAAGGTTTCAAATTCGATGTCCGTGTATACTAATGACTTCATGTGGCCCCATACGTAAAAATCCATTGGATTTAAATCTGGGCTTCTTGGCGGCCACGCAACCGTACTATTCCGTGCAATTATTCGGTTCCCCCATATTCGTTCCATAGCTGGTATAGCTCTTCCCATATGGGCTGGGGCGCCGTCGTGAAGAAGCCACATATTTCTTCGGGTGGCCAGGCAAATATCTTCTAACAGAAGTGGCAAATCCCGTCGAAGAAATCTAGCATATTTTGCGCTATCTAGACGCGCCGGCAAAATATGCGGTCCGGAATACGGCAACGCGTGCTTTTCTTTTGAAAATCGAACGCGTGTTTATACTCGAGAGATAAGGGATCTGTCTTGCATTTGACGGTAGGGTGAAGCAAGCGGGACTACGCGCAGTCAGCGGACTACCCCTTCTCTTCCTGTGTCTCTTCGCGAGGCGTATTGATGTTGGATAATACTCTTTAATTTCTAGTTCTCCAAAATTAATCAGGCTGGTAGAGAACGATTTACTACAGTTTTGGGTAATTTATGGCTTAACTGGTTCCGCCTCGTAGCAAACGTGAACTCAGGGCATCGGGAAACGGAAACAGGATTGGTATGTCTTTTCTCCTTTTGTAACAATTCGAGGACTTTTCTGTTGCTCGTCTCTTCGGACCCTTTCGAACCGAAACACGTGGTCTGCTGTCTATCTCTAAGCAATGGGTACATTGGCAGTAAAAGAAGGGAGCGCGGGCTTTTGTGAAAGTGTAGGATGGTTCGTTCGTTGCACTTCTGCAACGCACATGTGCCTCGAAAATGTGCTTGCTTCTTTTTACCTAAAGCATCTTGTCCTGGTGGGAGTTAACTCATAATGGAACGAGAAAAACTACTTGGAGTAGAGGAACTTGCTTGGAAAAATCCTGTCAGTTTGCAATCGCGTCAGAGAAGTGTTTTCTACACAAGTGTATTACGCGTTGTTCCGAGCATAAACCTAGAACAACGGAGACGCAATTACTGCTGTACGAGCATTTGGGCAGCTATATCCGCAGCACCGGACGCCAAGTGAAAATTCATTTTCACCAATTTTTATAAGGTACGAACGCGTTCCATGAAAAATAAATTAAGTGATCAGTGTTAGTAAGAGTGCAGTGAAGTGAATATTCGTTATCTACATTAACCCAATCGCACTTGACGTTGCGACCCTTTTACTTTGGTTAGTGTCGCGTACCTGGGACCAGCTGTGCACTGGACGCATCCGTCGCTGACCAGCATCAGTTCAGTGACCTAGTGACGCAGGTTTTCAAGCTGCAGGTTAATTTCCGAAGGAGTGAGTTTTAGTTACTTTATTGGTGATTATTAGTTATTAAATTTAACGCAGGCTATGGCTTATTTCCGGCGATATTTATCTAAATTTCCGTACCTAAATTTTGTCTTCGGGGGTTTAAAACAGACTTATTCATCATCAGCAACAATGTTGGCCGTTATTAAACTACGGATTCTTATCACAATAACGAACTACGATCACGTTTTGTTTATTTCCTGTTACATTACTTTTTCATTTAAGCGATATTTGAAAACGAAATCTACGTATTTCTTGTCCTCTCACTTCAAATAATTATTATTTTCGATTCTGTTTTAAAAAAAATGTGTATTCACTTTTTTACGTTTGACATGATTTGTCTCGATTTATCTTTTACTCGTAATTCACTTTAAATGACAACCAAACGATGACGAAAGGTATCGATTGCCGTCGTTTTCGCAGAGATCTGATGAGAAATGCGGAGCTGAAAGAGTTTGGTTCTTAATAGGTATTCAAACCCCTTCAAGGGTCGGAAGCCATAAACTTGCGGTGAAGCATCATGGTGTGTTGTCTTCGCTACGGGATATGATGCGGCATCTCCTTGAGTCGAGTCGTTGGAGGATCACTCTTAAAAGTCTTTCCTTCCGAAAAACACACCACTTTGGGAATTACATGAAAGATCAGAAGTCAACACCCTGTTTCAATGTGTTGGTCTCACCAATATGCGCGAGCTACTACCCGTTTCAAACGCATGGTGCAAACTTTAGGGCATTATTACTGTAAAATGGAGACAGATCGGACATTACGTCATAGGACTTTTATGTTCCATTGGACCTCCCCTACCACCCCCTAAAATATTGCTACGTATACTGTTTACACCCTGTATATTTTGTCGATATTACGTATTATATAGTACACACGGCTCAAACGATTGTGGCCGATCGAGATTCGATTGCATTCGAGCTTACCAGGGTTGGCTTTTTCTCGTCGCTAACATTCTACAGTATTTCATGATAAAATAGCAGATATAGTAGATATTGAAATAAATGCGTATTTCTTTGGTCTACACCATCCCACTTTATTTATTTGTGTCTTCCATTATAAATCCGTTGATCTATTTACTTAGGACAAGACTTTACCCACACAGCACAACGTCCGGCAAAGTCCCAAAGACGTCTACAGACGTCCCAAAGACGTCTTTGGGACTTTGCCGGACGTTGTGCTGTGTGGGTTTATATATATAATAATTATGACAACCATAGGCAAATGCCGCCACAGCGGTGTTTCAACATGAATTAAAAGTGTTCTAGACGGGAACCTGTGGCTTGGCAGTGCCCTCACCATGTTTATGAAATAATGTAGAATGTTAGCGACGAGAAAAAGCGAGCCCTAGTAAGCTCGAATGCAATCGAAACTCGATCGGCCACAATCGTTTGAGCCGTGTGCACGCATGTCACGGCATCAGAAAATTCTTGCTGATTTCCTTGCAAGTAAGTGTATTTCATTTTATTATTAATTAAGGTGGATTAAGGTATACGCATAATGAAACGAGTATATTTTCAATGAATAGGTTATTGTTATTGTTTCATTACATGTGTAAAATAATAGTCTAACCTATTTCTGTATTGAAATGTGTATCTTTTTAGTATCAAGTCCCTTGGAAGGAAATCCATTTCTTCTCATCAGTAGGAGAAGGAAAAGAGGAAATATTATATTTGGTAAGTGACGTTTACATTTATTTATATATAAAATAATAAGTATGATATTAGTCTAGTGTTTATTACAAATTTTTCGTTTTTTACAGGTTGGAGTATTGAAGAAAATAATAAAATACACTCGTGTAGCTGCTTTGCGCTACCCTGGCCTGCTTTGCGCTTTTTCGAGTTTAAGTTTTACTGGCTGCATTGCGCTTTATTATCGTATATTATAATCTTATACAATAGAATATAGTGTATATTCGAAAACTAGAAATATATAGTAATAATATATATTGTTGTATATATTATATCGTATACAATAGATTATTGTATAAATAGTAGATAATTAGAATAATATTGTATAAATAGTAGATAACTAGATTCTTATATATAAATAAAAGTATAATTTGACATGTGTGTAATTAATAGTAATATTAATATCTCACCCCTCAGTTTTCGTAATATGCAAATTATCGTTAATGGCGAATGGTTAGCCGATGATCACATCGAATATTTTCATAAATTATTAGAAGCTAATTCTAATTATAAACCACGCGAGACATGGAGAGTCCAATTGCCTAATACAATTTTACCAGTTCTTGAAAATCAGGATCACATACAGATTTTGCACCAAACTGAAAATTTTAAAACCAATGCAGGGGGACACTGGGTTTGTAGCTTCTATAAACACGATGAAAGAAGAGTTTATATTTATGATTCTTTAAATTCCTCGAAGTTGCATAATCATCATACCATTTATCTACAGAAGTTATACCCTTTTTTGAATAAACATGACGGAACAATTGACGAAGAATTTATTGAATTTCCACGTGTACAAGCTCAACCTAACACTCGGGATTGCGGAGTTTTTGCGATTGCATTTGCTGTCTCGTTATTATTCAAAAAATTACCAGACAATGTAACGTACAATCATACGTTGATGCGTCAACATTTAATCCAAATGTTTCAAACAAATCGTATAGAACATTTTCCAAGCACTCAAAATCCACAATACACACGTTGTGTGCACAAATATGATTCTGCAATTGGTAGAACAATTAATAAAAATCCCTCTTGTAGAAATTGTCCTCCATTTAAAATTGGTCAAAGTGACATTTCTAATGAAACAGATAATAAAATATCCCCAGTTCCAAATGTAGTACTTAGTGACAAAGGAGTCACCATATATACAAAAAATGTAGTTCAGATAGATCCACCATTCGTTTCGAAGTCAAAAATCACCAATGTATACGTACCATGTAATAGGACAGAATACTGGTCTAATTATTATAAAAAGCATAAAGAGGAAATTAGTTTAAAAAGAAAAGCTGTTTATAAAGCAAAGAAAGGGAAGTGTAATATGAAAAAAGGCAAAGATTGCAAAAAAAGGAAGGAAAGGATAAAACTTTATAATTATGAATATTATAACGCCCAAAAAGAAGGTATGATACAAAAGAAAAGAATGCATTATGATCTAAATAAAGAAGTAAAAGGCGAAAAGCGAAAAAATTATTATGAGCTAAATAGAGAAGGTATAATGAAAAAGGCAAAAGTGAATTATGATGCAAATAAAGAAGGTATAATAAAAAAGAGAAAAGTGTATTATGACGCAAATAAAGAAGTGAAATGCGGGAAGCGAAAAAATTATTATCAGCTAAATAAAGAAGGTATAATTAAAAAGGCAAAATTGTATTATGACGCAAATACAGAAGTGAAACGCGAAAAGCAAAAAAATTATTATCATCTAAATAAAAAAGATATCTCCAAAAGGCGGAAGGTACATTATGATGAAATACGTAAAAACGATGATTATAATAAAGTTGCAAAACGTCGTGCTGCTCTGCAAATAATAAAAAAATATCATTATATTGTTGTAACAAATAACAATATAGCAACGAAAACTAACAAAGAAACTTATATTAAAAAACTTTCAAAAATTATTAGCATGCCGTCCGGAGAAGCAAGTAGATTGGAAGCTGAGCGTATAATAAAATGGTGTTTTCATATTAGGCAAAAGTACATTTTGAAAATGAGGAAACTGTTGAAAGATTGTAAACAAAAAGTGGAAGTTTCCTTAACGCGCGCAGCAGAATGTTTAGAAGTTGAAGACATGATTAATGCTTTGTGTGGAGAATCCAGACATACGTCTTCTTCAGAATCATATTATGCGGAAAGTTCATATCATCCTTTCAGCGGTTCTGAATCAATTATACTGAATTCGGCAGGGAAAGCTACGAACGTTCTACCTGTATTGCAATCGAAGACAACGACAAAAGCATGGCATTGTAGTTATCTTTGTAAAACAAAAGATGTTGAAATTCTGAACAATTTACAGGATTTCTTCAAACGATTGTTAGAATGCTCATTAAAAAAGGTACATAAGTTGAACAACCATCTCAGTAGCTGTTCCAATAAAGTGCATGCTGAAAAAGTTGGCCATTCTCATGGTTGTTACATAAACCCTAAACTATGTAAGTCCAATTTTTTAGCCATTGAGATTTTGGCACCTCACTTTCCGGATTTACGACATTTGAAGAGAATGATATACAAAATTGCGAGCATTTATAAAGACCAATTACATAATATAGACAAAGCCTTAAACGATAATGACCTTGAAACACTTGAACGAATAACACTGCAAGCTCGGAAAGAAGCTAAAGCGTTACAAAAAAATAATACTGACATAAGCCTGAACGAAGAAGAGATTGTATCTCGATATTATTTAGCATTTAGAGCTTTCACAAAGCGGTCTATGGACACACCACGCATTCCGTGTGTTTCCTGCGAGAAACTTTGTTTTAAAAGAGAGGTTCTTAAGTTTGATATTTCTAAAAGAACATATAAGGGAAATGTAATGCAAACATTGTTAAATCATATTGGATACAAAGTTGGTGACATGCATTTTATTTGCCGATATTGTCACGATAAAATTCGCAACGATTCCATACCACCAAAATGTATTTTAAATCAGCTTGATGTACGTTCAGTTCCAGAAATAGCAGTGTTGAACGATTACGAACGAATTCTCATTCAAAGAGCTAAACCGTTTCAAACGATTGTGAGAATGAATACAGTAATGCGTAAAAATATACCACATAAACATATGTTTCCAAAAGTAAAGGGGAGAACATTTCACCTTCCTTTGCCGTTACAAGAAAATTTAAAAAAAATCTGTCCTTCGACTGAACCTTTAAATCAAAATCATGAATTATACATATTGGTGCGGAGCGTTCCAACAAAATCTAAAATAGTTTGGGAAAAGTTAGTTGACTTAAAGAAAGTATGGAATGCCTTAGTATGGTTGAAAGCCAATAATCCTCTATATTCAGAAATTGTTTTACCACAATCGCACGATTTATTGCTGAATGCCAAATTACCAGATACAGAATTTCAAGAAGAAGTTGTTGCCAATGATAATAATAACGAATCTATCGAGGACGTTGACGGTGAAACACTTAATATCGATGAAAATAACAAACGTGCATTATTGACGCAAATGTCACAATCTGATGCATATTATGATCAGTTTACGATTTATCCAATGTATGACAAAAGGGTTAATGAATCTGCTACCGCACTCTATCAAATGCTTAAAGTTCATGACATTCCGTTGGGCCATCGTGCTGAACAATTAGATGTGAAATGTTTCCCAGATTTATATCCTTATGGGGTGAACGGACAGCATGAAGACAGATTGGTTCGTTTGACTGATCATGAATTCATTAAGTCCAAACTGATGTCCAAGCATTCGCAATTTCGATTGAACATGCAATATATTTTCCATTTATTACACGATACCAATATGCGACAATTGAACGCTGGAATTTATCACAAAATGAACGTCGTAAATCCACGTGAAAAATACACAGCTGCTGGTTTCCTTGAGCAACTCTCTAAAGATCAGCTACAAACAAATTTGAACACTATATTTTCCAGATTACGTAATACAGCACAGTATTGGCGAAAACCGAGAAACGATTTGAACTGTATGATACACCATTATGGACCAGTTACATGGTTCCTCGCGCTTAGTCCAAGTGAGTGGCTATGGACAGATTTAATAGAATATCTTCATGAAGTAAACGGCCCATCGGTGGCTAAAATGTCCCCGAACGAACTCATTGCTTCTGATCCCGTTTCAACTGCTCGATTTATAGATAATGCATTCCACGCTATGCTGGATTTCATTTGTTCGCCCGACAATCCGATTGGCAAGGTGACACATTACTTTTGGCGCAGAGAATATCAAAGCAGGGGATCACAACATTTTCATCTTTTAATTTGGATTGAAGATGCACCTATAATCGATAAATCTTCGAAGGAAGATGTAGCACGATTCATTAGGAAATACGTCACTTGCAGATTGCCATCACCGCATGTGTCGCCAGAATTATATAATCGTGTAATTGCACATCAAATGCATAAATGCAATAGCTATTGTCTACGCAACAAAAAAACTAAAAATTCCTTCCGTAAAGTATGTAGATTTTCATTTCCACGTCCAGTTACAGATACTTTGATAATAAGGGATGTAGCTGTTTCTATAGGTGCTAGAAAACAATTGAAAGCAAAAGGTAGACTCTATGATCTTCCACGTTCAACACAGGAAGTCCGTATCAATGATTATAATGCTCCCGTTCTCACGGTTTGGAGAGGTAACATGGATATACAGTATATTGGGGAAAAGACAGGGTTGGTAACATATTACTGTACTAAGTACGTGTCAAAGCCGGAAAAAAGTTACGCTACGGACACTTTGGCAGCAATAAATTCTACTAAGTCATTAGCTAGTCTGCTGTGCAACCTTGGAATGCGCATGCTAAATCATAGAGAATGTGGAGCGCCCGAATGCGCTGATACTCTTTTAGGATTATCATTGTATGGCACTGACTCTAGTACTACTATTAGATGGTTAGATGTAAATATACTGAGAAGTAGGAAATTGAAAACTCGCAAAGAGATTGAGGATCTGGAAGGTGAATCCACAGACATATTTTGTCCATCCCTCATAGATGATTACTATCCTAACAGACCCAAGGAATTAGAATCTATGCATCTGTACGATTTTGGTATGTGGTATGACGTTACTAAAATTAGACCGTCTGAAAAAACTGAATACTATGAAATCCGTGTATCTTTGTTTTTGAAAAAAAGGCAAAGAGGGTATCTTATCAATCATTATAAGTACAATGTTCAAAACCAACCTGAGAATTATTATTTCTCATTATTATTATTATTCAAACCTTGGAAAAATACTGACGAATTGAAAAATGGATTTGACACATATGCGGAATCTTTTTTGTCGCTAGAATCACAATTGACAGATGCAGTTCAGTATCACGAACGAATAACGGATATTCAAGAAGCGCGTGATCATATAAAGGAAGAAATTGAAAAGAACGTGTTGAATATTGTAGAACAAGAAGAAAATGATCAAGGCGATCACCCATTAGATTGTGTCCCCGTTGAAACTGTTGGTGCCATGAAAGATTTTAAAGACACGGAAAACAAATTGGACTGTGGTGATCTTCAAGAAATGATTTCGGAATTGAACCATGATCAGAAGCGGATATTTGATAAAGTTACTAAGTCCTTGACATCTAACGATAACATTCTTAGACTTTATGTCAGTGGAGAAGGTGGCACTGGGAAAAGTTTTTTAATAAAAACTATCAGACAGTGGATCAAGCAGAGTATCGGAAAAGATACAGCAGTAACTGCTCCTACTGGAATCGCAGCTTTTAATATCGAAGGTCTTACCATCCACCGATTATTTCAATTACCCGTCGAACATGGGCATACAGCCCAGTATAGGCAACTTAGCGATGCAGCCCTTCAAATTGTACGAGACCAACTCTAAAATGT
Source organism: Andrena minutula (assembly GCA_929113495.1). Taxonomy (NCBI): domain Eukaryota; kingdom Metazoa; phylum Arthropoda; class Insecta; order Hymenoptera; family Andrenidae; genus Andrena; species Andrena minutula. Next base: position 16,827,544 of record OV815997.1, read on the forward strand.
TGCTTTACTAATCATCGATGAAATTTCGATGGTTTCTTACGTAACTTTCCTGTACATACATCTACGATTTTCAGAAATATTTGATTCTGCATATTCCGATGATGGTTGGTTTGGAAAAATACCTATTCTGCTATTTGGTGACTTACTACAACTTCCTCCTGTTCACGAAGCACCTGTTTTTATACAATTATCCAAAAAGAGTATGGAGAAAAATGTTGGAGCATTAGCTTCTTATAATTTATGGTCTGACTTGTTTAGCTATGAGGAATTGACAATAAACATGCGACAGCAGGGTGATAATATTTACAAAGAGATCTTGTCGAGAATTCGCACTGGAGTAGTGACCGTTTCGGATACAAAGCTTTTAGAATCGAGGAAATTAAATTTCAAAGCGACAAATTGTAATGACCGGTTAAAGGAATTAAGTGATTACATGCTTAATGTAGGATCTAATACGGTGTGTTTACTTCCCACATGTGTTCAGTGTGATGTTTTGAACGCTGCAATGCTGAGTCGATTTCTGTTGGGGTTTGCGCATGCTCCCATGCGACTCCTCGTTTCCATAAAGGACTGCGCGCGCAGGGTTGAGGGTGGAGGGGACTGGCTTGATGGCTACGCCACGCTACGGACCGCTTGTTTGGGACTTCGGTGTAATATACCTTATTCTAAGTTCTGTTAAGAATATAGTCAGTTATTGTTATTACGCGTGTTAAGTGATTTCTCCTGGATCCTATTCGTCCTTTCCCTTGGACTCAACAATTGGCGCTGCGGACTACTTTCAACCAGGTTCAAGAAAGGCACGACTCACGCAACAATGGCGGACACAGCCGAACAAATCAAGGCCCTTACGGCGGCCATCAACGGTCTTCTACAATTCCAGCTTCAGCAGAGGCAGACAGAAGCTGTCTCTAGTCCTCCCGGGACTCAACATACTTCAAAATCCGACTTGTATAACGAGTTGAGTACCCGAGTTGAAAAATACGCGTACGGTTCGGGTGACGAAACTAAACCGTTCAAGAAATGGCTTCTTCGCCATGAGTACACGGTCGTCACCGAAGCGGCGTCCCTGCCATCCGAGATGCAGACGCGTCTCGTGTTGGACAAATTGGGACAGACTGAATTTGATAGGTTAGTGGATCATGTGGCACCGACTGACCCTACAAAGTTGCCGCAAAAACAGCTCATTGAGACGCTGAAAAGCTTTTCCGGGATAAAGTTCTGATCACACGCCGGCGTATCGAGATTCTGAACTATCGATACGATAGGGCAACGCCGATCTCAGAGCACATCGATCGTGTAAACCGCCACGCGGCAAAATTCGATCGACCTAATCTGACGGACGACGGCTTGCGCATTGTGTTACTCTTGCAGTCTTTCTGCTATTCGAAGGACGCGGAGGACTTGAAGAAGTTGGCCCTGCGTGTGGTCGAGAAGAACAGAGATGCCTCCTTGAAGGATGTCACCGCCGAGCTAGAGGCTTTCCTTAACGTGTCCTCTAGTATGAAGACTCTAGAGAATCCAGCAAAGGTTTCTTCAACTTGTAGTGCTTTGGTAACGAAGCCGAAACCCAAGCAGCAAGTTCCGCGAAATTCCGCAAAAAACGATCAAGTTCGTTCTAAGGTGAACTCTAAGTGCTTCAGTTGTGGTGGTGGACATCTTCGAGATTCGTGTAAGCTCCGCGAGGCAGTGTGCCACAAGTGCGCCAAAATAGGGCATATCGCGTCCGTGTGCCGTTCCGGGCCGAAAGACCCTAAAAACGTCGGTAAGAGTGCGAGCATCGTTGCCCAAGCGATTTCTGCGGTCGGTAAACGTCGTCGTCGGTACATCACGATTTCGATCGACAAAAAAAACATTCGTCTTCAGTACGACACGGGTTCCGATATCACTGTCATCGGGAGGGACGAATGGGTTCGACTCGGATCGCCGAGGCTTGTCGAGGGCGAAATCGTTGAACACGCCGGCGGTAGTAATTTAGAATTGATCGGCAAATTTCGTGCCAGCATTCGTGCAGTCGACCGGGACGGTGTGATTGACATTTGTGTGGCCAGTCGAAACGGTCTAAATTTGCTGGGAGCAAATTTTTGCAGCCTCAGATTATGGCCCGCGCTCTTAAATGAGGCGAGTGAGGTGAAGTGCGTGCTAAGTTTGCAGCAGAAGATACCTTCGATCTCCAGAGTTCCGTCTACGGAAGACGTCCCACCGCACGGACTTTCGTCTGTCTCCGGTCAATCGCGTGCTTACGCGGACAATTGTAGTGTCGCGTCATCGTCGCGCGCGTATTTGATTAAGGTGGAGAAGGATTTTCCTAACTTATTCGCGGGTGGGTTAGGGTTGTGTCGCGATTTCAAGGCTAGATTCAGCCTCAAGGACGACGCACGGTCCGTGCAAATTCCATGCCGCAGTATTCCGTTCGCGATGGAAAAACCACTGGAAAGTGAATTACACCGTCTCGAGGAGAGCGGAATTATAGAACGGGTTGAATCGTCGGTGTGGACGTCACCAATTGTGACAGTCAAGAAGCCAAACGAGAAAATCCGTGTTTGTGCAGACTTTTCCACGGGTGTGAACGTCGCTCTTTTCGACAACCGGCACCCACTTCCCAGTGTCGATAGTATATTCACTAAATTAAACGGTAGTGCTTATTTCAGCATATTGGATTTGAGCGATGCTTTCTTCCAAATTGAGATCGCTGAAGATTGCAGGGAGATCACGACGATCGCCACGCCTAGGGGTTTATTCCGGTTTAGGCGCCTACCATTTGGAATAAAAACTGTGACGAAGTCACGTCACGCGCCGTGCGAATCCCGAAACCGAGACAGCGGACTTAGTTCGCGCCGCGGCCGCTGGGCGGCCGCGGCCCCGCGAACTCTCTCGCGAGCGAAAATGAACAGCCTTTCCTTATAAAGGCCGCGGCAAGCGGAATCGGGAGCTCTTGTGCATGTCGCTATACTGCTTCAAGCAATCAACAAGACGCTCAAATTTTTGGTAACCACGGCACGAGAGTGATCTCATGCCAATCCGTGAGGTGTGTCAGTGTCGGCCATAGCCATACTGTACCATTACCAGCCTCTGTCCGAAATAGGCCGAGATTCGTCTTGCGCCCTGCCTTCATCAGAAAGACACCTCCGCGCCCATTAGGCCGGAATCTTATCGCACTCTGAAATTCTGTTATACAACTCTCGTACGAACGCGCCCCTTAAGGCCATTCCGAGCAGAACGTTACACAAACCGCATCCAAGCTCCTTCCGCTCGCCGCTAAGTCGCCGCCGCCGCGAGACCGACGGGCCGAAACGACTGTAACTCCGTAGCTCTTCCGACGGGACCGGAATCAAATGTAAACACAATTACAGCTTACAATAAACACTGTTACTGTTTTGGAAATACGACTGGAACTCATTCGCCGAACCCGAACATACCGACTGAGTCGGCAAATATCCCTTCTCCGTCCCACCGGTAATCGTCTTACAACCGGAGACCATTACAAAGTGGCGCCCAAACAGGGACTTGAAGAGGAGAAGGGCGAATGAGCGTAAGTGTAAGCTGGGTCTACGAGCTACGGAAGGCCGTACTAGTTCAAGTCGCGGAAAGATACGGTATCGACACCACTGGTAGCCTCGACGAACTACGCCAGCGAGTCACCACGTATTGCAGGGAACAGAAAATGATGGGGCCTCCTCCGATAGCGACCGGTGAAACCACCGATCAACAAGAAACGGCAACCGACACAGGGATCAGCCTAACCGCTCCTGAGGCTACGCCAATGGAGAAGATCAGGAGGTGGGGAACCCGCTATGACGGCGGCGCCGGAGCCGCCGAATTCTTACAACGGCTCGGGGACCTGCAACATAGCTATATGGTCACCCCCATTCAGATCGTTCAGTGCCTGTCCGAGATTCTAAAAGGAAGGGCATTAGGCTGGTATCGCCTCCGCCGTACCGAATGGCGATCGTGGAACGATTTCGTTACCGACTTTCGAGCGTTCTTCCTCGCCGCCGAAGACGAGAACGAGCTGGAGGAAACTATTACCCGGCGCATTCAACGACCAGGAGAAACAGCTACCGACTTTATATTAGATCTCCTACCGTTGATGCAACAGTACGGAAAGTACTCTCTCGAGCAACAGGTAAATCGTGCCTACCGAAATCTCCGACCAGAGTACCGTCGGTACATCAAAAGGACTGAGTTCAAAACTCTGCCAGAGCTGATGAGACTAGCAGCAGATCAGGACAAAGTCACGGCCGAGGAGAAGGAGGCCGCCGGCATCAGAGGAAAGGAAACCGCCAAAGCCGAAAAACGGCCGGAAAAGAAAGCCGAAACAACCCGAAGCAGCGGCCTGGCGGAAGTCCAGGCCGACTACGACCGAGCGACTTGCTGCTGGCGATGCGGCCAACGTGGCCACCGCCGCCCCGAGTGCAAACGAGCGAGCAAGCTGTTCTGCTCTTACTGCGGGACCGCCGGACGCACTTCCAGAGACTGCCAGTGCAACCCCTTTTCGGGAAACGAGGCTGGGCGCGGCAACCGAGGCGACCGACAAAACGCCGAACCGACAACGCCTCAACCGAGCAACTAAACAAGGACCCTCGATTGTACCTCGCCTTCCACGTGGGAAACGTCCGATGGTGGGCACTGGTCGACACCGGAGCGACCCGATCGTTCATACGACCAGATGTCGCCACGGCATGCAAGCGGCAAGGATACACTCTTGCCCCCGCCACATTTACGGCTAGCGTCGCCGACGGCGCCGAGGTACCATTACGAGGCGAAATGACATTACCGGCAATCATTCACGACCAGAGGGTAAAGCACACATACGCCGTGCTTCCTGGTCTGTCCCATGCAGCTCTGCTGGGAATAGACGTTTTGGGAAAGTTGGGCCTAGAAGTGCAAATCGGTGCCTACCGATGGGCGCGCCACGCCGAAACCGCGGCCGTGGAAGCCCTAGGCATTCGCCAATGCACGCCGGCCCAAGAGACCGCCCTGCAACAACTCCTGGACGAGGAGTTACCGCCACTTCGGAAACTACGAGGCATGACTAGTCTCGCCGAGCACCGAATACGGCTGAAGACGACCGTACCGATCAAGCAACGGTACATGCCCCGGAACCCGGCCACACAAGCCTCAATTAACGAAGCAGTGGACCAAATGCTGACAGACGGAGTAATCGAACCGTCCAACAGCCCATGGAGTTCACCGGTGGTCATGGTTGCCAAGAAAGGCAAAAAGAAGAAACGATTCTGTATCGACTTCCGCCGAGTAAATGCCGTCACCGAAAAAGACGCCTACCCCCTGCCGCAGGTCCAGGCCACGCTTGACAAATTGCGCGAGGCGCGCTACATCTCAACACTGGACCTCGCGAATGGGTATTGGCAAGTACCGCTGGCCGAGGAGAGCCGCCCGATAACGGCCTTCACCGTTCCCGGACGCGGACTATATCAGTTCCGCGTCATGCCGTTCGGCCTCCACTCGGCCCCCGCCACGTTCCAACGGTTACTCGATAGTATCATTGGACCCAGTCTCGAGCCCAGGGCCTTTGCATATCTAGACGACATTATTGTCTTAGGCCGAACCTTTGAAGAACACTTGGAGAACCTCCGAGAAGTACTACGCCGATTGAAACAAGCGGGACTCCGCTTGAACGAAGAAAAATGCCGCTTCTGCCAGACGGAACTACAATACCTCGGCCACGTCGTCTCCGACCAAGGAGTCAAGACGGACCCCGAGAAAGTCGAGGCGATTCGTAACACGCCCCCACCGAAAAATTTGCGGGAATTACGACGCTTCCTGGGGATGGTATCCTGGTACAGGAGATACATTCCCAAATTTTCGGACACGGCGGCGCCGCTGCACCAACTCCTCCAGAAACGTACACGTTGGAGCTGGACCGAAGAAGCCCAGTCCGCCTTCGAGACGCTCCGCCACCAGCTAGCCACAGCGCCGGTGCTAACTTGCCCCGATTTCGACCGACCATTCGTACTGCAAACGGATGCCAGCCAAGGTGGCCTGGGGGCAGTACTTACACAGGACCACGATGGCAAGGAACGCGTAGTGGCATATGCCAGCCGTACGCTCAATTCAGCCGAGCGAAACTACTCAGTTACCGAAAAAGAGTGCCTGGCAGTGGTCTGCGGCATTAGAAAGATGCGCCCGTACCTGGAAGGGTATTCGTTCACAGTCCTGACCGACCACCAAGCATTAAAGTGGCTGCAGTCAATTGATAGCCCCTCGGGCCGCCTGGCGCGCTGGAGCCTAGAGCTACAGCAGTACGATTTCAAAATAGAATATCGAAAGGGGGAGAACAATCTCGTAGCAGATGCCCTATCGCGACAAGGCGAGATTGCAGACGTGGACACCGCGATACCCAAAGAATGGTACGACATAAAGAAGCGTGCCGTCGAGGAGACACCGCTCCTTCACCCGGAATACCAGATCCAAGATGGCGAATTATACCGGCACTTCCCGGACACAACCGGTGGCCACCCCGAAGACGAGTGGAAGCAGTGCGTGCGGCGATCCCGGCGGGACGAAATACTAAGGGCAAACCACGATGCCCCCACGGCCGGACATCTCGGAATTAACAAAACTACCACCCGGTTGGCCAGGAAATACTATTGGCCCGGGATGTTCCGAGATGCGGCCCGTTACGTCCGCCAGTGTACCAAATGCCAGGAGTACAAAGTATCGCAACAGGCACCAGCAGGACTTATGCATACCACGCCAGCAGCCTACCCGTGGGATGTTGTATCAGCCGATTTAGTCGGACCGCTCCCACGATCAAAGAAAGGCCACACCGTGGTCGTGGTGATGCAGGATAAATTCACGAAGTGGATTGAGCTGCAGCCTCTTCGACAGGCCACCGCCCCGGCCGTCACGAAAGCATTCCGTGAGCGAGTGGTCATGCGCTTCGGATGCCCACGCCGAGTCATCACTGACAACGGAAAACAGTTTGAAAGCCGAGAATTTACCGGCCTGTTGCGAGAGTATGGCATCAACCACCGAAAAACACCGCCTTATACTCCGCAATGTAACCCGGTGGAAAGAGCCAACCGAGTGATCAAGACAATGATCACTCAGTTTACCGACGGTGATCACACGACGTGGGATAATTGGCTCCCGGAGATCGCGTTTGCCTACAATACGGCGCGCCACGAAGCCACGGGGAGTACCCCAGCCGCCTTAAATTTTGGCCGCGAACTCACAGCTCCCGGGGACCCGCGCCCAGCCGCGAGCGACCCAACAGAGGAGCCGACGCCAGCGGATACCCGAGGGTGGCAACAGCGACTTGCGAACATCAGAGACAATATCGAACTCGCACGATGGAACCTGGTACGAGCCCACCAGAATCAGAAACGCCATTACGATCTACGCCGGAGAGACTGGCGTCCCGTGATCGGCGATGAAGTAATGAAACGCGAACACCACCTAAGCGCGGCAGCAAAGCAGTTTAATGCGAAGCTGGCTCCAAAATTTGCCGGCCCGTACACCGTTGCCAAATTCACGGGACCCAACATCGTGGTACTGAAGGGTGCGCGCGGTAAGACAATGCGCGCGCACATCAGCGATCTAAAACCGTGCGATGCTCGCCAGCCGATTGGCGCGGACAGCGCCACCACAGCGGCTATAAAAGCCGTGACAAGCGAGCAGTCGAAACAATTGGCAATCAGCATGCCACGGAATAAGACGTCGCCCGAGAACTCGGGCCGAGCAACCGCCGTACCGCTAGGCTCCACCCCGGTGGGACCACCGGAACACCGGACCCGCAGGCCACAGATCGTGGAAGACCGGCCGTGGCCCGCCGGAGTCCGACTGCAGGAGCAGCCACCTCCACATCGGGGGCCACCACCGCGCCTCCGCGCACCGCCGAGAAGGCTGGACACCCTGGGCAGTCAGGAGGTCTTGATGGTGGAGACCTCAGCGAGACAACCCCAGGAGGCCGGAGGCCAAGGATGTCAGGAAGCGACCACCCGACGACGTCGGACCGCCCACACCGGTCTGCAGCCACTGGACCTCCGGCAATTGACCCACCAGCTGCCAACCCCGTCAGCCGAAACAACGACCAGACGGCCGACCACACGGGGGCAGTCCACCCCGCGGACCACCTGCCCGCCACGGGCCCGACCACCACCGGCGGACCGAAAGCGAAAACAGCCGACTTCGGGCGAACGGCGGACGGCGCCAGCCACCGACGTCGTGCCGCTGGTCCCGCCAGGCCCTTACGGCCCGCCAGCAGTCGCACCATCACCGCTGGACACCGCCGGACGAGCGCCACTGGTACAGCTCGGCCACCAGAGCCCCCCAGTGGCCCCGCCATCACCGCTGAACACCGCCGGACGAGCGCCACTGGTACAGCTCGGCCGCCAGGGCCCCCCAGTGGCCGCGCCACCGCCGACCGACATTGCCGTAGCAACGTCGCTGGCTCAGCCAGGCCGACAGGGCCCCCCAGCGACCACGCCACCACCGGTTGACCCGCCAACACCTCATCCCCCAGGACCACCCAAACGTCCACCGCAGGGCCAGATGACCCCTGCCCGACCCTGGTCTTGGGCCACGGACCGGCCAGGGTTGGTCATCTTCCACCCTCCCGCGATGCGACCCCGCCGCGTGTACGCGGTTACCACCTCGACCGCGGTGGTACTGGGCAGTCGGTTCCGCAATGGGGATCTCGGTATCGAGATCCGGAACCGGCGGCCGACTGCCCCCGCGGAACCGAATCCGCGCGATTAGCCGTAAGCTAGATTTAAGTTGGTGATGGGTAGGTTAAGTGCGTTGGGTTGCAACCCCTTAGATTAAGTTAGTTATAAGGACACATGTACCTGACGGCCAGAAGCCGAATGTATACCGTTGTCCCCCGAAGTGGGAAGGGGGTGTGACGAAGTCACGTCACGCGCCGTGCGAATCCCGAAACCGAGACAGCGGACATAGTTCGCGCCGCGGCCGCTGGGCGGCCGCGGCCCCGCGAACTCTCTCGCGAGCGAAAATGAACAGCCTTCCCTTATAAAGGCCGCGGCAAGCGGAATCGGGAGCTCTTGTGCATGTCGCTATACTGCTTCAAGCAATCAACAAGACGCTCAAATTTTTGGTAACCACAGCACGAGAGTGATCTCATGCCAATCCGTGAGGTGTGTCAGTGTCGGCCATAGCCATACTGTACCATTACCAGCCTCTGTCCGAAATAGGCCGAGATTCGTCTTGCGCCCTGCCTTCATCAGAAAGACACCTCCGCGCCCATTAGGCCGGAATCTTATCGCACTCTGAAATTCTGTTATACGACTCTCGTACGAACGCGCCCCTTGAGGCCATTCCGAGCAGAACGTTACACAAACCGCATCCAAGCTCCTTCCGCTCGCCGCTAAGTCGCCGCCGCCGCGAGACCGACGGGCCGAAACGACTGTAACTCCGTAGCTCTTCCGACGGGACCGGAATCAAATGTAAACACAATTACAGCTTACAATAAACACTGTTACTGTTTTGGAAATACGACTGGAACTCATTCGCCGAACCCGAACATACCGACTGAGTCGGCAAATATCCCTTCTCCGTCCCACCGGTAATCGTCTTACAACCGGAGACCATTACAAAACAGCTCCGGCTATTTTCTAACAGGCGATGGACCATACTCTTGCGGGTCTACAGGGAGTGTATGCTTATATTGACGACGTTGTGGTTACTGGCTCCACTCGTGAGGAGCATGACCAGCGTTTGCAGTATACACTTCGGCGTTTGGAGCAAAAGGGTTGGCGACTCAGTGTGACGAAATGCAAATTCGGCCTTGAAGAGATCAAATATCTTGGTTTTATTGTGAATACTACTGGCATTTCAGCTGATCCCCAGGCGACGCGTGCCATAGCAACTATGCCTAATCCTACGAATGTTTCGGAGGTGCAAAGTCTTTTGGGTATGGTGAACCAATACGGTAAATTCATTCCTCACCTGCACCAACTGAAACAGCCCTTGGAACAGCTCACGCGGAAGAGTTGTCCTTGGAGCTGGACTCCGAAACACGATCAGGCCGTAGATCAAATCAAGAGAGTTTTGCTGAGCCCTCTCCTTTTAGAGCATTATGATCCTACGAAGAGCCTCGTGGTAGCAGCCGATGCGTGCTCTACCGGCATCGGGGCGGTGCTTCTTCAGAGGTCTCCGGATGGCAGTGAGCGGGCAGTTTACCACATGTCCCAGAGCCTCACTGACGCTCAGCGCAACTATTCCCAGCTTGAAAAGGAGGCTCTTGCCCTCGTATCGGCTGTGGAACGTTTCCATAGATTTGTCTGGGGCAGGAAGTTCATTTTACAGACGGACCACAAGCCCCTCGTGGCGCTGCTCCAAACAGAGGGCACTAAGGGTCTGAAACCAACTGCGGCGGCTCGTCTGAAGCGTTGGGCTCTGAGATTGCTGGGGTACGATTTTCATATTGAATATGTACCTACACAGGAATTTGGCCAGGCCGACGCGTTGTCGCGCCTGATCGACAAATTCCGTCGGGACAACGCAGAAGAGTTGCAGGTTGCTGGTATTCGTGCAGTGGAGTCGGAGCTACTCCAGATCACGAACCTTACCATCGACCGTTTTGGTGAGGAACTTAGACGCAACCTGGAAACCGCCACCAGGGAAGATCCTGTTCTCAGTACGGTAATTCGGGCGATCCGTGAGAACTAGTGGGATCGCACAGCGGACCAGGAGGTCTTAAAACCTTTCAGGCAACGTCTGGAAGATTTGAGTATTGTTGATCACACACTCATGTTAGGGGACAGGGTGGTGATCCCAAAGATTTTACAGCCTACAATTTTGGCTGCAGTAGTAAGGTAAAGCGGTTTCTAACCCGGGTGTGCTGAGGGGAGCGCGGGGGCGGGGGGAAAGTGAGGGCGCGCGGGGGAGCGCGGCGGAGGGAAACCTGGGCGCGGGGCCTGCGGGGTGGGGAAGACAGGTTGCGCGCGCACGCGCCGCGGAGTGGGGGAAGCCGCGACGATGGAGGGGATCAGTCCGGGCCGAGCCGCCGCGGAGGCCTCTCCAGACCGGACCCATTTTTCAGAGGGAGGCATTGACCCCCGAAAAAAATCTCTCTCAGAACTTGGCCCACCCGAAATTTTTTTTCCGGACCTAACCTAGGGTGGAGACTGTCCTGGAACTTTTTTTCCAAACCAATAATTTATCAGAAAATCTTAAAATTATAAGGTGAGGAGGATGTTAGGGTGAATAAAATGGAGAAATAATATGTTTCGGAAATTTATTTAAAATTAAAAGAATATAATTTAACATTTGTTTTTCCTACGAGCATCAGCTAGAATATCATTGATAGCACATGCTACAAGTTCGCAATCTACAAGATAATCCTCATTGTAATATTCACTATCACATATGATTTTAGCAGCATGAAGCGTATCTAATTTTTCACAGGCAACATCGCTCTGCTGTAGCACGTTGACAAAAGTTTTAAATTTTATCCTCGCATCTTCCGCAGTTTGATACAGCCGCGGATACATATAGTCTATACAGTGGTCAAGATTTAATAAAAATGTTACTGTATCCGGTGTGAAATACAGCGTAGTATCACATTGGCACATCTTTACAACCGGTGAATCGAGGATCTGACAAAAATCCACCGTTAATTCACTAATCCGCATCGATTCTGATCCTGGTAATTGTGCACGTTCTTCGATGGTTGTACGCATAGCGAATAGCACAGTCCATGTATGCCATGGTAATATGAGATGATTTCCATGATTGTCACCGAGAAGAACTTCTACATCGGCCATAGGTCCTACATCGATTCCAATTTCTAGGTATTTACTACCCATTGATGTTAATGCATATCTTCTAACCATGATACGCGATCCTTGGCGCGGACTAAGAGAACAATCAAAGCTATGAAATTGCTCGCTCGTATTAGGAATACAAATTTTGAGATGTAAAAATTACGCCTTACCAGTCATAATATATATTCTTACCGCATGGAGCTACGCCATCATCTCGCACGATCGGAACGAAAAAATGCTCACAGTTAGCGAGTATTTCATCAATGGTACTGCACATTTTTGTTTTCAAAGCACTATTTGTTCCGTCGAAAGTCACTGAGACTAATGAGCGAATGATCGAACAGCGTTCGGGAGCCGTCTTAAATAGGGGTGTAATCGCTTCCCCCACCATATTTTATTTTAAAGCTAAAATTGTTTTTCAAAGATGATTTTCAATCTTAACGTATAGGATGATATCATTTCAGAAACGCTGAATCTTAAAATTATGTGGCGAGGAAAGAAGATGGGTAAATGAAATGGAGAAATAATATGTTTCGAAAATTTATTTAAAAATTAAAAGAATATAATTTAACATTTGTTTTTCCTACGAGCATCAGCTAGAATATCATTGATTGCACATGCTAACAGTTCGCAATCTATATAATAATCCTCACAGTAATGTTCGCTTTCACGTATGATTTTAGCAGCATGACGCGTATCTAATTTTTCACAGGCAACATCGCTCTGCTGTAGCACGTTAACAAATGTTTTAAATTTCGTCTGCACATCTCCTACAATTTGATAAAGCCGCGTATATACATAGTCTATACATGGCTCAAGATTTAATAAAAATGTTACAGTCTCCGGTTTGAAATACAGCGGCTTATCATGTAACGTCATCTTTACAATCGGAGAATTATAGATCTCATAAAAATCCACCGTTAATTGACCAATCTGCATCGAAGGTGATTCAGGTAATCGTGCACGTTCTTCGATGGTTGTACGATTGATGCATAGTGCATACCATGTATCCCATGATAACGTGAGATACATCCCACGATTGTCGCCGAGAACAAATTCCACATCGACCTTAGGTCGTACGCGGATTCCAATTTCTAGGTATTTACTACCCATGGATGTTAATGCGTATCTTCTGACCATGATACGCGATGTTCGTCGCGAGCTATGAGAACAATCAAAGCTATGAAATTGCTAACTTGTATTAGGAATACAAATTTTGAGATGTAAAAATTAAGCCTTACCAAACAACTGTAAAATCCCCACATTGAGCTACGCCATCATCTTGCACAGTCGGAACGTAATAATTCATGCGTTTAGCGTTTTCTTCGACACTGGTACTGCACATTTTTGTTTTCAAAGCACTATTTTTTCCGTCGAAAGTCACTGAGACTACTGAGCGATTGATCGAACAGCGTTCGGGAGCCGTCTTAAATAGAGGTGAAATTGCTTCCCCCACCACATAATTTTATTCTAAAGCTACCAATTCTTCCATAATGTTTTTGAATCTTAACGTAGCATGTAACTTGAGTCCCACCCTCGAGGATAAAAGACTCCACACGTGTTGATTGTAATATAATACCTGTGGAAGCGTCGATCTCGCGCGCTAATTCGTCATACGTGTGATGCATAGTATTATGCTGTATCAGCAGAAACTGATACAGCATTGTATCACTGATATGCATTCGAGAGAGAGGGAACATCGAAAGAGTTAGAGAGAGAGATAGCAAATCGTGGTATCAGTCATAAAGGCATGCTCCAACCTGCACAAAGCCTCAAATCGTTGCAACGTGTTGCGTGGAAGGGACGTTCCGTATACATTCCATTTACAATCATGGGAGAATTCGTGCAAGTAGAACGCCAATTATTGGATCAATCTGCACGATTGATTTCGCGGGAAGAGTATCTCGCGTGGGAAGAACGGTGCAACGAGTGCATAGAATCGTTGGAAGAACGCAGCCGAGTGAAACGTCCCCGATTATCGATCGGCGTTCGACAATCGTTGGTTGCTCAAATCGCGCGACTCGAAGGATTGAAATATTCGTTGCGCGGACGTTTCGTGCGCGAAGGTGCCGGACATTCTAGCACAGGACTTTTGTGGCGCGAAATAGACACTGCGTTCGATACCCGCGTATTAACTGGTGCCGTGCTAAATTCGAATTACATCGAACCGTGCAACTTCCTCCAAGATGCGGGAACCATTCTGTTGGAGCATGTGCGGGGCGCTTTGAGGAAACATCGAAACCTCAAAGTGAACACGGTGTTCAACGGTGAATTTGTGGCGGGTGACAAGCGTGCTTGTAAAAGCATCAATACCCGGAACTGCGAACTCTTCCGCACATCCGACCTGCAGGAGTGGTACCAACAATGCGTCATCGAACCCACCCTAGCATAGCTGGAAGAGTTCCAGGAACGCGACAGCGGATGGGCATTGACGAGAATTCTCAACCTGACAGTCAATGTCAACAAGTATAATCCGCTGCGCGCGGGGTGCCACAACAAGTTGCCGCGGGAATTGTTGTCGAAGAAGGCAACCATTAGTGTGCAATCCTCGGACAACGCCTGTTTCGCGTGGGCAGTGATCGCCGCTCTACATCCGGTGGAAAGACATCCCGATCGTCCAAGTTCGTACCCCGATTATGCTTCCACGCTAAATCTCCAGGGCATTGAGTTCCCAATGTCTCTGGCACAGATTGCAAAGTTTGAACGGCTGAACGAAATCTCCATCAACGTGTACAGCTTTGAGATGGAGAAGAAGGGGCCAACGGTCTTTCCACTGCGTCTCACCAATCAAAAGAGGGATCGACACGTCAATCTGCTCTACACACCAAATCAAGAGCACGGTGATGTAGGGCACTTTGTGCTGATCAAGAACTTGTCACGGCTGGTGAGCGCACAGCTGAGCAAGAATAAGGCAAAGAAATTCATCTGCGACCGGTACGTATAGAAACTTATGAAATGCGTCGTGAAAAAATAAAAAAAAAAAAATTGTTTTTACAGCTGCATGCACTATTTCGGATCTGCCGAGAAGTTGGAGGTCCATACAGTGGACTGTGGCAAGATGAACGACTGTGCCATCCTGCTGCCCAGCGAAGGTGAAAATCTCCTCAGTTTCAACAACCACTGCAGTAAGGAGCGGCTCCCCTTCGTGGTGTACGCAGATTTAGAGTGTATCATCGAGAAAACGGAGAACAATCGAAAGGGTGATAATAAATTACACACGTACCAGCATCATAAAGTGCACAGTATAGCATATTATATGCATTGCTCGTACGATACATCGCTATCGACGTATCGATGTCGCCGCGACGCGGATTGTGTTTCATGGTTCGTCAACGAATTGGAAAATTTTGCAAACTTCGCTAAACCCATCTTGACTAGTAATGTTCCCATGCTGGATTTAACCACCGAACAGTGGACCACATTTCGCGATGCTTCACATTGTCATATTTGCGAAGAACCATTCGAGGCTAGCGATGTACGAGTTCGCGATCACTGTCATCTCTCCGGACGGTTTAGAGGCCCAGCACATTCGGAGTGCAATTTAAATTATAAAAATGCGTTTTACATCCCCATAGTTTTCCATAATTTATCCGGCTACGATTCGCATTTCATTATCGAGGAAATAGCGACCGCTTTCGAAGGTCACGTTGACGTATTGCCCATAACTAAAGAAAAGTACATTTCATTCACAAAAAATGTCGAAGATACGGCTGATTCAGACTCGCGAAATTGTATTAAATTGCGATTCATCGATTCGTACAAATTTCTCAACACCAGTCTCGACAAATTAGCATCTTTTCTTAACACAGATCAATTAAAAATTTTACGATCCCAATTTGAAACATTATCCGCCGATGATTTTAATTTATTGAGGCGAAAGAGTGTCTTTCCGTACGAATACCTTGATTGCGCGAACAAGCTGCAGGACCCATGCTTGCCACCGCGCGAATCATTCTACAGCTCGTTAACGGGTGAGACTGTATCCGAGAGCGATTACGCGCACGCCGAGACTGTCTGGCAACGTTTCGAGATTAGAACCTTGGGCGAATACAGCGATTTGTATTTGAAGACAGATGTCTTGTTATTGGCAGATATTTTTGAAAATTTTCGCGAAAGTTGTATCAAGAGCTACGGATTAGATTCAGCGCATTATTACACTTTACCTGGTTTCACATGGGATGCTATGCTAAAACATACCAAAATTACGTTCGAATTGCTCACAGACGTCGATATGGTCATGTTTGTCGAACGCGGTATACGCGGGGGTTTAAGTCAATGTTCCGGAAGATACGCACATGCCAATAACAAGTACATGCCATCTTACGACGCATCGGAAGAGTCATCGTACTTGATGTACTTTGACGTGAACAATTTGTATGGATGGGCAATGTGTCAGCCTCTGCCGTACGCTAAATTTCAATGGGTCGAAGATGTCGCAAATTTTAACGTGTCTTCAATCGCTGTCGATTCGCCCACGGGGTACATTCTCGAGGTAGATCTAGAATATCCGCAACGTCTGCACAACATTCATGCCGATCTACCGTTCTGTCCGACGCGTGTCAAACCACCCGGCAGCAGACAGGACAAGTTACTCGCGACGGTATACGATAAGCAGCGTTACGTTATTCATTATCGCAACCTGCAGCAGTGCATGCGTCACGGTCTTCGTATTACAAAGATACACCGCGTGCTTCGATTCGTTCAATCACCCTGGCTCCGCGATTACATCGAACTCAACACACGGTTTAGAACAAGCGCGACAAACGACTTTGAAAAAAATTTGTACAAATTGATGAACAACGCGGTATTCGGTAAAACAATGGAAAATGTGCGAAATCATGTGGATGTAAAACTCGTAACGCATTGGGATGGGCGATATGGCGCGGAGGCAATGATCGCGAAACCGAATTTCCACAGCCGAAGTGTTTTTTCGAAAAATTTAATAGCTGTTGAATTGCGAAAGCTCGATGTGAAATTCAACAAACCGATATACGTGGGTATGTGCATTCTGGACATATCAAAAATTTGTTTGTACGAATTTCACCACGAGTACATGTCGCCCAAGCATGGAACAAACTGTAAAATTCTATACACAGACACAGACAGCCTCATTTATCATATTCGATGCGACGATATCTATGAATCTATGAAGCACAATATCGACAGATTCGACACCAGCGATTATCCCATCGACAATGTATATAATATGCCGCGCTTAAATAAGAAGGTTCCAGGGCTGATGAAGGACGAAAATAACGGTGCGATAATGACCGAATTCGTAGGTCTTAGAGCGAAAATGTATGCACTTCGCGTAGACGGTAAAAAAGATACGAAGAAAGCGAAAGGCGTCAAGACCAACGTCATAGCCAGAACGATAACTTTCGACGACTACGCGCAGTGCTTGGAAAGGGAGATCGAAATGGTTCGCAGACAATCGTGCATACGGTCTAAATTGCACAAAGTGTACACCATTTCGGAATCCAAAATCGCTCTAAGTCTGCACGATGACAAGCGATATATCATACCCGATTCGACCGACACTCTGCCCTGGGGACATTATAATATACCCTTGTGAAATAGAAACTATTGTATAATATTCTTCGCACATGTATGGAAAAAAATTATTTGCACATGTATATGTATCATTGTATTTATTGAATCATGTATTATTATTATTTTTTACAATACATTATTTTTATTTATCCAAGAATTGTGCGATTTATCAAAACCCAACCACTTGACGTACACCTTATCCCCCTTCCTACGTAAGACTTTTTCCACTAGATACACATCAGGATCGGTGACGCGTTGCAGCTCATGTTCGTAGAATCCTCCAGCAACAGGTTTTCCACAGGAATCGACGAGCGGGATCAGTTGCTTGTACTTTGGCTATCTTAAACACCTCCGTTGTCCAATTCGGCGTATAGCCTTTATCGAAGATGGTTTTAAATTTGCTCACGCGAACAAACTCGCCCAACTTGAATCTCGCTGGAGCGGCGATCTTTACGTTGTTGTACACGGTGGCTAGCAGCTTGTCGGCGATCGCAGGGGTAACATCGCAAGGACGCATCTTGATGGTTCTATGTTTTCGCGCGTTATACTCTGCGAGAAGACTTGGTAGCGCATCGGTCCATCTGTAGGTTCCATTGAGCGTAAACATTTTCCACATATTGTTCTTCAAAGTTCGATTGAAACGTTCCACGACGGAGGCCTTCATCACCGAATACGTCGAATAATGATTAATGTCATGCTTTGCCAATAGTGTCTGCATATCAGCATTGAAAAATTCTTTTCCTTGATCGGTGTGCAAATTTTTCGGATATCGATCTCTAAATATCTTTGCAAACGCTTTAGTCACCTCAGCGCCACTTTTAGTCTTCAACGGCATCGCCCATGCATACTTGCTCAGCACATCGATGACGGTGAGTATGTAGTGGTGACCTTGGTTGAATCGCGAGTAAGGACGCATTTCTACAACGTCAGCTTGCCACAGATCGTCGTATCCGTGCACTATGACGCGCCTCCGCGGGAAATGTCTTCGAGCTGGAGCATGCAATTCCTCAACGAGTTGTCGCTTCTTGCGACCATGGTTTTCTTTACTCTTGGATGTTGATAATGGTGGCATGTTTGATCGCAGAGGTGTCTTCGACACGAATGATGCGATAATTATCGTGTACGCGCATTATGTGCTACCCATCGGTCGGAGGAAATTCTGGACAAGATCAACCGTCCCGTACGATTCTCCTTCGCAGCGTTGCTGTGGGATAGAATTCGACGCCTGCGATATTTTTTGAACGCTGTTTTGCAACGTGAGCATATCTCTCTGAAACACGACCAGCTTCCTCTCTAATTCTTTCTGTTGCTCTCTCAAAAGTTTAATGCTCTTTTCCATATACAGTTTATTGACAGCATCGGTGTCAGCCGTGGGTTGCGCTACCCGTCGTATCTTGCGTGATTTTGCATCAAAGTCGACACCGGTCATGGAAAGAGCGTTATCTCGCATGTACTTTCGAAGCAAACCGTTCCATTTGTAGTAGTCCATTCCAGCTGTTCCACTCTTCTCGAGCGACACCCCAAATTTGTTGATCGGCATCTCGATGCATACAGTGCGCGTCATCGGTGTGCGGTTTAATTTATACAATGTGGCCCGCCTCGCGAAGTTCCTTCTCGATGGATGCGGTTTCATTATCGAGACCCGTGTGACCTGCCGCGCGCGATGCAATGAGCAATTTAAGTCTATCGACCAGCTCGTTGGGATCGTCCCAGTGCACGTAATCGATTTTGTTATCGTTTACCGTCATGAGTCGTGGTGTCCTTAGACCTTTCCCTGCCCTTTTAGCCAATGAACTGGGGACTAGCGGTGCAATTACATATTTGTACTTGTATCCCTTGTTGCTCATTATGCGATTGTGATCACCATGTTTGTGTCTGTGAGCGTTCGTCGCAAGCAGTATACTTTTGTATTTTTGTTTATCGGCCTCGGTGTATACAGCATCATTTGGAATTTTCTTGAAAATCAGTTCGTAAAGGCCGGGCGTTCCCTTGTATCTTACACCATCGATGAGTATATTATCATGTTTGTCGATATCGAAAACCTTATTCCCAAGCATCATCTTATCATCGATAAAGTATACACCGTATACATAGTCTATGGTCTTATTTTTATCCTCGCTTAGGATTATATCTACGTATTTTTGCCCCAGCGGACCGAAATAACTGCGAAGCGCTTCTTGTCCCTCGGATGTTCGGAGTTGTTGTCTAATAGATGTCACAAATGACTCATTGGGAGAAGTTTCGAAAACGTCATCATCATAATCATCATCATCATCGTCAATGGCTGAGGGCGATTGTACAGGAGGAATTGTATTTATTGGCGTGATAGGGACCGTAGGCTCGTTTAACGTAGTATTCCGTCGTTTCCGCTTCGATTGAACTGGTGTGGAGGTTACGAGTAATTTCCTCTTTCTCTTCAACGTTGACGTGTTCCCTTTCGGGTGAATTTTTGTTTCAGGCGTTAATGTTTCATTCTTTTCAACGTCACTGCTCACTGGTGATAATGTGTCTGCCTCTGTGATATTTTTCACTATATGTTTCAAGGGTTCGACGATAGGTTTAAAGTGTCTCTCCAACGCGATATCTTCCTCCATCTTGCCAGTCTTCAAAGCCAAGTGTTTCTTGCGAATGGCTGCACTAGTTTTTGCAATTTCCTTCGCTATCCTCTCGCGATCCTTAACCTCCAGACTATCGATATCAATCATCATCGTTGTACCGCAGACGTTGCTTTCTCATCGAAGTGTTGACAGCGATTGACCATCTCACGGTATGGCAAACTCGTTAAATCCCTTTCTATAACGTCCATTGGACATCGTTCTATCCTTGTCTATTACCACGAAACCATACTCTCGTTGCCAACAATTACGACACAACGCGCAGAAATCCTCGTATGACATATCGGTGTTTACGTGATCGTTGTACACATGTTTCAAGTTGGTACCATCCTGCTTAAACAGAATCAACAGATTCGCATTGTCGCGTATAAGATGTTTGGGAATCTTTGCATACGTCTGACAGAGATAGAAGCAGTCAACGTTCGAGTGACGCCCCATTGCAAAGTACTCTCGTATCGTATTTTGCTTGTCACATGCCACGTCATCAAAGATAAAAATAGAATTCGGAAGCGATTCGCTCTGTGGGATGACGTCACTGTTATTCGAAAACGTAAAGTAGCCAATTTCATCTATCGGAGTCAATAAATTCTCCAAATATTGATATTTCGGTTGTTGCAGCGACTTGGAATACACGTACACGTTCTCGAAGCGGACACCGTGTGGACTTTCCAACAAGCTCACCAACACGTTGGTTTTTCCACAATTCGATGGACCGCAAATAACACAGCGGATAGTGTTTGGTAGCATGCTACCGTGTCTACGCTTCGAATTCGGTGACATCATTTCCGATTTATCGTCAAAATTTGTCACGCGTATCCTTACAGGTTGTCGCACGAATCGCATCCTCGATGTGAACTGTGAAAACTGATTTTCGAAGCGACGACACCTCCTATTTATAGGTCCGCGCCGAAGCGAAAACACCTCAGTATTCAAAATGCTTCTGATCCTGTCGGATAATTGCGATATTCGAGACCTAACCTCTGAGCAGTTGAAATATATACCAAAGATTATTCTACTCAGAGAGTTTGAAAGACACATTGATCAGTTGTGGGACAGGCTCCCCGAGCATATAAAAGCCGATTCTGAGGTGCAGCAGTATCGTCGGTGCTTGGCACATTATAATCGCCCTTGGCAGCGAACGCATATCGACGGTTCAGCACCATTGATTAAAAACTGCAACGAATGTCGCCGACGAGAGTGAAGAAAGGTCGTGGTTTGTTAAATCGGGCGATAAACGCGCTACCTTTCGAATTGCATATTCCGGGATATCAGTTTTGTGGTCCAGGAACTCATCTGACAAAACGATTGGTTAGAGGGGATCAAGGTATCAATCCGTTGGATGCCGCGTGTCGCGAACACGATATTGCGTATACGCGTAGCAACGACCTCGACGAAAGGCACGTGGCAGATAACGTACTCGCTGACAAAGCGCGAAAACGCATCGTTGCGCGAGACTCGACTCTGGGTGAAAGAGGTGCTGCGACAGCTGTTTGGGCAGCTATGAAAGCCAAGACGAAAATCGGAATGGGGGTGAAAACAAAATCCCGCAAAACTACTACTACTACTACTACGAAGAGAGCATTGAAAAAAAATCGGATTCTTCCGGTGGCAAAACGGGGTGGTATATTACCACTTCTCCCGCTGCTAGGTGTTCTCGGATCATTAGCTGGTGGAGCGGCGGGAATAGCCAAGGTGGTAAAGGATAGTAAGGCGGTGCAACATCAGCTGCAGGAAATGCAGCGTCATAATCGCTCCATGGAAGGTCGCGGACAGGGAATATCGAAACGAAAAAAAAAAAAAACGTCGAAAACAAAATAAAAATGCCTGTGGGCATAACTACCGATGTGCAATTGGCTGAGTTGGCAAAACGTATGCATATTCCATTCTTTAGAGGTGTTTTTATGCGCAACGCGCTACCAGCTGGAGGAGTACGTCGAAACGAGAGCGGTATCGTAAATTTGGACAATGTCGAGGGGTCGGGAACTCATTGGGTAGCGTATGCGAAGAGAGGATGTCGAGCTATATATTTCGATAGCTTTGGGAATCTTCGGCCGCCTAAGGAATTGGTACAATATCTGGACAAAGATGCTGTGAAAATCGAATACAATCGAACGGCTTATCAGAAGTACGATCAAAGCAATTGCGGGCAACTATGTCTACGCTTTCTACAAACGATCGGCACCAAATTTAAGGATTGACTTCCCACCACTCTGATTCAGTACTAATCGAGTCGTACAGCTTGGAATATGTCGCTAACATTCACTCTAACCGGCAACAGTAGCACCCTCGCGGTGAGCTACTTTCCACCCATAGATTTGAGCGACGATGATTACGAGCTTGGTCTAACAACCTTTGAAACTTATCATACAATACCGAACATCGACTCGAGCAACGATAAATTCTACTTCACCGCAAATTATGACATCAGCAACAGCATCTACACCACTCCTGAATACATTACGATCCCCCACGGCTCCTACGAACTAGACGCCATTGCCAAGTATTTGAGGCAGCGATTACTCGAGCGGTATCCTCAAAATCTCGACGGTACCGATGCTGACGATGGCGATGTGTATCCTATAGTGTTGCGTCCCAACAACAATACCATGAAAAGCGAGCTGTACTGCTCGTTCACCGTGGACTTTACGAAGCGCAATAACATTGGATCGTTACTGGGATTCTCGACGAATCGGGAGTTGGAACCAGGGCGGTGGCACGAATCAGACGATCCGATTAATATCATCAACGTGAACATTATTCGCGTAGAATGCAGCGCGACCGCTGGCGCGTACAACAATGGAAAGCGCGTACATGCGATACATAAATTTTCTCCGAGAGTCCCACCAGGATATAAGATATCGGAAACGCCCGCGCAGATCATTTACCTTCCAATCACCGCACGGATCGTTACGGATCTAACGATACGGGTTGTGGATCAAGACGGACGGCTGCTCGATTTTCAAGGTGGAGATTACCATTAGATTGCACGTACGACGGCGACGACGATAATACGCGTGGTCCGAACGAAAGAGATGCTTGTGTTGAACGACTCCAGACACTCGTTTCTTTCAAACCAAATTGTTTACAACAACAACAACAACAACAACAACAGCTCTGATCACGCTAAAAAGAAGAGACTCACTGCTACGAACATTACATTTTTGAAATCCTTGGGATTCATTGTGCGCAGTTAAGTTGAAAAATGGTTGACATTCTAAGCATTGGGGGGAAGCCGACGTTTGATGATCGCATCGTCAAGCTCGAGACTCACACATACAACCCATACGTCAACACAACGTTTGGGTACAGCGATGAGATAAGAATACGCATACAACAGCAGGATTTATACACATTGCCGTGTGAAAGTTTCCTCTACGTGGAGGGAAAATTGAAGATAAATAAGCCAAACGATAAATTAACGGTGACATTGGGAAATAATTGCATGGCGTTCTTATTCGATGAGATTCGATACGAGCTGAATGGTGTGGAAATTGATCGCAACAGAAACGTTGGAATAACTAGCACGTTGAAAAACTATGTATCGCTGACATCTGGCGAAGACAAAAATATGGAGAATGCCGGATGGGGCTTGAAACGTCGCGATGGGCTAAAAGTGAAAAATCATTTCAATTTTTGTATCCCACTGAAATATTGGCTGGGATTTTGCGAGCACTACAAACGCATTATTATTAATGCGCGTCACGAATTGATTTTAATACGATCGCGCAACGATAAGAATGTTCTAATTGGATCGCCGTTGTTGGAACCAGAAATTCAATTAGTTAAAGTACAATGGCGGATGCCTCATGTGACGCTGAACGACGTTAATAAGCTATCGTTGCTACGTACTTTGGACAGTGGACGAAACCTGAGCATTTGTTTTCAATCGTGGGATATGTACGAGTATCCTCTCTTACAGAGCACTACCAAGCACTCATGGGCCGTGAAGGCATCTGCACAGTTGGAGAAGCCGCGTGTCATTATCCTTGCTCTACAGACTGATCGAAAGAATGATATGTCCAAAGATGCTACTATGTTCGACAAATGCAAATTAACCAATGTAAAAGCTTTTCTCAACTCGGATTTTCACCCATATGATGACATGCAGGTGGACTTTGACATGGATAAGCATGCCATCTTGTTTCACATGTACACGCAATTCCGTAAATCATATTACAACTGTAACGATGGATTATTCGTCAGCTTTTCGTCAGAGTCCACCTGCATGGTAATAATTACTTAACCCTGGGTGCTTCATACATACCGCCAGCGTCACATTCTACTATTTATGCGAGTCATGTTGAATGCGTAACTGAAGTTTTCCATAAATACAGTGAGGATAGTTTTGCGCTGTTCGGTGATTACAACCTCCCTCATGCAGTCTGGTATAATGACTCGGGCTTAGCGTGTTTTAGGAAACCGGGATTATCTGCAAATGAATCCGAAGCAATAGATCTTCTCCTGGGTTGTGCCGGCTATTGTAACCTAGATCAAGTCAATACTATCTTTAATGATTTCGATGTTATGCTCGACCTTATTTTTGCCTCTAAATCTAACATGGTAGTGGACCGTGTTATTGATGCGTTTATTGAACCTGATGTCTACCATCCACCACTGTATTTAATGTGCAATGATCTGGCTACGACCGTTGACAGTGCGAGTGATAACTTTGTATTTAAAGACTTTAAGAATGGCGACTATCAGGGAATGCTAGGCTATTTTAACTCGGTGGACTGGGACGAGGGAACTGGTAATCCTGATCCTTGTATTGCCCTTGAACGCTTGTATGGTCATATCAATTTTGCAATTAATGCTTTTATTCCGGTAAAGTCTGTTGTGCGCTCTACTTTTCCACGCTGGTTTTCCCCGAGATTGCGGGCTTTGATAAGACTGAAGAAGAGGGCGCACAAAGCATTCAAGCGCTCGAGTGCTCACAGTGATTACCTGAATTTTTCCCATCTCCGTGCACTGTGTAAATCTGCCTTATTGCGTGATCATCGAAGTTATATTGATGGTGTTGAAATGGATGTCACGAACAAAGTCTCGAGTTTCTGGAAGTTTGTAAACACTAAGCGTGGTGGGCATGCTATTCCTGGGAAGGTGCATCTCGATCAGCTGTCTGCGTCCACGCACGGAGCGGTCGCTGACCTCTTTGCCAAGTTTTTTGGCTCTGTTTATGTTTCTCCGTCAGCTGTGGCGCCTGCCGGTATTCCTGCTCTCTCCTCTGGTAATACGGTAAACATTCACGAGTTGACCATTCCTATAGGGGACATTTATTCTAAGCTGGACTCGCTTGATGTTGATAAAGGCCACGGATTGGACTGTATACCGCCGCGGTTGTTAAAGAAATGTAGTTTCATTCTGGCCAGGCCACTTTGGCATATTCTTAATTCGTCCCTCTCCAAGGGTATTTTTCCAACAGCATGGAAATCTAGTATAGTTACCCCGGTATTTAAGGCAGGTGATCATACCGATGTCAGGAATTACAGACCGATTTGTAAATTATCTGTTCTTCCGAAAATGTTTGAGGAACTTGTGACGGAACACCTGACGCCATGTCTATCGAACGTCATATGCGATGAGCAACACGGATTTGTGCCAGGGCGATCGACGGTAACAAATTTGGCAGTATACCACTGTCTCGTTTCTGCGGCACTTAATGATAGATTGCAGGTCGACACGGTCTATACTGATTTCCGTAAAGCCTTCGATACGGTTGACCACGGTATCCTGATTAGGAAGCTAGTACATTTTGGGATCAGCGGGTCGCTCCTGTCATGGATCCAGAGCTATTTAGAGGGCCGTGTACAAGTTGTCAGGGTCGGTGACCAGCTATCGACTCCGGTTAATGTGTGCTCAGGTGTCCCTCAGGGTTCGCATCTTGGTCCCCTTCTATTTCTGCTCTTCATCAATGACCTCAAAGATGCATTCCGGAATAGCAAATTTCTAATGTATGCGGATGATTTAAAGATATTCCGTCCTATACGGTGTGGTCTGGACGTAGTGATGTTGCAGGAGGACCTCGGCAGGTTCGAGCGGTGGTGTGCTGCCAATAAGATGCAGCTTAATACTGCCAAATGTGTTGTTTTGAGGACGCATAGAACTGCAACTCCCTTCCTATCGACGTATACTCTAAGTGATACTAGCCTAACAGTGGTGAGTGAGATAAGGGATCTCGGTGTTACTTTTGGTTCGGGGCTTGATTTCCGTGCTCACTATCGGAATATCGCATCTAAGGCAATGAAAACCTTGGGCTTTATTGCCCGATTTGCGAAGCACTTCAGGCAGATGAAGTCCTTGAAACTGCTTTATGTCGCGCTGGTTCGACCACATTTAGAGTATGCGTCGGTAATTTGGAGTCCAAGGCATATGGTACACGCGGGCTTGCTCGAGAGGGTTCAGCATAAGTTCTGCAGACTAGCTATGAGAGCTATTGGTAGACCCATGCGGTTTTTCGACCATGATTACGGTCCGGCCTTACAGAGGATGGGGCTCACCACGCTTAGTGACCGTCGTGTCTATTCGGACCTCTTGTTTTTCTACAAGCTTCTTCATGGTCAGACTAACTGCCATGAGTTGGTGTCATTGATATGCTTCCATGCCCCGCAACGGGCACTACGTCAGAGGCCCCTCTTCGAGTCGAGGGTTCCGGACTACAGGCATTTTACCGTTGACCCTTTAAACCGTGCTATGGATGAGGTAAACAGTTTCATTGGGGATATCGACATGTTCTCGATCACTCTTGACTCGTTCCGGAGGCAATTGTTTAGTCGATTCCCAGTTTAAATTTAAATTTAAACCGTATCGATTTAATTTAATTTTTATTCTTACGGTATGCTGTACGCTGTCGCTAGTATAGTTGTTGTTGGCGTGCTAACTGCTTTGTTTTTATTAAGTTTTTGTAAAGTTTTATGGTTTTTGTTTTCTCTGTATGTCTTTTATTTGTAATTTTACTTTTTGTATTCTATTTAGGTATCGCACTTATCTGTTTATACGTTTTGTATTCTAAAGGGTTTCCCGTTGATAATAATAATAATAATAATAATAATAATTATTCACCGTGGCCAAATTTTTAGAATTTGGTCCCTTCGTGGTGATTGATTGTTCGCGACAAAATGAGTCGGTTAAAAGCGGTACCGTGGATGTGCGCATAGAATTCGAATGTAAAGAGAATGTACCGGCAAATACTACGGCCTATTGTCTGATTCTGCACGATCGGGTGGTTGAATACAATCCGCTGATAAACGTGGTGCGCAAAATGAATTAAATTGCCTGCCCTCTCCTGTGTTAAATTCGTACCAAAAGAAATGAAAGAGAATGCTTTACGAGAAAGACTGCATTCCCCCATCTGTCTTGGAAGCGAGCGGGCCTCTAAATTGTATCGATAATGTCCGTGCCAACATTTGTTGACCTGCAAGGGTTCATCGTCGATGGAAGATTTGTCGTCAAGGAAGTGGCTGTCCTGCGAAAGGGAACAATTCTCTCGCATTATATTTTTCGGAGTTCGATGCCGCAATATCTTCTTACGAAATCTGACAAATCAAGCATCCGGTGGTTGACGACGAAACATCATGGGCTACGCTGGGACGATGGAGAAGTTCCATACAGTATGGCTAAACAGCTAATTACGAAAGCTGTAGCTGATGCGATCGACGAAGAAGATGACACGTGCCATGTCGTGTACGTTAAAGGGCTGCAGAAACGCGAATGGCTTGCGGATTTCCTCGATGAAAGTACGAGAGCGGACGTGATCATCGAGACACTGGACATTGACTACGAGGATATACAATCTCTAAATAAGCTAAATGTAGTTGATACTCTGCGATGTGGCAGACACGAAAAGCACTGTGCCTTGCAAAATGTATTTAAAATATTCAACTGGTGGACTAAACGCCAGAGAGAAATTCATAAATAAATATAATAATTTTTTAATGCGTATAATTTTCTTCACCCTCCCTAAACCAACTTCCTAAATATGATGTATGCTAGATTAAGACGATGGTTGCAATTATTATGTACAAGTGGTACCATACATGTTCAGAGTGGTACAATAGACGTTGAAAGTGGTACGATAGACGTCCAATACACGTACAGAGTGGAACGAAATACGTTCGATACACGTTCAAAGTTGTACGAAATACGTTTGATTCACGTTCAAAGTGGTATGAAAGACGTTCTAAACCGTTCGAATCATGTTCGATGCACGATCAAAGACGTTCGATTCACGTTCGATGTACGTTCCAAGACGTTCGATGTACGTTTCAAGCCTTTGGATTCACGTTTGAAGACGTCCAATACACGTACAGAGTGGAACGACAGACGTTCGATACACGTTCAAAGTTGTACGAAATACGTTTGATTCACGTTCAAAGTGGTATGAAAGAGGTTCTAAACCGTTCGAATCATGTTCGATGCACGATCCAAGACGTTCGATTCACGTTCGATGTACGTTCCAAGACGTTCGATGTACGTTTCAAGCCTTTGGATTCACGTTTGAAGACGTTCGATTCACGTTCAATTCACGTTCAATGTACGATCAAAGTGGTATGAAAGACGTTCTAAACCGTTCGATTCACGTTCGATGTACGTTCCAAGACGTTCGATGTACGTTTCAAGCCTTTGGATTCACGTTTGAAGACGTTCGATTCACGTTCAATTCACGTTCGATGTACGATCAAAGTGGTACAAAAGACGTTCGATACGCAATCAAAGTGGTATGATCTAGTCGAATGATGTGTCAAAGATGAAGGGAAAGAAGATGCGTGTGAATAAGGAGAGGATGGTCAGTGAAGAAGAAGATAAGGACACGGAGGAGGAGGAGGATGGTCAGCGAAAATACAGCTGGAGCACAGGTGTCCTGTGACGAAGATAATGAAGAACAATGCTATCGTACTTTTGCAAAGCTAAGCACTTCTTGACTTCATGATAGGAGGGCGTTTTAGCATGCTAGAGCCCCAGGAGATGTTTCGAGACCAGTTGCATTCAAATCACAGTCGAAGTAACACCGTGTATTTTTTTAAAAAAAAAGTTTTTTCAAAAAAATGGGCCTGGGACGGATTGCGCCGGAGTGCGACCCCGAGGTATGTACATATAAATATTTGATCATTTACCGCGTTTAATTGTTAAGATTATGTCTATATTAAATCGTGATGTTCTAGATTTCTAATTCTCCACCACCCTCACCGATATGGTCTAGCGATTGGGGGTCGCCACAGCCATCCCCATCGCTGCCACCCCCGTCGCCACCATCGCCACCATCGCCGCCGTCACCACCGTCGCCGCCACCGTCGCCGCCACCGTCGCCGCCACCGTCACCGCCGTCATCGCCTCCCTCATCGCCTCCCTCATCGCCGCTGGTATGTACTAGTTTGCAATGTTTTGCGTATGTATGTTTTCATATTTAATGTATCAATATTATATCAATGCTTGTGTATATGTTCTAGAATTGTGAACTGCTAAGGGAGCAGCTGAGGTTTTTGGCACAGCTCCTGGCGCAGGTTCCAAACGAACCTGAGGTGGTGCCTGCCCAGGAGCTGCAATTCTGGCGGCCTTGGACCTAGGCCAGGAGAGAGAGGACCCCTGCGGCGACCGTCGCCGCCATCACCACCGATGCCACCCCCGTCGCCATAATATTTTTTTATTTTATTTTTTTATATTTATTATTTTATATTTATATATTCTTTTTTATATTTTTATATTTATATATTCTTTTTTATATTCTTTTTTATGTTTATATTCTTTTTATATTTATATTTATATTTTTTTATATATATTCATTTTTTTATATTTTTTTATATTCATTTTTTTCATATTCTTTTTTATATTTATATTGTTTTTATATTTTATTTAATATTAAAATAAAATTTCTTAAACATATATTGTTTCCCCATTTATTTGCCCGTCTTTCCTCACCACCTAACTTTAAGATTCATTGCACCCGTAATATTTTTTTTTTATTTTTTTTCATTATTTTATAGTTTTCATTTTTATATTCTTTTTTATATTTACATTTATCATTTTAAACATATTTTATTTCTCAATTTTATTTACCCGTCCTCCTCCTTGCCACCTAACTTTAAGATTTGCTGACGCTGCATAATTCTTTCCATGATTCGCGCTAATTCTGTTTCGTTCGAGCGTTCATCGCGCCATCAAATGATATCATCCCGCGCAGCTGTTCCAGAGGAGTCGAATTACGCATGCCATCGCGCGATACGCGGCGACGTTAAATCGGAACGCTTTGAAATACTGTTAGCTTTAGAATGCATGCGATTCTATCCCCTATGTATTACTCTCTCTCTTTCCCTCCTAAAATATTAACTTTAAAGTAATGCTCCGTCTCTTTCCCTCGAAGACGCGGTGTCGAAAAAAAACGCCGATCTTTCCCGGCATCGTCCGAAATAATTTCTGAAAAATTATTGGTTTGGAAAAAAAAGTTCCAGGACAGTCTCCACCCTGGGTTAGGTCTGAAAAATTTTTCGGGTGGGCCAAGTTCTGAAAAAGATTTTTTTTCGGGGGTCAATGCCTCCCTCTGAAAAATTTCCGACGGTGGGTCCGGTCTGGAGAGGCCTCCGCGGCGGTTCGGCCCGGACTGATCCCCTCCATCGTCGCGGCTTCCCCCACTCCGCGGCGCGTGCGCGCGCAACCTGTCTTCCTCACCCCGCAGGCCCCGCGCCCAGGTTTCCCTCCGCCGCGCTCCCCCGCGCGCCCTCACTTTCCCCCCGCCCCCGCGCTCCCCTCAGCACACCCGGGTTAGAAACCGCTTTACCTTACTACTGGCTGCCCTACACAAAGGGCACCCAGGCATCAGAAGGTCGAAGCAGCTTGCTCGAGAATTTGTTTTCTGGCCCAAGATGCTGGATGACATTGAGCATCTCGTGCGTCAGTGTGACGCTTGTGCTCTGGAGCAAAAGTTGCCTAGGAAGGTGCCTCTCGAGTCTTGGCCTGCAGCAACAAGACCTATGGAACGCGTTCATATCGATTACGCTGGTCCGGTCAATGGCCAGTATATTCTTATATTTGTTGACGCGTTCTCAAAATTTCTATATGTGGCTATTACTCCTACAATTTCGGCGAACCGCACGGTTGATTTATGCCGCGAGGTTTTCGCCAGGTACGGTCCCGCGGAGATCCTCGTATCGGATCATGGGACTCAGTTCACTTCGCAGGTTTTCGATACATTCTGCAAGGGCATGCAGTGCACCCATTTAATGTCTGCGGTTAACCATCCTCAGTCTAACGGTCAAGTAGAGAGGATGGTGGATACAGTAAAACGGGCTATCGCGAAGGACCCGTCAAACTGGAGGTCTCAGCTTTTCGATTTCCTCCACAGCTACCGATACACTCCGTGCTCGACAGCTCCCAATGGAAGGTCACCGGCGGAGGTATTCTTCGGTCGTCGAATTAATTCGCCGTTCACTAGGTTATTTACGGGGCAGCAGCCTGACGACGCTACCCAGGGTCACCCTAAACAGTCAGACATGAAGGCTCAATTCGACAAGCATCATGGGGCACAACCGAGAAGTCTCTCTGTAGGGGATCGAGTGGTCGTTCTTCTGCGTAAGGACAAACGCGAGCAGGGTACAGTGACTGCAGTCCTTTCTAAGGTGCGGTATTCTGTCCGCCTCGATGGTGGAAATGTTGTCGAGCGGCACATAAACCACATCTGGAGGGGTGGAAGTACCGATCTGGATTCGAGTGATCCAACTCCTACTTCTGAGAGGGTGGTGGGAGATGATGATTGGATACCCTTCGTGCAGTGTCCGATCCAGCCCGTGGACAGTCCATTGTTACGTCCTGAAGGGACTTTCCTATAAATCACCCCGAGCGGCTGGAATGATCTATCGGGTTCTTGCTCTATTTAAATGCTGAAGCATACCTTGACTATACTTACCAGGGAAGGATGGGGAGGAAAGGGTTGAATGAACTAATATACGAAATTATAAGAGAAAAACAATAGGATTAGATATATTCTGGGAGAAAATATAATTAATGTACTAAACCAAACATACCACAGAAACGGCGTTCACGTCCCCGTTATCGCTAGGCGCTCGCGTGTCGCTGGACCTTGAGTCGGTCTCGGCCGTCCGGAGGATCCTTAGATAACGTACGGCACGCTTAATGTATGATGTTTCGCTCTCTCTCTCTCTCTCTAACACTCGGTTGCTCGCTTGCTGTACTTCACGTTTCGCGATCGCGGTGGCACGGATCGGCGCGTATGTGCTCTCCCGGCTAGGCCGTTCTCGGTGCGTCGGATGGAGAAACACTTTTGCAATACCTGTTCGGCCGTTCGCGTTTACGCGGGTGAGTTTAAGCGCGGAGATAAGGTCGCGATACTAGACGGCCCGCTGGCTCGTCGCAACTTGCTAACTCTCTGTCTCAAAAACGAATCCTCACTAGAACTTCCGCGGTCCCTGTTCGTACCTCGCGTTTTTACGTCGGTAGGGGAAACCGCCCCGTCGGCATTCGTCGACCGCTCCTTATAAGGAGATTCATAGCTCGGACCATCGGCGGTCACGTTATGCTTACGATGATGTGTCCTTGGTTCGGCGAGCGAGCTCTCGTCCGCGGTGCGATTCCGCTGAATCGGCGCTGTCGGAACGGAAGGCGGCGCGTGGACAACGAGCACGAAAATGAACCGATAGGGGCATATAACAGCTCCCCATTTAGACGCGAAACGGACTCGCGAGTCCGTTTCGTCGCTAACACGTGCGTAGTTGTCGACGCGTGCACCCTCCTAATGACTTAAAACTATGGTTATCGCTACTACAACTAAGGGGTCGCAAGGGAATTCAATAAATGAATCATAAATGAACATTAGATGATTATATATATTGTTACAATTGTTCTTCAATGTATATGTGATATAATAATAAAAATAAAAAATGAAAATTGAAAATCAAAAATTGAAAATGGAAAATAAGCCAGAAAAAAAAAAAAAAAAAATTAAGCAATAAAAGTAAAGATTATTAAAAAAAAATTAAAAAGGGAGGGGGTCCTGGTCGTGGCCCTTAGAAGGTCGGTGCTCTGCTGTGAATAAAAAAAAAAAAAAAACGGATGCAATTACAATTTTGTCGCGACACTTTGAAGTGTTTACAGTTTATTGCGTATTTACCTAATGCGAGGGGTAGCGTTTCCCTACTCCGCTCCTGCAGGCAGGATCACGGGCGTCGGATGGTCCAGGTGCGGCTCCCACGGCCTTGGGGCCTGGAGCACCGGGAACGCCGGCAGGTAACGAGGATTCTTATTCAGTATCGCCCTTATACACCCCGTGCAATCACTCGGTGTCGCCCATAAGAGATGTCGGCAGCGGCACCACGCACATTTTGTCAAGGCGATGGCCCTTCTCTCTTCCACGAGCCAGTGAACCGGCGTCCGATGGTATTCCTCTACCGCACTGTTCGGTCCCTTCCACCAACACGCTCCGCATATTGTTTCAGTTTATCTAGTTTGATGGGTCCACGCTTGTCCCTCAGTTCCATCAAAACACCTTTCGGCCCTCAAACACAACCGCCGGTTGAACGGCGCGTGCAAATGTTGTGGTAAGATCACCTCCGCCAAGGATGATCTTTTATATTTCAAGTCATTGAACATTCGTCCTTCCATTTTCGTGACTGTTTCTTTTGGTTTCTTGATGCTCTTTACAGGCAATTTCGTAACGACTGTCCCTCGCAAGTTTTAATAGCTATCTTATATACTAATATCCCTACCAACTAATTTTCCCAGCAGAGCGCCTCGCGGGGTGGGTACTAAGGCTACGCGCGGGGTTTTTTGCTGTTATCAGCAAGGTACTTCTTAGAATACTTCGAAGTATGGCTCGGAAGCCGCGAAACTATTCGCTCGTCCTACGTGAGCTATCTCTCTTGTCTTCATGGGTGATATAACAGGTAAATCAGGAGGAAAGGATGTAATCGTCAGAGGACGGGGTCTAGAAATTATTTGAGGAGAGGGGCGGTGAGGTATCATTTCTATATTAACCTTTGTCTCTTTCCTTAAGGGTTCTCGATGTTGATTGCGGCGTGCCCTCAAAAAACGGTATCCAATCCATATAACGAGGATAATTACAAACATGCTTCCTAGTCCTGGTAGTCCATAAGTAACATAAGTCGATAAATTTTCAGTCCGATGATGAGTTGCTATTTCCCTTGCTTGTCTTTCTATGTCCTCCAATGCGATCGAATTTGCTTTGGCATGGGCGTTTTGAAGGGTTCCCTGTGATTCCTTTTCTTGATAGTCAGTTAGAATTTTTACATGGTGTTCCGTGAGAGTTGGCAGTATTTCCGAAATATTTATGCCGATAGATGGCTTGTAGATGGATGTTAATGTCTCAGTGTCAACTCCGGATGCCCATATCTGGTCTGTCCCAATTTTAGCCTCGCAATCCCTTCGTAGTTGTAGAATTCCGGCCCCCTGGAGCACTTCATATCCGGCCGCGTGCTTGTTGCATCGTACCTGCAGTGCTAGGGTGCTCTTGACGGAATATAACCAGGTGTTGGGTGTAATCATTTTCTTGAGAAAGGTTCGGCTTCCGGGGAGAGCTTGGATGTTACAGCTAGACCACTTGATGTTTTGTGGTTTCAATAAGGCGTCCGTTTCACAGCTTGGGGCTTTTTCCAAGTCCTGGATTGGTAAACTGAGTTCGCACATGTACGTTCGAGGGTGGTTTCTGCATCCGGTGATGTAGTTTTCGTTGGACATGAAGTATTGAGAATTAATTTGACTGATTGCTAAGTATTCTGTTCTTGGTTTTATGAATATAGGAGTAGAGACATTGGTCGATACACTTTGAAATGAAGGGCACGGTTGGAGGTAGTAGAGGTCAAAAGGAATTTGGTCGAGTAAAGGGATGTCAAGAGACAAGATGATTCGGCCCTGTGAATAAACTACGTTTAATTTGGTCACCCCTTGTAGCTGCTCAGAATTTAACTCTTCCAGAGTCAGCGGGAATTCATATGGAGTAGTTTCGCGAATTCGTTCGCAAGTCTGTGCTAGCTGATTCGGAGAAAGAACGGCCGGGTGTAAGATTCCAAGCTTCGCGAATGTGAGCGCGTCTATAATTACAATTAACGCGGTCACGTATTCGTCCACGTGCCTGGTCATTAGGAATGTCCACGACGAAAAAGCTAATTCTAATTCGATTTTTGTTTCACGATCGTCTAATTGTCGGATGCCCGTCGCAATTTCCTTAATTCTATCGCTTGTTGTTCGCACGGATCCCGTTATGGATTTGAGTGAGTCGTGTATGTCTTGGAATTCCGATCTTATAACATGCGTTTGGTTTCCTAATAATTCCGCGAGGTGATTCTGATCCTTATAAAGTTTATCTATTTCTTTATTATAATATTGCGCGTCGTCGCTGTCTAGGGTTCCGAATAAAGCTCTGCTCAGCGATCCGATGAATCCCAATGGTACCGTTCGCTTGGTGCGTCGAAGCTGTGGCTTCCCTAATATATTCAATAGGAGTTCTTCGTATCGTTTGCCATCGAGGAGTTTTCGTTGGAGAGCCGTATTGAGATCGTCGGCTGGGCAAGATGTCCAATTATACGTCGTACATAATGCTTTTATCCTGTTGATTTGGGGTTGGATTTGTGGTCTTGAAGTCAATACTTCGGCGACTCCGATACCCGTAACCAATCTCCATTGGGTGTGAAAAACTCGGAGAGGTCGGATTTTTTCGAAATACAAGCCCGGATTATTGCTCAAAGGTGATATACGGTAGTCCCCTTCCATGATAGTACCAATAGCACTCGCCCAAATGAACGTGAATGTGAGCAGGCCATATTTGTCCATGGTGGCTGTAGTATGAGGTTTTTTTTTTTTGATAAATGTTCCTCAAGGGGAATCTATTGTTTCACGTAAGCGACACATTAATACATATAATAATAATAAGTAAGATAAGGGAGGGATCAGATTTACGGAGTGTGTGGGAATTTGGTTGGAGAGTCGGTTAGAGGAGCTCTCCCGCCGGTTCATTGTAACTTAAACCACTGACTATCATGCATTGGCGTCAGGGTGGTTTATCTTTAGTATAAGCATGCTTTAGTTTATCGAAATGTTTAATGATTTGTTGGCCCTCTTCCGAAATCAATACTGCATTATTTTGATCGGTAATTGCTTTTATTCTGAAGGGGCCTATGTAGTGAGGATCGAATTTATGGAGTCGAGGTTCTTTAAGTACATAAACGAGATCATTTACCGCGAATATAACTTGATTACTTTTCCGGTCATAAATATTTTTTGAACGCAATTTACTCGTGTCCAAATTTATTCGTGTGGTTTTTCGGATTTCGTTTAAGCGCTCCACCAAATTTTGAACATAAGTCGGATACGTAAGGAGTTCCTCCTGGGACATAGGTGTGAACGGATCGCGAGCTAATTGTCCGAAAACTACTTCATATGGAGTGAATTTAGTGGCTTCATGTACCGAAGTGTTGTACGCATACATAGCAAACGGAAGGAGTAAGTCCCAATCCTCATATTTTTCCAAATAATGTTTTAGGTATTCAGTTAAGACGATGTGACTTCTCTCTAAGGAACCGTTAGTTTGAGGTCGGTATCCCGATGTCGTTACGTGTTGAACCTTAAAGACTTTGGCTATCCCCTGTATTGTGTTATTAATGAAACTCGTGCCACGATCCGTTAGTATAGCACGCGGTGCGCCGAAAATTGCAATAAAATAGCGCGAGAATGCGTCGGCGATGGTAACGGCTTTTATATCGGGTAGAGGTACGGCCATGCAGAATTTCGATAATTGGCATTGTATTGTAAGTACGTGACGGTTTCCACTAGGGGTAGGGGGAAGCGGTCCTACAGTATCTAGGGCTATTTTATCAAAAGGTTTAGCGGGTGTATCCGTGATTAACATCGGTTCCCGAGTTTTGATTCGCACGAGCTTTTGTTCTTGGCAGCTCTGGCAACTACGTATGTAATTTTCTACATCCCGATGTAGGTGAGGCCAGTCAAACAGGTGACGTATACGTCGGTACGTTTTTGTTACGCCCTTATGCCCTCCTATCATGGTTTCATGGTAGTGACGAATGATATTCTCTCGTTCGTTTTCTGGCGGTAATTTTACTTCGCCGGAACAAATTGTAATTGAGACAGGCGTGTGTTGAAAAACAATCTTGCAGTGTTTACGGAGCGCTTCGGCGTTGAATCGGTGCAGAGTTTCTCCATGCGCCGCTATTCTAAACGACCGGACACGTTCGTTTTCTACGACGCCCCGGAGAAACCTTAATGCAGTCACTAGCTCTTTTGCCCCGATTTCATGATAGAAATTTTGTGCTCCCACAATACTAAAGATTTTCCCTATTTCGTTATGAGTGACTATTACGCGATTTTGAAAGAATGCGTTGGATAATAGTTTAGTTTCGTCGAGGAGACCGGTGGCTATTAAAGTTTTACAAATTGGACTAGTTAATATCCTGTCGGATGATATAAAATGTGCATAGTTGTCCTGGGAGGATGTAAGTGTGGTTTTTACAATTTTTATAGCACATTTCGTTGGCTGATTTTTGAATGACGAGGCGTCTGGGGAGTAAATGGGTGTAAATGGGGAATCGTCTGTCCCGTTTCTCCTATATTCGGGCGATTCCCGTGCAACCGTTTGAGAATAGGGAGGATATTTAAATGGCCCCACGGCTGCGCCATAACGTTCCGTTGAGTCAGGTGTTTCTATTATACTAAAATCTCGTCTAGGTGGCGGTTGATCATTTAATTCTTCTAGGATCTCATCCGTGGGATCAATCATGGTCGATTGCGGGATGTCCAGAACTTCTTCATAAAGAGGAACTCCCCACGATACTCGCTTCCTAGGGCCTGATTGTAGTCTATTCTCCTGAGTGTTTAATGTTTCCACCCTTTCACACGTGGGGTTTCCGAGACTGATAATTTTCCTTTCTGTTTCTGCACCCTCAGGGGTATTAATGGTCTCGGAGGTGGGGTCCAAGTCATCTCTTTCTATATACTCCCATTCATCCTCCGTATGCCCTGCGTCCGGGCCTTCAGTCATCTGCTTGTTCTGGGCTGGATCCTCCTCGTCCAGGCTTTTCAAGTAAGTGATTTCTTCCTGTGTGAACGAACCTGTGACCGAGCCATCACTCAGGATGGTTGGTTCCTCGTTGGTCAATTCCAAGTCCTCGTCCTCTTCCAGGAATTCGGGCATTCCCGTTCGTTCTCCCTCCGTATCCAGAACAGTAGAATTGGCCCTGCTTTCTATATCGTTTGGGTCAACACTCGATAGTGTGGATTCATCTATAAGCGACGGTGGTTCTTCGTAATTCGGCCGCGGCTGGCCTTGTCGGCGCTCCGATACGCGCGTTCCTATTCCCTCATTTTCGCTATTAGGGGCGGTCTCCTTCGGAATCGTCGGAAAAGCGTATGAGACCGGATTTCGTGATAGCGCGTCTGCGTTTGCGTTTACTCTGCCGGGTTTGTATATGATTTCGTAATTGTAATCGGCAAGCGTAATTCTCCAACGGGCGAGTCGCGATACCGGATCTTTTACCGAAAATAACCATTGAAGTGGCCTGTGGTCAGTTACTAAGGAGAATTTTCGTCCATAAATGTATGTTCGAAATTGTTTTACCGCATAAATTATCGCGTAGCATTCCTTTTCGGTAGTCGAGTAATTTTCTTGACACGGTGAGAGCACCTGTGAAGCGTATGCTATGGGCGGGTCTTCGCCTATCTTGCCCTGGCTTAGAATTGCGCCGACTGCTACGTCGGAAGCGTCGGTAGTAATGATAAACGGTTCGTCGAAATTCGGATAACGTAACACTGGTTCTTTGCAAAGTGCCTGGCGTAGGTCTTCGAAACTTTCCTGATGGTTTTCGGACCAATAAAATGGAATCTTCGGGGTTGTTAAGTTTGTGAGTGGTTTAGCGCGCTTTGCCATGTCCGGTATAAAGCGACGGTAATAATTGACTAGGCCTAGGAATTGCTTCAAATTTTTCCGAGTCTTCGGTACAGGGAATTCGGCAACGGCCTTAATCTTTTCGGGATTGGGTCGTACTCCGTCTGCTGCTATGATATGGCCTAAGTATATGACCTTGTCCTTTAAGAACTTGGCCTTTTCCGTCTGTAGAGTCAGGTTATGTTCGCGTAAGCGTTCGAAGAATCTCGCGAGTCGGAGTTCATGCTCTGCAAGTGTACGCGAGTATATGACCACGTCGTCTAGATACACGTATAATTCTTTACCGATAAGCCCTCTCAACACGTTATTCATTAAACGCTGGAAAGTTGCTGGAGCGTTCTTCAATCCGAAAGGCATGCGGAGGTATTCATAGTGTCCGTCTGGAGTAGTAAACGCGGTTTTTGCACGGTCCTCGACTTTCATAGGAATTTGATGAAAACCGTTCGCCAAGTCAAAGACTGAAAAGTATTTGGCACCACCTAATCGATCGAGAATGTCAGTAATTCGCGGTAAGGGGAATCGGTCGTCGATAGTTTTCGCGTTGACAATTCTAAAGTCAGCCACCACTCTATATCGTTTGTTTCCTTCTTCATCCTCCTTTTTCGGGACTACATGCAGAGGTGAATTATGTGGTGACGACGAAGGGGTGATTATTCCTAATTCTTCTAAATTGTGCATTTGTCTAGCAATTTCTTCGTCCATCAATGGTGAGTGCGGATATTGTCGTACAAACACGGGCGTCGAATCGGTCATCGGGATGGTGTGTTCTGCTGACGTCGTTCCGCCAAGCGGATCTCCTGGTACGAAAAACCTGTCTGAGTACTTTGCAACCAAATCCTCAATAGGCCGGCGCGGTTCCGGATCTAATTCTTCCAATTTCAAAGTCTTTAATATATGTTGTAACCGTTCTTCTGGGGGTTTCTGATCCACACGATAGTCTCCCAAATCTTGATCTTCGTTCGCGTCGAATTCTTCCTCGAAGGGGGTAGGGGTATCTATCTCCACATTATCTGGACAATTGCAGTCTTCAGGGAGGCAAACGCTTACTACATTCTCATTCGTCTCGGATTTTATTGGTTTGTTTAAATGAGCCAGGAAGTCCTCATGGCTCTGCTTACATGCCGCCAACGTGTCTTCTAGCTCTTTAGAGTTTGAGAAAATTACCGGGCTAATTGGATGTTTAGCAGTTACCATAGTGCGTTGGTGGTAGGAAACGATGGCTTCTTCCTGGAGCAGATACGGGCTCCCTACGAGGCCTGAAATTCCTTTCGGTAAATTGGGCATACGCATGACGTAGAAGAGCGCCCAACTGCCATTAATTTTTACAACAGTCGTTCCCAGGGTCATGACCTTTCCGTTTAAACCATTAATTTCAATGGGAGTTGTGCTCAGGACCATGGCTTTTGAGCTTGCGGATCCGATTTCTAAGAGGTTCAATGCAGATCCTGTGTCTATGATGAATTCTCCCTCACCGTTCTCCAATTGTTCTGCCTTGACTCGGATGCGGGGGGAATCTGCGCGTACGAGTCCCGTAGCTGGTTCTGATTTTGGGGCAATCTTGGGGTCTGCGAAGAGGACCCGCCCGCCTCGTTCTGGTTGCACGGGCGGGCACGCTGGGAGTTTAAATGACCGGTATTTTGGGCCGGTGCTGTTCCAAGTGCTGTCGGTTGTTGATATTCTTGTGTTTCATATCTCCCTGGATCGCGTGATTGGTAACCTTGTGATTCACGGGTGTCGTATCTTTGGGGTTCGTGAGGAGGATCGCGAGATTGATTCCGTCTATCGTTTTGATATCTTCCGCGTCCACCTCTCCCGCGGGGAACATACGGTGGGCGTTCATAGTCCAACGGGCGTTCACCTTGCCTCGTCAGCAAGGCCGCTGGACGGCGCTCCGTCAACGGATCTCGATAATACGGCTCTTGGTAATAAACATCTCGATAGCGAGGGGCACTATAGCCGGAATAAGCAGAATGATATTCGCGATACGAGTCATCTTCATGTGGCTGTCTCCATTCGTTCCATCTACGTTGGGGGTCATACGGGGACGGGGGACGCGCGTTTTGTGTGTATCCATACGTGTCGTCGCGCGGCAACCCTGACAATTCTTGTTCTCGTCTTTGTATGTGTAATGCCAAATCAAACGCGTCATCCAATGACTCGGGGGTAGATAATGCTACTTTAGTTGAAATTCTTTGGGGTAAGGCCGTAATAAACGAAGTTCGCGCCAAGCGCCCCACCTCTTTTATGGTCCTCTCTACGTTTTCTCCGATTAATTCTTTCGCTCTTACGATTACTTGTCTGTATAAGCGGCCCACGCGGTGGATAAAGTCTATCAATCGTTCCCGGGGATGCATGCTTATACGTTCGAGTTCTAGGCGGAGCTCCTCATAACCGCGACATGGGGAATATCGGACCTTTAGAAGGGAGAGCAGATCGGCCACGCTTTGACAACCTTTCCCTTCGACATAATATCTAATAGGGTCTTTTAGTTTGTATATCAATTCGGTCAGAAATCTTTCCTCTTGACCGGATGGTACGCGCTTCGAAGCACGCTGTATCGCGGCAGCGAAATCTTCTAAAGTTACGAAATCAGGATCAAAACGGGGAATGCTGTCAAGCGCCCTATAAACTCTCTCTTCGTCTTCTCGGGAACGCCATACGTCTAATACAGACATTTCAAGGTCGTTCGTCCGGGAACCAAGGGACGGTCGGCCACTCGATGATGGCGGTAAAGGGGGAGGAACTACAGTAGGGGCATTTATGGAGGAAGCATTTTCAGAGGTTTGAGTGTTAGGAAAAATATGTGAAGGGGGTGATCTCAAAATACCACCCGTCATTGTGACTTTGGAATTGTAAGGAACTTCGAGTGGTATGAAGTGTAGTCAAGTTACGAGCAGAT
The DNA here is from genome assembly GCA_929113495.1 of Andrena minutula. Taxonomy (NCBI): domain Eukaryota; kingdom Metazoa; phylum Arthropoda; class Insecta; order Hymenoptera; family Andrenidae; genus Andrena; species Andrena minutula. Next base: position 16,869,271 of record OV815997.1, read on the forward strand.
AAGATTGCGGCGGGTCACGTTATGTGGCGACAACACGCTCACTTTCTCTAATAAAAAATAATAATAAAGGGAAAAATTTATAATAAGGGATAAAAAGTATCCCACTTCTGACACCAGTTTGTTACGTCCTGAAGGGACTTTCCTATAAATCACCCCGAGCGGCTGGAATGATCTATCGGGTTCTTGCTCTATTTAAATGCTGAAGCATACCTTGACTATACTTACCAGGGAAGGATGGGGAGGAAAGGGTTGAATGAACTAATATACGAAATTATAAGAGAAAAACAATAGGATTAGATATATTCTGGGAGAAAATATAATTAATGTACTAAACCAAACATACCACAGAAACGGCGTTCACGTCCCCGTTATCGCTAGGCGCTCGCGTGTCGCTGGACCTTGAGTCGGTCTCGGCCGTCCGGAGGATCCTTAGATAACGTACGGCACGCTTAACGTATGATGTTTCGCTCTCTCTCTCTCTCTAACACTCGGTTGCTCGCTTGCTGTACTTCACGTTTCGCGATCGCGGTGGCACGGATCGGCGCGTATGTGCTCTCCCGGCTAGGCCGTTCTCGGTGCGTCGGATGGAGAAACACTTTTGCAATACCTGTTCGGCCGTTCGCGTTTACGCGGGTGAGTTTAAGCGCGGAGATAAGGTCGCGATACTAGACGGCCCGCTGGCTCGTCGCAACTTGCTAACTCTCTGTCTCAAAAACGAATCCTCACTAGAACTTCCGCGGTCCCTGTTCGTACCTCGCGTTTTTACGTCGGTAGGGGAAACCGCCCCGTCGGCATTCGTCGACCGCTCCTTATAAGGAGATTCATAGCTCGGACCATCGGCGGTCACGTTATGCTTACGATGATGTGTCCTTGGTTCGGCGAGCGAGCTCTCGTCCGCGGTGCGATTCCGCTGAATCGGCGCTGTCGGAACGGAAGGCGGCGCGTGGACAACGAGCACGAAAATGAACCGATAGGGGCATATAACACCATCCACACCAGATGCGACGCAGCCTGTGGACATTCCAATCATGTCCGATGCGTCCCAGTCTGTAGACGATCCAGCCACGCTGGACTCGGATTTGCCACGCCAGCCTATCGAAGCCCGTAGTCCTGAGTCTGGGGTTCTTGAGGAACTTGCGACTCCTGCCAGACCTGTCCGCGATCGGATTGCGCCACGGCGCCTACAGTTAGATCCGAAAGCTCGGTCATATTCATATTGGTAACTCTTCCTTGAGGAGGGAGATGTTGGGGTTTGCGCATGCTCCCATGCGACTCCTCGTTTCCATAAAGGACTGCGCGCGCAGGGTTGAGGGTGGAGGGGACTGGCTTGATGGCTACGCCACGCTACGGACCGCTTGTTTGGGACTTCGGTGTAATATACCTTATTCTAAGTTCTGTTAAGAATATAGTCAGTTATTGTTATTACGCGTGTTAAGTGATTTCTCCTGGATCCTATTCGTCCTTTCCCTTGGACTCAACAATTTCCATCCGAAGAAATCCAATTGATTGCTCATGATACAACGAATTGTGCACCGTATTTGAAAAAAAGGGTGTCAAAGGTACTGAACAATAATGACGATGATAGCTCCCGAACGGCGGGACTTGCAAGAGTCGTAATTGTTAAAACAGGAGTGCAAATCATGATTAGAAGAAATATTGATGTTACACTAGGTCTTGTCAACGGTACCATTGCTAAACTTATTTCTGTTACACGAGGTGTTAATAATGACGTTGAAAAATTGAAAATTATATTACCCACGGGGCAAGAACATATGATAGAACGGGTAAGTGTTAAATTTGAAGTAATGAATGGAGCGTTTGTTATTAGAAAACAATTTGCGATTTGCCTTAGCTATGGTATAACAATTCACAAAAGTCAAGGACTAAGCTTGCAGAATGCTGTCATAGAATCAGGTAATTCAATATTTACTTGCGGACAAATTTACGTTGCTCTTTCTCGGGTGACCACATTACAAGGACTCCATCTTATTAATTATGATCCATCTTCCGTAAAGGCACAAGAATCGGCTATAATAGAGTACAACAGATTGCGAAAAATATATAGACCTGATCTTATGACTATTTCAATTTCTAAAAACCGCGTTCTCAAAGTTCGTGATGCTCTTTGGGCAGTACCTAATTATAATGTATCCGAATGTCAGAATACTGATGATCACATCGTGGATACCATGCAATACTACGTAAGAGGTCTCCCGAATACTGATGGTGTGTCTTGTTATGCGAATGCCACAATCCAATGTATGTTATATTGTTCATCCATAAGAGAAAACTTATTTTCGATTGAAAAAGATGATCATATTATAAAAGTCTTTATGGACCAATATAAATCGGATCAAAATCCAAATATAATATCATTACAGCAATTTGCAGGAGAAAAATACGCTAACAATCAGCTACATGATTCAGCTGAGTTTATTACCTCTCTTTGTGATCAGGAGATTCTTATTAAGAATGTAGTACAACACGAAATTACAACGGTATTAAGATGTTTAAGTTGTAATTACACAAGTACTACTATCAGTACAAATTGTGTGGTACATCTTGCACTACCCAAGATGTTAAAAAGTAAACCATTCGAATTTCAAGATATAATAAAATATAATTTCACAGGATGGAAAAATTTGAAAGATACCTGCAATAATTGTGATAATTCAAACACAATGAAGAAAATCGGTATAACTGCTTGCAAACAAATTCTTATTGCAAAATTACATTTGTTCGATCACGATAGTAGTGGCACAACAACGAAAGTGGACAATTTCTACGTCAAAGCAATGCCTACTACTAAAATACAATTGGTAGATCACTGTTACAAACTTAAGGGGGGAGACCACTGTCTCGGTCCGAAATGTAAGGGTGTTTTCGGGAATTTATTTCAACCAAACAACGCAAGTAAATCAATTTATTGCTTAGTATAGTTAATAGTGTACATATCGAAAGGTAAGAAAATTTTTTTTTCTAACAAATTCATAAATCCGTTTCCTGTATACTCTTCGTCAAAATTTGCGTTGCGGCAAAAACATGCTAGTCGCGTTGACAGGCCCCAGGCCATATGGTTAATCGGAATTAAAAAAAACAGTAATATTTAGAAACTAGAAGCCTGCCTCTATTACGTGACGATCAGAAAATGTCAAAATTGTAAAAATAACAAAATGGCGGACCACTGAAAAAAAAGTCGCGTTTTCGGAGTACAAAATTGGACAAATGTTGCTAAAAAAAATAGAAGCAGGTCGAAAATTGAAAAAAGCTGATCGTCACGTAATAGCGACGGGTTTTCCGAACAATAAATGTTCTTGCTCATGTCAATTGGACGTATAGTTTTCTCTGTAGACTGTCAACGCGGTTGAAAAATGTCATTCTGAGGAAAACGCGTTCAATGTTCCGCGTGGCTCAGTCGCGCGTTTGACACCGCTTCACGAAAAACACCATATCTCCGCCAATTTTGCGAATTTCTTCATAAAATTTGGAGAGAACATTCTTGAAACGTACGTCTTTCAGAAGATGTAAAAAAAAAAATAAAAATTTTCAGATTTGAGACAGTGGTCTCCCCCCTTAAGGCAGTGATTTTCCACCACGGTAAAAGTATTTCCGATGGTCATTACACGAGTATGGTAAGGGGTAAGGGCACAACGTGGGTATCCGTTGATGATTTACGAGCAGAAAAACAAGCTTGGCCACGAAATGCTAAAAATGCATACATATTTTTCTTCGAAAGGTGTTAATTGCGTTTGTTAATACACTTCAATGTTAAATGCGTCCAGCGCCAAAGGCTGCTTTCAGCGCCATAAGCTGCTTCGCGCACCATATATTGTATACAAAGTACAATACATATAATATAATACATATAGATTGGCAATCCGGTGCACATGGTTTCTGTTCGTAGTTGTTAAACTTACGTAGAATATAGAATTTATACTTAATTCTGTCGCGTGATAATTTGTAATTTATAATATTAAAAATTATCTAAAGTCAGTCCTTATGCAAATTATCTTTGTAAAAAGAAGTGAGATCCCCATAAAAAACTTCAAAAAAGTAAAAAAATACGCCAAGTACATGAAAAATCAAATAAATCACAAAAAATAGAAGACAATAATAATCACAAAAATTGAAGATTGTAATAATAAAATAAAAAAAAAGTGAAATCGAAATGAGCTGCCAGTACATAAAGATGCTTTCCAACGGCGCTTTAGATGACAAAACTACATATGCACAGCTAAAATTCCATTACTCATAATGGCTATTTATACAAAGAAAAAATGTATTAAATAATAATATGCAGATATATTTTTATACAAATAAATATTTTAATACGAATAAATATTTGATTCAATATACTTGGCGCTGCGCAACCGAAAAAATGTTAATTGCCTTAGTATTAATAATTTTCAACTCCCCCAGTAAACAAACTGACTGCAGTCTGATGACAGATTGATGTCAGATTCGAGTATATTCTGACGTCAGATTCGGGTCCTACTATGTCCGCATTTGACTATGGTTTTGTGGTCAGAGCCTGACATCAGGATCTGATCGCAGATTGATGTCAGATTTCGATCAGATCTTGCTGCCGTGGCTGACCGCAGATTGAGAGCAGAAATCGAGCAGATCCTGCGCAGCGCGATCTGACGGCAGATTGGTGTCAGATACAGAGCAGATTCTGACGTCAGATTCGGTGCCTACTATGTCCGCATTTGACTATGGTTCTGCGGTCAGAGCCTGACATCAGGATCTGACCGCAGATTGATGTCAGATTTCCATCAGATCTTGCTGACAAAAACCGCCCGCAAATTGGCGGCAGAAATCAAGCTGATCCTGATGTCGGCCATAGTAGGCAATTTTATATAATAGTATAGATTTAAAAACAGTGCGAAAGTCTTTAGCGTAAATAATATATAGAACACGTTTATAAGACCGACTTGAAAGATCTGATTCCTACCATATTTTATGGAAGAAAGAAAAGTTGGTAAACCATGTATTTAAACGGGTATTATAACATTTTTAATGTTTTACTTAGCAAGTTGTTAGTGAATTGAATGCCAGGTCGGCTCAAAATAATGATTTAAACTTTGAAAGACAGTTCTTCCAAATAAAAAAGAATTAATGGTAACTACTATTTATTCAGTCGTCTTAGGGCGGTATTATCATCAATAGTTTTTTAGTTTTTAGCATGCGGCATCTTCTACTAGCCTAGTAGATTAATAAAGGATGCCGGATGCTTAAGACGATCTTCGTCTTCAGCAACGACTAATAACACCGCCCTTACAGACGGGTATACCAAATATATACTCCGCAGTGGAATGCCGGCAAATACGAGTCGTACTCGAGAGCTCTGAATGATCAAGCCCTCTTATTCGCCACTTATTCCCGCGACGGTGCTATTTCGCAAGCGAGAAACGCTCGCCCAATCGCGCCCTGGCGGGGTCGTGTCGTGAACTATGTCAGCAGAATCTGCTGTATTTCTGCTGCCTATCTGACGTCAGATCGCGGAGCGCAAGATCTGCTCGATTCCTGCCATTAAATTGTATCAGCAGACTTTCCTTACTTTCTGCCGCCAAACTGCTCGCAGGCAATGTAAGCAGAATCTGTTGTATTTCTGCTGCCTATCTGACGTCAGATCGCGGAGCGCAGGGTCTGCTCGATTTCTGCCATTAAATTGTACCAGCAGATTCTCTGCAGTGTCTGCCGCCAAACTGCTCGCAGACTGTGTAAGCAGAATCTGCTGTATTTCTGCTGCCTATCTGACGTCAGATCGCGGAGCGCAGGGTCTGCTCGATTTCTGCCATTAAATTGTACCAGCAGATTCACTGCAGTGTCTGCCGCCAAACTGCTCGCAGACTGTGTAAGCAGAATCTGCTTTATTTCTGCTGCCTATCTGACGTCAGATCGCGGAGCGCAGGGTCTGCTCGATTTCTGCCATTAAATTGTACCAGCAGATTCACTGCAGTGTCTGCCGCCAAACTGCTCGCAGACTGTGTAAACAGAATCTGCTGTATTTCTGCTGCCTATCTGACGTCAGATCGCGGAGCGCAGGGTCTGCTCGATTTCTGCCATTATATTGTACCAGCAGATTCTCTGCAGTGTCTGCCGCCAAACTGCTCGCAGACTGTGTAAACAGAATCTGCTGTATTTCTGCTGCCTATCTGACGTCAGATCGCGGTGCGCAGGGTCTGCTCGATTTCTGTCATTAAATTGTATCAGCAGATCCTGCCGCCAATCTGCTCGCAGGTTAAGGCAGCACAATCTGTCGGCTTTCTGCTGTCAGGCTGCTTTCATCATCGAATATAACAAATCCTGTATCAAATCTGTAGTCTTTCTGCCACAAACATTTGTACTCAGGCGTTGAGCAAAATCTGCAAATATGGATGTGGCTGACTGGGCCATTACAATATAAAAAACATATACATACACATATTAGAAACGCAGTCAGATTTATTCTACATATATTTAATTTTAATGCCATACGTAGCATATGCACACGCACGCACACGCTCGCACCCGCGCGGGCACACACACACACACGCATGCACGTACAAGAAAGAAAGAAAAGGATTAATGCAATTTATACATATTTATTGAGTTTAGCAACACCAATTCGGGGCGCAGCGCCAAGTATTTTGAATCAAACATTTATTCGTATTAAAATATTTATTTGTATAAAAATATATCTGCATATTATTATTTAATACATTTTTTCTTTGCATAAATAGCCATTATGAGTAATGGAATTTTAGCTGTGCATATGTAGTTGTGTCATCTAAAGCGCCGTTGGAAAGCATCTTTATGTACTGGCAGCTCATTTCGATTTCACTTTTTTTTTTATTTTATTATTAGACTTTACGCGAATACGTCTGAAATTAGTCATTTTGCTCCCGCTCAGCAGGCGAAAAAAACACACATTTTCATGCAGGTGTGTTTTTGAAAGCCTGCTCAGCGATTCGCAAAAAATATGCATGTTCGATTGCTTTTTTATTCTGTCAAAATTAATAAATACGTGTATTTATTTTCCAACAAATCGATAACGATTAGTCGAACAACTGCATCTTCATACCATAGGGTAACCTCAAACTCCAGTTTCTTTGGGAGGAAAGTAAGAAATTGCGAATACGCATGCGCGTAAAGTCTTTTTCCCTTGGGAGATAGACTTTACGCGAATACGTCTGAAATTAGTCATTTTGCTCCCGCTCAGCAGGCGTAAAAAAACACACATTTTCATGCAGGTGTTGAAAAAAATATAATGCGTGACACGGGAGAGAAGCGATTTCGCCTCGCGTGAATTGCTGCCCTCGCTACGCTCGGGCAGCAAACTTCACGTTCATCGCAATCGCTTACTTCTCTCCCTTGTCAGGCAATATACTATAGAAAGTTAATACTATACAAATAAATAACTCTGACTCAAAGAAAACCAAATTTTAATTAAGGATATATATCATTTATAAGTCGGAAAGTTATATACAAATAAATATATACATATGTACACACATTTGGTGCTCGTCATTATATTTAGCGATATTTACAAGAAGAAAATTACATAACTAATAAATTTGTACACGTAACAATATACAAACAAATAACCCGAATTTTATTACGGGACCTGTTCTGCATTGGGGCCCCACAAGGAACCCAGTCATATACAGGGTGTTACCCTACCTATAGTCAATACTTTGGGGGGTGATTCTACAGGCATATATAAGTCGAAAATCAAGAATGACGAAATTGCGGTAAATGCTTCGTTTATTAATTATCGATGGTTAAAGATTGACGTCTGGATGGCCTGAATCAGCTTGAATGACGGCAACTCGACGGACAGCAGGCCGCGCGAGGCAGGCCAGCCAAGGGGCGTGCAGTGGCGGCGGATGCGTGACGGATTTGCCATGTAGAGCGCATACTTACTTACCTATCTCGCCGAAACTGTGACATACGATACTTGCGATAATTTATGAAAAGACGCAAACGTTGTTCGGCATTAAACCTGCCTACTCGTAAAAATCCACAAGGGCATATCAAAACCCGCCCAACGGGATTCTCAAGTAGAGAGGGTGAATGCCATTGCCTTTGAAAATATTGCCCTCAAACTCACCCACACGACCATCCAAAGCACCGCGATTGTCCCGTCCGCGATTGTTCACTTAATTACACACACGCACCACGATTAGATTTCTCGCGAATGTCCATGTCTTCACGCACCGCGATTGCAGTCTGTGCTCGCGTTGACGACAGTCGTCAAACTGAGGAGACCTTGGCCAAATCCCTGCGCGAAGGACACGAACAACGTTACGAATAAACAACCTACATACAATGTATCGCTACACTTTCTCCGAGTCGCTCGGACGATGATAGACAGCTTATGCCAGCGCTGTTCAAGGTCGCTCCCGCGGGAGATTGGGGTTCTCCCACTCTCGTCCGCGTTGTCAGGGATACCGCGCGACGCTAAAGAGGCGACCATGACAGACCAGCGTGTCCGTCGCCGAGCGAGCTCGGACGCCCGATACGACATGTGATTAGTGACACGCGGCGTCGCAGCCAGCAAATGCTATTACTTCCCGGTATATGTTGTCAGTCTTGGTGACCTGTACTTTTCAAACAATTCTGAAACTACAAATATCATAAACAAGCCTGGCACATAGGTACGAAAGTCAACGAATTAAGCTGAAATGACCCATATCCAAGTGAGAGACGGCTCACGGACGTGGCAGCCTTCTTAGCGTCGCGCGGTCTCCTTGACGACGGAAGGCACGCTATGCGAGAGAAAGATTCGAAGGGGAAGCAGGCGCGTGAGGGGCCCCTACACTGGACAGCGCTGGCTTATGCGATAAATTAAATTCTTTATTCTTCATGGAATCGATAGGTATGGCAGTGACACCAATGGATTCCCTATGTTTTTCCGATGAAAATCATACCAAATGTAATGTAAATCGGATTACTTTTAACGAAGCTAATTTTACATGAGGCCCGCGTGTGCCTGTGCTAGAGAATCACAGCTGTTTCGCACCGCCAGTCAATGCCCCCGACGAGACCGTTCCGCGCTGAGTTTCGTGGCCTCCGACCGCGACGCTCGAGATCAGGGGGCCATACAATGTTGCGCACTAGAAAGCGACGAATCCGAAATTATTCTGCATTTCTCATCAGATCTTTGCGAAAGTGGCGTCGATCGATTCCTTATGGAAAAACCTAGAGAATCCATTGGTGTCACTGCCATACCTATCGATTCCATGAAGAATAAAGAATTTAATTTATTGCATAAGCTGTGTATCATCGCTTGAGCCACTCGGCGAAGGTGTAGCGATACATTGTATGTAGGTTGTTTAGTCGTAACGTTGTTCGTGTCCTTCGCGCAGGGATTTGGCCAAGGTCTCTCCAGTTTGACAACTGTCGTCAACGCGAGCACAGACTGCAATCGCGGTGCGTGAAGACATGGACATTTGCGAGAAAACTAATCGTGGTGCGTGTGTGTAATTAAGTGAACAATCGCGGTGCGTGAAGACATGTACACTCGCGACAAAATTAATCGTGGTGCGTGTGTGTAATTAAGTGAACAATCGCGGACGGGACAATCGCAGTGCGCGAAGACATGTACACTCGCGAGAAAATTAATCGTGGTGCGTGTGTGTAATTAAGTGAACAATCGCGGACGGGACAATCGCGGTGCGTGAAGACATGGACATTCGCGAGAAATCTAATCGTGGTGCGTGTGTGTAATTAAGTGAACAATCGCGGACAGGACAATCGCGGTGCTTTGGATGGCCGTGTGGGTGATTTTTGAGGGCAATATTTTCAAAGGCAATGGCATTCACCCTCTCTACTTGAGAATCCCGTTGGGCGGGTTTTGATATGCCCTTGTGGATTTTTACGAGTAGGCAGGTTTAATGCCGAACAACGTTTGCGTCTTTTCATAAATTATCGCAAGTATCGTATGTCACAGTTTCGGCGAGGTAGGTAAGTAAATATGCGCTCTACATGGCAAATCCGTCACGCATCCGCCGCCACTGCACGCCCCTTGGCTGGCCTGCCTCGCGCGGCCCGCTGTCCTTCGAGTTGCCGTCATTCAGGCTGATTCAGGCGATCCAGACGTCAATCTTTAACCATCGATAATTAATAAACGAAGCATTTACCACAATTTCGTCATTCTTGATTTTCGACTTATATATGCCTGTAGAATCACCCCCAAAGTATTGACTATAGGTAGAGTAACACCCTGTATACCTATGCTACGAGCCTACGTACACGCACATACACTACTGCAGTTCTCCTCACCGATTCTAACCTTAGCAACAGAAAAGGTGGGTTGCTCGCCGCTAGGCGCCGAAAACAGTTCCTTGTGCAGCGCTGCTCTAGAGACTGATCGAAAGAATTATATGTCCAAAATGCTACTATGTTCGACAAATGCAAATTGGCTAATGTAAAAGTTTTTCTCAACACGGAATTTTACCGATATGATGACCTGAACTTGGACTTTCACGTGGATAAACACGCCATCTTGTTTCACATGTACACACAATTCCGTAAAATGTATTACAACTGCAACGATGGATTATTCCCCGTGGCTGAATTTTTAGAATTTGGTCCCTTAATGGTGATTGCTTGCTTGCGACAAAATGAGTCGGTTAAAAATGGCACCGTGGATGTGCGCATAGAATATGTGTTAGAGATTGAGTAAGAGAAATTGTACCGGCTCGCACTATAGAAAATTGACGGTGGTTAACAAAACAAAAATTATATATTTTAATGAAATAAAGATCACTTTACACTATTTACAGTTAATCACAGGTCGCAATTAAATTATTACTATCCTGAATACAACTCCTAAGTTCAATACCAGCGATCTGGCTACTTTGTTCGGATTGAAGTACCGAATTGAATTGTCGCGCGATCGCGATACGTGTGCTTCGTTCGACACGTGAAACGAGAAGAAGGAATCTCGTCTCCCGGAATCCTGACGAGGATTCCAGGAAGTCACGTGAATCCGAGTGGCGTCATTCGCGGACGAGTGGGCCACGGTAATTGTCTAATTACCCCAGAGATGGCCCACTCAGTACCTTTATATCGGCCCGCGGCCGAGCTATAGACCAAGTGTCGCCTAGCGTGTGACGTCAATGACCCCCTCCTCACTCTGTCTTCAACAATATGAGTGTAAAGAGAATGTGCCGGCAAATACTACGGCCTACTGTCTGATTCTGCACGACCGGGTGGTTGAATACAATCCGCTGACAAACGTCGTGCGCAAAATTAATTAAATTGCCTGCTCTCTACTGTGCCAAATTCGTACCAAAAGAAAATTTCATTGTGAAAATCGAGATGCTTTACGAGAAAGACTGCATTCTCTCATCTATCTTGGAAGCGAGCAGACCTCTAAATTGTATGGATAATGTCCGCGCCAACATTTGTTGACCTGCAAGGATTCATCGTTGATGGAAGATTTGTCGTGAAGGAAGTGACTGTCCTACGAACTGGGACAATTCTCTCGCACTATATTTTTGGGAGTTCGATGCCACAATATCTTCTTACAAAATCTGACAAATGAAGCATCCGGTGGTTGACGGTAAAACATCATGGACTACGCTGGGACGATGGAGAAGTTCCATACAGTATGGCTAAACAGCTAATTACGAAAGCTGTAGCTGATGCGATCGACGAAGAAGATGATGCACCCCATGTCGTATACGTTAAAGGGTTGCAGAAACACGACTGGCTTGCGGATTTCCTCCATGAAAGTACGAAAGCGGACGTGGTCACTGAGACGCTGGACATTGACTACGAGGATATAAAATCTTTAAATAAGCTAAATGTAGTTAATACTCTGCGATGTGGCAGACACGCAAAGCATTGTGCCTTGCAAAATGTACTTAAAATATTCAACTGGTGGTCTAAACGCCAGAGGGAAATTCATAAATAAATAATCAATTTTTAATGCATAAATGTTTTTCTTCAACCTCCCTAATCCAACTTCCTAAATATGATGTATCCTGGAGAGGATGGTCGGCGAAAATGAATGCGGAGATCAACAGCGTCTTACTTTTGCAAAGCTACGCACTTCTCGATTTCAAGATATGAGTTTACATGCGAGAGCCTGGAGATGAAGCGAGACCAGTTGTCTTCAAACGTTAAAGACAGACAGTCTTATTAACAGTCACTTTGACAGTTTTGAATAACATTGTGAAAAATGGGTGTAGAATGAATAGCGGCGGAATGCGATCTAGCACAGGGCAGGGATAACCCGGAGGTATGTACACAATAATATTTTTTTACATTTATCGCGGTTAATCGTTGAAATTATGTTAATATTATATCGTGGATAGAAATCTTCTAGGACTCGCCACCACCGTCGCCTTCGCCGCCACCGCCTCCAGTGGTAGGTATTACTTTACATTGTTTTGTGTTTATGTTTCATATTTAATATATTTATTCACGTGCTAAATTATATTGATGTTTGTGTTCTAGGATCAGCAGCCTATGATTTATATGGCACGATTGGCGTGGCTGCTGGATGTGCCCCAAGTCGAGCGGCAACCGGGGCTGTGGCACCCATGGGTGCCGCACCGAATGGCGCCGCCACTAAGGCGACCGCGACCGCAGTCCCCCCCCCCCCCCCCCCCCGGTCACCGCCACCTCGATAGTTTTTGTTTTATTTTATTATTATTATTATTATTATTATTATTATGTAACAATATATATTAAACATATTTCAGTTTATCATTTTATTTACCTTCTATTTTTACCTTCTCCTTTCGCCACCTAATTTAACACGTTCGCGGACGTGAATGCTATAGCAATCATTTTCATGATGATACAGAATGACAATGATTGCTATAGCATTCAAATCTTAAAGTCAACCATTTTGAACTTAATTTTATATAACCTTAACACTAAACCTACCAGAGCGGTCAAATGATCGCTTTTGAGATTTTAATCATATATGTTTTCTAATTAATACATGCAAATTATTTTGTGACTTATTGCCCCTGCTGAATTCTGTATTATTTATAATCTGTTCGAAAAAAAATATAACGTTTATTTGAAAAGCGGTCATTTGACGCCTTCGGTAGAAACAGGTATATATAAAATGTCGGTAGGTTTAGTGTTAACACGTTCGCGGACGTCAATGATATAGCATTCATTGTATATAACGATTAAAATATGATAATTTGCTCCTTGCTGAAACTTTCGCCACCTAATTTTAAGATTCGACGTTTTAAATTATTATTTCTCTGTGCGTCGGGAAAAAAACATTCTGCTGACGCCGCATAATTCTATTTCGTTCACGCGGTCTTCGCGCTATGTAAATGACATCACGCGCGACTGCTCCGGAGGAGTCGAATTTCGCGTAATCGCGCGAAACGCTGCGGCGCTTTAGAATACTGTTAGCTTCAGAATAAAATGTGATTGTACTTCTATGTAGTGTTGTCTCTTTCCCTCCCCTAGAATTTAGCTTTAAAATAATACTGTCTCTTTTCCATCCTCTGAAGATGTGGTGTGTAAAAATACTGATTTTTCCCGTGATCTTCCGAAACAATTTCCAATAAGAATTATTATTATTTCTATTACATGGTGGTTCGCTAGATCAGGGAAAAAATTTCGGGGGTCGTCCACTTTCGCGGTTAGGTCTTTAAAAATTTTCAGCGTGGATCCATGTCGTCTCCATGCATCGGTTAGGTCTGAAAAAAATTTTCAACGGTGGGTCCGGTCTGGAGAGGTCTCCGCGGCGGCTCGGCCAGGAGTGATACCCTCCATCATCGCAGATTCCCCCACTCCGCGGCTCGTGTGCGCGCAACCGGTCTTCCTCTCCCCGCAGGCCTAGCACAAAGGTTTCCCTCCGCCGCGCCCCCCGCGCGCCCTCACTTCCTCCCGCACCCGCGCTCCCTCAGAGGACCTAGGTTAGAAACCGCCTTGCCCTACTACTGACCGCTAGATAAGAGTGATGCCCGAGCTTCGAAAATTTTAGCGTCGCAAAGAGCTAGGTATTGGGAATTTCCCGGCCCAGGTAATCGAGCCGCGCGCTCCGCTTTTAAGATCGGTTTACCACTCGCACTCCAAATTACTGTAATGAGGTTTGAAAGTAATGTCAACTGATCTCGTACCCGTCTCAATTTCAAAAATTTTAGCTACGACAAGGGTTGACCGCGACGCTATACTCTTGTACGGAGAGATTTTTCGCCACCTGCTTGTAAAAGCCACAATAATGGCACATCGTTAAAAAAATGACAATACCCGAAGCCGGTATAGGCGTGGCATTGAGTAGCTCAGGCCTGGGATCTAAGTGAACGCAGCGGCCGATTTTCAGAGGCAACGCCTCCTTTCTCTTGGCCCCCGCGGCAGCTTAGCAGCTAAGAGCGTCTCAGGCCCGTACCACGTGAACCGCGTGTGGCGTATTAGGGTGACATTGTATCAATAGGTTTCCACATCGTCCCAGAGAGCTCGATTGTTGATGCGTTTTTGTTTTGTCAACGCGCCACGCGCGGTTCACGTGGTACGGGCCTGAGACGCTCTTAGCTGCCGGGCCGCCGCGGGGGCCAAGACGCACGAAGGGAGAAAGGAGGCGTTGCCTCCGAAAATCCGCTGCTGCGTTCACTTAAATCCCAGGCCTGGAGTAGCTAAAACATTCAAACACAAAAATTCTAGAAAACATTCAAATACCGCTACAATCAAAGACACGTCCCATTAGTTTGTGACATAGCGTCCGTCACGTGAGGAATCGAGCGCGCGGTAATCCGACCGGGAGTGAGGGAGACGCCAAGCGCCCGGCCGACCGCGTCCGAACCACGCCGACCCGGGCCGAGGCACACCAGGCTCGCGACGCGTCAGCGCGAGGACGATAACTCCCCACCGCGCCGCTAGATCGCGTCGATTTCTCGCGGCTAAAATATTCCGGACATCGGGACATAAGCCTCGCCGCGACGCAAAATAGGCAGTTCGAGTGGGGCTACGGAACCCCCTCTCTAAAGCGCATAGCTGGATGTTGCCCGGTGACAGCGTAACTAGGAAAACAAAGCCGTGTAACCACGATCGAGCGATCGACCACTCTCCGCCGAAGAGACGTCCGGATGCTGCCCGGTCTCTAGCCGCTGTACCGAGACGCCTGGAAGTTGCCCGGTCTCTAGCCGCCCGTACCGAGACGCCTGGAAGTTGCCCGGTCTCTACCCGCCAGTACCGAGACGTCTGGAAGCTGTCCGGTCTCCAAAGCGCTTCGCGCCAACGTAGAATCACCGGGATACCGCCCGGTCTCTATCTAGTCCGTTCCGAGTAAGAGGTGCGAGGACTCTGTCCGACCTCCACGACTACGCCGTACCTAGCACCAGTCAATGGTATTAAGCTAAGCCAACACCTGTCCGCTTCGGCCGCCGTCTATTGGTATATGTTTATGAAATACAGGACGAGTAATAAAGGATTACGTTATTAAGAAATCGGTGTACACGAACCCTGTCTTACCGACTCTAGCTAATCACACCGATCCTTACCTCCTGAGTGACGTACGTCACAAATGGCGCCCAAACAGGGACTCAGTCAATAAGAAAGGAAAACGGCAAATGAGTTCGAGATTGACAAAACTTTACCAATTAAACAAGGAAGAACTCGTCCAGGCCCTAAGAGAGGCCAATCTGGATACCGAAGGGCAATTCGACCAGTTACGCTCGCGCCTCCGACAGTATATCGTCAGGACCGATACCATGGGGAAAGACGACCACGAACCGACGCCTAATGCTTCTTCTGACACGACGCCCCTCGTATCATTCGACGAAACACCGCCCACTTCGACACCCATCGCGTGCGCATGGACCGCGTGCGGAAATGGGGTTGCCATTTCGACGGCACCAAGGATGCGCAAAACTTCCTAGAACGGATCTGTGAACTGCAGGAAAGTTACGGCATCACAGAAGAACAACTCCTCCGGTGTCTCCCCGAATTACTCAGGGGTCAGGCTCTCCTATGGCACCGAAACAACCGCTCTTCCTGGGGAAACTGGAAGGACTTCGAGGAAAGCTTTCGCCTATATTATATCCCCGTCTTCAGCGAAAACGACCAGGAGGAAGCCATCCAGCAACGTAAACAAAAGCCCGGAGAAAAAGCCAGCGAGTATATCACCGACATACAGACCATGATTCGACGATACGGCCAACTCTCACCCGCCAGACAGCTCGAAAGAATTCACCGTAACCTCTTACCCGAGTACCGAGAATTCATACGCAGTAATAGTTGCACCTCAGTCACAGCATTACGGTCTGCCCTCGAATATGAGAGCATATTAAAGGAAAAGAAGAACTGAAGCACCGCTTCCGGAACCACCACGGCCCCTAAACCCCGGAACAACGCAACCGGCCTAAATATTGTCTCGGCAGAATACAATCGCGAGACTTGCTGCTGGCGGTGCGGACAGAGGGGACACTACCGTCAGGACTGTCGCCAGCCAGTACGCCAGTTCTTCTCGCGATGTGGAACGGACGGCCGATGGTCAAGAGATTGCCCGTGCCCGTCAACATCGGGAAACGCCATGAGGCCCGGGGAACAGGGCGCCACCCCGACACCGAACGCCACCGCGCCCCACTAACCTCCCAAGACCAGACTGCCCGGCCGTTCGCCACATTCCTGCTACATGGCCGCCGTTACCGAGCCCTGCTAGATACCGGGGCCACGTATTCATACATCCGTGAAGACGTGGCCCAACAGTGCCGACGCCACGGCAACTTTCCAACCCCCGCGCAACACTGCGTTCGCATGGCCAACGGACTCGAAGTATCCCTGGTAGGGGACCTGAAGGTGACCGCCCGGGTGGATGGGCAGCCACTGACCCATCGGTACGCAATTCTCCCCACGCTGGCACACCCGGTTATCCTAGGAATCGACGCTCTAAAGAAGCTTAGAGTCCGAATGTCATTCCGGAACCGGATACTAATTCCCGACGCCGCCACCCTTGAAGTCACGCCAGGAATAGCCACCTGCACTCCGGCTCAAATTAAGGCTTTACAACGGCTCCTCGACGAAGAATTGCCGAAATTTCAAGGACTACACGGCACCACCCACCTTACCGAACATGTTATCCGGGTAGAGAACTCGACACCGCTTAAACAACGGTACACACCCCGCAACCCCGCCATGCAGAAAATCATCGACGAAGAGGTCAGCAAGATGTTGGCCGACGGCGTCATTGAACCCTCCAGCAGCCCGTGGAGTTCCCCAATCGTACTAGTCCGGAAAAAGAATGGGAAACGCCGATTCTGCATTGACTTCCGCCGCGTCAACCAGGTCACTCAGCGAGATGCTTACCCCTTGCCTCAGGTCGAGGCCACTCTCAGCAAGCTGCGGGAAGCGCGTTTCATATCTACAATAGATTTAGCGAACGGGTACTGGCAAGTACCCCTCGCTCCTGAAAGCCGACCAATCACCGCCTTCACCGTGCCGGGACGAGGGCTCTACCAATTCCGGGTCATGCCCTTCGGACTGCATTCAGCTCCAGCTACGTTCCAGCGTCTACTCGACCGCGTCATTGGCCCGGACATGGAACCCCGAGCCTTCGCTTATCTCGACGATATAATCGTGCTCGGACGAACATTCGAGGAACACCTGCAAAATTTACGCGAAGTGTTACATCGATTGCAAGGCGCCAACCTCCGAATAAATCCCGAAAAATGCGATTTCGGTCGCACCGAACTAAAGTATCTCGGGCACGTAGTAACCACACAAGGAATCAAAACCGACCCTGACAAAGTGCAAGCCATACTAGGAATGCCACCACCGACCAACATCCGCGAGCTACGACGCTTCCTGGGGATGGTATCTTGGTACCGCCGTTTTATCACTCATTTTTCCGACACCACAGCACCACTGACGAAATTGCTACACAAAAAACAGAAGTGGAATTGGGGCCCCGCGGAGGAGACCGCTTTCCACGTTTTGCGACAGCAATTAGTCACCGCTCCAGTACTAGCCTGTCCCGACTTCAACCGACCGTTCACCCTCCAGACCGATGCCAGCCAGGATGGCCTCGGAGTCGTTCTAACCCAAGAGGCCGAGGAAGGGGAACAAGTGATAGCCTACGCCAGTCGCACACTCAACCAGGCCGAAAGAAATTACTCCACGACGGAAAGAGAGTGTCTAGCGGTGATTTGGGGAGTACGAAAAATGAGAGCCTACCTCGAAGGTTACCGGTTCAAAATTCTCACTGACCATCACGCCTTAAAGTGGCTACAGACCATCGAAAATCCATCCGGCCGACTGGCACGCTGGAGTTTAGAACTCCAACAACATGATTTCGCGATCAAGTATCGAAAAGGGGCCATGAACTGGGTGGCCGATGCCCTCTCCCGAACACCAGCAGACATGCACACGGTAGACGATTCCACGGTTTGTCCGTGGTACCAGCGAATCACAGATCAAGTCACGACCGAGCCGTCGAAATACCCCGAATATCGGATCTCAGAAGGACGACTCTACCGCCATATCGCCAACCTCACCGGACAACCACACGACAAGGAATCCGAATGGAAAATGTGCGTCCCTCGACACCTCCGCCCGGCCATCCTGGCCGAAAATCACGACGTACCGACCGCCGGCCACCTGGGGACCACGAAAACCGCCGCCCGACTCGCACAGCGGTACTACTGGCCGGGCATGTTTCGAGAAGCAGCGAAGTATGTCCGACAGGGCCACACGACTCTGTGCGTCTTCCAAGACAAGCTGACCAAATGGGTCGAGGTCCAACCACTCCGACAGGCCACTGCACCGGCCGTAGCCAGGGCATTCAAAGACCGCATCCTACAACAGCACGGGTGCCCCCGTATGGTAATCACCGACAATGGCAAGCAATTCGAGAGTCGAGAATTTACCCACCTCCTCAAGGACGCTGGGAGCGAACATCGGAAAACACCACCGTATTCTCCCCAATGCAATCCCGTTGAACGAGTGAACAGGGTCCTAAAAACTATGATTGCTCAATACACCACCGAGAACCACCGCCATTGGGACCAATGGATCCCCGAAGTAGTGTTCGCGTACAACACCGCGAAACATGAAAGTACCGGTTTCACACCGGCCTTCCTTAACTACGGCCGCGAACTGACGCCTCCCGCCGCCCTGTATCAACCGCCAGACACCACATTGTGTAATCCTGAACAAGGCAGCACCCGGTTCCGGCAAGAGCAAATACAGAACCTACAGGACACGCTCGAATTGGCACGCTATAATCAAGCCCAAGCCTCCGAGAACCAAAAGAAATATTTCAACCGTAACCACCGGAACTGGCGGCCCACCCTCGGATCAAACGTAATGCAGCGGGAGCACCACCTATCCAGTGCGGCGGAAGGCTTCGCCGCAAAACTCGCGCCTAAATTCTCAGGTCCGTATCGCGTAATCAAGTTCCTGGGCCCCAACATCGTTCTGCTGAAGGATGACAACAGTCGCAGCCGCCGAGTCCACATAAAGGATATTAAACCGTGCGAGGAAAATATCATCAACCAACCGCCAGCCAGAGGACAAAATAACGAACCCGAAAGCAACGGCCACGCGCGTAACGATGGGAAGGACACAGGTTCAAACCAGTCGAGCCATGGAAGACCTCCTGGAACTACACGCACCGGAGCTGTCGAATCCTCGTCTGCGGCAGAGATTCCGCGAGTTGTTCGGGGAGGACTCCGACGAGGACCTACCGCCACCCGATCGCCCGCAAGAGCCTTTCTTGCCCCCAACACCGGGCAAGAACCTGCAACTGCCAAAACGGACGCCGTCCCCGGTACCAGGACCAATACCGTCGCCTCCACCGCCGCTTCGGACACGGGAAGCGGAGCCGCGGCCACGCACATCCGCCGGACCGCCCGTACCGTCAGTCGCCAGGCCGACACGACCCAGGTCGACGACATCACCCACGGGGTCGATCCACCAACCCAGGGCACCGAAGCGCAGGCGAAAAGAGGCCGAGGCAGGCCACGTGCATCAGAGGCGTCGCGGAACCAGAGACGCCATTCCGCCAGCACCGATCGCCGCCCCCACGACCACGGAGCATCAACCGGCGCCTCCACCAGAAGGGCCGCCGCGGCCGAGGTCCCCCGCCAATACCACACCCGGGCCTTCGTCCGCAGCCAGGAGGGACAGGACCCCCAGGGACCCGGATGAGCGGCCGGACGACCAGGGATGGACGGTCGTGGATCTAGCACGCCTACGGGAGGGCCAGCGCTTCCGCGTCCGCCAGGACGGACGGACGATACAGCTTCGACGTATCTCCCCGACCCTGATTAAATTTAAGTTAGGATAAGTACGTAGGCTAAGTTAGTTATTAAGGGTGACGGGTAGCCTGCGGGCATAAGCTTAGTTATTAAAAGGTGATGGGTAGCCGGCGGGCATAAGTTTAGAAAGTAATGCCGATGCGAACAAGCGCGTAAACGAGGCCGTAAGTTCGCATCTCTCTCCGAAGAAAGAGGGGGATGTGACGTAGCGTCCGTCACGTGAGGAATCGAGCGCGCGGTAATCCGACCGGGAGTGAGGGAGACGCCAAGCGCCCGGCCGACCGCGTCCGAACCACACCGACCCGGGCCGAGGCACACCAGGCTCGCGACGCGTCAGCGCGAGGACGATAACTCCCCACCGCGCCGCTAGATCGCGTCGATTTCTCGCGGCTAAAATATTCCGGACATCGGGACATAAGCCTCGCCGCGACGCAAAATAGGCAGTTCGAGTGGGGCTACGGAACCCCCTCCCTAAAGCGCATAGCTGGATGTTGCCCGGTGACAGCGTAACTAGGAAAACAAAGCCGTGTAACCACGATCGAGCGATCGACCACTCTCCGCCGAAGAGACATCCGGATGATGCCCGGTCTCTAGGCCCGCCGCCCCTTTACAGAGACGCCCGGATGTTGCCCGGTCTCTAGCCCTAGCCTCGAGACGCCTGGAAGTTGCCCGGTCTCGCCGCCCCCCCTTGCCCCGTTACAGAGACGCCCGGATGCTGCCCGGTCTCTAGCCGCTGTACCGAGACGCCTGGAAGTTGCCCGGTCTCTAGCCGCCCGTACCGAGACGCCCGGATGCTGCCCGGTCTCTAGCCGCCGTACCGAGACGCCTGGAAGTTGCCCGGTCTCTACCCGCCAGTACCGAAACGTCTGGAAGCTGTCCGGTCTCCAAAGCGCTTCGCGCCAACGTAGAATCACCGGGATACCGCCCGGTCTCTATCTAGTCCGTTCCGAGTAAGAGGTGCGAGGACTCTGTCCGACCTCCACGACTACGCCGTACCTAGCACCAGTCAATGGTATTAAGCTAAGCCAGCACCTGTCCGCTTCGGCCGCCGTCTATTGGTATATGTTTATGAAATACAGGACGAGTAATAAAGGATTACGTTATTAAGAAATCGGTGTACACGAACCCTGTCTTACCGACTCTAGCTAATCACACCGATCCTTACCTCCTGAGTGACGTACGTCACAAGTTACCCGTTACGTCTGATCTAGGTATGCACCGCATTAAGGATAAAATCATAAAAAAGAAAACCAGAACAATAGATTCTGAGGTTTACAGAACTAACACATAATTGAATAAAAATTTAATTTCTCAATTTATGGAAGTAATGATACAGAAACAACTAGCCTATTGTTTATCAACACCATGAATTTTAAAAACAACGTTAAATACATTACCAAATAAACAGTTTGCAAAAGCTTTTTAAACAATTATGGTTAAAAAATTGATAAAAGAAAAATTAAGTAAACGTAAAATATGTTAAATTATCCATTATTAAGAGCGAATAATTTTTCTTCACTATTCGGCGCAAATTGCATTCCGATATCTCTTATAGTTCAAAAGTTATACGAAAAAGGCCCCAAATTTTTCAACCCGGGCCGGGAAATTCTGAATAGTTCTTTGCAACGTTAATTTGAAAGAGACCAGCCTCAAATTCTCGAAGCTCGGGCATCACTGCTGTCTAGCGGTCGCTAGCAGATCTCCGAACGCCGGGATGGTGCATGGTTGTAGTGGAATGCGTCCGTGAGGCGGTGTTGCCATTTTATAAGTTCGCGCGCGTGCGGGTTGCAGGATTAAACGATGCCTCTGTACATGGCCCCGACCTTAGTATCACCTAATCTTTATATAGATCATATAATTTACTATAAGTTAGCGTTAAATATAGTACCGCTGTGTAACGTACCACTTAAGTTCTCTTTAAGCTCACCTATTTAAGGGGGGAGGCCTACCTAGAGCGGACGAAACAATACACTTCTTTGGGATTTTTTTCTAGAAAAACCGTTACACTTTTATTAATAACTATTAGTCTATTGTTAAGAGTACATCTAAAGGACAGTTCAGTATTTTTTGCTTTAAAGAATATTAAAAGATTTGGGAGTTATAGGCGATGACCGGGATGTTCTTTTTTTTTAAAGCGTTTTGCGGTGACCATCGTAGTTTGTAGCAGAATCAACTGAAATGAAAAATTCGAATAGTTTTAGATAGAGCATGAAATTATCTAGGCAGGTAAGGTAGATTTGACTTCAATTATAATTTTCTTGGAAAGTAGCAAAAAGTAGCACCTAATTCTTTTTGTTTCTAAGAGAGAAAGGTTCATTCTTTCACATGATATCAGTTAAACCCATTGCACATGGTTGCAACTTTTTAAAATTAAAAAAAATTTGTTATTAACATTTTACCCTAATGAATGGCCTTAATAGAATATATAGCTATGTAATTAACTTTGTAACTAACTCAAATTGCACCTCTTAAGGGGGTAGACACGGGTAATGCAGCGCGCTGTATACCGACACAATCTGGCCCAAAACATGGGTTTAGTAGGATACGTTGTTTGTCATTATATGAGCGAATTTTGGGCTGGGCGAGGTCTTATTCGAAAGAGGAAGGTTCAGTACAACACGCCCTACCCATGGTTCGACGAGATTTTGTTGATATGTAATAATATGAGCGACCAAAGTAGAGAAAAAGTGGACAAAATACACTCGTAGATTCCAAGTATTTTTAGGTCACTATAAGAGTTTTGTGACTCAAACGATGTGTAGAGCGTGTTACATCGAACCTTCCTCTTTCGAATGAGACCTCGCCCAGCCCAAAATTCGCTCATATAATGACAAACAACGTATCCTCGTGAATGCATTCCCAAATCAGAGTTACGCCATATTGACGATAATATAGAGCAAGTCACGTAACAAATTTAGTTGAGCTAGTGCACACGAGATGGCGCCTACTCGGGAGGACTGCCAA
Organism: Andrena minutula; assembly: GCA_929113495.1. Lineage (NCBI taxonomy): Eukaryota > Metazoa > Arthropoda > Insecta > Hymenoptera > Andrenidae > Andrena > Andrena minutula. The sequence continues at coordinate 16,892,457 of OV815997.1, forward strand.
CGTGGAATCATAGCAAATTGAAGTGTCAGCTGGATACACGAGCCACAGTAAAAGCGTGATGCTGTCAATGCATGCATTTTCGGACGATTCTAGGTTAGGTTATATGCATTTGAGGCATACATTGACTAGAAACTGCTGGGAACGAATACATTTACTAAAGCTTTTACCGTAACACATACATCACATGAAATCGTTGTCGTACTTATTTAATAATTGAGACAGTTAGGGCAACAACGGAATAACCTGCAAATAAATTTTTCCTATTGTACATTGATGGCTTAGCGCACACATATTGTATGTCCAATTTTAACGTTTTTGAGAAAAAAGGTTTAAACGTTCAATGGTACTTTATAATTAAATAAATACTTGTTGCATTATTGTACTATCATATATATGTAATGTAGGTATCAGTGAAAATATGTAATTAGTAGTATAAGTTAGAATCTGCAAAATTATAATAATAAGTTGATAATAATACTTGAAAGATGGACATGCTACATGTAACCAAGTACAGAGGAGGACATACTATACTGAATGATATTTATAAAAATTATAAGGATTTAAGATCCTCGCCTGAACCCTTTCTACCCTCAGCGTGCAGGATTCAAGATCCTCGCCTGAGTTCCTTCTACCCTCAGCGTGCAGGATTCAAGATCCTCGCCTGAGTGCCTTCCTACCCTCAGCGTGCAGGATTCAAGATCCTCGCCTGAGCTCCATTTTAACCCCCATGTCATTGTCCCCAAAGACCTCCAGCCGGGACGTGACAATATTTATTTTTAAAGTAACAGGAATAGAAAAGTAATTATTCGTTTTCATTTTCGCAGTTATCATTTTCGTAGTTTTCATTTTTGTCAATGTCCATGTGGATTGGAATTACATGATGTTGTGATTTTGCAAATGGTATGCTATTGATAAATGCCTTGTAGTATTGAGGAATAATTCCTTTGGAAGATACAGAAAATCTTTTTTCTTTGCGATAGATATAAAAAGACTTTTTTAAAAAATATTATTTATTGTCACATTTTCCAAGAATATTTTCGTCCTCTGGCATGGACATACAATAAACAAAAATATTATTTATGATAAATTTGTAGAAAAGATAAAAATGTGATTTTTATACAGCATAAAGAAACAGTCAAGCACTATTTGTTGCATATAAAAACTCAAATTTCAGAAAAAGTGGACATACAATATGTGTGCACTAAGCCATCGATATGATTAGTAAAGCCTATTGGAATACGTTATTGCTAGCTAACTAAATTCCGAAAAAAATGTGGTTATTCCGGTGTTGCTATAACTGCCTCAATTATATGGCAAAATACCAGAGATGGGCATTACGTAACACATCTCTGGCATTTACAAACTAAAAATTGATCAAATCAAACTTTATATGTAATATTCTATTAGTATAACAATCAATTTACACGTATCTACCAAATAAAATGTAAGAAAAATTAATTTTACTCTCAACTTTTTAACCCTAGTTCGACTGACGAGGCACCCGGGTGACTATTTGAACTTTACCGCCGAAAAAAAGATTGTTTTTCTTTTTTCTGAGCTTCTTTACCGCCGAAAAAAGAAGTATTTCTTTTTTCTGAGCTTCTATGACATCTCAAACGAATGATTTCCGAGTAGAAAAAACATGCGTAAATGGTTTTTAATTTTTTTCTTCGTCTTACTTTTACTTGTTGAAATGCTTTATTCTCATTTCGGCTAACGCAGTCACCCGGGTGACTTTTAGAACATGTATAGAAAAGAAGAATGTACGTAAAAAAATTTTATTGATAATTAGTTATATAAAAATTACAAGGGCAAAAGAGACGCACGCAGTAGATTGCGGCAAGACGACGATCGACGTTGCCACGTTCCGAAAAGTGGCCGGGCGACGCGTCACTCGTCGCAGAAGTAATCGCGAGTCGCCAGTGCGAACATATTCTTTACTTACTGTTATTTAATAAACCTATCCACTACTCCTGGCAAAGTGATTCTCCTTCCTCCTACACGTGTTCTGAGCAATGCCACTTGTAATTATTAACATTGCTTACATACGTTATTCGTGCAGATGTACATATAAAATTAGTCTCCCGGGTGACTGCGTTAGCCTGAATGAGTTCTAAAATTCGTCAGTCGAACTAGGGTTAAAGAAAACAAGAGCAACGTTTCAGGTTATCTAAAAATGTGCAATCTGCATTCGCCAGAAACGTTTTCATGTTTACTGTAAACATTATTTACAGCGGTAAACGCATCAGTGGCTTGCATATCGGAGCCATTTAGAGAACTGAACCGTTTTGAGACCCAAAATTATCGACTATCGATTTTTGTTATACGTCTGAAAATGATTTGACGTATACGTCACAGTGGGCGCTAAACAATTAAATAACCCGAGCCAATTTTTATTTGAAGCGCTATGATTGAATTAATTTAACCATGGGGAATTCAATTGTTGGCCATGAATCATTTTCTTGTATTTATTCGTACTTCCTCGAGTAAATATATGATTCTTGACTAAAGTACGAATAAAAACGAGAAAATCATTCATGGCCGACGGAGGCAAAGCCTTCGAATAAAAAAATTATTGACTACATATATAATATACACTTATTTATTAGTAAAAAAATTAATTAAAATGTAAAACATATTTTCCTCCACTTCCTTCTCTTCCTCCTCTTCCTCCTCTGCCTCCTCTTCCTCCTCTTCCTCGTCTTCCTCCTCTGCCTCCTCTTCCTCCTCTTCCTCGTCTTCCTCCTCTGCCTCCACTGCCTCCTCTGCCTCCTGTTTCTCCTTCATAACGCAGCCGCCTGACCTGCCTTCTCATCTCAGTGTACTGTAATATGAAAAATAAACATAAATCTTATGTCCATTAGTGCAATAATGTCTACACGTTTTCATACTTTCATGAGAATGTAAGAAATGTTTGCGTGAGATCGCCTACGTATCTACATACCTGTCTCCTATACTGAATGGCCATTTCCATCCAATTCATCTCCTCTTCCCTACGCGGACTCCGTCGGGAGGAGGGCCGCGAGGACGGGCGCGGCGTGGCCGCTCTCCGTGAGGACGGAGTCCTCTCTCTTCGCGGACTCCTTCGGGAGGACGGCCGCGGGGACGGGCGCGGCGTGGCCGCTCTCCGCGAGGACGGAGTCCTTTCTCTTCGCGGACTCCGTCGTCGAGAGTCGACTGGAGACGGACTCCGTCCCCGCAACGGAGTTCGTTCCCTCTCTCCCTCCAGGTTCTTTTCTCCTGCATTGCTTGCCATCTAAAAGCGAATCGAAGAAACAGTGAAACTATTGAAATAGATTTGAAAGTGCAGTAGAAGAATAAACGTTTATCAATTTGGTACATTCGGGTACAATATAGGCTTTCTTTAGCCAAGATTTAGCGCAGGAGGGAAATCTTCATGTTTCTAAATGCTTGAATTTCCAATTTCGAAAGCGTTGAAATTCAAACATTTCCAAAATTTGTAATTATGAGGTTATCAAGTTTCAAAATATCTGTAATTGAAGGCTCGGATACAATCAGGGGACTAGCGCTCGAAAATGCGAAAAAGTATTGTCCTAACGTTAAAAAAATTTGGAAAATTAAATTTTGGTAAACCGGATTTTAAAAAATATGGTGTTGTAAAGCTCGTCACGGCACACATTTTTTCTCTTTTCAGTTTCTTCATCGAATCATTAGTATTCGAGATAAACATTATAAACCAAACAAATTTCTTCGACCAAAGTCTATATCTTTTTAATATAAATTGCGATAACTTGAGTAAATATTAACGGATCGTTATGAGACTTGAAACATAAAACTCTGAAAATTATAACAAAGCCATAAAATATACGCACAAAACCCTTATATTAAGAAATGTAATAATAATTAATTAAAAAGTAATACTGGATATAACCCATGTTTTTCAACGTTCGTCGTTAAAAAGTATCGAGGCAATTTTTACGTGCATGTAACTTGCAGCGCCAAAGTTTTTCCTTAATATACAAACAAGATTTTCACCAATTTTCACACTGAATAAAAAATAATTGTAGAAGATATGGCACTGTATATAAATCCCGCGCGGCACCAACAGTCAACGCGAGTGCTAAAACTGCTAAGTAGAGCATTATGCGCGGCTGCTGACCGTTGGTGGCCCGCGAGATTTATATATATCGTCATATTTTCTACTTATTTTCTATTTATTAATTAGTGCGAGAATTGGTGAAAATCTTCTTTATATATTAAAGAAACACTTTGCCGCTGCAAGTTACATGTACCTCAAAATTGCCTTGATACTTTTTAACGGTGAACGTTGAAAAACATGGGGTATGTCCAGTATTCATTTCTAATGAAATATTATTACTTTTTTTTAACATAAGGATTTTGTGCATACATTTTATAGCTTTGCTACAGTTTTCCGAGTTTTATGTTTCAAGTCTCATAACGATCCGTTAATATTTATTCAAGTTATCGCAATTTATGTTTAAAAAAATATTGACTTTGGTGGAAGAAAATTTGTTTGGTTTATAATTTTCACCTCGAATTCTAAGTAATGATTCGATAAAGAAACTGTAAAAAGAAAAATGTGTGTCGTAACGAGCTCTACAACACTATATTTTTTAAAATTCAGGTTAAAAACATTTAATTTTCCAATCTTTCTTAGCGTTTGGACAATACTCTTTCGCATTTTCGAGCGCTAGTCTCCTTATTGCATCCGAGCCTTCAATTTTAAAATTTCCGATTTTTCCACTTCTGATGTTTAGAAACAGTCTAATTTTCATCACTTGTTTTCAGTTTCAACTAAAGGAAGCCTAAATTCCACCCGAATGTATATACCTTTTCTAGACATTTCGCGGGTAAATTATAACATAACTTTGTTATTCTACGCGAGAATGAATACACGAATCTCTGAGCGTGAAGCTGCGTATCGACATTGCGACGATGCCGCGCGAGGCACGGTTCGCGGAATGGAGAGTCTGGAGACTACCTCGATCATGATCACTTTGCGAGGCAGGCTATTTCGACAGTCTCGCGCTCCATCCAGCATGATATTTGCGTCGCCCGAGCTAGCGATTTTTGATCTGGAGGCCGCGAGGCACCTGTGAGCACGTCAAAAAATCGACGGCTGATGCCTCGTAAAATGATCATGGTCGAGGTAGTCTCCAGACTCTCCACTCCGCGAATGATGTGCCATGCGAGGCAGTCCCGCAATGGCGATACGCAGCTTGAGAAACACGCGGACACTCAAACAATCACACTTCACACGATAGATTTTGCACAAAAAGTTACAACAATACTATGACGGTAATCGGAAACTTTACCCGGAATATGTCTAAATACAGTATTGGGTTGGAAGTAAAATGTAGATGTATGTCAGTTATTATGAAAGTGGCGTCGTGCCAAATTTAAAAAAAAAAATTGAACTTTACGTTTAGCATGTATCACGTTGATATAATACGTAAAGAAATAAGTGAAATGTAACAAACGAAAAATTTGGACTTGGACCACTTTCATAATAACCGGCACATGTAGTGAAAAAGACAGGGATAGTAAGCGCGAAAGTACTTACGGTCTTTACTGCTCGACAGTCGTTTTTTTTCTGACGATCGAGCCTTTGCTACCCTCGAGGGTGGGTCAGGGCCCAAACTGCCTTTCTCACTCGCCCAAGATTTTGTATTTCACTCGCACCAAGGCCCGAGCGGGGCGTCACCGGCCCGCGTAAAAGTTGGAATGCGCAAAGGTTTGAAAACGTGGCGCGTGTCCGCGCATACTTGTGGGGTGTTCCTTCATCGCCGTCAGGCAAATGGTGAAGGATAATGGTAGAACGAAATATGAATTCTTCGCTAATGAAATCAGTGATACGTCAACAGTATATGCACAGGATAATAAAAAATTCTTTCCTGTGCACATTTCTGTGCACCAAACAGTATTCCCGAAAGTACATATTCTACGTAAATGTATGAGCATACCACCAAACCTAATGAGAAAGAGAGGAACAGGACGCGTATATTCGTCCCTTTCCCACTATCTTCTGTTTAGCCTCTCAGCATCTGTAAACAATGCATCGACGACGCTAGCTGATCAGTTTCTTGTCGTTTGCACTACAGTGAAGACGCAGAAAGCAATCGGGCTTTTATTTGATGCGCGGATATCGATATATGGAATATTCATAATTTGTGAATTGTTCCATTTCCGCGTGGTTCCTTACTGTAGTGTTGATAAGTGTATGTGATCATTCACGTTCATCGTTGCCATGGAATCAAAGAAGGAAGCCGCAGATGCAAAAAATAAACGCTATTTGGGGGATGGTACAAAAAGGAAGCAGCCTAAGTTATTTGCAAAGCGTTTGTCGAAAAATAGAAAGCGTCGAGAAATGTAAGTTACGTGTTACGGTACAGATTTGTATGAAGTCACAGTTTGAGATGTAGTAGTAGCACGGTATTTTATTGTGTATAATACAGTATTATTCATATTCTTCAAATATGTATATCAACAGCTATCTTTGACGCTTTACGTACACATATTCTATGCTATGCACATATTCTATGCTTGCCCCACTCATTCTATTCCAATTCGTATGTTCATCAGTATGTAAATAATTAATAACCCGATTTATACCGTGTTTGGACTCATTTTCATGTGAAAAACATCAGCAGCGCGTTCCTGCAACTTTCATGCCGATGAGACGAAACGTAGAAATTTTAAACTTCGTTATATATTTTACACAAATTGTGTACGTTTTATTAGCATACAACTTTCAAACTATACGCGTTTCGTTAGATATGCTTCATTTATAATACAGTTGCGACTATTTCAATGGTTGTACGTAGTTTCGAATGGATAAAATATACACTTTGGATTTTATTTATGTGATGTAGAAGATAATGTTTAAAATTAGCAAAGAGTCATCGATGATTCGCGATTCGATGTGCAGCATATGTAGTTACTTGTTGAATACGAAATACACAGTACTTTTTCTTCTGTCGAATTTTGTCCGCAATATATACGTCCATGTGTACCTTCAACGAAATTTTTTCATTGAAAAGCGCAGTCTTCGAAACATTCTCCAGGCCTCACTGGCAACCTTTGTCCCAGCCCGGGCCATGTTTACGACATCTCAAGTACCCTGCAGTTGTGGATACTACTACGCGAAAAGAGAATTCTATTCCGTAGAAAGACATTTTCACACAGTACATTTTCTCGTGCACGTTACACGATGTAATATCTGTTTCGACCAAAAATTGTCGACATTGTATCATGTTTGGTCTCATCACAATCAGGAAAATGTTATGAATATTTGAAAGAAATGTTTATGCAGAAAAAATTAAAATTAAAAAAGTTGAGCCATTATTGGTATTGAAAAATTGTGGTAATGGTATAGATAGAGGGCAACCTCACGGATTTTAAGGACCTTGAAATATGTTGTCAAGGACGTCATTCTGAACAACTTTTTCTTCTAAACTTTTTGGCGGTCGACCTTAGTTTCCAAGATAATTGCAAAAATCTTTGGTAATTATTTAGAAGTTTTCCATCCTCACCGATTTCAATGATTTTTGGATATGTTATCAAGATCAAGATTTTGAACAACTTTTTCCTGTACATGTTACCGTCGCACGGCAGTAGTTTCCGAGATATTCGCACAGAACATCGCCGAACGCTGTGCTGCTACGAACGAGTACGTATAGGTAGAATACAATGTCGACCTTTCGGTTGATTTATTCCGACGCAACGGACACAGCGATCAACTTGAGGTGGTTGGACATCTGGGGGATGTGTTTATCCCGCAAAGCGCCCCGAGGTAGATAGGCTCATGGTAATGTGATTGAAAATATTACATTTTTTTTTAAAAAAATTACTTTCTTTTTTCAATCACATTCCCACGTGCTATCCACCTCGCGAAGCGCCCCGAGGTGTCTAGAGACAAATATAAACACATCCCCCAGATGACCAACCATCTCAAGTTGATCGCTGTGTCCGTTGCGTCGGAATAAATGAATAGAAGTTTGTCGCAAATATCTCGGAAACCAAAGTCGACCGCCAAAAAGTTTAGAGGAAAAAGTTGTTCAGAATGACGTCCTTGACAACATATTTCAAGGTCCTCAAAATCCGTGAGGTTGCCCTCTATCTATACCATTACCACAATTTTTCAATACCAAAATTGTTGCGTATCTCCAGGGTTGCCAGCAACATTATGCAGGACCGATTATTTAGCGGAGAGGAACACCTACAGGAGTGGTGGTAACGCGTACGTGATGACGATCGGTGACGCACACACCAGGGGTGTGCGGGTACCCGACTTTTCGGGCTCGGGACGGGCCGGAAATTTTCGGGCGAGATCGGGCGGGATCCCGATACTTTCGTATTGCTCGAGTTCCCGACAGTCTCGGGATCCCGAGACTCTATTCGGGCTACAAGCATAGCCCCTTCCGTCTCGGTCCCCTCGTAATAGCTAGCTTTCGAGCCGATCGCGTCCGAGTTTTGCCGAGCCGACCTGAAATCAAATTTCCCGCTCACGGCGGTCTTGCTTGTAGCCCGTAACGAGTCTCGGGATCCCGAAAACTTCGGGACCTCGAGTAATACGAAAGTATCGAGACCCCGCCCGATCTCGCCCGAAATTCTCCGACCCGTCCCGAGGACCGGGAACCCGAGCCTCGGGACGATCCGCACACCCCTAGCACACACTACTACCACTCCTGTAGGTGTTCCCCCTCCGCTAAATAACGCTGTGTCTCTGCATTAGCAGATCGAGGCGCTGGCTTTATTTCTCGGCTGCTACGACCCCCGTTCTATCCTTCTCTTTTACGACCCATTCACAGCGACAAAGTAACCGTGAGCATCGGAGAATGCTGTTCGCTGAATACCTATACCTATATCGTACAAATTCAATTTCAAACCGAGGGACGCCTTTTATTACTTACCAACTACTCCAATAAGTGAAAATTGTTTAATATACATATTCCTGTTTGGTATCAGTTCCATCGGACATATTGGTACAAACTTTTTTTTTATGAATGAGGTACTGGAAGCGATGTCAAGGTCAAGTTAGTTTTTTGCAATAGAACGGTATTTTTTTTATGGAGGTGTCACGGGATGGTATTTCGATTTTTTGCTATGGATCTATTAGGGGATTTTGCCCGGGTAATATGTAATCGGTATCCACACCGATGTGTAGGGTTGGCTTTATCTAAAATAAACAAACGTAACCGAGATGTTGATCACATTCAATGATCAATGAAGAATAACGTCTACGTCCCCGTAGAACTTTCGGTCCTGATTCCTGACAATATCGATCGTGAAATTTTCCATGCATTTCTGAGTACCATAAACATCTATCCGGACGTAAGAAAACAATTATATTTTTTCTGACTCAAGCCAAAATCCAACTGACCCCAAGGGCCTTACAGGAAAAAATTTAGCCCATCTGGGTTTACAGGCAGGCAGCCCTTGCCGCAAAACCGAAAACAACGCTTCGCGCCCCCATCGATTCGCCTTGTGTGAGGGTAACGAAAGTCGAGGTCAGTCCCACGCTTTCGAAAAGCTGTCTAAAGAGACAGGGTGATGCGCTGGAAAGCGTGCTCGTTGACGAGAACCAGACGGATCTCCAACACCGGCGCGGTCAAGTAGGGTTTACTTCGCGAAAGGCAAACGACACGTGTTTCTCGGACCCTTCGTTTCACCGTTATTTTACAACGTTCCATAAAACGAAATACCACCCTGCAGCCCCTCGTTGAATTGTAGGAGGTACAACGTTAAAAATAGGATAATAATTTGGATTGCCGGCCTATGCTTTCTGCGTCGTATTGTCTGACTGTGCAAAAGGGCAAAATGCTTGTTTGGAAATATTTTTATTCCTTCAGGTTATAATTTATTAGAAATATGGTCCTGTGTGTCTTACACAATGTTGTACCATTTCAATTATATTATTACCAACTCTCTCCCTCTCTCTCTCTCTCTCTACAGTATTATAGACTTTCTAGGAGGGACATTCCACGCGAATTACAAAATTTTCAAGATCGTGGAAATTGACTTTTATCCATTAAATTATAACTGTTGGAGAAGGAGACAGGTCGGCATGAGCTTTTGAGTGTTTACGCTGGGGAAGTAAGAATACCTAATAAAAATGATGCCACTTAAAATAAAAATTTAAACCATTTATTCTGCAATTGTTTTAAACAAATGCAATTTTATACTTGAAAAAATGAGGATACAGCCCTACTTGTGCTCTTTATGATCACGTTTTCAGAAAGTCAGAGACTTTAAAATTAGTCGCATGAAAATTAATTGAATGTGACGCTGCGCCGCCCAGCACCGGCTCGACAGACTAATTGTAAGCCGTGCGTGCTACAATATACAACTATCTATTTCTTTCATTCCTAACCTTGCATGGCCTTGAACGTCATAGTACACCATATGGTTGAATTTGTCTTGAGATTTATACACTTTCATATCGGGTAATGAAATACGTAGCATTCCATTTAAAAAAGTGAAGGTCACCTTTGGCTCACGGAAAATATCGCGAACACCAAAAGATGACATACGGGACATTCCACGCGAAGTCGGACACTTTTTGGAGTAACATTTCGGATATGGCTCAAATTTGAATATGTTGTAATCTTTAGGGATGCATAAACATGTGTAGAAGGATTTTTGAAAATTTTGCAAAATATAGATTTTACAGCTGTTTGAAGGTAGGTGCTAACTTTTTTCAATAAATTATAACTATGGAAGTAGTAAACGGATGGAGATGAGCTTTACGGGGATTTGTAGAGAAGACATTGAAGTTTTAAGAAGAATTTATTTCAATTTTTTGAAAAAAGAATTTGAACCATTTCTGTGCAATTATTATAAACAAATGCATTTTCTTAAAATGGGGCGCGATTTTAAAAATCAGAATATAGCCCTATCCTTCCCCTTCATGGTCTATTTGTCAAAACTATGGACATTTTAAAATTGGCCCTGTAAAAATTGCCGAAAGTTGACGCTACGTCAAATCACACCGGCTCGACTAGCTGAACCATGCGGTACTCGAAGCGGCCAAGCGGCTATATCTGTTATTCTTATACAGTATTCTCGAATATGGTAAGTGTTTGTAAAAAACTGAAGAAGGAAAACTTTTAGTGTTTTTTATACACAACATAGTACGGTAACTCAATTTTTGGTGTTCGCAATATTTTCCTTGAAACGAAGGTGATCCTCAATTTTTTAAATGGAATACTATATATTTGATTATCCAATATGAAAGCGACTGTCAAGACAAATTCAGCCATATGGTATACTATGACCTTCAAGGCTATACATGGTTAGGATTGAAATAAATATATCGAACTATCTATCTAGTAGATTGAATTTCATCTTTCATTCCTAACCATGTGTAGTCTTGAAGGTCATAGTATATCAGATGGTTGAATCTGTCTTGACAGTCGCTTTCATATTGGATAATCAAACATATAGTATTTCATTTAAAAAATTGAGGATCACCTTCGTTTCAAGGAAAATATTGCGAACACCAAAAATTGAGTTACCGTACTATGTTGTGTATAAAATACACTAAAATACACTTACCATATTCGAGAATACTGTATAAGAATAACGGATATATAGCCGCTTGGCCGCTTCGAGTACCGCACGGCTCAGCTAGTCGAGCCGGTGTGATTTGACGTAGCGTCAACTTTCGGCAATTTTTACAGGGCCAATTTTAAAATGTCCATAGTTTTGACAAATAGACCATGAAGGGGAAGGATAGGGCTATATTCTGATTTTTAAAATCGCGCCCCATTTTAAGAAAATGCATTTGTTTATAATAATTGCACAGAAATGGTTCAAATTCTTTTTTCAAAAAATTGAAATAAATTCTTCTTAAAACTTCAATGTCTTCTCTACAAATCCCCGTAAAGCTCATCTCCATCCGTTTACTACTTCCATAGTTATAATTTATTGAAAAAAGTTAGCACCTACCTTCAAACAGCTGTAAAATCTATATTTTTCAAAATTTTCAAAAATCCTTCTACACATGTTTATGCATCCATAAAGACTACAACATATTCAAATTTGAGCCACATCCGAAATGTTACTCCAAAAAGTGTCCGACTTCGCGTGGAATGTCCCATACCTTATTATGTTGGATATCAAAAATATTAAACGTTTTCCTCTTTCAGTTTTTGTCAAATACTTACCCTTCGTGAGAACCCTATATAACAATTTCACATAGACACTTGGCCGCTACTACTACCGCGCGGCTTACAAGGAAATATATCGGACCCGAAAATTCTGATTTTAATGAAACTCCGTACGATTGTAGAGCATGTCGGAGTATGTAAGAAACGATTATTTTCTGCGGAAAAACATTCTGAGGGTGTGAAATCAGCCCCCAAATTTCCAGCGATTTTTCGTTTTTCGAGTATAACTTTGGACGTACAAAAATTTCTTTTGCAGCGCGTTATACGGCATCAAACACTAAACATTTTGTCCATTTACGGTTTTCTTCTACCTCGCACCGTTACGAAGTTATACTCGAAAAACGAAAAATCGCTGGAAATTTGGGGGCTGATTTCACACCCTCAGAGTGTTTTTCCGCAGAAAAAAAATGTTTCTTACATACTCCGACATGTTTTACAATCGTACGGAGTTTCAATAAAATCAGAATTTTCGGGTTCGATATGTTTCCTTGTTAGCTAGTCCAGCTGGTATTAGGCGATGCAACGTCACATTCAATTAATTTTCATGCGACCAATTTTAAAGTGTCTGCAAAGAGCACAAGTAGGGCTGAATCCTCAATTTTTTTTTCAAATTTTGAAATAGCGCCCTGCTGGTATAAAATTGCATTTGTTTAAAACAATCGCAGAATAAATGGTCTAAAAATTTTTTTCTAAGTGACATCATTTTTATTAGGTACTCTTACTTCCCCAGTGTAAGCACCCAAAAGCTCATTCTTACATTTCTCTTAGTTCAACAGTTATAATTTAATGAAAAAAAAAAAGTAAATTTCCACGATCTTGAAAATTTTGAAAAATCCTTTGAAATACGTTTATGTATCACTAAAGACCACAATATATGCCAGTTTCACAAAACTCCCAAATGGTACTCCGAAAAGTGTCCGATTTCGCGTTGAATGACCCAGAATTGAAATGCGAAAAGTATTCTTTTCACAAGCGGTCAAGTGCACGCGTGCCTGTATACACACACACAGCCGCGTATCGCAGCGCAGCATGCTGCTTGCGGCTGCCTTCGCTTGCGAGTAGCGGAGACGGTTGTACAGATGTGTGCGTGTGAAAAGCAAACGGGCCAAAAATGCATGTCCTTCTGTTTGCGTAGCGAGGGAATCGCGTTGTCTAATGCCGCGTTTACACCAAGACGAACACGAACAAAAACATTGTTCGCCAACGTTTTCATCTCATCTTGCCGTGTCCACACCGCCGCAAACATGAACAAAACTCAGTGTACGAATCGTATGTGAACGTTTTGTTCTATTTACGGCGGCGTGGACACGGCAAGAACCGACGAAAACGTACGCGAACAATGTTTTTGTTCGTGTTCGCCTTGTAAACGCGGCATGAGAGGAACAATTGTATCACGCTACGTCCCTCTTCGTATCGCGAAGATAAATTAGAATGATATTCACAGTAATGCAATAATAATAATATTTTTATAAATAAAGCATCCTAACATTTGTGATGTTTCCCTAATGATAAATGACACCAAACACGATATAATTTGAATAATACATATTTAGCGGTAATACGCGTCGGCCGCAGAGAAGGACAGCGAATGAAAAGACTGGGACAATTGGCAGTCCTTTCTTCCACTCGCTCTCTTTTGCTACGTTCCGAGACTTTCGCTTACATCGAGACTTTACTGTACTATATCTTCTTTTACTATGCCTGCTTTTCTTTTCTATTGTATGTTTTTCTTATTTCTATGTACTTATGTATCACGTGTTACTGATTATTGACTTTTTACGTGTAGACAACGATTAAAAATAGCAGCGTGCCTCGCGGTAAATCAGAGCACCGTGGCGGAAGCAGGTACGCGTGCAGGTACCTCGTACGACGAAACACTTCCCAGCACATCTGCTGCGTATGATTTTCCTACGAACATAATACAGGAAGAAGACGTAGGAAATTTTCAAGACTTCCCAATTATCGAAGGAATTGTAGAAGAAGTGGATTTCGATACGGACACGGAAGATATTTTAGAAGAAATTCATTTCAATGCGGACAAAGAGGAAATTGTAGAAGAAGTGCATTTCGAGTCGAACGAAGAAGAAATTGCACAAGAAATAGATTTCGACATAGACAGGGATGAGATACATTCCGTAAGAGACATTAGCGAAGAAACGAATCAAGATGTTGGAAATGATGCTGATTACTGGGTGGTGGAGAAAGCAAAACCAGAACAGCCGGAAAATCCAATTTCAGAAGGAATAGACTTCGTTGATTTTCCGCATGTTTTCGAACAAATAAAAAATCTTGGAAAACATTCGAGTATTGGCTGTGGCATCGAACATTTTGAAATAGTTAAATGTCGGCGGTATGGATTAGAAAATGCGTATTATGTAGAGTGCAAAATGTGCAAATACACAGAGCGCATATCCTGTCTTCGGGAGAGTGATGCCACTATGGATATCAACCACGCCGCTGTCGCCGCAACAATGACGACGGGCGGCGGATATAATCAACTGGAGGACATACTGACTGCCGTGAACGTGTCCTGCATGACGAAAAGGATATACGAGAAGTGTCAGATTAAAATAATCGATGCCTTCGAAGTGGCCGCACAACGTGAAATGGAAGATGCTGGAAATGAGGAAAAAGCATTAGCTATACAAAGAGGCCACGTACATGCAGAATCCAATCTACCGTTTATCCCAGTTGTCGCGGATGGCAGCTGGATGAAAAGGTCCTACCGTGGAGGAGATTACAATTCTCTTTCTGGCGTAGGAGTCATCGTGGGATACCACACGCAGAAAGTGCTATACATCAACGTGAAGAATAAATTCTGCATGACTTGCCAAATAGCAGGTACGAGGAAGGAAGAACCGCGCGAGCATCGTTGCTTCAAGAACTGGGGTCGTTATCAGAGTTCAACTGGCATGGAGAGTGTTGCTATTGTCGAAGGCTTCAATTGCAGCATAGATATGCACGGTCTAATATACCATATATTAGTTGCCGATGGCGATAGCAGTGTATACAAGAAGATATTGGACAGTAATCCATATGGAAAGTATATGGTGACGGTACAAAAAATCGAATGCACCAATCACCTATTACGCAATTTCAGTAAAAGAATAAACGACATCGGAACAAAAGGCCGCAATAAAGATCTAAGAGCTGTCGTACAGAGTAATGCT
Source organism: Andrena minutula (assembly GCA_929113495.1). NCBI lineage: Eukaryota > Metazoa > Arthropoda > Insecta > Hymenoptera > Andrenidae > Andrena > Andrena minutula. Next base: position 16,907,779 of record OV815997.1, read on the forward strand.
CTTCGCCTGCGTACTGGTATAAAAAAAGCTGCGGAATACCGGTTGCGAGAAGAAATACCACTCGAGGAACGAATTCAAAATTTGAAGCAAGACTTGACAAATGTACCGAGTCACGTTTTCGGTGAACACAAGGAATGTCAGAAGTTAGCATACTTCTGTAATAAATACTCTGATCCCAACAGAGAAGACTACGTTCCACGACTGAGAAATGCTGGTATTTATCAAAGTATCGAAGAAGCGATGCAGCAACTTTTCGTTAAAGCTGACAGTTTGCTGCAGGGTCTAAATAACAATGCTGTTGAAAGTTTTAACAACATCATTGCTAAATTCATCGGAGGCAAAAGGATAAACTTTGGACGAGGGGGCTCGTATCAGGGTAGAGTCTCCGCCGCAGTCGTTCAATATAACACGAAAGAGGCGTTCAGCAAATTGAGTACGGCAATGGATAAAGAGCCGCCAACCATGGTAACAAAGCTGGAAGGACGTCGGAAGCGCGCAGCAGAAAAAGCAAGGGAGTATAAAAAAGAAGCGAAAGCATCCTCCTTTCGAAATAAAAAACAATCGTGCGACCAGGATTACGGCCCCAACGCGGCAAAACCAGATATGGAAGAGACAGTATACTCTTCCGAGTGTAAACGGCACGCGGATATACTCCTTCAATGGCAAACGAGGCGAGCCGATATCGAAGTGGAAACTCGCGATCAGGCGAATAGCGACAAGTGGATTGGTTATAGGAAGAAATTATTAACTGCATCCAATTTCGGCAAGGTATGCCGATTACGAAAGACTACACCACGGGCAAATACTGTGAAGAGTATAATGTACCCGCAACTCCACAATGCACATTCTCTCCAATACGGAAAGGAAAATGAGGCAAACGCCTTGAGACAAATGCGAGAAGAATTAGGAATGCGTATTCTACCGTGTGGCCTCTTCATCGATGACACTGTGCCTCACTTAGGTGCAACTCCTGACGGCCTCGTGGACCATGATAAAATCGTCGAAGTAAAGTGTCCTGAATTGGCCAAGGATTTATCACCTGCTGAAGCAATAAAGCAACTTGATAATATAAGGCGTATTTTCAAGGGTGATGAAATGAATAAAAATCATCATTACTATTATCAAGTGCAAGGACAATTGCACATAACGAAAAGGCAACGGGCCTATTTTTGTTTATGGACGCCGAAAGGAATGAAGATTACAACAGTATCGAGAGATGATCTATTCTGGGCAACAGAAATGGAGGAAAAACTGAAGAAGTTCTATGAGGACTGCATGTTGCCAGAAATTATAGATAGTAGATACAATCGACAACAGCCGATTAGAGAACCTCCTACATAAAAACAGGAGGAGTAGGTACGAGTACACAAGAAAGTACACAAAACGATGGATGAAAACATTCCAATAGCACCGGCGAGTGCATCCAGCGCATATGAAGAGCTGTCGAATAAGCAAATCCAATTCAAAGTGACAATTGCACCGGCGAGTGCATCCAGCGCATATGAAGAGCTGTCGAATGAACAATTGCAATCAAAAGTCACTATTGCACCGGCGAGTGCATCCAGCGCATATGAAGAGCTGTCGAATGAACAATTGCAATCAAAAGTCACTATTGCACCGGCGAGTGCATCCAGCGCACATGAAGAGCTGTCGAATAAACAAATCCAATTCAAAGTGACAATTGCACCGGCGAGTGCATCCAGCGCATATGAAGAGCTGTCGAATGAACAATTGCAATCAAAAGTCACTATTGCACCGGCGAGTGCATCCAGCGCACATGAAGAGCTGTCGAATAAACAAATCCAATTCAAAGTGACAATTGCACCGGCGAGTGCATCCAGCGCATATGAAGAGCTGTCGAATGAACAATTGCAATCAAAAGTGACTATTGCACCGGCGAGTGCATCCAGCGCATATGAAGAGCTGTCGAATAAGCAAATCCAATTCAAAGTGACAATTGCACCGGCGAGTGCATCCAGCGCATATGAAGAGCTGTCGAATGAACAATTGCAATCAAAAGTCACTATTGCACCGGCGAGTGCATCCAGCGCATATGAAGAGCTGTCGAATGAACAATTGCAATCAAAAGTGACTATTGCACCGGCGAGTGCATCCAGCGCATATGAAGAGCTGTCGAATAAGCAAATCCAATTCAAAGTGACAATTGCACCGGCGAGTGCATCCAGCGCATATGAAGAGCTGTCGAATGAACAATTGCAATCAAAAGTCACTATTGCACCGGCGAGTGCATCCAGCGCATATGAAGAGCTGTCGAATGAACAATTGCAATCAAAAGTCACTATTGCACCGGCGAGTGCATCCAGCGCATATGAAGAGCTGTCGAATGAACAATTGCAATCAAAAGTCACTATTGCACCGGCGAGTGCATCCAGCGCACATGAAGAGCTGTCGAATAAACAAATCCAATTCAAAGTGACTATTGCACCGGCGAGTGCATCCAGCGCATATGAAGAGCTGTCGAATAAGCAAATCCAATTCAAAGTGACAATTGCACCGGCGAGTGCATCCAGCGCATATGAAGAGCTGTCGAATAAGTCATGTTTCAAAATGTAAGTAAGAAAGTATGTAGAAGATACATACGGAGAGTGAATAGGACCGTCTATGACGGGGGTGGTGGTGGGCCTTTTCACACTCTCCTAATAATAAATTCCTATAGCTGTTCTTTCATATCAAGTGGAAGTGACATCTATAAAAGCGTAAGTATGACACATACTTTTCTTATGCAAATAATTAGATTAATTGGAAATCATCATGAATGTTTCTCTCATATATGAATACGAATTTGTTCTAGATATTTCCACCAATCAGTATCAACGTTGAAAATCATGCTCTATGAAGCGAGGAAAGGAAGGCAGTCTTCTCCACAAGCATAAAGATAAGTAAATAACATACATACATTTACATTTTGATTGTATTCAGATTACAACTCGTTCTAACTTTTTATCACAGGTTCTATGACAACTAATTGGAATCAAAAGGGGTCAGTGCCATTCCAAGAAAATATTTATGAGAAATAGGACACAATAATAATGGTTTCTTCGGTAAGTGTAAGTATCAGTCTTTACATTCAAGTGGTATAAACACAAAAACTAATTTTTATTGAATTCATTTTTTTCCAGATCAAAACAGAATGTACATATATACACTGGGCTGAGGAACATCGTTGCAACTACCAGAAATACAGGGTGTAAGAGGTACCCCTTCCATGCTGCCGACCGGGCTAGTGACAATGTGCAGGAGCGAATTTTCTGTCAGCTGGAGGTGCAGATTTTCTGTCCTCGAAGTGACAGAAAATATAACCTATATGCTATACCCGATTTTCTAAAGATACTGTTGCGGCGTAATAATAATGGTTCGGAAGGATGATGAAAAGTTCACAAATGTAGCGAAATAGAAGGAAATAGCCGCTAAACATTTATTGTCGTATAGCATATACATAGGTTATATTTTCTGTCACTTCGAGGAGGGACCACATAATAATCACGTGTTGGATTCAACGTCAAACACAATTTTATATATGTTTGTTCATAACTGCTTTCTGCATAGGATGTGTATTTCATGTTCTGTTTCAGTGTTTTGCTAATTAAAAAATGTCTATCCTAACAAACTTCATTTTCTGGGGACATGCCCTCATCTATTTTTCCTTTTCACTTATAATTCCTTACTGCCAACGTAAAATATTGTAACATAAGCACGTTTCAAGTAAATGTACAATGAATTTTCTACGTTTGCAGTGCCAGCAGACTTTCTGTTTAAATTTTTACAAGTTCAACACAACAGCTAACAATTTCTTTCCACATTCAAAATAAAATACGGAAATATCAAACAGCTCCCTCTCGCGTGCACAGGCAGCCGCGTATCTATAGGTATTACCATTTCTGTGCAGAAAAAATCTGCTGTAATACCGACCGACCAAATCGATCAGGTCACGTGACGTGTCTACCCCCTTAAAGAAAACTTTTTCAGAATCGTGAATAAAAACGGTGGGAAACATAAAAGTTTTTGATAAGCGATACTTTTGCGGTATTGGCAAATTTTGATCACCGATCGCATGAAAACAATAGCAAATATTAAGAAACTGTGTTTACTACAATCAAATATAGTAATGTTAATAAAATGTGTATTTTAATTGGCCTGTAGCCCCACTTTTCGCAAACATGGGTCTAAATTCACGGGCCCAGCACGGGCTTCCGAGGGTTAATATCAATTATATTAATACAGCTTAAAGGCCGTAAATTTGCGGTTAAAATGCGCCTAGTTACATTAAAATATTTTGACTAGAACCAAAGTTATAGATTTTTGATCGCCGGCGGGTCGTTTTGTCCCACTGTGCGCCGGCCGCGCACGCAAAGTCATCCATCTCGCTCCCCCCTTCGGCCAGAAAGAAGCGAGAAACTCAGACCCGGAATTAGGGCTGTGTCACGATACGTGCTCCACGCCAGTCCTGACCAGCGAGCGGCTGACGAGACTTTACTGTAATACTGTACATGAAATCAAATAAATCACAAAAAATATAAAATAATAATAATTACAAAATATAAAAAAGATGTGAAATCAAACTAAGCTGCAAGTGCATAAAGGTGCTTTCAAACTGCGCTTAAAATGACACAACTACATATACACAGCTAAAAGGTTGTGTTCATACATACCATTACTCATAACGCGGCCGTTTTAATTAATCCAACAAAAAGAATCCCATTTCAAAACATTGTCGTAAATGAATAGCTTTTCAAATTTAATACTATACAAAAATTGCACCAATTATAACAATGGCTATTTATGCAAAGAAAAATGTATTAATTAATATTAAGCAGATATATTTTTATACAAATAAATATTTTAATACGAATAAATATTTTATTCAAAATACTTGGCGCTGTGAAACCGAAAAATGTTAATTGTCTTAGTATTAATAATTTACAATGCCTCCCTTACAATCTAAAATACCTAAACATATACATACACATATTAGAAACGCAGCCAGATTTATTCTACATATATTTAATTCTAATATCATATGTAGAATATGCTCACGCACACGTACAAACATTCACGCACGCACGCACAAGAAAGAAAAAGATTAATGCAATTTATACATATTTATTCAGTTTAGCAACACCAATTCGGGGTGCAGCGCCAAGTACAGTAATTCGTCGATAGTGTCCCGTTTTTACCATGCGTTATAATCTCGCTCACTATCCCCACCACTTCTTGGAATCCTTCGGTCGAGAGTGAGAGAACGAAAGAGACGACGGTAACTTCGTGTCAACTGTTTCGTTCCCTCTCGCTCGGCTCTTGGGTTTTCTCACTCGCGGCACCGGCCGCACGGAATAGGCTTAGAGCATATACTACTTTAAGGGAATAGTGTCCGCATCGCGTTAGTGTCCTGCCGCCAGCCCCGATCGTCAGGATTCTAACGAGGCATTACTGTATTTTGAATAAAATATTTTTTCGTATTAAAATATTTATTTTTGTATCAACATACTTATTTTTGTATCAAAATATTTATTTTTGTATCAAAAAATATATTTTTGTATCAAAATATTTATTTTTGTATCAAAATATATATTTTTGTATCAAAATATTTATTTTTGTATCAAAATATTTATTTTTGTATCAAAATATTTATTTTTGTATCAAAATATTTATTTTTGTGTCAAAATATTTATTTTTGTATCAAAATATTTATTTTTGTATCAAAATATTTATTTTTGTATCAAAATATTTATTTTTGTATCAAAATATTTATTTTTCTATCAAAATATTTATTTTTCTATCAAAATATTTATTTTTGTATCAAAATATTAATTTTTGTATCAAAATATTTATTTTTGTATCAAAATATTTATTTTTGTATCAAAATATTTATTTTTGTATCAAAATTTATCTGCTTAATATTATTTAATACATTTTTTCTTTGTATAAATATCCATTGTTATAATTGACGCAATTTTTGTATATCATTAATTTTGTAAAGCTATTAATTTACGACAATGCTTTTAAATGGGATTCTTTTTGTTGGGTTAATTAAAATGTCCGCGATATGAGTAATGGAATGTATGAACACAGCCCTTTAGGTGTGTATATGAAGTTGTGTCATCTTAGGCGCAGTTAGAAAGCACCTTTATGTACTTGCAGCTCATTTTGATTTCACACTTTTTTTTTATTTTTTTGTTTTTATCTACGCTGGTATTTCTTTACTTTTTTTCATTTACATTGTGTTATTTTTGCGTATTCTTCTTAAAGAAGAAACCACAAATTATTAAGAGACCTTGAAACAATTATTGAACACTTTTTACAAGTGTGGAAAGTAAAAGTGACAGAGAATGTTCTCCAGAAATAACAGGAAACTTTTCAAGTACCTCTGTATACTTATTTCTTATATTACTTAAGTTATTTCTTTGTAATGTAACATAAAAGTATATTATCTACTTAGGATAATCTTGTCATTTTAGGGACAAAAAATCTACATGGGTGAGTAAATACTTATGAATCGAAGGGTCGGCATATGCATTTTGTATCAACTAAAACTGTTTATTTAATTCAATGGAAAATGTATTCGTAATGAAGCTTAAATTAAATCTATTTGACTAATGATGTTTCTTTCTATTTTGGGACTATTGAGTAAGGAGCCCTAGAGTTCTTAAATAAAAATTAATCACCCAATAATGTTCAGAAATACTATAGTTCCGTTGTTTTTAAAACGAAAAATATATATTCTTCTCATAGAATAAATATATCGTTAAAAATTTATAATTAAAACAAATAATTGCGTTCAACAGAGATTCAATAAAATATAATAAAAGGTGGAGTAAGAGCATTACTGCATAATGAGTCGATCTACATTGGTTTTAAGGACAGCCGGTCGTATTTTTGTACATATAGGTACTTGTGCAAAAATAGGTAATTGTTATGGGCTTCTTTTTCGAGATTATAGGGTTCGAAAATGAAACCGGATCGTAATCAACTTCAATTTCAATTTTCTCAAACATAAACCGTCCCTTGGAAAAGGTATTCTACAATTTCGACTTAGAATTACTTGTGTACCAAAGACTCGTTTATCTGCAATTGTACGTTATTTATTGTTACATTCTGCTAATTCTTAGTCGGCTGTACCCTTACCTGGAGACCTTTCAAACTTTATTTTAGTTTTTCTATTTATTTTTGTATCTAAAATTTCCTATTTCATGGCTGTACTACTCATTGCGGCACATTCTGTACAACAAGAAATGCAACAAAACAAATCAAAAGGAAGGTCCAATAATTCTAAAACGTCTGATCTCGTCTTTGCAGCATTATCAATTTATACGAAAAAGTTGATAAAGGTCAATTTATGGAGTTAATATTTTACATCCGCACCGTGTAACGCGACCAGGAGATACCAGTTTAAAAAAGCTGAAAGAATTTTGGAAGGGACATTGGCTTCTTATGTCGAGGAGATTGCCGAAGGTTGACGAAGTCTGGAATCTGGATGCACGCGTTATGAATCATAGGATGTATTGTCAACGTCATTTCACACAGTTATCGTACACTCCTGTTTGTTTACATGTTTCTGAAATAATAGTATTAAATATATTTTCTATGCGTTGTATAATTATGAAAACTTTTGTCAACAATTAAACTACTCTTAATCCACCTTTTATCCAGTGCAAATATTTATCATCGTCACCAAAAGCAATACATGTAGGCATTATCGTTACTTTCATCCTTCTACATTTAGTCCCAACCGTACTTCAACCTATTTCTACAATTCTGTACAATATTATTGTAATTTGACAAATTTTTATAAGAAAATATAGTACAGAAAAATTATCATATTAAATATTTTTAGATTTTGTGGAATATTAATTAATACCAACTAAAATTTGGGACCACTTAATCCACAATTTTTTTATTTATAAAAAAAATAAATCCTTTACGTATATTTACGTTGGATTTGAATACTAGAAAATGCTGAGTATGTGAAAATGCTGATTTAATCTTTAAATAGCATAATAATCCGTAAATAGTTTAAGCAGGAATTATTTTGCTTCTATCTCCATGTTGTGATAACAAGTGATTTTTACATGACAAGAGTATTATGTTAATATACTATGGTACTTCATACATTTCGTAATACATACATATGTATTTTTGAAAAGAAAAGAATTTCTATAAACTAATTTATACAATTATCTTTAAAACTGAGGGACATATCAGAAAACTATTGGTACGAACAATTCTGTTCGAAAGGGACATATATAGTAATAATGCGTGCCTCTTAAATATGCACATTAAGGGCACCTTAAGGTTATTCAATTCTTTTCGAAGTAAAGCATATACTTTCTCTTTTATTTGTCAAGATAGATAGACGGTTTAACAGTTAGGTTTGAGAAGCAGTGAATACCTGCTGTCGACAAGCTGCCTTTCAAACAGAGAGGCATCCGAATCCGGCATTGCAAGACGAAAAAACGGCTTACTTCGTATATGTTTCATTTCTAAATTCCTCAATAAACTCCAATAAAATATGAAACAATTAACTTCGTCTTGTGACTTTCACTGAATCTTTTATAATAGAAATAATCACATATATACATTATATACATTCAAAAAAAAATAATTTAGTAAGAACAATCGTTTCGAAAACTATTACTGACTTTTCTTGGTTTCTCAAACTGAAAAGTAATTTTTGCCACCACCAGACGCTGTACTTTGAACCAAATATTTCTCGTATAATCAATACTGTATTATTATTATCATCAAGCTTTATATGAGTCACTCTACTAAATAGTATTTTGTATTTGCAATCCTTATAACGAGTAGTCCCCCTATTCTTTTTAACTGAAATTGGATTTAGTGAAAATTAGCAACAAAAAGACGAACAGGGAAATAGTTGTCCCAAGCCAAGTTCTATATGCAACGACATTCATACATGGATGTGAATTGAAAAATGAAACAAGGGTAAACAGATCTCTAGAATAGGTATGTGTAGAAACATATATTTAATAAATATTAAAGTGGTATTAAAAGTATGTTATAATCTGTAATAGTATTATAATCCGATTGGATGCACATATCGGAAGCACATATCGTTTTTACTATTATCATAATTCTTATATCCCTTAATTAAAGTAGTCGTTCTTAAATAACACGCATTTAGTGGACTGCAAACATTAATCTTTCATAAATTATTCTAGATATGTACATGTGGATACTAGGATAATAAATATCGAATAATCAGTACCGCAAGAAAGTCAAAGTACTTACCGGTCAGCACGTGATCGGACTCGTAATATTGGTGGCTGAACGATTATGTAGGTGAAACCCGTCTTAGTCACCCGATTACGGAATTTAGGAAGAATTTTGATTTAGGAAACGACCTTTATATTCCAGAAGCTCCTTTATGTGGTGATTCGCTTAGGAATTGTGCGATTTAAAAGCGCGGGGACAATCGATAATCGAATTGTTGTAGGAGATGTTAACTTGAAATTGACTAAAGACTTCAGATGGCACACTATAGTCCTTGCGATGCTAACCGATCGACCGAACCGACACGAATGCGTTGGCGCGAATGTATAATACTTGTGTGTTGTGTGACACAGCGCCGCTGGCCCCTGCCGAAAAACTTGACTACTACTACCGAGTGTCTGATTGTGAGAGCTAAGGATTAAGGCGTGGTTTCCAGATACATACATTAAGGTGATGCACATACGGAATGAACGCCTTGTAAAGTTTTTTCTATATATATTAAAAAGAATCAAAGCTTTTGAAATATTCAATATGTTCAAATGAGTATGTTCAAATTCAACGTATGTATTGAAAAAATTGAGGAACAGTTTAAATAACTGTGCATACAGCGACCAAATCCTTCCCTATCTGAAATCGTTAATACAGTAGAAAAACTACAAAAGTAAAAAACATACACCCTCACATTCTGTTGATAATTAGTAATATTATTATTTAAACGAGTACAATTGCTGAACGTATAGAAACATTAAAATATTTCAAAGTTTATGTCAGTTTTAACCGTTGTCTGTCCCTAAATAATAATTTAATACTTCTTCTAGTGCTACTCCAAATTAAAAGTATTCTTATCAAAACTTAAACGTTCGAGTTAAATTATTATAAGCTATTAAACCTACCTGGTTAGTGAATGTTTCATGAGGACCGTTCTTTGAATTTTAGCGAGTCACAATTCCGTAAAATAATTTAAACGCAGGTAGGTATTGCTTCCTCTTATTGCGGAGATGCAAACGATTTATTTGCGTAGACAGTAGCAGGTAAGTAGTGGAAGAAGGAAATCAAAAACAATATAAAGTATTAGCATAACAATTTTGGGTTTAAGAGATGTTATGACTGCCTGTGTCTAGTTTGTTTTCTCTCATGATGTATTAATTCGGCAAGAAGGCCTCACGCGAAAGAAAACTCTGAAATTCTACTTTCACTTTCATATGGTGTTACTACAATTGACAGCTACATTATTATTCATGACACAAAACGCATTGGTATTTTAGAATCAAGTAGATACAAGCTATGCAAGAGGCATACCTATTTCTTGAACATAAACGGGTTCCGCTTATTTCTTTTTATTTTTATCAACCGCTGTTCATACATTTACATTAAAAAAATTAGTGAAATTTTATTGTGTAAAAAATTGTTTTACAGGAGGAATATATGTTTACAGTAATATATACTAACGTAATTGCCCGTTTTTTACTTTCATTAAAAAACTATGCAATTTAAACGATCGAAGGTAAAGGAATACCTATATTAAATGATTTGTTCTTTTTAAATTAATAGAACTGTTTGAATAGTTTCTCTGGAAATACTTTAACGCAAGTAGTTATCTAGACGATGCATGATAGTGCGCGAGGACAATTATCTGAAAAGTCACAGAGAAATAATAGATATTATCGCGCCATTCGATTTGAACATTCGTGAAACTTCGTACATGTCCGTATTCGCTCGAAAGCCTGTATCATCGAACGGGAAGTTTTTATCAATAGTTAGACTTGCCCACGCTCATCCACATATTGCAATTCCAGTTGTATCCGTTGACATCCACTGTCGTCGAACATTATTTTACAAGTGATCGTTTAAGCATCGGAAAATCTTTCTATATTCGTCGAGTTCAAAATCATATTGTACGAGGTTCAGTTGAAAGTTCGCGGTCGAAATGAACTAGTTCGTGAAGGTTCGTACAGTCTCGGGAGGGAATACACCTACATTTCCTGCGCAAGGATCAGCAGAGCTTTATCAGTGGCCAGTGCCTACTCGACACCTCGTATGAGACGTTCTTTTCGACTACACCGACTGAGTGAAATACATATCCAGTAAAGGTCCACATCGTGCAAACGAACCAAAGCCTAGACCACCATTGCGAACGCAAAATGTTCTCTAACAAGTGTCCAACTGTTCTGTGCACTCGAGCCATGGTACAATTAATCAATGGTACACTTTGCGACCGACTATTACATACTTTCTTACGCATGTTATACTATTGCCTCTAATTACTTACAACATTTTAACACTACGAAAATATATCACGAAGTCATCAGTTTGCGCATGATACACGCACGCAATCGATTGCTCAGGTTCCTCGGTAAACGTCTTTGACTTTTCGGTGGTTTGGTTTATATGTGTTAGTTTGTGGTGTCCAGGTGTATCAACGAACTTTTAAATCCACGATCTAGTGCTATCGATTCTCGCGGAAAGAATCGAGCAAAAACCGTTGCAACACTCTTTAGTGTTGAGTAGAAGTTTTTGAATAGTTAAATAAATTAGAACTAGTAGTATTAATTCAATTACGACAACGGTGGTATACGTGATCTGAATTAAATATAAGCAAAACACAGATGAAAGATTTTGCTGAAACTATTCATTAGTCCTTTAACTGCCGAAAGTTCAAAGTTGGTTAATTTAAATGTCTTTATTTGAAAGTTGCAGTTTAGTTTGCGAGAGAGATCTTAAGTGTCAATGAAATAGCTTACATGCATTATTAATATGGAGATAATTTTGTTGTGTTTTAAAGGTTTAATACAATAACCTTTCCTACTCAATTGCAAGCAGTTCATTTGTAATTCACATAAAGCACATAATATATGTAAGTAATATTTATAATTCATATAGACGGTTTCGTTTCTATTCCTGTAGGTGGCCTGAATCCAGAAAAATTTAAACATATATTGTACCAGAGAGGGGCGAAATTTTTTTTAAATAAAATTTCGAATAACGAATGTAAGTTAAAAAAATTATCGTCATGTGCCGAATAAAGTTAACTCAGATTAACGAACCAATGACGATTATTGTATCTTTTATTCGTTGTTCAAAATTTTATTTAAATACACATTTTGCCCACATCTGTTTTGTAACTGCTTATCTGTTGCGCTTCTTTTAATGGCGAATTTAATTGTATGTGCTCTTTCGATATAAATTATGCTAATGTTGGATACAAAATATATTCATCCCATTCCAGTGTACATTATATTGCGACATAGCAGCGGTAAATCTTTGTCACTCTTTCCTTCACTAAATTTATCTGCATTCGTTTCGCTACTTATCTTATCGAGATCTCCGTTATCTTACGCTTGGAAGAGCTGTCGATGTTTACGTACATAGACGCGCTTTGAATAATCATAAACATGCTTCTTGACCTTCTTTCGAGTATATAAGTATACATATATATTTGATTTGAGAATGTAACCACATCTTCGCTTCTCACGAATTCACTATCAATGTACGATTTTCTTATTTTTTCACAAATATAATATTAAAATTTTATTTTCAATTATTCATCTTATTACGATCTAAACCTACTTAGAACAATAATTCCTCCGCATTTCCTCCAAGCTTAGTAAGGAATAAAAATTCTCTATAATTTTTATGTTTATCATCGTTCTTTAAATAAACATTGTATTCTCAGAAGTATGCTAAAATCTTTGATCTTTTCAAGAGATAAAATTCTATAAACAAAAAATTAATTAATGCTTTTTAATAAATCGGTTTGCAACAAAGGATTAATGCCCGTAATCGTAGACCGAAAAACAAGACAATAAGGTATTCTCGCTACATATACTGTGTACCAAGCAATTACTCTTAACTGGCAGCAATGAAACGAAACGTTCCGTCTATTAAGCGCGAGGACTGTACTAACGTGATTTAAGTAGACAATATATATATACGCTGCAATCTGTTAGCTAAGGCGAATGTTATCGTGATTGAAACACGACATCCTGCATCTAATATCCACAAAAAGAATTGATTCTTCAAAAGGAATTTTAATATTTTCAATATATCATATTTATTCTTACGTTCTAGCTTTTGTAACTTTTTCCGTTGACAAAGATTTAAGTATGGATTAATGATAGGTGATGTACGTCTGTACTCTGCATAAACTGTACTTTTTAGCGAACGTACATATATTAAATGTTCCAAGTAAATGGAATAATTTTAAAAATAGGTACCTAAATATTGTATTTGCAAGAATTTAAGGCTGTACTTCCGAATGGCCCCAATGGCCGATCGACACGAGGTTTGGGGGGAAGGGTGGGGAGGGGGCGTGGACCCTATTTAAAATTGTTGCTTCGGGAATTTATCAGTTTCCGAGATATTAATAAAAACAACTTTTAGTATGTCTGTTGATTTATTCCGACATAACGCATTCCACTTTCCACTTTGTCCCGGGTATTAGTACTGGTTGGGGCTAGATCAGTGCGGGGGTGCGCACCCGCTTGCGGGCGCGTAAAGCATGGTAGCTAACCGATGTGAGTTTGGAGATTTGAACCAGCAACTTGCGAATGCAATCCATCCTACTATATAGGGTGTTATTCTACTGATAGTCAATATTCTAGGGGGTGATTTTAGACGTCACAATAAGACGAAAGTATAGAATACAATTTTTTAATATCGCGCTTCGTTTTCGAGAAAATTAACTTTGAATTTCAGCTAAATACGCGTGCCCTTCCGGCGCCTGAGGAGCACGCGGAGGTAAGGGGAACGCATCCAGCAGTTCGTAAAACAGTTTGGGGGGACGGGAGGGTTGCCGGGAAGAGGTGCGTGCATCTACGTCCAAAAAAATTTTTAAAAAAATTAACAATAATATTTAATTAATATTTTGGAAACTAATAAATACCCGAAGCTACAATTTTAGATTTGGGGTCCACACTCCCTTTCCACTCCTCCCTCCAAACCTCATCTCGATCGACTACTGGGGCCATTCGGAAGAATATCCGAATTTAATTATTCCAATCTGTCCATTGTTAAATGCAGGCCTGGGAATTAAGTGAACGCAGCGTCCGATTTTCAGAGGCCACACCTTACCTGCTAGGCCGCCGCGGGGGCCGAGACGCGCGGCGGGAGAAAGGAGACGTTGCCTTTGAAAATCGGCCGCTGCGTTCACTTAATTCCCAGGCCTGGTTTAATGAATAAATAAACAATAATCAAGTCGATTTCTTATACCATTTAAGTGTATTCCACGTTAAAATTAAATCGATTTCTTTATGTATCCCACCTAGTCCACGCAACACCGTGGAAAAAGTGCTTAACTGGATTTTTATCAGAGGAACCAAAAAAGCCGGTAGTCGCAACAGAAATACCGGGACCTCGATCACGTAATTTATTGCAGGAGCTCAATACGATTCAAGTACGTTGAACATATTATTCAATTAATTTAAGTCAATAATGTTATAGTCAACATTTATTACTTGATAAAGAACATACATTGTAAATGCAACTTACCATGACATCTGATTTAAAAATCGTTTATAAATGGAAGATATTTTACGTCTCGTAAAATACAAATGAAGTGTCTTTTACATTAAATTTGTATGTCGATATAAGAATTTATTTAAAATGTTTTTCAAAAATGACTACTTTTTAAGGCAAGACTTGCAATATTCACGAGTTATAATAAATGTAACTACTAAATAAAGTAAAAGACTAATTCTTATTGGTTAGCAGGAACCTACAAAATATAAAAATGAAATATTGTCATAATCCAACTGACAATGAGTAACAAAATGCATCATATTCATTATAACGATTGATCTTTCCCAACCATGGATACTAGAAATAAAATTATTATATTTTGAAATCTATGATTTCAGCAAGCCACTTCTGTACAATTCTTTGCTGATTACGAAAAATCGGCAGGTAATTACATAATGGATGTCGATGGTAATGCTCTGCTCGATCTCTATATGCAAATTTCGTCAATGCCGTTGGGCTACAATCATCCAGCTATGTTAAAAGTTCTTGCCGATCCTGTTAATCAGGTAAGCTGTCTTATACAGGTTCTTTCCTGCTTCATATTTTCTATATAATTCGTCCTAAAGTTGTACAAAATTATTTTTCTGTGAAAGAAAGAACCATATTGAACAAAAAGAACAATAAATTAATTTTGTATATAACTCTCTTTACTTTAGTATATAAAATGTATAGTCAAATCAGATTTGCAGATTAAATTTGATTTGTTGGTATAGATTCTACAATTCGTAAATCTAACAACAATAACAATAACTATAGTAATAAGACAAACAACAACAATAGAACTAAAAATAAGAATTGTATTGTATGTGCTCTATTGATTCCCTTTAGGATTACAAATCTTCTTTACAGTTATCGTTAACCTATCCTTATCCTATCATTATCTTATATTCTTATCCTACTTGTCTCACTCTCGCCTCGCTCCTTCTCCCTCTCTGCTCTCTCGTCTATCGCTTCCCCTTCTCCGTATCTGCACTTACTCTATTCTTATTCTATTCCGAGCCCATCGGTTTCGCATCTTAAATCTACGCCTTTTCCGTTCTCCCTTCCTACCCTTTCCTCCGCCTTCGACTTCCATTTCCTCTCGTTCATTCCATTCCTCCTTTCATTCGCTCATTTCCTCTATCCTCTTCATCCATTCTTCTCCCTTACCTCCCTCGTCCAATATTTCCCTTATCTTTTCCCCTATTCCTCTCTCCCCTCCTTCTTCTTCCCTTGCACATCTCTCCGATACGTGTTCCTACGTCTCTTCTCCCCCCCCCCCACATATCCTGGATCTCATCTCCTCTTTCTTCTCCCAATACCTCCCCCCCCCCCCTCATTTCGTTCACCAGCCTAAACCCTAAAAATAAGAATAATGATTGTCTTTTAATTGCTCTTATAGAAAATTATAGCAAACAGACCGGCATTAGGCGTCTTTCCTGGAAAGGATTGGCCAAGCAGACTAAAAGGAATTTTACTTCATGAAGAGGTACGTTGCACAACATCGAACGCTTAAGATCTGGGCACACATATCAGTTCTGTGCCAGTTACATGCCGCCAGCGTCAGTGTTAAGAAATATCGTTTCCTTACTTTACAATGGAGCAGTTCACACTTGTCCACGTCGAATCCACGTGGATTCGATATCCACGATATTCTGGGCTTTTCACTGACGCTGTCTTGAAATCGCTTGAATGGGACCATTGTTAATACCCTGATGGGTTCTCGGCTCGAAGCTCTCGAACGACGTGCTCCGGGAGTGCGAAACCCTAGAGCAGACCCGTCCAACTTTTGCTCTTGCCCTTGAAGAGCGGCCGCGAGTGGTTGCGAGCTGTTGCGAACGAAGGCAAGAGCGACGGCAAGAACGGCAGCCGTAAAAGAGTGGGGATAGGTAGTGTTCACAGATTCCCCCTCCAAGAAGGCATTTCGCTCTGGGGCGTGGCTCCGTGGCTCCAAGAGCGAAGAGCAACTCGCGGCTGCTCGCACGAGCAAACCCTTGGACGGGCCTGCCCTAGAGTACCGCTGTCCAGCGTAGGGGCCCCTCACGCGCCTGCTTCCCCTTCCAATCTTTCTCTCGCACAGCGTGCCTTCCGTTGTCAAGGAGTCGGCGCGACGCTAAGAAGGCTGCCATGACGGGCTAGCTGGGCTAGCGTCTTCGCGGTTGGGGGGGCTCGAGAGCTGAGCTCTTCTTCGTAAAAAATTGGAGAGATTTTGGGAACAGTCAATAAAAACATAAAACTTACGATAGTGCACAACGTTTGGAACTGCACGGATCTCAAATCATTCCACATGCACGCGTTTTCAAAACAATCGCCTAGCGTAGCAAAGTATTTATATACGATGCGACAAAACAAACTTTTCGTTCAGTGTTTTCGGTATTCTCGAGAAAAATAATAGGAACATATGCTCACCATATACAAGATTAGCAATAGTAGGTAGTTTTTAGTGATTCTTCCTTTTCTCGAGAATACCGAAAGCACTGAACGAAAAGTTTGTTTTGTCGCATCGTATATAAATACTTTCCTACGCTAGGGGATTGTTTTCATAACGCGTGTGTGCGGACTGACTATGGCAGGCCTGCCCCATCGGGTGCAAATACCTCCTGAATTTCTGGGACCCGGGCAACAGCCGGACAGCGAGACTGTTACGTTGCTAACCACAGCATGGGCTGCGGGAGAACTGCATGAGTGTGCGGCCGTCCATGCAGGGTCGTACCACGACGCACACTCATACAGTTCTCTCACAAATTTCGCAACGGGTAGCAGTGGCGCAGTTCCGGCGCTCGGCTGTTACCTGGATCGCAGGAATTCAGGAGGTATTAGCACCCGATGGGGCAGGCCTGGACTATGGGATCCGTGCAGTTCCAAGCGGTGTGCACTATCGTAAGTTTTATTTTTTGTTGCCTGTTCCCAAAATCTCTCCACTTTTTTGAAAAACACATTTATCAGCTGGAGGCTCAACGAATCGAATGGTATTTTTTTCAAGCCGGACTGTGGGTGGGAACTACGTCAAATCGCAATTTAGATCTTTGACTGTCAAGTTTATTAATAATAAACAAAATATCCTATATAATAAGACGTTTAAGGTGGATGTTCATTTGTTAACAAGATCTTTCCATAAGGTTTTTTCGTACTTCCCGATGACCTACGAGGCTCAGACTTGGCATGAAGTTTCCTCGGCACCCAAAGATGCCTTAAAAAGCAAAAACCTGGAAAAAATAAGACGCTTTCCTTTTTTTTATATAATCAGACGCTTAAGGTGGATGTTCGTTTGTTAGCAAAATCTTTCCATAAGGTTTTTTTTCGTACTTTCCGATGACCTACGAGGCTCAGACTTGGCATGAAGTTTCCTCGGCACCCAAAGATGCCGTAAAAAATCAAAAACATGGAAAAAATAAGACGCTCTCCTTTTATTTTTATATAATAAGACGCTTAAGGTGGATGTTCGTTTGTTAGCAAAATCTGTCCTGAGGCTTTTTTCGTACTTCCCGATGACCTACAAGATTTAGATTCAGCATGAACTTTCTTCGGAACCCAAAGATGCCGTAAAAAATCAAAACCTTGGAAAATTCGATAGTGGGTTGTACCTGTGGCCTAAAACAGGTATTATGTACAATGTAGAATCCGCTACCGCATTGTACATATAGGTAACCTAGAGACGCGGTAGCGTCTCGACGCTAAGTACATGAAAAACACCCTGTATATATCGATGTCGTTACCGTGTACCTTTAAGGTCGATTTACATTAGCCGTATCCGACACGGAACGGTTCCGGCGTGCCAGTGGTGAGAAGAAGAGACCCTCTACGCACCTCTTCTTCTTACCACCGGCACGCCGGAACCGCTCCGTGTCGGATACGGATAATATAAATCGACCTTTACTCGTCGCGGAGACACTCTAATCTAATTCTGACATTTATACATTAATATCTCATCACGCCTGCAATATTTTGTAAATTTAAAGGAATTTTTCTTATGTAAATTTTGGTTACCTTAGGTGTCCTATTATACACATAGGATAGTAATGCCTGGCGAAGACAGGCTAAAAAACTAGTTCGATATACGGGTTGAGAAAGCATTCCTTCAGCTTTAACCTTTAGAGGGCCAGGCTGGCTGGCCACAATAGTGGCCACTGAAAATTTTAACAGTTGAACTTGTTTCTAAGGGTTTTTGATTCTGCTAATCATGATTCTTAGGTCAGAGTGTCGAAATTCTACGCAGAAACAGTGTGGCCAACATAACCAAGCCTAAATGAATAACAGCAGTTACATTCATATATTATTCTTTCCTTTGGCGTTACCCAGGGCTAACGACGTGGACGTACAAATTTTTGTAGATATTTTTTTTGTTTTTGGGGTTTTTCTGTTATTGTTGAATTTGTTTTTTTAGCTTTCTGATTTTACTATTTATTATGTGAGCTGCAGTCGTGCACCTCACTAATACCCATGCATTATACAAAATGAATAATGAATGTGTATCTCTTTGTTGCGTTTTTTCATCTCTTTGTTCATACTTGTCCTTCCAAATGAAAAAAAATGAATTTCTATGTCGGAAATTCGAATTTACGGTATTGATTATATCATATGAAAATCCTCAAAACAGGGTGTTATGCACAATGCAGTGTCACATGTAGAGCATATATAAATAGTTCGACGACTAGTTTGAAATAAAGAACTTTCTATGTCCACGTCGTTAGCCCTGGGTAATGCCAAAGGAAAGAATAATATATGAATGTATCTGCTATTATTCATTTAGGCTTGTTTAGGTTGGCAACACTGTTTCTGCGCAAAATTTCGATACTCTGGCCTAAGAATCGTGATTAGCGATATCAAAAACCCTTAGAAACAATAAAGTTCAAATTTAAAAAATTCCAGTATATGCCATACCGTTCGCGGCCGGGCTGGCCACTATAGTGGCCACCTAAGAATTTTGATACTTTGCCGGGCATTTTGGTGGTATATATGCATTCATTTTAAGTAAATAAAATTTACAATTTCAATGAAAAAATCCCGGCCCTCTAAATGTTAAAATGAGCCCAAGACGGAGGCATTATCTTTAAAAATGACCGAGATATTACAGTTTAAGTGATGACGCGGCAGCCGATTTTGTTCCAATTTTTAAGACTTCAACATTAAATATTTCGAAATCCATTTGACACAGGCCTTTAAAATACAGTATACTGTTTTTGCAAGGTTATCGACAAATGCTGCAATTTTGAAAAGAATTGGTGAAACTAAATTTTCCACCCATTTTTCACTGTTTTGACGTCGAATAGCTCAACATGGATGCACTTTGTTATTTATCATTCCAATTTATAGAAGTGCCGTACAACAAGTTGTATGAAAAATCTTAACGTCTGAAGAGTCTTTTAGAACTGCAATGTCCGTGGATGAGGCCCCTTCAGCTGGTTGCCTTCCCCCTCCTCTCCTCCTCTGCGTGTAATACAGTAATCCTCCTCGTTTTGAATTTCGCTCAGCGAGTGGCGCTGCAGATTATCTACATTCGACATTCGGAGTCGCCGGACGATCAGTTATCATTCCTATGTATGAAAAATTAAATTTTTATTTTATCTTAACCCTAGAGTGGACGCATACGATTTCATAGACCGACGTGCCCAATGATGTTAAATATTTTAGATATTGCTGAATCTGCTGTGCTCATTCTGACTCTAGCTGATTATTTTAGCCTAAGAAATAATATTTTTCATCAACTGACTGGACGAATCAGATAATTTCAATCGCGTGTTACATTCTTTTCAAGAGTCGTTTTGTTTCAAAATAATATTAACGTATTCAGTAATGACCAATCACAAAAATAAATTGAATGTTCGAGAAAGAAGCGTAGAAAGGGTATACCTGTATGTAAGAACGCATGTAATGAGTTTCGCAAAGACACGCTCTGATACATGCACACTAGGGTGGCTCTTATTTACTCTTGGTAAAAATTTTTGTCAAGATTTCGGGGCATCCTCCAGAATAGTTCCAAATAATTAAAAAAATCTGTGGAAAGTTTGAGCCCGATCGGATAACGGGAACAGGTGCCCTTGGGGGCCTTGAACATTTTAATAATTATTCAACAGCTCAAAAAGTCGATTTTATATAATATCCTCCAAGTTATTGATTACAGAAAAAAAAAAGGACAAACAAAAGTTGTAGACCCGGACAAGGAGCATGTTTTATGTTGTATTACATTTTCTCGTGCGACAAACGGACTTCTGACAAATGTATGAAAAACTAAAAAAAAAACTGTTTTTCTCAAATTTTGAAAGTTTAAATGCTTCTCGAATACTTGTTATTTATGCAGGCGAACAAAAAAATGGAAGTTTTATTTTCGAGGACTATTTTTTAAACTAGGCCTGGGATTTAAGTGAACGCAGCGGCTGATTTTCAGAGGCAACGCCTCCTTTCTCCCGCCTCGCGTCTTGGCCCCCGCGGCGGCCCAGCAGCTAGGAGTGCCTCAGGCCCGTACCATATGAAGCGCGCGTGGCGCGTTGACAAAACAAAAACGCACCGACAATCGTGCTCGCTGGGACGATATGGAAGCCTATTGATACAATGTCACGCTAATACGCCACGCGCGGTTCACGTGTTACGGGCCTGAGGCGCTCCTAGCTGCTGGGCCGCCGCGGGGGCCAAGACGCGAGGCGGGCCTGTTTTAAACATTTAAGGGCAAGACATATACCGAAATATGCCAAAAAGATAAATTTTTTCCCTTATTTTCAGTGTTTGATATGTCATGAATGTTTTCTGAAAATTTGGGACCGAAATTTTTTCAAAAATATCAAAGATATAGACATCAAAAGTGAGGTATTCAAATGCATTTTCCTCAAAATTATGATTATCAAACACGTTATCCACGATTTCACAAAAACTATTCAACCAATGTATTTAAAATTTTGCATGACTATATGATACACTATTACCCAGTTTTTGGACAGCGCGGATTTTTTATTTGATTCATAGTTTCTTTTTTAATGCCTAAAAAGTGCAAGATTTCATGTCCGATTTTTTAAAATTTTAAAAATTTAGATGTACAGTGTATTGTCTCGTTAGCGGCTCGCTGGTTGGGACCGGCGTTGAGCCGTCAGCGTGAAAAATTGAATTTTTATCTTGGACTATTTTTTAAAAATTTAGGCGGGGGGCACATACCGAAATATGCGTAAAAGATAAAAAAATATCCTTATAGTGTTTGATATTTCATGAATATTTCTTGACAATTTGGGATCAAAATTCGGAAAAATATTGGCGATACAGACATTAGAAGTGAAGTATACTCATTGTACTCAAAATAAAAAATACAGATGTATTTTAGTCTTCATAAATAAGAAATGTTCGAGATATAGTATTATCTCGTTAGTGGTGCGGTTTAGTGCACACGACGTGGGCTTTTCGCTATCCCCACTACTTCTCTGTCACTCTTGTCCGGCGAAGGCGAGAGCCAGATGGAACGGGAGCGAGCGAGAGGCATTGAAGGTGAGCGAGAGCGGTACGAGACAAACTGTACCTCACTTTTGATATTTATATCTTCGATATTTTTACAAATTTTCAGAAAACATTCATGACATATCAAATACTGAAATTAAGGAAATTTTTTTATCTTTTTGGCATATTTCGGTATATGTCTTTTCTTGGTCGTCTTCAGAAATAACGAGTATTCGAAAATCATTTAAACTTTCAAAATTTTAAGGAAAAAATGTTTCCTTTTTGGTTTTCGGACTTTTTTCGAAAACCATTTGTCGCGCGAGAAAAAGTAATACAACACAAAAGATGTAACTTGTCCGGATCTGCAACTGTTGTTTGACATATTTTTTTATGTAATCAATAACTTGGAAGATATTATACAAATAATTTTAAAAAAATCAACACCGACGTCAAAAAAATAAAATTGCACTAAAAATAAAAAATAATTTTATTTAATCTATGACTCTCATATTTTTTAAGTCGGCGCCAGATTTACTCAGTGCAAATCATGAGGCACCGACTTAAAAAATATGAGAGTCGTAAATTAAATAAAATTATTTTTATTTTTAGTGCAATTTTATTTTTTTGAAGTCGGTTTGAATGTTTCTTTTTATTTTTAACTTTTTAGTTTTGTGTATTATTGACACAACATGCTGAGGAGATATACGCGTACACGTACATTAGAGTACCTCTTATTTCCGATTTTTAAATTTTCTTCGCGGCACCCTCTAGAATAGTTCCAAATAATTAAACAAAAATCCCTGTAAAGTTTGAGTTCGATCGGATAACGGGAAAGGGTACCCCTGGGCCCTTAAACATTTAAAACATTATTTAAGGGGGGGGGGCACATACCGAAATATGCAAAAAAGAAATCTTTTTCTTATATTCAGTGTTTTATATGTCATGAATGTTTCTTGAAAATGTGAGACCGAAATTCGGAAAAAAATCGAAACTATAGTCTATAATTTTCGATATTTTTTTTAGTTTTTCGGACTTTTTTTTAAAATACAATATAAAAGATGCTCCTTGTCCGGATCTATAACTTTTGTTTAACATATTTTTTTATTTAATCAATAACTTGGAAGATGTTATATAAAATCGACTTCACGAACTGTAGTAGTAAATAGGTTTATTTTTCGCCTTTCGGCCTCAAAATTGGGTTACATGTGTTATGTGTGTAAGTGTTTCTGGGACTGTTAATTCAAAATTGTGCTTTCGTTTTGACTTCTTCCTTCATCTTGTTCTTCTTTTCTTCTCCTTTTTTCTAGAACCATTCGCATCCACTCCGCTCCTTCTTCTTCTCCCTTTAGTATCCCTCTGATCGTTGCGTTTTCTCTTTTCAGATCCTTACAGTCTTGTAGCATGTGACCCAGCGTCTCTCTAGCCCCATTACATAGTCTGCATACTGTCTCTTTTTCCTCCTTCCAGTACTTGCTTCCCCGCTCTTCGTTCCCACATCTGAACCTTGCAATCATGCTTTGGTCTCTGCCTCTGTAGTTTCCGTTTAGGTAATTTGCTCTCTGGTTATCCCTGATTTCTGTGTAATGTGCGTTGTATCTGCCTCCTTGTATTCTGTCGTATTGCCATTGGATCTGCTCTGCCCTGTCTCTTTGCGCCAGTTCCTCGGCAAACTCTCTTCCCCTCCTTCTTTCTATTTCTATTTCTTGCATATCCATAATTTTTTGCCTGTAGTATAATAAATACTTTATTGTTTCCCCGTGGGGTTTACAATTCTTATTCCCTATATCTCACTTACATCTAACCTTACATCTATGCGCCTTACATACTACCCTCTCCAGTCTCGTCCGCACGCTTGCTCCCCCGCTTGCTCTCCCGCTCGCTCCCCCGCTCGCTCGCCCCCTCGCTCGCCCGCTCGCCCCCTCGCTCGCCCGCTCGCCCCCTCGCTCGCCCGCTCGCTCTCCCGCTCTCCCTCCCTCTCTCCCGCTCTCCCCACCCCGCCACGCATGCCCCTCTTTCCCCCACCATCCCTAACCTCTGACCCCCGCTTCCGCTCGCTTCCAGCCTCTCCCAATCCTTGTTCTTCCATTCTTCCATTTTCACCCCTCTCCTTTCTTCTATCCTCCTTAACCATTCCTCTCCACTTCCCTCATCCCACAATACCTCCCTTACCACATCCTGCCATCCCCTTTCCTTCCCCCAATCTGAGCATACCTCCCACACGTGCTCCCACGTCTCCTCCCCCCATCCACACACCCTACATTTCCTCTCCTCCTCCTCCCTCCAATACCTCCCTCCTCTCATCTCATTCCCTAACCTATACCTTGCCATTCTTCTCCACCTATTCTCCTCCCACCCCTTCTTCAAATATCCCGGCACCCCCACTCCCTTTATCCTTCCGTACCACCCATTATATTTTGACATATTTATCTTTTCCCATCTATCTACCTCCTCTAACCTCCTTCCCCTGCACACCAGCTCCTCTCCCCTCAATTCTCCCCTCCCCCTGACCTTTTCTACTCCCTCCACCGTCCATCCTCTCTCCTCAAAAAATCCCTTTCTTTCCTCCTCCCATCCCCCCAACACCTTTCCCCTTCTTGCCCTACCTTTTAGCTCCTCCCAACATTCCCTCGCCAACTCCCCCCCCCCTGCCCCTCCTCTAACTTCCTCTCATATGTCCACGCCCTCATCCCCGCCCTTCCCTTCATCATACCCCTCTGTAGCTCCTCCCTCACCATATAACCCGGGGTACACCAATCTACTCCCAGCACCCATCTCAAATACCTCTCCTGCAACCTCTCCACCCCTCTCCTCTCTTTCCACCCCCATATCTCCACCCCATACCCCATCGTGGCCCACACCAGTCTATCGAATAGCCATACCCTTTTCCCCCAATCCTTCCCAAACTTCCTCTTCCCAATACCCCAAACCTGCCCCATCACCGCCGCTGCTTTCTTCACCCTATCCCTCACCTGTGCCTCCTGCCCCCCATTCGCCATCAATGTGTACCCTAGGTAGGTGAATTCTTTCACCTCCTCCACCTCCTTTCCCTTCCATCTCCATACCACCTTTTTCCACCTCCCTCCCCCCTTCCTACATCGCATCACCTTTGACTTACCCACATTGAGTTGCAGCCCCTTCCCATCCATATACCTCTCCAGCCTCGCCATCATCCCCTTCATCCCCTCTTCATCCTCTGCCACCACCGCCACATCATCTGCATACGCAAGTGTGTAAACCTTTTTACCCCCTAACCTCACCCCTCCCCATCCACCCTTTTCCATTTCCTCGTCCAAATCCGCCAGTAGCAACGTGAACAAGCTAGGGCTCAGTGGGCAGCCCTGCCTTACTCCTCTAGCTGTCCAAAAAGCCCTCCCCATCTCGTCCCCTACCTTTACCCTACATACCGTTTCCTTCAGCACCTCCTCACATCTCTCTACTATCCCCTCTCTCACACCTCTCCTCCTCATTGCCCTTATTAACACCTCCCTGTCCACCGAGTCAAAGGCCGCCTTCAGGTCAAGGAAGAATATGACCATCCTTCTTTCTTTCCTCGTCACTTGCCTGTTGATCAAAAAATTCAACACATAGATGTTGTCTATGCAACCCCTTCCTCTCCTAAAGCCGGCCTGACTCGGTGGCAGCAACTTCTTCCACTCCACCTCCTCTCTTAACCTTTCTGCCAACACAGACGCGTACACTTTGTACGCCGTCTGCGTCAGCGTCACTCCCCTGTAGTCTTCTACCCTCCTTCCAGCCCCTCTCTTAACCACCGGTACCACTACCCCTTCCCTCCATTCCTCCACCCATCCTTCCCCCTTCCACACCCTATTACAAATATCCCAAAGCCATTCCTCTACCTCTACCCCACCATACTTCCACACCTCATTTGCTATCCCATCCCCCCCCCTGCCTTTCTATCCTTCAGATTTCTTATCACCCTCCTCACTTCCTCCTTACTTAACTCCCCCTCCTCATTCTCCTCCCTCCTTCTTTCCCCCCCTTTTCTCACCCTCCACTCTACTCCTCCTAGTAGCCCTCTAAAATAGTCCTCCCATTCCTCCATTCTAATCCCCTCCTCTACCCTCCTTCTTCTCCCCCTCTCACTATTTACTACTCTCCATACCTGCCCCTCTGTCTTCACCCCCTCGATCTCCT
This sequence comes from Andrena minutula, assembly GCA_929113495.1. Taxonomy (NCBI): domain Eukaryota; kingdom Metazoa; phylum Arthropoda; class Insecta; order Hymenoptera; family Andrenidae; genus Andrena; species Andrena minutula. Next base: position 16,934,095 of record OV815997.1, read on the forward strand.
TCTCCCACCTTTCTACCTCCTTCCTCTTTTTCCCCTCACACATAATCTTATATTCCCTTTTCTTTTTCCTATATTCTTTCCCGTCTCCTCCCTCCCTTCTCCATCTCCTCAACTCTTTTCTTACCTTCCATTTCTCCTCCTTACATTCTTTATCCCACCATCCTCGCCGTCCCACCCTCTCCCCTCCTTGCCCCACCTTCTTTATCACCCCTTTTATCCTGTCCCTCAACTCCCTCCATTCTTCCTGTATTCCTCCCCCCCTCCCTCCCTCTTACCAAATGCCCTTATGAATTCCTCTCTTCCCTTTTCCGTCCAGTTTCCCCTTTCTACCCCTCTTCCCTCCCCCGTTTTCCCCCCTACTACCCCCCTCCTACCCTCCCCCCTCAACCAAACCACCACTGGGTGATGGTCTGACTCCACCCTTTCCGCCACCTCCATTCTCACCACTCTCTCCCTCGTACCCTCGTTTCCTAACACGTAGTCTATCACTGTATTCCCTCTTCCCCCCGTGTATGTCCATTCCCCCTCTTCATCCCCTTCTACGTTTCCATTCAATATCCCCCACCCCCTCTCCTCCATGAAGCTACATAGCCTCCTCCCCTCGTTATTCACCTCTCTGTCCTTCGACCTCCTACTTTCCCGTCCTATCTCTTCCTCATCCCCCCCCCCCAAATCTCCCCCCCTTCCTCCCCGTCCTTGCGTTAAAATCTCCCCCTATCACTACTCTCACTCCCTCCTCTCTCCCCTCCATCCATTCCTCTAGTTCCTCCAGTTTCCTCTGCAGATCCTTATTCACATACACCCCCACCACCACCCACCACTCCCCACCCATCCTCACCCTCTTCACCATTATGCCCTTCTTCCCCCCCCCCCTTCCCCTTCCCTTGTTTCCAACCCCTTCCTGACCCCCATTATCATTCCCCCCCTTGCCCTTCCTTTCTTATTCTCCCTTCTTGCCCACTGCTTCTCCCACACATACCCCCTTGGCAACTTACCCCTCACCCTTTCCCAGTCTCTTTCCTCTATCCACGTCTCACACAGTACCATTACCTCCCACTCCTCCAAACCCTTCCAGAACTCTATGTCCTTATTTTTCACCCCTGCCACGTTCCAAAAAGCCACCTTATAACTTCCTTTCCCCACTATATCCTCTCCCTCCCTCAACCTCTCCCCCCCCCTCCTTTCCCCCCTTCTCGTTTCCCTGATCCTCCATCCATTTCTCTCCTATTTCATCCCACCTCCTCATCCTCCCATTTACCCACATTTTCATATACCCCACCTGTACATTCATCCCCTTTCTCCTCTCCTCCTCTGCCTCTCTTTCTATTTTCCACTTCCCTCTTCTCTCCTCCTCCGTGAGGTCATCCTCAATCCTCTCCTTCCCGACCTTCAACTTTTTCCTTGCCTCCATAACTTTCCTTTTTTCCTCCTTTCCCGCCAATTTCACTAATACCATTCCTCTTCCATCCCCTCCCACTTTTCCTATCCTTGTCACATCCTTCATACCCACCCCCTCCAGCCCCATCCTCTCCCAGAGCTTCTTCACCCCCTCCTCCACCTCCCCTCCCTTCCATCCCAATCTCCTTATTATTACATTGTTCCTCCTTCCCTCTCTATCCTTCCTATCCTGCATTACCTCTAGCCTTCTCAGCCTTATTTTCCATTCCTCCACCTGTCCTTCTTCCACCCCTTCCTTACTCGGCCCTCCTCCTTTCTCCCAGCTCTCCACCTTCTCTATCACTTCCAACATCCTTCTGTCCCTTCCCTCCAGTTTTTCTAACTTTTTCTCCATTCCTTCTCTCCTCGCCTTCTCTTCCCTCATCCACTCTTCCCACTTCCTTCTTCCCCCTCTCCATTCCTCCTCCATCCTTCTTCTTTCCTCCCTATCCTTCCTCATCTCCTCCTTCATCTCCCTTATCTCCCTTATTAACTCTGTCACCACTCCCTCTATTCCCCCTCTCCCCGGCTCCTCTCCGTCTTCTCTCCCTTTTACTGGAGACCTTTCTGTTTTACCACTCTTTTTAAACCCTCTCCATTCCTCTCTTTCTGAATTCCCCACCTCCTCCTCTCTTCCTCTCTTTTTTCCCATCCCACTCTCCAAGCTCCCTATACTGCTCCCTACACTACTTCCACTGTCCTTCCTATTCCTTTCCTTTATCTCTTCCCTCCCCTTGACCTTCCCCCCCTTTCCTCCCCTCTCCCCCTGACTGTCCTTCTCCCCCAGACTCCCCAGCCCCAATCGCACCTAAATTCCCTTTCAGCATTCTCCATTATCCTTTTCCCTCTTTTAAAAACTTCCCGCCTTCTCTGCCGACACCTCTACCTCCTTTCCTCTCCGACAGGTGTCACTCCTTGCACTTATCCTTGCTCTTTCCCGCCACACTTCCCTCACCACTATCCCTAACCTCCAAACCTTCCCTTCTCCCTTCTATATCTTTGCCACTGTTACTCCTAGCCCTTTCCCTCTTATCCCTATCCTTTCTCCCCCTCTCCCTTCACCTCTGCACTTGCACTCCACTCCCCTTTTCACCTTCTCTCCACTCTTTCTCTCCCTCACACACGCCACTCGCTTCCAGCACACCTTTCACTCCTCGCGACCGGAAACGGAAGTCTTTTGCCTGTAGTATGCGTCTCTCATCTCCTCCCATTTCGATTTTTTCTCTGCTTGCTTCGTGTCTATTTCCCTCCAGCATTCTTGTACTATTTTATTCTTATTCAGTCGTTTCGCTTTCTCCTCATATTTTATTGCTCTTTTCCCAGCTTCTATCCTTATTTTGTCCGTTTTTGTTTCCTCCAAAATTAGATATGCAGGTGTATTGAAGTCCAGATTTAAAGTCCACCTTATGTATTTCTCCTGTATTTTCTCTACTTTTTCTGCTTCCATCCATCCCCAAATTTCTGACGCGTACAACAAGATACTTTTCACTATGCTTCTGAATATTCTCATTCTTCTCTCAAAATTGTTCTTGAACATTCTTTGCCCTATTCCCCATATCTGCGCCATTGCTATTCTAGCTTTCTTTGTGACTTCCCTTATATGCATCTCTCTGCCCCCATTTTTCTGGAAATTATACCCTAAGTATTTAAACTCCTTTACTTCTTCCAGACTGTGCCCCTGCCAGCCCCATTCATCTCTCTTCTTCTTTCCTCTTCCTTTATGGAAAATCAGCACCTTAGATTTCTCTGCGTTCAGTTGCAATCCTTTCCTTTCAAGGTATTTTCCAAACCTTCGTATCATGTCCTTAAGATCCTTTGGTTCATTTGCTAGTAACGCTATATCGTCCGCATATGCTAGAGTCCAGATTTTGTCTTTTCCTACTCTAACTCCTCCTGCTTGGTTTTTCCTCATGGTTTCCTCCAAGTCCGCTACATATATTGTAAATAACGTTGGACTCAGTGGGCATCCCTGTCTTACCCCTTTTGTTGTCCAGAATTTGGATGACATTTTTCCGTTTGCTTTTATGGTATTTCTTGTTTCCTTGTAAATTTCTCCGATTCTCGTCCTCAAGCGTTTACTTATGTCCTTTTTCTTCATGATGTTCTGAAGTTTCACTCTATCCACCTTGTCAAATGCCGCGCTTAGGTCCGCGAAAAACGTATACAGCTTCCCCCCTTTTTTCTGTATTTCTCTGTTAGCTACATAGTTCAGAATAAAAATGTTATCTGTTGTCGACCTACCGCTCCTGAATCCTGCTTGCGTTTCTGGTATTATGTGGTTCTTTTCCAATTCCTCTTTTAATCTTTTTTCTAGGACCATAGCATATATTTTGTACGCTGTGTTTAGGATCGTTATCCCCCTGTAGTTGCTTACCTTTTCTCTATCTCCTTTTTTGAATATTGGTGAAACCCTTCTTAATACCCTTCTTTCCACCTCTTCGGGAATCCTTCTCCCTTCCATACTTTATTGAAAATTTCTGTGATCCTTTTTACTATTTTCACGTTGCCGTAAATCCAGGCTTCATTTTCTATTTTGTCTTCCCCTGCTGCTTTCTTCTTTTTTAATTTCCTGATTTGTTCTTTTACTTCTGCTTCTGTTATTTCCTCCTCCACTTCTCCTTCCGTGTTGTCTATTTCTTCCAACTCTCCTACTTCTTTTTTACAGTCGACGCCTTCTAGTAATGTTTTAAAATGATCCTTCCATTCTTTTAAGTCTATGTTATTGGAGATCCCTATCCTTTTCTTTCTTTGTTTATTTATATATTCCCATATTTGATTTTCTCCCTTTAATTGCATTATCTCATTTTCTATATTTTCTTGTAATTCCCTTCTCCTTTCTTCGCACACTTTTTTGTACTCCCTTCTTTTCTTCTGATAGTCTTCTTTGTCTCCTTTGCCCCTTCTCCAGTTCCTCAGCGCTCTTCTGGCTTCTCTTTTCTTTTTTGTACAGTTCGAATTCCACCACTTAAAGCTGCCCAATTTCCATTTCTTTATTTTTACTTCTTCTTTCCGTAGTGCATTATTTATTTTTCCTACCATTTCTTCTACCATTTCATTCACCTCGGTCGTATTGAAGCTTATTTTGTTTAATTCCTTTTGAAACTCTCTTTTTCCTTCCTCTGTCCAGACTCTTCTCTCTCTCCACCCCTCTTCCTGATTTCCCCCTCGCTCTTTTCTTTTATGTCCCCCATATAGTTCTGCTATCAGAGGCATATGGTGTGACTCAACCCTTTCTTCCACTGTGAATTTCTTGATATCTTCTTTCGTCTCGACATTTGTTATTATATAATCAATTACTGTGCTGCCTCTCGGCCCCGTGTATGTATACTCTCCTTTATCATCTCCCTCCATATTCCCGTTCAGAATATTCCATCCTCTTTCCTCCACCATTTCTAATAACAACTTTCCTTCTGTGTTTTTGACTTTGTCTTTTGATCTCCTTACGTCATGCTTTTCTTCTATTCTAAAATCGCCCCCTTCCTGTCCAATTCTCGCATTGAAATCTCCTCCGATAATCAGTTTCTCCACTTCCCTCTCTTCTATTAAATGGTCCAGCTCTTGTTTCGTATCCTTCATATCTCTGCTCTACACTGTTATTACTCTCCATTTTTCATTCTGTATCCTGATTCTCCTCTCTTGGATATGTTCCGTTCCAGCGTTCGATTCCTCCTCTTCTATGCCCTTCCTTATGCCTGTGATAATTCCGCCTATCGCTCTCCCTTTTTTTTTCTCTCTGGTGGCATATTTACATTTCCATGAGAATTCTTGTGGCAAATTTTCTTTCAATCTTTCCCATTGTTTCTCTTCAATCCACGTTTCAACTAATCCTATTACATCGAGTTCTTTTAAAAAATCCCAAAACTGTTTGTCTTTGCTGAACAATCCTGCTACATTCCAGTATCCTATTTTAAATGTATCTATATTTCTTTGATTCTTTTTCCTTTCCCGATTCTGTGTACCCCCCTCTCCCCGCATATCTACGTTCGCAGGCACGCGGGGAACGGGTGTTGGTACTGCCTTTTGTCGTGCTTTCGTTGTCCTTGTAAGCTCTGCGATCCTCCAATAATTTAGAGGTTCACAGAACTTTGCCGACTCCAAAAATTTACTTCTTTCAGCCCGCCTTCCTCTTTCCAAATAAATGTCTTATCGTTGATTTTTATTTTCCTATACCCAACTTTCACCTTTGCCCCTTGCTCCCTTTCCGCCTTGGCAATATCTCTAATATTTTTTTGTATCTCCCTTTCTTTTTTCGTCAGGTCATTGTCAATAAACAGCCTCTTCTCTTTCAATGTACTCTTCTTTAGCATTACTGCTTTTTTCTGTTGCCAGCTTTTTAACTTCGCTATCAGTAGCCCTCTTTTCTCTCCCTTTCCTACCCAATAGGCTTCCTCGATTTCTGCTTCTACCTGCAATTCGTGCCTTAACACATATTCCACCGTCTCCTTCGGCGTCTCTTTACGCGGTAAATCCTCTCCCCTTAGAGAAATATTATTTCTTCTCTCTCTTTTCTCTCTAGCCTCTTCCTTTCTTTCTAGCCCCTCCAGTCTTTCTGTGAGCCCCTCTGCCTGATCCCTCTTGGCTTCCAGTACTTCTATCCTTCCTCTCATTTCCTTCCTTTCCTTTTCCCACATCTCATTCCTACTCTTCCACTCATCCCTCAGCTCCTGCATTCCCTGCCTCAGCTCTCTGTTCATCTCTTCCATGTCTTTCTTAACTGCCAGCACAGCTTCCATCAATTTGTCTAATTCTTTGTCTTCTGACTGTCTGGCGTTTCTATAGTTCGTGTTACTACCTCGGTTTTCTTCGTCGGAGGCGACCTCCCTACTTTCCTCGCTTTTAAGAATTCTTCCTCTATTTCCTTTTCGGCCCTTAACCTCTCCTGCTCCTCCTCGTCCTCCCGTTTCCTCTTGAATGAGTCCAGTATCGAGCCTTCACTATCCGCTCTTCTTCTTCCCAGCTGTTCTGCCAACGATGGTCTTCCCCTTCTTCTCGTTTCCTTTTGCACTTCCCCGCCTTCGTCTGCTCGGTTCATTAGAGTTACCGCTCTTCTTTACCTACTGCTGTCTCCGCTTTGTCTTCTTGCTTCTTCCACTCCCGTAGATGTCACTTATCCTTGCCACGTATCTTATACTTCGTGCACTCGTTTCACACCTTCTCTTCTTCACCGTTTATCTATCCCTTAGACTCTTTATTATCTGTCGATTATACTGTCCACCGGAACCTTGTCTACTCCCCTCGTTTTCCAACCAACCTCGTAATTTTCTGCGCACTTTTTCCACACTTTTCGTCTATTTCTTTCGCCTGCCTACGTACACACGTTATTCTCTCGCGCACGTCACGTGGTTCCCCCGACTTCACGAACTGTTAAATAATGATTTAAATGTTTAAGGGCCCAGGGGCACCCTTTCCCGTTGTTCCATCGAGCTCAAACTTTACAGGGATTTTTTTAATTATTTGGAATTATTCTGGATGGTGCCCCGAAGCAAACCCTGAAAAAAATTTTTACGAAGAGTAAATAAGAGCCACCCTAGTATATACAGTGTCTATTTTAATTCTATTTTACATATACACATGAAAATTTCTTATTTCATTAGCTGGGTTATTGTGCAGCAGGGTTCCTCTTTCAGCTGTTGAAATAATTCTCTTCGTCTGCATCGTTAACTGAAAAATAGGACACATTTACTAATTATTTATAAATCATCACACGTGCTCATTAGGGTGGACCTTAGCTACTCTGGACGAAAATTATTTTGCGAGATTTTTTTGGTCCCGTACCCCAGAAATGTGACACTTGTTGGGAAATTGATCTGGAAAAAATTCAGCTCGATTGGACCACGGGTGAAAGGACGCGCAACGAATTTGAAAATTTTGAACTTTTTAAACAGTGGGGCCCAGCAGAACCCATCTCAATTCCCGATACAACGTCTTAAGGGGGTAGACACGTCACGTGACACGGGCGATGCACCGTACTGTAATACCGACAATCTAACCTGAAACATGGGTTTGGGATTTTTCGTTTTTCGTCCTGTGCAGATTTTGGGCTGGGCGAGGTCTCATTCGAAAGAGGAAGGTTCAATGTGGAGCGCTAGAATCACCGTTTGAGTCACAAAACTCTTTTAGTGGCCTAAAAATGTTTGGATACTGCGGTTGTATTTTGTCAACTTTTGCTCTACTTTAGACACTCATATTATTACATATCAACACAATCTCGTTAAATCATGGTTCTAGCGCTCCGCATTGAAGCTTCCTCTTTCGAATGAGACTTCGCCCAGCCCAAAATTCGCTCGTATAAGGACGACAAACGAAAAATCCCAAACCCATGTTTCAGGCCAGATTGTGTTGGTATACAGCGCGCTGCATTACCCGTGTCTACCCCCTTAATACGCTCGCCTTGAATTTAAGCTATCATGTAAATTTCTAAATTATGGATACTCTAAGGCTAACAAGGGGAGTCCACAGTGAGGTGTACATCGATTTTGATGAGCCTTGGCACGATGGATCTATGTCGAAAATAAGTAAATACATGTCCGAGCGTTTGTGCCATTGGGCCTTAATAACAGAGATAATTACATGTAAATTATTAAACATTTCATAGCGCCGATGGAAACCATAAAAGCCATAACCACAACTTAAGAATATGCCGTGGAGCGTTCGGTAAGACGTCAGCGTGGCGTTGTTGCGGTCGTGAGTTCGATTCCGCCTGTGTCTATATATTTTTTCATACTTTATTTTTTCCACACTGTATGAATAGTGAGAAAAAAGGTAACGGTAGTAACGTTCACTAATTCTTTTAAATGTATAAATACAATTATTATTATTTTTTTTTTTTTTTTTTTTAACGTGGGGAAATCTTCAAAAGACACCCCGACACCTCCAGAGGCGAATCCCCCAAGGGCGCCAGGGTAGTGTGGGATTTTTACCCACTAAAACCCCACGGCCACCATCGCGCGATGGGGTACCACCGGAAACTTCGATAAAACTTCGCAGTACTGTTCCTGAATAATTAATATACCTATAACATAAGAACTATTATATAATAACGAGCGGTAATCTCGAAAAATTAGCATCCCAAAATTAATATCAGTACACAATTCAACTTACAGTAACAAAATGAGATATATATTTATGTTCTGACGTTTCCATTATCTACAGCTCTCCGGGTGATATTGGTCATAAAAACATTCGAAACATAAAATATTCCTGCATGCAGCACACTTTATAAATCCTGATTTGCTACATCTGCAATTCGATCGCCTCAGGTCTGTTGGAAAGCAAACTTCATTCACATTTGCGAACACAGATCTTGACGGAATTAATTTTGACGCGAACCAGGCGTATTTAATCATATCTTCAAAAATTGGAGCAGACAGTTGGTGGTGTATAAGAGAATGAATTTTAATTGCATCTTCCCTCGAAGATAAATGTTCATTTTTCTGTAGGACATCGACCGAATTTTGTATTTTTTTAATAAAATTCTTCATCTGCCTAAAGAAATAGACGTCCAATGGTTGGCAAAATGGTGTGCAGTGTGGGGGAATAACTGCTATTTGGGAGCTGCAGTTCCCTTCCTCATCCGTGAAAATTCTATTTATTTCTTGCAAATCTGTCTGACCTCCCCACGAATCGAGGAGGAGCAGGAATTTCTGGTGCCCACAATACTCTTTCATGACGTTGGTCAGAAACGTCATGAAATGAGATTTTGTTAATTTTCCGGATTTGGAGGCTGTTAGGTATACATTTTTGTATCTATGTGTTAAATTTTGGACGGTGGTGGCAACGCGAGGGCCAAAAGTTCCTTTCGCTTCTTGCAAGCAAAGGAAAACTTTCGGGAGGAGTTTTCCAGAAGCGGATATAGTATACTGTACTGTATAACTATGCGTGACCTTGTTGAAATCTCCAAGAAAAACTTCTGTCATTTTTTCTCCCTTGTGAGACAAAACTCGCTGTATATTCATTCTGTACTCACAGCCACTTTGGTCCGTGTTTAACACGAAATCCGGATTAAAATTTGGTATTATTGCTGAAGTTGTTTTTTGAAATTCTTCTGCTATCCTTAAAATAGTGGGCAAATCCAGAGCATTCCGCGATTTAATATAACGGGTCACTTTCCTTTGGCGAATCGAATTATGCAATTTAAATTTGTTGACCCAACCGTGCGATGCGGAAAACGAAAAATTTTCCCCTTCAAATTGCATAGCCGCTTGAGTGGCCCATTGCTGCAGCATTCTTGTTGTAACTGGAAGTTTTTGTTGCCGAGCTTCATGGAATCGGTCGAGAGTCCATTTACTTATCATATTATGTTTTTCCATTACTCCTCCACCGCTTTCAATTTCTGTTCGCCATCTATATATATATATGTCTTTTGGAATCAAGTGAGCTACCTCCATTACGACGTATGGTCTTCAAACTCCATTTCGGATGTTCCCTGACTAAATTTACAATTTTAATTTTTGTGTCCAGCGGTATGTAATCGGATTTTATCGCTTTGCTATTCGGTTCATATTCGACGTCCATATCTATTTCATTGTCAGATGAAGTGCTCGACGCTGAACTTGCACTTGAAACGGCTCCTGGCACTATATTTTCTTTATCTTCTCCTGGAATATCTTCGTTACAGAAAAATAATTCCTCTTGTTCGTGAAAATCCATTTCTTTTAATAGTTCGATGATAGCTACAGCCATTTTTTCGCCTATAGCTATCGACTTTTCCGATACGGGTTCTTTCGCTGGTCCTGTGATAATATTCAGTGACTCTAAAATTCCGCAACAAATTTTCAAGCTGTTCGCAATGTCGTCTTTGTCGTAGGAGGCCAGGAACGCGTAGTCGTATTTTCGGATGCGTTTGCCGATTGTTTTTAAAAAAAAAACAAAAGAAACACTTGCCATGAGCCACCGAAATAATCGGCATTGCATTAGTGGCAACAAGAAGCTTTCTAGTTTTCTCAAAGTTTTGTGAAACGTGCTAACGGTGAATATAAAAGTGGTGTCTGCAGAATGGCAACGAGACAAGCAGTAGTGCAAGATTTAACAAGTGGAGCTTCCACCGAAACCATCTTCGATGGAAAATACGACTACGCGTTCCTGGCCTCCTACGACAAAGACGACATTGCGAACAGCTTGAAAATTTGTTGCGGAATTTTAGAGTCACTGAATATTATCACAGGACCAGCGAAAGAACCCGTATCGGAAAAGTCGATAGCTATAGGCGAAAAAATGGCTGTAGCTATCATCGAACTATTAAAAGAAATGGATTTTCACGAACAAGAGGAATTATTTTTCTGTAACGAAGATATTCCAGGAGAAGATAAAGAAAATATAGTGCCAGGAGCCGTTTCAAGTGCAAGTTCAGCGTCGAGCACTTCATCTGACAATGAAATAGATATGGACGTCGAATATGAACCGAATAGCAAAGCGATAAAATCCGATTACATACCGCTGGACACAAAAATTAAAATTGTAAATTTAGTCAGGGAACATCCGAAATGGAGTTTGAAGACCATACGTCGTAATGGAGGTAGCTCACTTGATTCCAAAAGACATATATATATATAGATGGCGAACAGAAATTGAAAGCGGTGGAGGAGTAATGGAAAAACATAATATGATAAGTAAATGGACTCTCGACCGATTCCATGAAGCTCGGCAACAAAAACTTCCAGTTACAACAAGAATGCTGCAGCAATGGGCCACTCAAGCGGCTATGCAATTTGAAGGGGAAAATTTTTCGTTTTCCGCATCGCACGGTTGGGTCAACAAATTTAAATTGCATAATTCGATTCGCCAAAGGAAAGTGACCCGTTATATTAAATCGCGGAATGCTCTGGATTTGCCCACTATTTTAAGGATAGCAGAAGAATTTCAAAAAACAACTTCAGCAATAATACCAAATTTTAATCCGGATTTCGTGTTAAACACGGACCAAAGTGGCTGTGAGTACAGAATGAATATACAGCGAGTTTTGTCTCACAAGGGAGAAAAAATGACAGAAGTTTTTCTTGGAGATTTCAACAAGGTCACGCATAGTTATACAGTACAGTATACTATATCCGCTTCTGGAAAACTCCTCCCGAAAGTTTTCCTTTGCTTGCAAGAAGCGAAAGGAACTTTTGGCCCTCGCGTTGCCACCACCGTCCAAAATTTAACACATAGATACAAAAATGTATACCTAACAGCCTCCAAATCCGGAAAATTAACAAAATCTCATTTCATGACGTTTCTGACCAACGTCATGAAAGAGTATTGTGGGCACCAGAAATTCCTGCTCCTCCTCGATTCGTGGGGAGGTCAGACAGATTTGCAAGAAATAAATAGAATTTTCACGGATGAGGAAGGGAACTGCAGCTCCCAAATAGCAGTTATTCCCCCACACTGCACACCATTTTGCCAACCATTGGACGTCTATTTCTTTAGGCAGATGAAGAATTTTATTAAAAAAATACAAAATTCGGTCGATGTCCTACAGAAAAATGAACATTTATCTTCGAGGGAAGATGCAATTAAAATTCATTCTCTTATACACCACCAACTGTCTGCTCCAATTTTTGAAGATATGATTAAATACGCCTGGTTCGCGTCAAAATTAATTCCGTCAAGATCTGTGTTCGCAAATGTGAATGAAGTTTGCTTTCCAACAGACCTGAGGCGATCGAATTGCAGATGTAGCAAATCAGGATTTATAAAGTGTGCTGCATGCAGGAATATTTTATGTTTCGAATGTTTTTATGACCAATATCACCCGGAGAGCTGTAGATAATGGAAACGTCAGAACATAAATATATATCTCATTTTGTTACTGTAAGTTGAATTGTGTACTGATATTAATTTTGGGATGCTAATTTTTCGAGATTACCGCTCGTTATTATATAATAGTTCTTATGTTATAGGTATATTAATTATTCAGGAACAGTACTGCGAAGTTTTATCGAAGTTTCCGGTGGTACCCCATCGCGCGATGGTGGCCGTGGGGTTTTAGTGGGTAAAAATCCCACACTACCCTGGCGCCCTTGGGGGATTCGCCTCTGGAGGTGTCGGGGTGTCTTTTGAAGATTTCCCCACGTTAAAAAAAAAAAAAAAAAAAAATAATAATAATTGTATTTATACATTTAAAAGAATTAGTGAACGTTACTACCGTTACCTTTTTTCTCACTATTCATACAGTGTGGAAAAAATAAAGTATGAAAAAATATATAGACACAGGCGGAATCGAACTCACGACCGCAACAACGCCACGCTGACGTCTTACCGAACGCTCCACGGCATATTCTTAAGTTGTGGTTATGGCTTTTATGGTTTCCATCGGCGCTATGAAATGTTTAATAATTTACATGTAATTATCTCTGTTATTAAGGCCCAATGGCACAAACGCTCGGACATGTATTTACTTATTTTCGACATAGATCCATCGTGCCAAGGCTCATCAAAATCGATGTACACCTCACTGTGGACTCCCCTTGTAAGCGTTTCGTCCCAGACCTGCTGGTGGACGTTCGATAAGACCGAGCAGATCTTGCCCTAGACGCGACTGTCTTAACAAACACAGTCTTAAATACGTCTCAAAAATTCAAATAGCCACCGAGGTATTTATTAGGGGTTCCTTTATACCTATAAAAACGCTTCAAAAATCCTTTGATAAATTCTCTTTTGTGACGTCAGGATACTGTTTTCTATATTCCATCACATTCTGCAGTATAAATTGTTTCTCTTCTTCATTTTTTGATAATAATTTGTTATATTCTTCTATAATTTTAACGCCACGTTCAGCGGTGTAATTTACCACTTTTAATCCTTTCACGATGTTTCGCCCAATTTGGAATGCCTTTTCATTATCCCATGTACCGTTAACGAACTAGTTTTTGATCAGTTTAGAGGGCTTCCCGCTTTAATATTTATTTTTAACCTAATAAAACTTTCAACCATAGACTTTTTTTATACTAAAAGATGAATTAATGTTTACACTTTAAGGAAAAATTTTAAAAAGTTGAAAATAAGTATAATTTAATTATTTATAAGGTTGGGGAATAATAAGGAGACTAGGAACTAGTTTTTGGTCATCTCAAAATATATGGGAACTAATTTTTGATAAGGTCAGGAACTAGTTTGAATTATCCTTTTTTATGTTAGTAATTATTTCAAACAATTATTTAAGGACATAAACTGAAAAGAACGATTTATTTCATGAACTGATCAAAAATTAGTTCCTGATATCAAGAACTAGTTCCTTAACGGTAGAAGGGTCTTTTTAAAAAAATGTGGTAGGTATTAAAAACGTTTCAAAGAATCTTTTGGAATCAGGATAAATAAAATGTTCCATTTTATTGTTGACAAATTGTTCCACATCCTTTGGAAGGATTTTATACTTTTTAAGGTATTCGTTGTCGTCACTGCTTACACTGGCATTTATTGCCTCTATCATTTTTATTTTAGTGTCATTCCCAATGGCACTATCGAAAAATGATAATGCAGCAGTTTCTGGTGCCAAATACCACAAATGATTGATGATTTTGTTTATTGCAGTGCGGCTTATTGTATCGTCAATTTGACGATAAGCGAATAAATTGTTTACAAATTCCAAATCTTGTCGCGGGGCTTCTGTTGCGACTGGAGCTTGTATCCACGCTTTTAAATATAAATTGGCGAGGAAAATACAAATGTCGCGAATTCCAGTGGCCTTTTCGCTAGTCAGGATAAATTCGTTTCGGAATAAATATATTTTTATACAATATATCGCCTTGGCCATCCATCGAGCGTGATGAAAAGCTCCTGGAACTCGAAATATATAATTTGTTCTAGGAGTACCACTTAAGAAAAGATTTTAAAAATTAAATTTCGACCGCTTAGTTCAATTAAAGTGGTATCGGCGCACTGATTCAGTCATCTTCCAACCGGCTCGCGTGTCGCTGGCTTTATTTAAACTGCTGCGACATTTCATTAGCAAGGCAAAAGAATTTTACTTTCCTGAAGAAGGTCCAAATTGGGGACCGAAACGTCGAAGTATACGAAAAAAAAATTTTTAGTGCAAAATAGCTATTGAATAGTATTATTATTTTGTTTTATAACAAAATAATTGTTTTTTCCGTGACCGAATCAGTGCGCCGATACCACTTTAACTTAAGAAAAGAACTGTAAGCTCCAAGAATTCTCTATAATCTTCTCGTGGTTAATTGATGTTTTTCAAGGTTTACATTGCAAACACCAGCACTTCAGTACTATTTATAATTGTAGATTGGTTGAAGTACTCGTCTTCAATTCCTGCCACAAAATTCGATTTATTGATCTGGGGCTAAGCCTGCTGAAATTGTTTAAAAAGTGGAATATTTGGACCTGATAATTTCTCGAACTTTACATAAAAAACACTCCGTAAAATAATTTCGTATATGTGATGCCGGCAAGGAAAATATAGCAAATCTCTTTCAAATTTTTGTTCGAGAAGGATACATGCGCCTTGGAAACGTCCCATGTTTGATGACGTTGTGTCACAACAAAGTGCTTGCACTTTGCCACCTAAAACCGAATTCTGCACTAAATCGTATACCGCAGAAGCTTGTTTGTCTCTAGTACCCGATAGAATTGCAGGGATTCCAAGTAGCTGCTCAATACCTGTGCAAGTTATTAGTACAGGTAAACGATCGGATTTTTCATTGCCTATTAAAGCTGGCAACAGCTTTTCATCCCAATGTAGTGTAATAGCACTAAGCTCACAGTTTTTGAACGCTACATGATATTTATCTGCAAGCTGTGCTCGAAGATCCGTGCGATGACGATTGATAATTAAGTTGCCTAGGTCATAACCAAGAGCTTGAGCTGTTGCTGTTATTATACGAACAGCATCACGATCGCTTACTTTGCACTTGTCAAGGTTTGCAACA
Source organism: Andrena minutula (assembly GCA_929113495.1). Lineage (NCBI taxonomy): Eukaryota > Metazoa > Arthropoda > Insecta > Hymenoptera > Andrenidae > Andrena > Andrena minutula. The sequence goes on from OV815997.1 coordinate 16,949,397, forward strand.
AGTTTTGGCGTAATTATATCAATTTGAACACTTCTCTTTTTAGGGTTGCTTGGACCAGCTTCATCCACGGGACTAATAAATTCAATATTTTCACCCTCACTTGATAGGTGACCATCTTCTTCGCTGGATGATGCTACTTTGTCCATTGTTTCATCTTGATTTAAACGATATACAAGTGTCAATAAAGACCAATATATCTTATATTATATATTCAAGATAACGATCAATATTTTGAGTTTTAAAAATGAATTGCATAAAGAATATTAAATTCAAGGTGAGCGTATTAAGACGTTGTATCGGGAATTGAGACAGGTTCTGCTGGGCCCTATTGACGAGTCCACGAGCAAATCTGGGACGCAATACTTTAATGACATTTTTATTCGCAATTTACATAATAGCTATAATAACTTATTTTCAGTCTTAGAACTGCATTTCTTCTGTATAATTGAGCGTTATAATGAAAATCAAAAGTGTTTAATATCTCCATCGTTTATGGATATATGAAAAAACTCTTCAGACAAAAGTTCTAGTATATAAAGAGGCGAATATAATGGGGGAATTTTTTTTCATGGTCATTTTTTCGAGTTTTCAAGGTCACGGACGTTTTTTTTTGTTAACAATCGTATATGCTGCGTTTTCTTAAACAGAAAAAAAATACAAATTCAACCATGTATCATAATGTATATTTATGTCAAGGTTTAAAAAGTTCACAATTTTCAAATTCGTTGCGCGTCCTTTTCCCGTGGTCCAATCGCGCTGAAAATTTTTCCAGATCATTTTCCCAACAAGTGTCACATTTCTGGGGTACGGGACCAAAAAAATCTGATGGTCGAAAAATAAGGTCCACCCTAGTGCTCATATGTCAAAATCATTGAATAAATAATTGCGTATGCAAAACCCTACCTGCAAATTTGTGCGTACATAGTTTGACGTAGATCACACAGCATCATCTTCTGCTTCGATTATCTGTAAACATATAAAATCCACATTTTAGTTATTTTAGTTATAACTTAACGTAGAACTTATATATAGAAATAGAGTGGCATTTTGCTACAGTAAGTGTAGAGACTACAAAATATGTCCGAAGGAAGTGAGAGCGTATGGCAGAAAGTCTTGTTGCTGGAAATTTAAATGCTAATGGTAATAATTCAGCAAAAATGAACGAAGAGATCCAATATTTTCAACGCACAATTTATTGGTTTTGGAATAAAATTAGTTTAGTATGTTCCCAGTCAGCCACGTCCGTATTTGCAGATTTTGCTCAACGCCGGAGTACAAATGTTTGTGGCAGAAAGACTACAGATTTGATACAGGATTTGTTATATTCGATGATGAAAGCAGCCTGACAGCAGAAAGCCGACAGATTGTGCTGCCTTAACCTGCGAGCAGATTGGCGGCAGGATCTGCTGATACAATTTAATGACAGAAATCGAGCAGACCCTGCGCACCGCGATCTGACGTCAGATAGGCAGCAGAAATACAGCAGATTCTGCTTACACAGTCTGCGAGCAGTTTGGCGGTAGACACTGCAGAGAATCTGCTGGTACAATTTAATGGCAGAAATCGAGCAGACCCTGCGCAGCGCGATCTGACGGCAAATAGGCGGCAGATACCGAGCAGATTCTGATGTCAGGATCTGACAGCAGAATGGCGGTAGAAAGTAAGGAAAGTCTGCTGATACAATTTAATGGCAGGAATCGAGCAGATCTTGCGCACCGCGATATAACGGCAGATAGGCAACAGAAATCGAGCAAATTCTGCTGACATAGTTCACGACACGACCCCGCCAGGGCGCGATCGAGCGAGCGCTTCTCGCTTGCGAAATAGCACCGTGGCGGGAATAAGTGGCCGAGGGCTTGATCATTCAGGGCTCTCGAGTACGACTCGTATTTGCCGGCATTCTACTGCGGAGTATACAGGGTGTTACTCTACCTATAGTCAATACTTTGGGGGGTGATTCTACAGGCATATATAAGTCGAAAATCAAGAGTGATGAAATTGCGGTAAATGCTTCGTTTATTAATTATCGATGGTTAAAGATTGGCGTCTGGATCGCCTGAATCAGCCTGAATGACGGCAACTCGACGGACAGCGGGCCGCGCGAGGCAGGCCAGCCAAGGGGCGTGCAGTGGCGGCGGATGCGTGACGGATTTGCCATGTAGAGCGCATACTTACTTACCTACCTCGCCGAAACTGTGACATACGATACTTGCGATAATTTATGAAAAGACACAAACGTTGTTCGGCATTAAACCTGCCTACTCGTAAAAATCCACAAGGGCATATCAAAATCCGCCCAACGGGATTCTCAAGTAGAGAGGGTGAATGCCATTGCCTTTGCCCTCAAAAATCACCCACACGGCCATCCAAAGCACCGCGATTGTCCCGTCCGCGATTGTTCACTTAATTACACACACGCACGACGATTAGTTTTCTCGCGAATATCCATGTCTTCACGCACCGCGATTGCAGTCTGTGCTCGCATTGACGACAGTCGTCAAACTGAGGAGACCTTGGCCAAATCCCTGCGCGAAGGACACGAACAACGTTACGAATAAACAACCTACATACAATGTATCACTACACTTTCTCCGAGTCGCTCGGGCGATGATAGACAGCTTATGCGATAAATTAAATTCTTTATTCTTCATGGAATCGATAGGTATGGCAGTGACACCAATGGATTCCCTATGTTCCCTACTGATTTATCTATGGCCATTGTGTCCCCACTAATCTGTTGACATACCATCATTACCTAACCAACTCCGTTGAAAAAGGCTATCAGGTCGACGCTATTTATACAGATTTTCGGAAAGCCTTCGACTTCGTAAACCACTCTATCCTCCTGGCTAAATTAAGGGCCTATGGTATATCCGGTAGCGTACTATCATGGCTGTCCACTTTTATTTCAAATAGGACCCAGAGCATAAAATTTAATAATTCTCTCTTCAGGATCGTCGAAGTCAGCTCTGGTGTTCCACAGGGATCTCACTTGGGACCTCTATTGTTCAATCTATTTATAAATGATATTGGTGAGGTCTTCAAATTTTGCAAGTATCTATTATACGCGGATGATTTGAAAATATATCACAGCTTGGACAGCCCAGATAGTACGCAGCTGATACAAAACAACCTCAATAGACTTCAAACTTGGTGTATTAGAAATAAGTTACTCTTCAACATACCCAAATGTTGCGTCTTACGATATAGTATTGTTACGTTTTTGTACAGACATAGTTTAGGTTTACAGTAGAACAATATAACATGGACATTAACAAGTAACAGGATAATAAGAATTAGTGATGCAAGGGCAATGAGGTACTCGGTAACACGTCAACCCGCAATGGCGTTCGTTTCTCAAGTGACAGCTTGACAGGCGATCGATCAGATCGTCTTCTTCTTGCTGTCACTTTTGTCTTCTGCTGCGAGCACCAGCGGGTCATGGATCGTATCCATAGGGTGCTCGCAACACTGCTATTCCGACCGTCGCCTCGGCATTCGCCTTCACACCCAAGGGAAAACCACCCAAAAACTTTGGGCAAGGCGTGGGTACTACGGGACGGCTGGCGGGGTCTCCTCGTCGCGCAGTCTTTCATTGAGGTCCTTCCAGTTCCTTGTTCCACGACGTCCTTGCGACTTTGCCTCCAACGACGATTCCACCGCGTTGTGCTCCCTCGGCGGGCATCTCCAGCGGGCATGTCCTGGCCTCATCGAGCGTCCTCTGGAACTCCAGCGATACTCTCGTCCTCTTTCGTGCGTCCCGCGACGAGATCCACACCGTCGACGGACTCCAGCTTCCAGTCGGCGTCCTCCTGCCCGGACGGCCGGAGCGCACCGGAGCGTCCCATGTCGGCTGCAACGGTCCTGCTAACACGGCACCGTCGCTGCATCCTTGTCGTGGGCTCGGTTCTGACGCTGCATCTCCCTCCTGCAGCCTTCCTCGAAAATGGTCGCCAAGTTCGTCTGCTGTTGTGGTCGCTCCGCTTTCCCTTGCAGATATACAAAGTGCTGTAAGATACGGTCGTGTCTGTAAAGAGACCGTTGGGGCCGCCCGAGCCGGAAAGCCAACGAGGAAGGCCGAGCACGCGAGCAGGGAATTGCAGGTAGTCACAAGTATGCAAGCGGCCCAGCCCCCACGGCAGCCACCAGACTCGTCCACCCTGATGATGTTTGTTCTTCCAAGCTCCTTCAGCCCTTGGCATCGTGATGGCCCCATTCCTCTTCGTTGCATCTGGTGCTTCTCCAGGGGCCCGTCTCGTGCTTCCGGTCAGCGCCCCCGTCTCCGCAACATCCCCTCCAGCTGATCCAAACGCCGTTTGTCCAACTGGTGATTGGGGATGCCATTTCCCGTCTGCTGTGCACCCTCCTCCCACTTTGTCCTGGGTTTCCCGCGAGATCCTCCATCCCGGCCGTGCCAGGGGCTCGCGGGGCACCTACAGGGGGTTAGCCGGACGCTTTCACGTATGTCCGCGCCCCGCTGCGGACTGCCACGCTATTATGGCACATTCGAGGAATTCGGGAGCGCCTATACCGGCCACGGTGACAGTCCCCCGACACCTTGTCCCTCGTTGTGGGGTATCGTGTGCCTAAAACAGACTATAAGAGTGGGGGCTGGACTGCGTACGCAGCCCAGTCCACCAGATTAGCTTAACACTAATCTTCTTTTCCGTGGACCACTTTAGACTTCCTTCTAGGTGGTTCTTCTACTCGTTCTGTACCCGTACTTTGTCTTTGAACAAACGCTCCAGGTGTACACCGAACTCATCATCCTGAGCTCTCTCTTATGGGTTGTCGATCCCGCGACGGTATTCGCCCTCGAACTCTCTCCGTCGCAGCGCGTCGTGGATGTCTCGACGGTATTCGCCATCGAACTCCCTCCGTCGCAGCGCGTGGTGGATCTCTCGACGGTATTCGCCCTCGAACTCCCTCCGTCGCAACTTCGTACTCAGCTATCCCGCAACGGTATTCGCCCTCGAACTCCCTCCGTCGGGTCTTCGTACTCAGTTATGCCGTGACGATATTCGCCCTCGAACTCCCTTCGTCACAGCTCTGCAACTCTGCGCACTCCCGGCGCCTCTTCGTTGCAGCAGATCGGCACGCTCACACGGCAGCACTAGCGCGGTTCCGGGTGTTGTCGACCGGTGTTTCTCCCCAATCGGTTGGGCCCAGGTACCACCGTCACCAACGGCCTGTCTTCGCTCCTTTTTTTCGCTATTCCTCTCAATTTCTCAATTTGAAGCAGTCCCTTTGGAGATGTCCGGCCTTTCGACACTGCCAGCAGGTTTTCTCCGTGTAGTCCGTTCGATCCTCGGGTTTGTCGGACCTCTGCTTCTTGGCCGGGAACCTTTCAAAATTGTTGGGGGTTTCAGCCTTCCGTTTTTCGGAGTTTCGCTCTCGCGATTCGGTCGCGGAGCCACGAGACATCTTTTCGATAGCCTCGATTTCGAGGGCTCTGGTCACGGCGGTTCTCAAAGAGGAAAACCCGCCTATTCGCAGTTCCCGCTGCATTACCGGGTTTATCAATGCTGGACGAATTGAGACGCGGCTAATTTATCCCGGGTTTCCGCCAGGCAATCATTAAAAGCGGATTGTGCCAGTCTTTCTATTTTTGTTGCCAGCGAGGCGATGCTCTCATCCTTTCCCTGTCTGTGGGTTTGGAAGAGCACATAATTCAGGTTGGACAGATTTTTCGCCCCGTAACGGAATTCGAGTGCGGAAACAAACTCTGTGAAACTTTCATTTTGTGCTGCGGAGAGCGTCGTAAGGACGCTCCTCGCTGCACCTCCCAGGGAAGCGATCAAGGCGGTAGCCTTCTTCTGATCGTCCCACCCATTTGCGCGCGCGATCGTCTCAAATTGTATTTTGTAATCTTCCCACGAGATTTTACCGTAAAAAATGGTCGGTTTCACCGCGTACCCCAAACTGAGTACGTGCGGTTGCGAAGGAGAGACAGCGGCGGTTGCGCTAACGGGTGTGGGGATTTGCGTCGGCAGAACACTATTTACACCATTATTTACATCGCTATTTACATCACTATGTACATCATTATGTACATTGGCGACTGTCTCCCCACCCCGAGCATTCTCGCCGCTGTCAACCGAGCCGCGGGCACCCTGTAACAAGGATACTACGACCTGGATCCGATCTTCCATTTCTGCCATTCGAGCTTCGAGAGCCGCCTGATTCCTTCGGTCGGCGGCTTCCCTCTCCTCCCTGCGACGGTCCTCCCTTTGCCAGCGGGCCTCGTTGTTCCCGCATCTGTCCCGCGATGCTTAACTGGAGGGAGGTGAACAGTTCCCGTATAGAGGCATCATCCGTCGCTGCAGGAGAAGGGTTGGCGGAGACCGCGGATGCGCGAGTGGGCATGCCACTTCGAGTGGGCATCCCACTTCTGACACCATTGTTACGTTTTTGTACAGACATAGTTTAGGTTTACAGTAGAACAATATAACATGGACATTAACAAGTAACAGGATAATAAGAATTAGTGATGCAAGGGCAATGAGGTAATCGGTAACACGTCAACCCGCAATGGCGTTCGTTTCTCAAGTGACAGCTTGACAGGCGATCGATCAGATCGCCTTCTTCTTGCTGTCCTTTTGTCTTCTGCTGCGAGCACCAGCGGGCCATGGATTCTATCCATAGGGTGCTCGCAACAGTATAAAAAAAGGAATATAACATCATGTAGCTATGCTATCAATGGGGAGCCTCTGACACCAGTTAATAGTGTGCGAGATCTGGGTTTTCAATTTTCATCCAACCTTTCCTTTGCGGATCACTTCCGAATTATTGCAAGTCAGGGGCTCAAGACCCTTGGTCTTATCAATAGAATTTCCAGATATTTTAAAGGGACAAATACAATAAGGATAGTGTACTGCTCTCTGGTTCGTCCTATCTTGGAGTTCAGCTGTATAGTGTGGGCTCCAAATTATAAGAATCATATCGCATGAATTAAGAGAGTACAACACATGTTTCTTCGATTGGCGGTTTTTCGAGGAGGCTAACCTTTACCAATCACGTGCCACAATTATGATCCGATGTTATCTGGGTCTTCTGTCACTTGAGAAACGTTGTGAGATGTATGATGCAATGTTTGTGTACGCGGTTGTGCGTGGATGTGTGACGTCATTCGATATTCTCGAGCAGTTCAAATTTTATGCACCTACCAGGGAATTAAGACAGCATACATTATTCTATCTCGAACCGCATCGTACATTGTTCAGGATCGAAACGTCGAAGCTTCGAACGTTCGCGTGTTAGATTAAGAATTAGGATTAATTTAGCGTGTAAGATAGACGATAAGGATAGCCGTTAAGATTAGCTGTTACGTTTAAAAACTAAGGTCACAACCACTGTATATTTACAAAACGTTAGCACAATATTACACGTCGCTTTAACTATATTAATCGCAGAAGTAATACTTCTTTAGTCTAACGCGAAAGTCCGCGCGAATTAGCGTTGAACCGAGCAGTTCGGAAAGTTTGTTGGGACGTTCCAGTAGAGCGCGAGCACGCAAGATAAAAGAGCGGTACGTGTCGTCAAGTCGACGATTCGAGGAAGAGAGATCGCGGTGATGGATCGGGCCGTTTCGCCGAATTCTGTGACGTCAGCACCCCACTCAACAGTCGCTCGTCCTGAGCAGGACGAGGACCGCATCGGCGAACAAAGCCGTTCGCACGATGAACCGAGACAGCTGTCTAATTAGGTGAGGTGCGCGTCAACAGATGGCCCGACCGATCGCATCACCGCGATCATTCCGCGATCAGGTCGCGTTTAGTGAGTTTAAAAATGCGCGCGGTTTCGGTAGCGAATCCGCGCCGGCTTGGCCCGTGGCCGTTTGGGCCAATCCCAAACCTACATTATATGGAAAATTTTATCGTATTGCTCGTATTTGTAGATATGCCAATAACATATGTAACTCTAAGGGTTTCTTTTGCGACACACCGGCTGAATTTAAGAGATCGGTTATGCAAACTCTGCATTCTCACTCTCGTCCATAATGCGCTTTATTTACTTTTGCTTACTGTCCTGTTATTTTGTCTCTTACATATGTTTACAGTATTGTCTCCGTATATGCTCGGTTTGGTGTAGACGATAGGTGCTTGTCGCTATCCCCACCACTTCTGTCTCACTCTTGTCCGATGAAGGCGAGAGCGAGATAGAACGAAAGCGAGCGAGAGCCACTGAAAGCGAGCGTTGATGCTTTGTCTTGCTCCGCCTTTCGGGTGCCGTGACACTCCATCCTCTACGGGCGCGACGGGCATGCGCGATGGTCGCAAGCACTCGCGGGAGCCCGAGAACCGCATCGCAAAAATCTTGACACACGCCCGGCTCAAGTCTTTTTTGCGCCCTAGGCGAACTTTTTAAATTACACCCTTTATTATAATACATTTATTTGAGATTATTTATGACTTTACTCTGCAAAATTAGGCAACTGCTAGAGCGTAAGGTTGACAAGAGGTGCAAAATGGTCTGTTCTTTGTTGGCATTGTTGAAAATAAATTTTTAAATGAAATACTACACATTGTACTACAACGGTTTTAAACTAAGAGTAAAAATTAAGAGTAAAGACATCAATAAACTCAAATAACTGTATTATAATAAAGGGCTCAATTGGACAAGTTCGCCTATGGCGCAAAAAAGACTTGAGCCGTGCGTGGCTATCTGACCGCCACGCGCATGCGTCGAGCAGTTACGATTACATGGGAGCGCTCGCGTCGGTCGCGCACGCCCGCGCGCTTGCAAACCGGTCTATCTCGCTCCCTCCTTTGGCCAGAAAGAAGCGAGAAACGAAGACTCGGAATTAGGGACTGTTTACGATAGATGCTCAACGGCGGTCCCGACCAGCGAGCGCACGCGGTGATAATACTGTATTTGTACTTTGCTAAAGGGATTTTTCTTACCCGTGAATGAATGATAATAATGATATTCATAATAAAAGCAATACAAAATATCTTTAGAAGAAATAAAACCTAATACGATTAAAATATACTTTTAGTTTTTTCGAGCGTACATTTTTTTTACACTCCACTAAAACAAATTTCCGTTATTTTCCGATAAAAAGGTGGCAACCCTAGTTCCGAGACTCCATCGGCCCGAGGGCGCTCTTTTTCCGCGGCTCCTACAATTGGTAGATCGTCTGGGGCGTGCGCTGCAAAGGAACACAGTGCGTTGTGTCGTGTCCAAGAGAGTCTTGGAGTCTGCCAAAATTCGCCGACTTCCTGGAACATGCAATATTTTGATGCAAAGATATCGAAAAGTACTTTACCGTTTTGAGATCTGAGGCTTCATTCTCGAGATATTAACAGTTGAATATTAGCGGTCGAACTTCCGAGCCGCGCAGTTTGAACCCGAAACAGCTCAGCACGGAGCAATGACTGCGTAGCACACGCAGCAGGTACGCGTAGATACCGACCTACGCACACTGTAGAACCGACTACGCTAAATCATTTTCATGGTTTGAACCAGCGGTCGGCTCTATTGTATGCGTGGATCTGTATCTCTACGTGCTTCATGCTTGTGCATGCTCCGCGCTCAGCTGTTTCGGCTTTAAACTGCGCGTTCCGAAATTTCGACCGCTAATATTTAACTGTTAATATTTCGAGAACGAAGCAACGCATACCAAAAGGGTAATGGACTTTTCGATATCTTTTTGCATGAGGGGATCTCTGTTGCATGTTATTATTTATTTATTATTTATTACTATTCACGGGAATAAACCCTTTGGTACAAAGAGATACAATACGGGGAGACACAACACACATACCTATGACAAATATGTGAATGTATGCATGATTGTTTTATTGTGAATGGGCCTGCAGAGTGAAGTATGTGTGAGACACCTATCGGTATAAATGGGAAATGAATGTTGCGAGGCAGAATATGCATGGGAGAGTATATATGTAGTCTTTAGTCTATGGTCATATCCGGAAAAGGAGATATGTGCGTCGAGAGTTCAGTTTTTCAATTTTATATTCACATTACGTTATATTATATTTCAGTCAAATAGTAAAGTGTTGAGCAGACGTCATCTTATTTGATTCCCGATCCCACAAAATATACATTTCGATGAAAACGAAAAGAACAGAAGATATAAAAATTTAAAGTGGGCAAAGATTTAAAATTACAGAATAAATGATTAATTATAGAATATCTTCAACAGAGCATCTTAAAGATGCAAGATCCAAATAAATCAATATTCTCATGGACAGTTATAGCGTGGTTAGACATTCGATTTAAACAGGTATAATGACGGTATACTGTGCGATGCAGTTCGGTATGTAACAGAGAGTAATTTCTTAAGTCCCTTGAAGGTACATTTAGGGTGCGTTCCAGTTGGGCCCAAATCGCCCGCACGGTAGCGATATGTAATGGAAATCATGGGCGATTTGGGTCCAACTGGAACGCACCCTTAGAGAGAACCATTGAATTATGGCAGGACAAGGTATAACACCTTTTACAATTTTGCTTACAAACATAATATCAAACATTATTCTTCTATTACTTAATGTCTGAATGATTTAATTTCCTATGAATTTCATCATAATTGCGACAATCAAATGGCATGGGTTGACCTCTATGTTTGGCAGCGAGTCTTGAAAAATTTGTGTTGAACACTCTCAATCTTGTTGATATATGATTTCCAGTATGGGGACCAGATTATACTACCATATTCCAAAATAGGCCTGGTCAGTTGACAGTAGAGTATTTTGAAAGTGTTGGTATTTTTGGGAAATCTTGAGACCCTATGGATATGTACCAAAGACTTAAGACTATAAGAAATAATATTTCTGTGATGTGCCGAGAAAGATGAGTCGGACGAAAAAGTAATACCTAGATCAGGCATGCACAGCAAGGCTGTGGCGGGCAAGAGCACTCTGGATTGCTCGTGGGCAAAGCGAAGAGCGACGCCCTGAGCAGTTCCCCCACCCTGTGGCTACTAGCTGTCGTAGTATGCGTGTAAACTGTAAGGTGTGTTGCTGACGTTCAGCGGCACACTTCACTCACAAACATTCCCCACCACGGCACTCTCGGCACTGTTGCTCATGAAGGCGTGGCTTAGTACTTTTCGATTCTCTTTCCGCACGCCCCCGAAAATTTTTGCCCGGCGGGATTCAGCTGTGCACGCCTGACCTAGATCTTTAATATTGTTAAGCGTAGAGAGCGGTATCCCATTTATGGCGTAGTTAAAAACTAGATTATTTTTCTTATGGCTAAACCCGAACATATGACATTTAGTTAGATTGAGAGATAACTTATTGCAAATACACCAATCATGAAGTCTATTCAGGTCATTCTGGATTAAATTGGCACATTGCGGACTACTCCGCTCATCCGCATGCAAGTTAAATTTAAAAAAGAGGAAAACTTCAGAGATATCAGTGATAAATAATATAAAAAGTAGTTATGGGAAGTCTCTGGATTTTTAAACACCTCGCACGTGTACAGTGTTTATTCGCTAAGAGATTGCCAATCGGGATCGGCGTACAGTGGTTCGGAATCATACAAATGTGAACTAAATTCAATTTTTCACCCTCCTTGGAAATCCTTGACGTTTTAACCATAGGTTCTTACATCTATAGGCTAAGTTTTGGGTTGCATAAGGGTTGCCATAAGTCACCAAAAATGGTGTGGAAAAGGTTTAAAGATGGGGGAAAGTGACTATTTCGGAAGAATCACATTTTCTCTGAAATTTAAGTACTTTGCCTCACTATATATTTCTATAGATTAGTGTGACTTAAGGAGTATTTTGGAGTTTCACGCTTAAAAATTATATCATTTTTAGGAATTTCTTTAAATAACTGTACAACATATCGTGATGAAACTTTTTGCATTTTATCAATGTATGTTCGCACTATTATTTTGCATATTTATATTGTCATAAAAAAATTATGATGTTTCCGTAGCGGACATAGGAGATCTTAAAAAGATACGTGTTTGCGGTATGTGATGTAACATCTCGCTCAACCATCGGAAATCGAAAAATCAGATGGTTTTTTAAAACTTAGGCCTAAAAATAAGGTCGGTATCAAATGTATTGGCTGTTGAATTCGCTTTCGCGAACAGCGATCGAGGAGAAATCAGCCAGCACCATCTGACGATCGTGGATTTGTCAGTTGCAGTTGCTTGGCTTTCGCTGGGTATGGTGGGGTAACGGGAACGCTGCTCGGCTCCGCCTGAACCTAGCCATTTGGCTGTTATTTATTCTTAACGTAATAGTTGTGTGCGTTACGAAGCTATCCGTAGACCAATACGAGATGAAGAATCAAGGAAGAATCAATGTTCCAACTAATAAAGCTCCTGAATTTTTTCAAACCTAAGGCACACCTATTCTGATGTGTATATTTTAGGGTGCCACTTATTTATTAAGAAAAAAAAATTTAATTTTCCGAGGGACCCCCCCTATTTTTTTTTCACTTGATCTAATGTAGTGATGTGTAAAGTTTCAGCTTAATCGAATAGCATTAAACTATGGCGATTTCAACTTTAACTTTAAAAAATTGTAAAGAAATTTTGTAAACGACGAAAATTAAGGAATGCAATAGCAACCTCCGCTATTCCATTTTACTTTTATTGTTTCTTAGAATTGTCGTTATCTGTAACGGTTATGTAAATCACCGACAGACAGTTGGGACATTTGAAATTAACCTAAAGGTGAACTCAGACGGCGAGTCTGCTTGGCAAGCGCGAGGCAACGAGGCGACAAAGAAGTATTTTGAAATAAATAAACAAAATTTTGTGACAGGATTATCAAACCCCAAAATTAAAATGATATTAGAAAATGAATATGTTGAAATATTAACTTTTGCACAAAATGCCATTAAAAAACCTTACCTACAGATGACTATAAAGAATTTCTTGAACTTATTATAATTTTCTTAGGTGGAACTCCACCTGGAGGAACAAAGTTTCGCAAACCAGGTGCTTTCCACTTGGCAAGATGGATGGCTAAATCTATCTATACTTTAAAAATATATTTATTTCGTCTTGAATTTAAATTAACTGCCCAGGAAGAGAAATTTCTTTTGGAATTAAATACGTTTTTAGTGCAATGTTATGCCAACAGTTGGTTTTCTTCTCCAAGAGCTGATTATTATGTACATTATTTTGTATCCCCTTGGGGTTTACAATCCGATCTTACAACTACTTACACCTATTTCTACTTCCTAAATCTACATCTACATCTTATCTCTATCCGCCTTAAAACCTAGTCGCATCTCTCTCCTCTCGCTCGCCCGCCTGCCACCGGTACGCACGCACTCCCTCCTCTACCTCTCCTCCCGTCCCTACCATCGGACCCCCGCTTCCGCTCGCTTCCTGCCACTCTCAATCCTTACACTCCCATTCCTCCACTCCACCTCCTCTCCTTACTTCCACTTTCCTCATCTATCCCTCCCCCACCCCATCGTCACCCAAAACCTCCCTCAACATTTCCTGCCACCCCCTCTCCTTCCTCCATCCCGTGCACACCTCCCACACATGCTCGCATGTCTCTTCCCCCCACCACACATCCTGCACCTTCTGTTCTCCTCCTCTTCCCAATATCTCCCTCCTCTCATCTCGCTCCCCAGCCTAAATCGCGCCACCCTTCTCCATCTGCTTTCACCCCACCCCTTCTTCAAATACCCCGGAACCCCTACCCCTTTTACCATTCCATGCCACCTATTGTATTCTGAATCCCAAATCCTTTCCCACCTTTCCACCTCCTCCAACCTCCTTCCCCTACTTACCAACTCCTCGCTCCTTAACTCCCCCTTCCTCTCACCACTCTAACCCTAACCCCTTCTATTGTCCACCCCCTCTCCTCAAAGAACCCTTTCCTTTCTTCCTCCCATCCCCCCAGTACCTTTCCCCTTCTCGCCCTACCTTTTACCTCTTCCCAACACTCCCTTGCCAATTCCTCTCCTTGCCACTCCTCTAACTTCCTCTCATATGTCGATGCCCTCATCCCCGCCCCCCCCCCCTTCATCATGTCCCGCTGCAGCTCCTCTCTCACCATATAACCCGGAGTGCACCACTCAACTCCTAACACCCATCTTAGATACCTTAGATCAGCGCTGTTCAAGGTCGCTCCCGCGGGAGATTGGGGTTCTCCCACTCTCGTTCGCGTTGTCAGGGATACCGCGCGACGCTAAAGAGGCGACCATGACAGACCAGCGTGTCTGTTGCCGAGCGATACGACATGTGATTAGTGACACGCGGCGTCGCAGCCAGCAAATGCTACTACTTCCCGGTATAAGTTGTCAGTCTTGGTGACCTGTACTTTTCAAACAATTCTGAAACTACAAATATCATAAACAAGCCTGATACATAGGTACGAAAGTCAATGAGTTAACCTGAAATGACCCATATCCAAGTGACAGACGGCTCGCCGGACGTGGCAGCCTTCTTAGCGTCGCGCGGTCTCCTTGACGACGGAAGGCACGCTATGCGAGAGAAAGATTGGAAGGGGAAGCAGGCGCGTGAGGGGCCCCTACGCTGGACAGCGCTGCCTTAGATTTTCTTTAATTTTTTATCTATCAACAACTTTTTAGGTTAGGTTGTAGAGCAGCAGTTAATGCTGAACCTCGCCTACTCTCCATTGTAATTTTAATTGTAATGGTGCAATAAATACATTTAATAATAATAATAATAATAATACCTGTCTTGCAGTGCCTCCACCCTCTCCCTTCCCTTCCACCCCCATATTTCCGCTCCATACCCCACCGTTGTCCACACCAACCTGTCAAAAAGCCATACCCTTTTTCCCCAGTCCTTCCCAAACCTCCTCTTTCCAATCCTCCAAACCTGCCCCATCACCGGCGGCGCTTTTTTAACCCTTTCCTCCACATGAGCCTCCTGTCCCCCGTTCGCCATCAAGATATAGCCCAAGTACTTAAAGGCCTTCACTTCCTCCACCTCCTTTCCCTTCCACCTCCATACCACTTTCTTCCACCTTCCTCCCCCCTTTCTACATCTCATTACTTTTGATTTTCCCACATTCAGGTGCAGCCGCTTCCCATCCAAATATCTTTCCAGCTTAGCCATCCCCTCCTCATCTTCCGCCATTACCGCCACATCATCCGCATAGGCTAGCGTGAACACTTTCTTTCCCCCCAGCCTCACCTCTCCCCATCCACCCCTTTCCATCTCCTCATCTAAATCCGCCAAAAGCAAGGTAAATAGACTCGGGCTCAATGGGCAACCTTGCCTTACTCCCCTCGCCGTCCAAAATTCCCTCCCTACCTCCTCCCCCACTCTTAGCCTACATATTGTTTCTTTTAATACTTCCTCACATCTTCCCACTATCCCCTCTCTCACACCCCTCTTCCTCATCGCCCTCACCAGCACCTCCCTGTCCACCGAGTCAAAGGCCGCCATTAGGTCTATAAAAAATATAATCATCCTTCTCTCCTTCCTGGTTACCTGTCTATTTATCAAATAATTTAGGACGTATACGTAGTCCACACATCCCATTCCTTTCCTAAAGCCGGCCTGACTCGGTGGCAACAGCTTCTTAGCCTCCACCTCCTCTTTCAATCTCTCTGCCAACACAGACGCGTATACTTTGTATGCCGTCTGTGTCAGCGTAACCCCCGGTATTCCTCCACCCTTTTTCCGGTCCCCTTCTTCACCACCGGCACCACTATTCCTTCCCTCCACTCGTCCACCCATCCCTCCCCCTTCCATACCCTATTACAGATTTCCCAAAGCCAGTCCTCCACCCCAAGAGCTGATAAATCTCCTCTTAATGACATACGATTTTTAAGAACACATCAAAGTTATAGAAACTTTAATAAAGATGTAGCTGATACAGGTACAGTATTGTCTCCATATGTACCCGATTTGGTGTATGCGATATAGCCCTGTCGCTATCCCCACCACTTCTGTCTCACTCTTGTCCGGCGAAGGCGAGAGCGAGATGGAACGAGAGCGGGCGAGAGCCACTAAAACCGAGCGAGGACGGTACGAGACAGACGACAGCGTTCATGTTTTGTCTCCCTCCGTCTTTCGGGCGCCGAAACACTCCGTCCTTTGCGTGCGCGACGGGCGTGCGCGATGGTCGCAGGCACATACGGAAGCATGAGGCCGCAACGCAAAAACTTGACGCAGGCCCGGCTCAAGTTTTTTTTGCGCCCTAGGCCAACTTTTCAAATTGTTGCTATTGCTGAAAATAAACTTTAGAATTAAATATTACAAGTTGTACTATAAGTGGATTAAACTACGAATAAAAATTCAAAGTAAGGTTATTAATAATCTCAAATAAATGTATTATAATATAGGGCGTAATTTGAAAAGTTTGTCTAGGGCGCAAGAAAGACTTGTACCGTGCCTGGCTATCTGACCGTCGCGCGCATGCGTTGGGCAGTCACGATGCCTTCTGAGTGCTCGCACGCCCGCGCGCAAGAAAACCGGTCCATCTCGCTCACTCTTTCGACCAGAAAGAAGCGAGAAAGGCACACTCGGAATTAGGGATCTGCGCATTCTGAGTACCCAACGCCGGTCCCGACCAGCGGGCACACACGGAGACAATACTGTATTAACAAATTTATCAACCACCTTTATTACTTAAAGGAAGAGTGCGTGGCATTTTCCCTATTCGATAATCGCATAAAACACGAAACTAAGTTAAAGATGGCAGATAAATTGTAAAGGAAAATGAAACACAAGAAGATGATGAAGCAGAAATGCGTAAAAAATTGATTTTAAGGAAAGAGGTTGTCGATGATTTTTTAAAAGACAACGACGATGACATTTTAATAAAATTAGTAGGACTACATTCAATAACATTGTTCTCTCGGCTCGATATTCCAACACACATTTTTAAAACGAATTTTATGGCGTGGATTGACTCAAATGAATACCTAGGTGATCAAAGCAAGATTAAGGAATTCAAAATTGTGAACGATACAGCTGAGCGAGCAATTAAGCTTATAACAGAATTTAATGATAAGATCACGAAAGACGAAGACCAAAAACAATTTTTATTGAAGGTATAATATTTTTATTATTTTTCTTTCATATAAGATATTAGATACGCGTATTACTTTATATTATACTGTTTCATTTCTATTGTAGACTGTTCAAGATTACCGTCGTAGATTCTACAACACTACATTGAATGTACTAAAAGCACCGTTCGATATGTAACTTTAAGTTGAACTTGAAATTTTTTAATATTTTAGGTATTTTTTTATTTCGTTTGTGTATCAAATCATTCTGTATGTATTATTTTTGTTTCATATCAAGTCACGAGATAAATCCTCCAATAAAAAGTTGAAAAGGTAATTTTTTGTTAATTTCCAATTTTCCATGTGTTCTCGCCAGGAGATAATATTATCCGAATGAGCTGAAATTTGGTGTAGCGCAATTTTGAAATCAAAAGGAACAAAACTAGAAGGGGTCTCCTTTCAAAATCAAAAATCGAAAAATAAGTGGCACCCTAGTATATTTCTACGCTGACAGATCGGTTTGGCCTATACACGCCAGAAGCTTAGCGCTATACCCACCACTTATGGCTCACGCTTGTTCTGCGAAGGTGAGAGCGAGATGGAACGAGATCGAGTCAAAAAACGTTGAGAAAAAGAACACCGAGGTAAAGAAACGGTGTAGTGGAAGAAAACCTCTCACGAAACTCACCGGCCAATATATCTGATACCGACATTAGTGGACCCTCTGAAAATATTAACACGTTGAGCACGGAGCCACTTTTGCTCTGCTTTCCGTTCAGGCGGCAAACAGCGGCGGTTACAAAGTGGATACAGAATATAATAGTAACCATAAAAAACCGGAAAGGGCGTAGGTCTATTCTTAGATGGAATACATAGCTTTATAGCGTGTCCTTTCACCTACAAGTACATATGATATAAAAAGGATATACGTATTGCAACTTACAACTCTTTGCCAGATACCCTTTCACGAATCTCTATTTTACCCTTTCATGCGTGTAATTGACACCTATTTTCCGATTTTGTATTATAACTCACGAACTGTAAGAACTGTCAGTTACCAAATGGTAGTCCTAATTAAAAGAAGTAACTTTTTTCTGAAAACTTTGTTTCTCTCTCTTACAGTTCATGAGCTATAACACAAAAATCAGAAAAATTTCACGGGTCAATTTCACCCGCTTCGAGTGAATTTGGGCAGCAAACAATATTATTTTTTTTTTAATTTCCGGGTTTGGGATATTCCCTTGCTAAAAGTATAAGGGTTGAAACTTTGTAAGCTGTCATACATGAAAATAGTTACTCCTACGAAAAAGAACGCATAAAATACTTTTTGTAGAGTTTTTCATAATTACTATTTTTATCGTACAACTACTAAGGTCGGTATCAGATATATAGACCGGTGAGTTTTGTGAGGGGTATTCTCCCATCACACCGTTTGTTTGCCTCGGTGCTCCTTTTCTCAACGTTTTCTGACTCACCCTCTTTCCTTCTCGCTCTCGCCTTCGCAAAACAAGAGTGAGCCAGAAGTGGTGGGGATAGTGCCAAGCTTCTGGCGTGTAGGCCAAACCGAGCTGTCAGCGTAGAAATACATACATCAGAATAGATGTGCATCAGCAACGAAAATATTCAGGAACTTTATTGGTTAGAACATTGATTCGTTCTCGATAGCTTCATCTCGTATTGGTCTACGCATAACTTCGCAACGCACACAACTATTACGTTAAGGATAAATAACAGCCAACCGGCTAGGTTCAGGCGGAGCCGAGGAGCGTTTCCTTTACCCCACCATACCATGCGAAAGCCAAGCAACTGCAACTGACAAATCAACGATCGTCAGATGGTGCTGGCTGATTTCTCCTCGATCGCTGTTCGCGAAAGCGAATTCAACAGCCACGGCCGTCTCTAATACAGGCCACCACCTTGCCAAAAGGGCAACACTGTCATCAGTCCTTTCTGAGGCCTTTCGTCCAACCACGGCCGTCTGGTACCGGTCTGAACATAGTCATCGGACTGATGGTTATTGTCGAAATGCGGTGTTGCAACATCATAGGTGGTGGCCTGTACTACAGATGGCCGTGCAACAGCCAATATATTTGATACCGACCTTAGATAAGGAGATATTCGCGAAAAACTTATTTTTTACCTTTGACCCTCTGTAAATTTTTTTGCAGATGTCACATCGATGGGAATTTTGACATATTGTTTAAAACGACGAAACAAAGGTCCGTACAAAAATGTGGTTTGTTGGGGATTATTCCCCAGGCAAATCCTAATTTTACTGGACTATTATTGTTGACGCTTACTAAACCGTACATACAATACTTCCCTTCATCAGCTTCTCTTATCATTGTTTAGGAAATCAAATCTGGCCCAATTTTAAGACTTACCCTCATTTAATTTATGTACAGGTTTCTCCTCCAGGACTATCTCATATCACAACAATGATGTGCGGATCTTGCTCTAATGAAAATGCTTTCAAGACCATTTTTATATGGTATGCCGAGAAGCAAAGAAACGGTGCAGCATTCACGAAGGAAGAAATGGAAACTTGCATGATGAACCAAATCCCTGGCGCACCGCAATTCTCAATACTTTCGTTCAAAGGTAATTATATTTAAGAAGAAGAAGTACACAGTAAATTAAATTTTAAACTAGAAATGGGTAAAAGCACTAGTAGTCGACCACCCTCTAGTAGTCGACCACTTTTTTTATTTAGCTTAAAGATATAAGTACTGTATATTGTTGTTCCTGTTACACAGGATGGCGTTCAAAGCTTATCTGCTTATATTGCCCAACGAACTATAGTCATCTTTTTCTCTCCTCTCTCTCCTTCGGTTCCAGAAAGATACCATTGTAAAATGACAAGCAAAACCAGAGAATATTAACTCGTGTTTATCAAAAATATCATTTGCTCCACTACTAGCTGAAACTTTAGAAAATTCAGATTTACGAGAGCGTGTCACAAACGATTTTCGTACATGCGGCTTGTACCCTTTAGATCCAGACAAAATTGATTACACTAAATGTGTGTACAATACTAGAGAAAACTTGGTTACTTCTAATTATAAAGAGGTAAATCCGATCCCTTCTTCAACTCCAAATCTGGCAGGTAGAAGCAGCCGTTCATAAAATATCTCCACAGTTAAAATCTAGAGGAATTAACGTAGATATTATTATGGATGAAAATCATAAAGCCTACTATGACAGTCCTCTCGATATAACTCTTCAACATGATTTTCAGAGCAACGAAATAGAATGCTGTAGGTGTACGCATAAAAATTTATTCTAATTATTGTACTTAATAAACTTTTTTGCAGTTCTTCCCAATGGTTCTATTACTAATGTTTCTGTACTCACTGTCCAAAATAGTTCAAATATGATGTGTGACAATACCATTTTTAATTCACCTCCTATATCCGGTATGACCATCTTTCCTTACCTACCTCATTTTTACAACATCCTTTAAAAAGTGGCCCGAAAACGAAGAGTTTTTCGCCATTTTTGGTCCCACGATTTTGGAGCTGAGTTTTGTGCCAGGTAATGCTTTGTGAGGATGGGATGGTGAAGTGAAAATTCACTAATGCGTCAACCCATACACTTCAATGTATGCCTGACGCGTCAATGAACCCTCGCGTATTTGGCCTCCTATATACCAGAAACCAATTGTCACCTCGACCTGAAAATCTGTTATGATTGATGTCTCATCACAAAGCATCAACTGGCACAAAACTCAGCTCTAAAATCGTGGGACCAAGAAGGGGTGATTTCTTGCGTCACTCGTTAAAGTGGCTTTATGATAATTTATATCTCAACATAAGAAAAGAAAGTTAATTTTTAATCAAGAAACTTGTTTATTTTAATTACTTTCTGATTATTTACTTACATGTTTACCTTACTTTACATTCTCTTTTAGATAGTATTAATACAGAAGTTAATTCCATGCCACTTTCATTAAGGGAGTGTCCTGCTTTATAAGGTCCAAAAAATCAATTTTTTCACGAATTTTTTTGAAAGGGAAAGGAACAATTGATCTTCGTAAACTTTTAGATATATTTAAACATATATTCAATGAGTACAAAAAAAAAATTTTTCGCATAATATTATTAACTATGGCAGATTTATAAGCCGATTCTCGGAGCGCTTTGCCACAGCAGTCTCCAATTGGCGGGAAAGATTCTGGTCGTAATTCTGGTCTGAAATGAAAAAAACAAAATGGTTTTTAATGCTCATATATTTTTCTTCTGGGTGAACTAAGAAAAAGCAGAAAAAAGCGCGAAATCATAATTTTTTTAGTGTGATAAGAAGAATGTCTATTTTCTAACAACAACATGTGACTTTAACGTGCTATAAAAGCGATTTAAAAATAATTTTTTAACAATCTTTTTAGTTCACATAGAAAAGAATTTAGTACTGAAGAGCATAAGCTTTGGTTTAATTCAATAGGCCGCTCGGTTTTTTTGCTATCACGCCCGCCAATTTTAAAGAATCGTAAAAATGAAAACTGGAGAAATCGCGCTTTAAAGTTTTCGGTAGGAGAAAATATTAATTATTGGTTACTTACACCAGTGATCTGCTAATCAGCTATTCCTGCCCCATATAATAGTCCTTCCGCCTGTTCAAAAAACTCATTTTCTCGTATTTGCCCAATCCTACGAGCCGTACGAGCCTCCTTGCTGTTGTATGTTTGGCGCTTGTCTTCCCAGTTCCCGCGCGAGTCGCTGCGCATCAGTGGTATCGGCGAACGTTTTGCACTTACCGAACTCGATTCCGTTATTTATTTGTTTTGAATATCTGGAATATTCGGTTTCTCAAAGTGTTAATAAACACGAATTGGTCCCGCATGCTCGCGAATCTGCCAGTAGTACCGATGCAACGATTGACGGTGGTGAGAGATTCTCGTGCGTTCGCGATCTTTCGCTTTGCGGTCGATCGCTACAATTCTCTACGTTCAACTTATAAAATCTCTAACTCACTCTGCTCTAAGACTATTCTGTACTATTACACTGCACAACTCTGCCGTTTTGATTGTCTTTAAAAGTAATGATCGACGAATGGGGACGCGTCAAAGGGTGAAGCAACCGCCCGTGTCCGGCTGAGCGCTCGCACAGATGCTCGCTGCTTCCCTGCTCTCGGTTGTGTATCTTTAAAAATACTTCGAATTGGCCGCTATAACTTTGTGAATACATTCTTGGATAGTTTATCTATCGATTTAGACAATAAAAAAAAATCGATTTTTTGGACCTTATAAAGCAGGACACTCCCTTAACTAATCCTAGTAATACTAGTACACCCGATGATTGTAGAACACCTATACTCCAAGAAAGAGATAACACCATACATATTGAAAAAAATCAAAAGATGGAGGCTCTTAATAAAGCTTTTGACAAACATTCATTCTATCCTACTCTTATCCAAACCCCCCAAAAAAGATCTCCAAAAGAAAAACTGCCAAGTGCAGTTTCATCGGCTGAATGGCGCGATTTTTTTTCAAAAAGACACGAAGTGAAAGAAAATATTGAAATCGCAAAGAGTCACAAAAAGGAGTAAAGATTGAAAAAACAAGATGAAAAATCCAAGAAAATAACAATAAAAAAGGAGAAAGTAGAAGAATGTAAAAAGAAGAAGCAAGAAAAATGTAAAAAACTGAAACAAAGAGTCAAAACACAAGAAAGGATTTAATCATACATATTTCAGATAATTAAAATGTTATACCTATTCCTTACTTATGGGTTTATGTTTTACAAAGTTTATATAATTTATTTATAGAAGAAAAATACTTTAAGAACTTAAAATTTGTTATTGCTTCCAATCGTAAAAACGAAAAATTTAATTTACATTTGAACTTAGGAAAAGAATTAAGTTATTTTAATTACGCATTATTCCTGTCATTATCAATTATTTACCGTTGTTGCACATTATATTTAAAAATAAATTTTAGTTTGTAATGCGCACATAACCTATTTTGAATTTCATATTAAAAGAACTTTTAGAGTTAAGCGGTCGACTATTAACGTTTTCGGACACTTTATTTTTAACGCTAATTATTTATTTTCCCCGATCTTTTATACTAACACAAAATTTTTAGTGATACATTAAATACTTCTGAATTACTTCAATTCATTTTATATATTTATAACATTGATTGTTTAGTTTTCTTAGAACTTTTCAGTCGAGTTTAGTTTTAAGTGGTCGAGTACTAGTGTTTTCACCCTATTGTTTACGCGTTCAATAAAATGAAAAGATAATGTTGATAATAGGTGCATTTCATGGAAGGACATTGGGATCCCTATCCACCACACACAGCAAATACATTCATAAAATAGATATACCAGCTTTTGATTGGCCCGTTGCTTCGTTTCCTGCATACAAGTATCCCATAAATGAACATATTCGAGAAAATGAGCAAGAAGATAAACGTTGTTTAGCTGAAGTATGTTTTAACTATTTTTGTTTTTATCGAATGAACTGTTAATACATTTGCCATATTTTAAATACCTATCTTGTCAACCAAATAACTTCTTAATAATCATTTTTCAGGTTGAAGACTTATTTCACAAGTATAAGGTTGAGAAGAAAATGCCAGTTGCTGGTGTAGTAGTGGAACCAATTCAAGCTGAAGGAGGTGATAATCATGCATCACCTGAATTTTTTCGAGAATTACGGTGTATAACAAAGAAGGTAGTATTGGTTTGTATACAAGATGTTTCATATTAGGTGGTACAACTAGAATGGTAGTGGCGGTACGTTAAAAAGCAAGTTAAAATGGACGAATAACGTTTTTCCAAACAAGCTTATTTTAAAAAATAACAGTTTTGAAAAAATACTTAATTTACAGATGTACCATATTTACTACCTTTCACATTTTTCAATTTTTAGTCAGATCACAGATAGAACACAGACGTCTTAAGGGGGTATTCTACCCAAAAATTCGTTTTTCTTTATTTTCTAATAGTTTAGGGTTTCGAAAATATGTCCCTAAAATATTAAAATGAAATTCGAAAACCCCCCAGAGTTATAGGAGCTTAAGGCCGCAGCGTGGCCGGCAGTCGTTCCCTCAACTGTTGTATCTAAAGAGGCTATGACTGACAGCAGAGAGGAGAGAACTGCCCAACATGATTTTTTTTAAGCTAAAGAAGGTTTTCCTCTACAGTCCTGGTATAGCAGGTTAGGGGAAAGTTACAGAAATTAATCGTTATCTACCGTAACCACAGTCGTATAGGTCGTAACCAGTGATGCCAGAATCGTGGGACGCGGAACCAAACGCTTACCCCCACTATGACCTACCGTCATCTCCCACTATGGCTTACTGTCGTCCCCCAATTTCTTCCCATCGCACTGCACACAAGCATATCCCTACCCCTCTCCGTGTGTTCGGCAGCCCAACAGGTAGCTCACACGGACAAGAGTAAAATATGCTTGTGTGCAGTGCGGTGGGAAGAAAGTGGGGGACGACGTTAGGCCATAGTGGGAGACGACGATAGGTCATAGTGGGGGTAAGCGTTTGGTCCCGCGTCCCACGATTCTGGCATCACTGGTCGTAACTGCATGAAAAACTTTAAACCCGTTTTTCTCGAAACAATTTTTTTAAATCGGGCGCACATTTTTCTCAAAAACTACTGGACCGATTGAGCTAAAACTTTACACACATTCAAAGTGAATGTGTACCTATACATCGAACTAGAATTATACTAATAGTTTTAATACAACCTCCCCCCCCCCCCCCCCACCTTGTTTTAGCTCAAGAAAACTAAAAAAAATCAAAGGCTATACTTCCGAAAGGGATCGGTGGCTGATCGAGATGAGGCTTGGGGGAGGGGTGGGGAAGGGGTGGGAACCCTAAATAAAAAATTGTAACTTTGGGTATTTATTAGTTTCCGATATATTAATAAAAAATTGTCCATTTTTTGGGAGATTTTTTTGGGCGTTGGTCCAGATCTCCCTACCCGAGAGCCCTTACGTTCCAATATTTTTTTTATTCTTGAAATTTTGTAACCACAGTCTCGCTTTTGGCATCGCCGGACTCACATCGGTTCACCCCCCGCCTCCCCCAACCCCCTGCCCTGGTCTAGCCCCAACCAATGGCCAAATATAAAATTTTAGCTTCGGCAATTAATGCGTTCAAAAGATACAAAAGTAGTAGTGCATAAAAGGGTACACCTTACCAATTTTTTTAATCACTTTCCCACGGTCCCTCCTCTTAATAATATTTCTGTTGACTTATACCGATACAACACATTCCACTTTCCAACTTGTCCCGGGTATTAGTATTGGTTGGAGCTAGATTAGCGCGGGGGGCATGTAAAGCATTGTAGCTTACCGATTTGAGTTTGGCGATGCTAAAAATGAGACTGTGGTTACAAAATTTCAAAAGTGGAAAATGGGATGACGGAAAGGCTCCCGGATATGGAGGTCTGCACTAACGTCCAAAAAAATTTCCAAAAAATTCACAATTTTTATTAATATTTCGGAAACTAATTAATACCCGAAGCTACAATTTTAGATTTAGGGTTCGCACTCCCTCCCCTCCCGTCCTCCCAAACCTTATCTCAATCGGCCACGGGTCTCTTTCGGAACAATATCCAAACCAAATATAAATTTTTAAACAGCTGCGATTTCGGTAACAATATCCGGACTTGGTTATATAACTCGCGGTTGACTAACTGGCGACTCACGAGCCGTCGGGGCTCCTCCGCCTTGCTGCCACGCTGAACGCAATCGAAAAGAAAAGGAAAGTAGCAGGAATCAACTACGATCGTCAGAGCAAGGCAGAAGGGCCCCCGGCGACTTGTAAGTCGCCAGTTAGTCAACCCTGATATAACTACACTCATAAAGATTAAAAAAAATCTTTGGTAGGTATTTTCGTTTCAGATGACTAGGACAACAGTAATTTATGCGCCCGATGGGGCCGGTTTTTTATGACATGACCTGCGCTTCGGCGTGTAACTTGTATAAATTTCAATACAATGCATTCCAAAAATGTGTGTTGATAGTTCAAGCACTACTTAATGTGTGTGCAAAACCCCTGCCATGTAGGTATGATAAGTTTTCCACAATTAATTTCCAAATATCACCTTCAAAAACGAGTGTTTAGACTAGAATAACTCCCTTCAAGACATCTGGTAAAGTCCTAAAGACGTACATATTCACAAAACCATACGTCTTGAAGACTTCCAGGAGGTCTTCAAAAGACGTCTTGACGAGAACCGAACCTAGGCCTCCTGCTTATGAAGCTATCGTTATTTGCAACTACCCAAAACACTTCTTTGTAAACTATTTCAAATTTTAGGTACATAGGTATTGATCTTAATTGTTTATAAAAGATGCAAATGTAATCATTCGAACTCTAGGCTCATTCTTCAAAATTTCGTAAGACGGACCACGTTAAGACAAAATTTTTGGATCTCGTTAAGGCTAGATTCACACTATCGGTCCGATCACGGTCCGGTCTCAATCAAATTCACATCCATGAGCGTCCACACTCGCCCGGCTTGATAGTATGAGCGCTCACGGATGTGATTTTAATCGAGACCGGACTGTAATCGGACCGATAGTGTGAATCTAGCCTAAGACGTACCGATTCGTACGTCCTGAAGACATCCAAATAAAGTCGTAAGACGTTCAGATCAAAAACAGACGTAAAAGGAACGGCTTTAAGACATCGTGTGCTATCTAGCCCATATAGCACAGACATCATAAATACGTCGATTATACGTGCGTTTTAGGTCTGACCGGCTTTAGGACGTCTTTTAGGCGTCTGTGTGCTATCTGGGCTTACCCACACAGCACACAACATCCCAACGACGTCTGTCTTAGGTCCGTTCTAGGACTGTAGGTCTGAATGTCCCGATTGTTAACAAAATGTCCCCGGAACGTCTGTGGACGGCTCTGGGATGTCTATAGACGGTTTCGGGACGTTTTTGGGACATTGTGGCGCACAGTGGCGCCATCTGCACAATGTCCTAAGGACGTCTTGGGGATGCGTATGGGACGTGTCTGTGCGCGGTGTATAATTCCTCAAGCTCCACCAGAGGGCGACACGGCTCGATAATTTCTCGCCAGTGATCGTGGACCCAGTTAGTATATATACAAGTTCCGTCGCAGTCCTTCTTTCCTTTTCTAAGGTGGTGACCCACTGCATAGACGGTCCAGTTAGATCACCTAATTTATCGATAAATAGGTCTTAATTACGTATTTTGAATACCTGTTTCAGTCCTAATCCAGGCCTGTTTAAGACGTCCCAAAGACGTCGTTTAAACGCTCGTTCAGTCCGAATCCAGGCGCTTTAAAAGACATACCCGGGACGACTGTTTTGGTAACATTCGTCATTCAGAGGACGTACGTAAGCCGTTCGTGGAACATTCGGGACGTCCCCGGGACGTAGAAAAGGAAAGAACGATTTTTTTATAGTCTGCTCAGTAGAGGGAAAGAGGGGAGATCACTTCGCCTCTTTAATCCCCTGGGACCGTCCCTCTGGGCAGGAGCCCAGTTACCGGCCTGCGGTTGGTACTGTGGGATTACCAGCAGCAGCTAGGAGCCGAAGCTAAGAGTAACTTGCGGAAAAGTTTCAAAAAACCGCAATGCCTTAGAAAAGGAAAGAGGGACTGCAACGGAACTTGTATATATACTAACTGGGTCCACGCCCTCTGGTGGAGCTTGAGGAATTATACACCCCGCAAAGACACGTCCCATACGTATCCCCAAGACCTCCTTAGGACATTGTACAGATGGCGCCACTGTAGTTACACAATGTCCCAAAAACGTCCCGAAACCGTTTATAGACCTCCCAGAGCCGTCCACAGACGTCCCGGGGACGTTTTGTTACCAATCGGGACATTCAGACCTACAGTCCTAGAACGGACCTAAAACAGACGTCCTCGGGATGTTGTGTGCTGTGTGGGAAGCGTACTATAGTCGTGTTCAGATTTATTGGCCGGTGAGTTCGGTTTCTCGAGCAGCGCGCAAGGAGAAATCAGCCACCACCACCTGACGATCGTGGATTGGCAGTTGAAGTTCCTTAGGATCTTGGTGAGAAGCTAGAGAAAAGTAGCACCGAGGCAAGCAGCAGGTGGTGGGAGAATACCCTTCAGGAAACTCACCGGCCAATAAATCAGAACACGACTATAGACGAATTTTTAATACAGATTTCTTTGAACACTATCCATATCTCTCTCGTTTGAAAAAATGCTATTCTATACTTTTGATTTATTTATCATGTAAAATCAACACACATCTGGTTGTACCACCTTTCATTAAACACTTCATATATTTAAATATCTGAATTTTTGATACCGTTATTACGTTTCAAAAGTCATATTGTGTCAAATAAATTACAAGTATATAACAAATAACAATGCTTATTACCACTTTAGCATGGAGCAGCTTTATTAATTGATGAAGTACAAACAGGCGGTGGCCCAACTGGAAAAATGTGGTGCCATGAACATTTTGATTTAGAATCTCCGCCAGACCTAGTGACTTTCAGTAAAAAAATGCAGCTAGGTGGCTATTATCATTCCGAATCTTTGAAGTAAATGATTTGAAACTATCCATTGTTTAACAATATATGGTTTTCAATGGGTATACTGAATATTTCGATGTATCTCTTACAGACCTAAGCAGTCGTACCGTGTATTTAATACTTGGATGGGAGACCCTAGTAAAGTAATATTACTTGAAGCAGTTTTGGAAACAATGAGAAGCGAAAATCTTCTAGATAGAGTAACACGCGTCGGAGATTACACATTAAAACAACTGCTAAGACTGGAAGCGGAATGTTCTGCTATGATTAATTCAATTCGTGGACGTGGAACATTTATTGCTTTTAATTGCGCTACGCCCGAACTTCGGGACGCAATAATAAAGAAACTCTTGAACAAGGGTAATTATAATTTGCTCAATATGATTTAACTACATATGTACACTTATTAACCGTTTCATTGTCCATGCCTCGTCTGTCGGTCACTATCCACATTTATAACACGTTCAAATAGTAATTAAATAGTAAATTGTTGTACACCTGTATTGCCTTCTAAAGTTAGTAGTTCACTGCCATTCATAATTTTGTTACTTTTATGATTACTTTTTCGTCAATATCACTGATAACATCATAATGCTCCAACATTTTAAGTGGCAACATTTTCTTTAGCGTTTTATACTTCTCTATAATTATTTTTATATTTTTAACATATGTTTTATTGATAGGATAACATGATTTCAAATATATGTAATTAATACGAAAGTGAGAATAACAGTAACAAGCATAGCTAGATGGTACTTTTTAGACTATGAATTAAAACTCAATAATAGCTCTCTATACCTACTCCCTTGGAAAACTTTATAATAATCAATCAAAATCTATCATTGCACAGTTCTGGCATACACTAGTCATTCTTAAGAGTTTACTCACAAACATGTAAAAACAAATCTTTGTAATAATTGCCTCCCAACATTCCAAACAATACAATGATCATCATTCTTTATGCATATATTATACTTTCATTTCTTCATTTCACACTGAATGAACCTATATTTCTATAGGCATTAGTTTTTCATTACATAAAGCATCATCATTAAGCATTTTTATAATTTGGAGTGAAATGAGTAAGCGTCAGTCAGATGCCTGTAGTACTCGGACATTAAAACGGTTAAGGAGCTGTCAAATATTTCTGAACAATTACTTCATATCAATAAAGTTTAATGGAATATCTTGTTGCATAGGCATCCAGACTGGTGGCTGTGGATCAGTAGCGATAAGATTAAGGCCTGCCTTAACATTCACAGAACATCACGCAGATACATTTTTAGATGCTCTGCGATCAGTTTTAAAGCCGTAATGATATATAAGTATATTACGTTTTGGAGTACATTGCTTATGCCTTCCAAAATCAAGTCTTCCATTAAAAAACATAATACAATTTTAGATTACATAATATTTGTGTGAACGCTTCATATGTATGTGTATCTTTGGAATCAGTACATTATTTTTGTATAGAAATTTTATCATATCATAGAAGAAGTCAACTAATACAATACTTAAAATATAAATCTCACTTATATTTATATGAAAAATCTGTTAATATTTTATATGTAGTTTCTTTTGACAATAGATAACTGTAAAAAATGTGTACTAAACTGCTGAGATCCTTATACAAATTATCTTTATTATTCCTTGATATACGACATGTGTGACTACAATTAAGTGAAACTCAATGTACAATTAATTTATCCTCTAAAAGAGCTACTGCAATGAAATCTTGAACCATACGTCCATGTTTTATACGTCGCTTCTAATGAAGAAGATTAAGTTCCAATCTTTGTTCCTTTATTTATTACACATAACTTCCATATTCATTTCAGCATTTTTTTCAGAATATCCGCAAAATGCTCATACTCCTTATGATGACTCTTTTGTACCATATACGCTATCATTTTCATCTATAAAGAAAAAAAAGTTTCATTCTATTCATCAAACATTTCACGTATGAAAAACATTGCTCTATTTTACCTTTGCTTTCGAATCTGTAAAACCATGTCGTTGAGATAAATTCCATAAATTCACAGCCATGTGTGCTAATTGTGGATCACGTAAGTCGGCTCTGATGACAAAACAATTAAAAAGTTCAAGAGCAAGAATTGCTTGTTTCTCAAACTGATCAGTAGATCCAAGATATTTTAAGTGAAACAAA
This sequence comes from Andrena minutula, assembly GCA_929113495.1. Taxonomy (NCBI): domain Eukaryota; kingdom Metazoa; phylum Arthropoda; class Insecta; order Hymenoptera; family Andrenidae; genus Andrena; species Andrena minutula. The sequence continues at coordinate 16,980,010 of OV815997.1, forward strand.
ATCTCTTCTACAATCTTTGTACATATTTTGTTTACTTCACTTATAAATTTTTTATCAGATCCATACAGCTTGTCGTTAGAATCAACCTAAGAATGTAATAAAAATCACAATATGTTATTGTAGAATCAATGTCTTATTCATTAATGCTTATTTGAAGTACCTTATCGATGTGGTATGGGTAATTTTCCTGAGTTACTACTGACAATAAATCAAGCACACGCATATATAAATACGATTTTGTCAGTGTATTGTCCTCAAAACAACGTTGAACAGCGTTAAGCAAACCTCTCATTAAATATAAAACACCATGCTCTGGACTGTCCTAGTAAAATCATCATAATTTTTAGTAGTATGTTATGTATTAGAAGTGATTTAAACAACAATTTTATACAGGATGTTTACAAATTTATGGTACGCGCATTGCATGTAAGTATGCAGTACTCAATATCAACAGACGCGGTCGCGTCTGGAAGCTAATTCCCCTTCCCCCTCTACCCATAGGCACACTGAGCGACCATGTCTCTATACCCGAAAGATAGCGAAATTGACAGGTCGTCGGAGCTATTTTAGCCTTATTATCTTATTTTATGACATAGTCCCGGTGTTTTTACATGATTAAACGAATAAATTTTTTTTTCGAACCCATTTGTCGTTTTACTTAATGTCCCACACAGCACAACGTCTGGCAACGCCTTAAAGACGTTTACAAGGCGTCTCAAAGACGCCTTAAAGGCGTCTTGTTACAAATCAAGACGTTCAGACGGTCTGAGTGTCCTGATTTGTAACAAGACGCCTTTAAGGCGTCTTTGAGACGCCTTGGAGACGTCTTTAAGGCGTTGCCAGACGTTGTGCTGTGTGGGGTATGAAGCTGTTTTTCTAAAAGATACAAGATTTATTCTGAATTAATAGTTATCAAAATGATATAGCCCAAGAGCCAGAGAACATTTTACCTACGTCATTTTTTAATGGAAATAATTCTTATTTTATGAAATCATGTATAGAGACGATAACGGAAACCATCGTCTGGCAGTCGGGCGTTAGAACAACGACGCGTGGGCGGACGTTGAAAGTGCGAAAAAAAACAGTAAAATTACGTCATTTTTTAATGGCTGATTTTTGGTGTGGTAATTAATAACATAATGGTAAGTTATAAAAAAATGTTGCCAGACGTTTTTATTAGAACTTAAGGGGTGCCAGACGTTCATAAAATTGCATTTTTACAATGATCATTTACGTCATAGATAAATGGCTGTTTCTTTTTTTGAACTTTAAGTTAGAACCCCTGTAACACTAATATACAATTGCCAGACGAAAATCGCGGAACTAACACCTTGCCAGACGTGAGTAAAGTCTCGCCCGACGCGCACGTGACACCTCGACGCTACACTTAATCTATTACACTGTCCAACACGATTTTTGGTCTGCACTAATCGCTGGATGACTCTTGTAGAGTTTTTGGCCCTGAACACAAATCCGCAAGCAAAATTGCTCTATTACGTTCAGTTTTTGAAAAAATCGATTTAGAAAAAAACTGCAAATTTTCAATTTTGAGCATCTTTTTTGCCGAAACGGTAATAGTTATTCGACTGCTCTTTACGTCAAATTATTCTATGAACCTTCCCGAATGCAACGATATAAGTTATTATGGCATTATAAACATTTAAATATGTTTAAACAACGATCAAAGGGAAAATGATACCCGAAATGCACCCATTTTTGAAGATATCTTACAATTTATTTCCAAAACTAAGGGTCTAGGAGAAAATCTGATAATTCCACTCGATGCAGCAGACATTTTTCCTTCGGAAAGCATCAACAGAAGTGGTAAGTCTTGTTTTGTTTTCAATACAGAAGCGAAATAGTTTTGCAAAACGTACGTGAGAATTTCTCTCACTTTCCACCAATACAATGCCAGCGAGCGTGCAGCAAACGCAGAAATATCAGAGGTGAAGCAGTCACTGCGCAGCGCGCATGCGTGTTTGTTTACAATCTTTGATTATTTGAATTTCTCTATTTCCAATCATCTTCATTTTCGCTTTCATCAGTATCATTTAATAATATCGAGGTTATTGTAAACAACGTTTCTTTCTCCATATTAGTATTTTCAAATTTCAAGAACGCATGAACCGCAGTAACCAAACAGAACGATAGGAATACGCGCAGCGACTACGCTGCGATTTCTGCACTCACTGCGTGAATCGGAAAGCACCCTTGCTTGATACGAGGAGGGCTCGCTCTGTCGCGCGAAACACAAAACGAAGCGGGCGACCAGGGCTCGCTTCATTTTCGTATTGGCAGATTGGCAGAGACATTCCTGGCATTCGAAAATTCTTCGTTATTTTCTTACATGTAAGTGTACTTCATTATTATCTTAATTAAGCTGTATATATAATGAAACGAACATATTTTCAATGAATAGAACAGATTTATGTGCAGTCAAATAATAGTCTGCACAGATTTTTATTAACCTACATCTTTATTGAAATGTGTATCCTTTTAGTATCAAGTCCCTTGGAAGGATATTCCATTCTTTTCACTGAAATAGCACAAATATTATATTTGGTAAGTGACCTTTACATTTATTTATAATAATACGTACGGTAGTAGTGTTGATTACAAATTTGTTGTTTTTTACAGGTTGGAATATTCCCAAAGTAAGTAAAATACACTCGGTCGGCTACTGTGCGCTCAGAGTAAGTTTTACAGGCTGCAGAGCGCCTTATCTTATCTTATAACATCACTCGATAGGCTGCAGAGCGCCTTCTCTTTCGAACATATCAACTTTTAATTAAGTTTAAAGTTAAATAATAGGGGAAGAGTGGGTAGCCCCGGACGGCGGGTAGCCCCGGACATTATTGTATCTTCAGTTCCATGCCACGTAGAAACATAAATGACAGATTATAACATGGCTGTCTAAGCCCAGAAAGAGTTGCAATTTAGTAGTAGCGTGCACGCCAAGCGCATTTGACATTATAATCAGTTTTCTTCCAACTGAAAGTGCGGTTACTGTCACTATTAATTATCATCGGTGCTTGTTGTATATTAAATGTAAGTATTGTTACATATTTTATTGATTTTACTATTAATAATTTAATATTTTTTAAGATTCTTAATTTAGCGAAATTTTTTTCTTATTGTACAAGTGAATGGTAAAAATATTGGATCAAGTCAATCGGGTACCCCCGGACACTAATATGGCGGGTACCCTCGGACACTTTTACGAATTTTAATTTTTAAAAACGATACATTTTATTATTGCGATTCTTAATCAGTTTACATTACTTTAAGATGCTAAATAATATAAATATATGTTTTAGAATACGGTTATAAAAATGCCAAAATTGAAGGGGCCAACAAGCAACAGAGGCAAGTGGGATGGAAATAAAATGAAAGAAGCAATTGTATGTGTTATGGAGGGCAACTTAACAGTAAGATTAGCTGCTGAAAGATATGATGTACCACGTAGCACGCTACAGGATCGCGTAAAAGCATTAAAGAGCGGTCAAGAAGTGGTTCTTAAACCAAAATTAGGTCGATTTGATCCTACTTTTAATGAACATTTTTCATTACAATTGTACAACCACATCAGAGATCTAGCCAACCGCCTAATGCAATTGACTAGATTAGAGTTTTTAAAACTAGCTTTCGAACTGGCAGAACATCTAAAAATTTCTCACCGATTTAATACAGAAAAAAGAATGGCAGGGAAAGACTTTTTTTGCGGCTTTAAGAATTTTGGACGAATGACTAATTTAATTTTTTCCTGTGCGGGGGGGGGGGGGGGGGCAAGCGCCCACCCCTGTATGTAAGAAATAAGGATGCGCGATACACCTAGATGAACGTTGAAAATTATGTCCGGGGCTACCCGCCTATTTTTTGATTGTGTAAAAACAGAGGCTACAGGTTTCTGATTTTTTTCTAAAATTATTTAAGAAATATGTTCTTTTGGTTAGTTATAACGCAGCAGGAGGGGTTTATCTTGATTTCCTGAATGAGTAATTTAATTATAATTTATTGGTTGTATATTGTTTTTGTGTTTCATTTAAGTGTCCGGGGCTACCCACTCTTCCCCTATATACTACAAACAAAATGTCTGTACATGATCGAAATAAAGATTTAAGATCTAAAATACAAGACTTACATTGTAATATTCCTCATAATAATTTAACCGATGAGGATAAAAAAAACTATACGATGTGAGTCAAACGATGGCTGGCTTGAGGATTCTCATATGTCGGCTTTTTCTTACTTATTGAACAAAGCCACTAATTACGAAATTCGACCTACGTATCTAAGATATAACCTTCAAGAAATCAAACCCGTTAGGAAAGATAGGGACCACATACAAATTTTGCATCGTCCAGAACATTGGACTTGTAGTTACTATGACGGGACAAATATTTACATATACGATACGCTGCAGAATTTCGCGGCTGCCATCAGCCGTATCTACGGCGACCCCGCCGCGACCACCACCCTGCCCCCCCCCCCCCCCCAATATCACATTATGCAGGGCCCAGCCACGGCAGATGGTATTATTTCTTAATAATTTAATTAAATACCTTTTTATGTTTCTACAATATATAAATTATTCGGTTTAGCCTATATCAGAGGACGCGACCATTTTTTTCGGCGCGTGCCAAAAATCTATAAATTATTATAATAAAATTGTTGACGTTTATTATTACTAATTACAGGAGGTCAAAGAACAAGGAGACACCAGAGGAGCGGCTGGAGGGTGCGAGCTCGTCAAGAGCAATGGACCACCCTCCAAGCCGTACGGGCACATGCCATAAGCCTCCGCGCGCAGGCTTGTATGCTGCGAGACCTGGTTCAGACTGAAAATTATGGTCGTGGCCGTGGCCGTGGTCGTGGCAGCCGTATTTTGTAAATATTTAAACCGTGTCTGTTGTTTTAAAATTATCGTTTCTGTTTCATGTTCTTTAAAAAATAGAATAAATAGTTAAATAATATATATAATATTTCCCCACCTAATTTAATTTTGTTTAATTCATAATAATATAATACTATTTATAACAAAATATGAAAGAAGTGATGAAATCCCCCCCCCCCCCCAAAAAAAAAAACATGACTCATGTATGAAAGAAGCTAATTCCCTTTAATTCACGAAAAAAGTTCTCACGCAAAGATTGTGACATCATCTCTACTAATTCCAATCACGAAAAAAGTTCTCACGCAAAGATTGTGAAATCATCTCTGCTAATTCCAATCACGAAAAAAGTTCTCACGCAAAGATTGTGAAATCATCTTTGCTAATTCCAATTGTACCTTTAATTCACGAAAAACACTAAAAAAGTTCTCACGCAAAGATTGTGAAATCAACTTTGCTAATTCCAATTGTATTCTCGTTCTCCGTTCGAACACTGATTCCTCTGTCACTTTTTATACTTGACATTCCTTTATTGGCCACAAATCAATTCAGTGCTCAGATTTTCAGCTTCGGTTTTAAGGAATTAGCGGGCGTTGTATAAGAATGAAACTATGAAGTTGACTTAAACAAAATGTTTCATATTCTCCACATCTCTCTTACAGCGTATTCGGACTCAGTGCGCACTAGTGCAGGTTGCCGAATGTGCTATTAATCTATTACCAAATTTGATTCGTTTAAATTAGTCTCTACCAAGTTTTTATTATTTTCCATCGTAAAACGATTTTCATACGACATTTTTAACAGAAGATGTCCCTCTTATGAAAGTTTTTGTGTCAACTACAGGCCTCTCGCCCGCTAATTCCTTAAAACCGAAGCTGAAAATCTGAGCACTGAATTGATTTGTGGCCAATAAAGGAATGTCAAGTATAAAAAGTGACAGAGGAATCAGTGTTCGAACGGAGAACGAGAATACAATTGGAATTAGCAAAGTTGATTTCACAATCTTTGCGTGAGAACTTTTTTAGTGTTTTTCGTGAATTAAAGGTACAATTGGAATTAGCAAAGATGATTTCACAATCTTTGCGTGAGAACTTTTTTCGTGATTGGAATTAGCAGAGATGATTTCACAATCTTTGCGTGAGAACTTTTTTCGTGAATTAAAGGGAATTAGCTTCTTTCATACATGAGTTAATACTTAGCATAGTGTCGTTACACATGGATCTAGGAACCAATTGTTTTCGAATCAACAAATAACCAACACTGTTCTTCTCAGCTTTTCTCTAGATTTGGTTGATTTATAAATATTGTAAAAGATTCTTTCATATCTATGTTATTATAATAAACACTTGTATTGTATTATTTCTAATTTTTTCAATTATTTTAAATTTAAAAGTAATAGTAATCTAACAAGGATATTCTTCCGGATGGCTCCAGTGGCCGATCGACACGAGGTTTGGGGAAGGGTGTGTGTACTCTAAATCTAAAATTTTATTCAGCTTCGGGTATTTACTTAAAGCATATAGATATTTATTAGTTTCCATTGTTTATTCGAAGGCGTTTCATCTTTGGCTTCGAATAAATTTTCATCTTTCATTGTATCTTTATTCTAAGGTCGTATTCAGATATATTGGCCGGTCGATTCGTTTTCGCGAATAACGATCGAGGAGAAATCAGCCACCACCATCTGACGATCGTGGATTTATCAGTTTGGAGTTCTCGGCCACCGAAGTGTATGGTGGGGTCATATATATGTATAGACGGAGCAGAAGCTGGGATTATGGGCGAGGGGAATGTTAGGCTTGGAGGGGAAAAGGCAGAGGTCAGATACAGGCACGTCGGATTAGCTTTGGAAGCATTCGGCATGCATAGCCACTGCATTACCCAATTTGCCTGTATCGTTCTCCTTACCGCGAATCTTACAACCGCCTTCAGACACGCTCCGTCTATATATGTCTATGGGTGGGGTAACGGGGATGATGCGCGGCACTGTTTGAACGTGTGGCGTGTGGCGGTTATTTATCATTATTGTTAGCATAGTAGTTGTGTGCGTGGCGAATCATGCGTAGACCAATACGAGATTAAGCTATTGAGAAAGAATCAATGTTCTGACCAATGAAGCTCCTGAATTTTTTCGAAGTTAAGGGGAGGTTCTGGTTTAAATGTCGATTTTTTTTATTTCATTTTTCGAATGTTCAACCTTTTAGGATAACGCGTTTAAAAGGATTTGTTGAAATTCGTAAAATTCCCAAAGTTATAAGCATTTGCGTAGCGGCAAATGCATGGATAACACCCGGCGACTCGGCACTTACGTAAAACTTCAAACGCGTTTTCCTCGAAAAAGCGTTCTCAAATCGGTGGGACCTGTATCTCCAAAAGTTATTATCCGATCCGACTGAAACTTTTTTTATTTAGAAGATTATTCTTTTTTCTAGGGGGGGGGGGACTAAAAAAAATTACAAAAAGTTGAAAATTTATAATTTTCAAAGGCGATGAAAGGACGAAAAATACAGGGAAAAGTGATTTCAAACTTGAAGTGTCGTTATTTTCTAAAAAAATGTCATTTTTGTAATTTTTTTTAGTCCCCCCCCCCCCCCCCCCTAGCCAAAAGAATAATCTTTGTTTGGGCTTAGATCAGCCCGATGGGGATTACCCAGTATGTTCGGACCGACAGGATGACGTGTCTAACCGTTTTGTCGACCACGTGCGTGCAGATGATGAGAAGGAGATGATGATAAATCACTTAGTCGTAATGCCACTAATAATTATGATTTATTTCAGATAGTGCTTGAAAACTGTGTTTGCACATAATAATTTGATTGCGAGCGATACAATCGTTGTTAGTTACACACAAAAGGAAAAAAGACACTCCGTCGCGTTTACCCGTGCTCTTTCTTCACACTCTTGTTCCCACTCCTCACTCACTCCTCTCGATCGCAGGGATCGATCTCCCCGGTCGATCGCCGCCTTCAAGTAGCCGTTTCAAACTCGACCGACGCGTGAACAATCTTCAAAATAAAAAAGGTTTCAGTCGAATCGGATAATAACTTTTAGAGATACATGTCCCACCGATTTGGATAAATTTTTTTACGCCCTGACTTTAACGACTCCCCAGGGCTGTCTGCAATGATTAATTATAAAACAAAAAATATATTTCTATAATTTAAGACACCCTTAATACAATGCAAAAAGTCGCATTAAATTATATATAGTAGTTTTCCATTAATTAATTCCTAAATATCACCAATTCTTGGGCTCTAGACCAGAACCTCCCCTTAACCCCTTCGCGACCACGGACGAGATATCTCGCTCCACGGTATCTGTCGTACGATGCCACGGACGAGTTATCCCGCAACATTATGTCGTTCGTACGAAGCCACGGACGAGTTATCCCGCGACATTATATCATCCGCACTATGCCACGGACGAGTTATCCCGCGACATTATATCGTCCGCACTATGCCACGAACGAGTTATCCCGCGAAACAATATTGGGATTCGCTACACTGCAATACGCTACCTGGTGACGAAAATCAGAACCTACTCTGTTCGGCCATCTGTGTTTGCTGACGTCACGACCACCAATCTCAATAGTCTGCACGACGTCAAAGCTCTAAGCGCCAAAGACGAGATATCCTGCGCGTTTGTTTTCTGTTTTTACAGCTGAATATCGTTCATCGCACGTTCTGAGCAAGGTAGGGTAAATGAACACGTTCCAGTGAATGGACATTTTATATTAAAATGAGTAAAATAAGTTATTAAAACAAGCAAGAATCAATCAAGCGTAGAATCAATCGCGCTGCAAACATAATTTTATAATAGTGTTCATTTATTAACCTTAAATGTTCATTTATTGGTGTGTTTACCCTATTATGTTGAGAATACAATTTTTAGTGTTGGCGCTTTGTGAGTATCGACAATGATGCCTCGACGTTCAAGAAATCGAATTATCAGCGATAGTGATAATGATAGCATCGAGGATACAGAGTTAACTATAAATGATGATAATGATAAATGATGATTATCTGAACGGTGGAAAAAATTAACTGAAGAAAGAAAGTGGAAAATTCCAACCATCACAGAAAATTTTGAACCACGAGTGATAAATTATATGGATAACTGTAGCGGAGTACAACAAGAATCGGGCTTATCAGAGAGCAGTTGCCCTACTTCAATTTTTCAGTTCTTTTTCGACAAAGAGCTGATAGAACTAATAGTATATGAAAGTAACAAATACAGCCGTGAAGGTTTTTCGGGGCGTTACTATAATGTTACATCCAACGATGTATATTGTTTTATCGCTATCATAATATATATCGGTATAGTCCGCTTGCCCACACTATCTTTGTATTGGTGCACTAAGCCGATGTATAATATTAAATTTGTCAGAAGAATTATGCCCAGAATAAAATTCTTACGGATCATGCGAATCTTGCATTTCAGCGATACAGATGAAAACAATAATACTGTTACTAGCAGATGTTACAAAATACAACCGATTATTAATATTTTATTACAGCGATTTCAAAGAGCATATCGCCCAGGGCAGAACATAGCTGTTGACGAAAGCTTATTATTATGGAAAGGAAAACTTTTATTTAAGCAATATGTTCCAACTTAGCGTGCGAAATTTAGGTTAAAATCCTTTATTTTGGCCGAATCTGAAACCGGATATGTGTACAATTTAAAGTTATACAGTGGGCAATTTTTGTGTGAACAGAAGTCCGCGTTCCTTGGGATATCGGGCTCTATTGTGCTGGATTTATCCAAAAGCTTATTGCACCAGGGAAGAACCCTATCCCTTGACAATTGGTACACCTCTCCTACTTTATACGAACGTTTATATAAAAATGACACACATGCTTGTGGGACCGTTTGATTAAGAAGAAAAGGTATGCCATGCGATGAGGAGATAAAGAACATAAAAAAACTGAAGAAAGGGGAAATAATAGTCAGGTACAATAAATTCATGGCTTTTTGTGGTTGGAAGACAAACGACTAGTATCGACTCTTAGCACTTTACATACTCCTCACTTGGTGACGTGTGACAAAACTGACTACACTACAGGGCAGTGCATAAAAAAACCAAATTGCATTTTAGAATATAATATTAACATGGGTGGTGTAGATCACGTAGATCAAATTGTACATGGGTGTGAGTCTTTTCGAAAGACATTAAAATGGTATAAGAAATATTTTTTATACTTGCTGGATGTTACTATATGTAACTCTCTAGTCATATGGAATTGTCTTCACCCAAATAGAAAAAATTTTCGCAAAATAAAAGAAGATATAATATCCGGATTATTAGAGAAATATTACAAGCCAAAAAAATGTTCTATAACAAAGGGAAAAAGTTTTATGTTAATCCACTTCGTTTTAATTTCCGATGCTTCCCGAAAAAAATATCTCCAACAACAAAAAAATGTCACCCGACCAAACGTTGTGCAGTGTGTAAAAAAAATGGTTTACGTAAAGAGACTTCTTTTTTTTGTGAAAATTGTGATGTTTCATTATGTGTTGTTCCATGCTTCGAATTATATCATGTACAAGAAAAATAAACGGAACTGTTGTTAAAATAACATATGTTTCAATTATTATTCGCTAAAATGTTTTGTAAATTAATTTTTCTTCAAATTAAAACTAACATGTGAACTTTACCTCTGGGAAACCTTTTTTTTTATCTGAAATTGGTATGGATCGAAAGCACGTATCAAATAACATGCAAAAATCACAATTTTGAGTTTAGGAATCTGTTGGTTGAAAAGTTATGAGGCGAAAAACTTGCGAAATTTTGACAGATTTTTTAACCTTATTGTGACAGTTACAGTGGTTGTCGTGTATGATTCGTTGTTTTAGGTTGGAGGGGTAGGAGTATGTAGTTTCTTTGTTTTTCGAAGTGTATTTATTGTATTCATTTTTGCAGAAATAAAGTATAAGTAAATATATTTAAGATGGTACCGTGGAATTTGTGTTCTTTACCTCAGTCTGAAGAGAGTGCTATTTTATGGTTGCGGGAGCACACAGCGATCAACTTTAGGTGATCGGTCATCTGGGGGATGTTTTTATTTTCCCCTCTAGACACCTCGGGGCGCTTCGCGCCCCGAGGTAGATAGCATACGTCAAAATTTCACAGTCCCTTTGACTTAATCACTTAGCGTGTTTCTAAAATAGAGGGTGTAAAGAGAGTGTATAGTATTTAGGTTGTCCAGGGTATTAGTATTGGTTTGGGTTACAGTAGGGCGGGGGGGCGCGCGCCCGCTTGCGGGCGCGTAAAGCATGATAGCATTAGAGGTTAGAATATGTCAAAATTTCACCTTTTACTTAATAACTTTTTATTGAATAGATTCCTAAACTCAAAATTGTGATTTTTGAATGTTATTTGATACGTGCTTTCGAGCCATATAAATTTCCCGTGAAGAAAAAGGTTTCCCAGAGGTAAAGTTTACCCAAACTAACTTGATAAATAAACACGCGGGATATCTTGTCCGTGGCGTCGTGCGAACTATATTGTGTCGCGGGATAACTCGTCCGTGGCATAGTACGGACGACATAATGTCGCGGGATAACTCGTCCGTGGCATCGTACGACAGATACCGTGTAGCGAGATATCTCGTCCACGGTCGCGAAGGGGTTAAGGCACACCTATTCTGATGTGTGTATTTCTACGCTGACAGATCGGTTTGGCCTAGTGATGGCGATACAGGTATCGACACATCGAAATATCGATATTTTTCAATCCAAATTTCGATATATTAATGTAGCGATATATTGCAATATCGATACATAACCACAAATATCGAATTTCGATACATTCAACCTTATAGTATATACAGGGTTATCTACTGAAGACTGGCGGCGTTCGCGCGAGTACAAATGAGAACGGCAACAACGTCACACGCATACTTACTACTACAATCATATGTCGATACATCCGCCATCTATGGGCTGTTGCTAAAAGTATAGGTTCGTGTAGATGCCAGTAGAGAGCACAAGGCGCTTTTAGCTGTCTGCCCAGAATACTTAATACATAATACATTTGACGTAACCGACAGGGAAGAAATCGACAGCCTCTCCCGTCAGAAACTGAATGAGAATGTGTTAGAATGCTTGTTGATCACCCACTGTTTCGTCGTTCAACAAGCATTCTCACATTCTCAATCTGTTTCTGAGGGAAAAGGCTGTCGTTTTCTTCCCCGTCGGTTACGTCAAACTATGTTTTGAATAAAAATACGTTTTCAATGAAACTACTTTTTGAATGTAAATGTGTTTGGAATGAAACTACGTTTTGAATAAAACTACCTTTTGAAAAAAAACTACGTTTTGAATAAAAATTCGTTTTGAATAAAAATACGTTTATATATATACAGGGTGTCCCAAAAATGTTGCGTTTCCTTAAAGGGGGTGATTCTGGGGGTGATTTCAAACAACTTTTTCCTTTGCGAAAATGCTCTCCGATGTTTCGTTAACGAGATATTAATAAAAAGCACCGACCAATCACAGCGCGAGTCTGACGGCCGAGTTCCCGCGGTAGCGTGGCTACGAGCCGCGCTGCGACTGCGACGAGCAAGCAACTCGGCATGCATCGAAGAAACTTGCGTAGAATGGCAAATGAAAAAGACGTAACAAATAAAATCGAACATGTTGTCATGGTTTGTTCGTCATTTAAAGTGAATAATGAATAAAGGATAAATGGATGAAAATCACGTGTAACGTAAAAAGACGAATACGCAGTTTTTTTTTAGAAGATTCGAAAATAATAATTATTTGAAGTGGGAGGATAAGGAATACGTAAATTTCCTTGTGTTAATAACGTAGCCACGAAAAGGTAATGTAACAGGAAATTAACGAAAGGTGATAGGCGTTAGTAACTAAAACTCACCCTTGTTGGAAATTCACCTGCAGCTTGAAAATCTGTGTCACAGGGTCACCGAACCGATCCTGGTCATCGATGGACGTGCTCCGTGCACAGCTGGTCCCAGGTATCCTTACATTCCCACTACCCAAAGTTAAGGGTCGCAATGTCAGGTGGGTCCAGGTCAACGTACCGAATATTCACTTCACTGCACGGCTACTAACACTGATCACTTTATTTATCCTGAAGTATTCTTGGGCCGTGTACATTTCTGCGACGCGATTGCTAGCTGACTGACAGGATTTTTTCCAAGCAACTTCCGCTACCCCCAAGTAGCTTCTCTGGTTCCATTATGAGTTAACTCCCACCAGGGCAAGAGGCTTTAGGTAAAAAGAAGCCAACACATTTTCGGAACACGTGTTTTGCAGAAGTGCAACGAACCCTTTCACAAAAGCCCGCGCTCCGTCCTTCTACTGCCAATGTACCCATTGCTTCGAGATAGAAAACAGACACCACGTGTATCGGTTCGAAAGGGTCCGAAGAGAAGAGACAGTCTTCGAGTTACTATAAAGAAGAAAATGCATACCATTCCTGTTTCCCCTTTCCGACACCCTGAGTTCACGACTGCTACGAGGCGGAACCAATTAAGTCATAAATTATCCGAAACTGTAGGAAACCGTTCTCTACCGCCGACTCGCCGGACAATAAACCGCGACCCTGGCGAAATGCTCTGACTGATCAGCCTGATTAATTTTGAAGAACTAGAAATTACAAAGAGGTAGTCCGCTGACTGCGCGTAGTCCCGCCTGCTTCGTCCTACCTTCAAATTAAAGACGGATCCCTTATCTCTCGAGTATAAACACGCGCTCGAATTTCAAAACAAAAGCACGCGTCGACGTATTCCGTGCTAGAGATGGTGGGCCTTGGGGTCCGATTGGCCCCAAACTAACCAATCTGCCCTGCAGCCCTCCCAAACGGCCACTGTCCTGAAGAGGCCCTCTTCACAACAGTATCTCCTCCCCAAGGTCCACCATCGCTCGCACGGAATACGTCGACGCGTGCTTTTGTTTTGAAATTCGAGCGCGTGCTTAGACACTTGAGATAAGCAAGCGACGTATTCCGTGCGAGCGATGGTGAACCTTGGGGAGGAGATACTGCTGTGAAGAGGGCCTCTTCAGGACAGTGACTGTTTGGGAGGGCTGCAGGGCAGATTGGTTAGTTTGGGGCCAATCGGACCCCAAGGTCCACCTTCCCTCGCACGGAATACGTCGACGCGTGCTTTTGTTTTGAAATTCGAGCGCGTGCTTAGACACTTGAGATAAGCAAGCGGCGTATGCCGTGCGAGCGATGGTGAACCTTGGGGAGGAGATACTGCTGTGAAGAGGGCCTCTTCAGGACAGTGGCCGTTTGGGAGGGCTGCAGGGCAGATTGGTTAGTTTGGGACCAATCGGACCTCAAGGCCCACCATCTCTAGCACGGAATACGTCGACGCGTGCTTTTGTTTTGAAATTCGAGCGCGTGTTTATACTCGAGAGATAAGGGATCCGTCTTTAATTTGAAGGTAGGACGAAGCAGGCGGGACTACGCGCAGTCAGCGGACTACCTCTTTGTAATTTCTAGTTCTTCAAAATTAATCAGGCTGATCAGTCAGAGCATTTCGCCAGGGTCGCGGTTTATTGTCCGGCGAGTCGGCGGTAGAGAACGGTTTCCTACAGTTTCGGATAATTTATAACTTAATTGGTTCCGCCTCGTAGCAGTCGTGAACTCAGGGTGTCGGAAAGGGGAAACAGGAATGGTATGCATTTTCTTCTTTATAGTAACTCGAAGACTGTCTCTTCTCTTCGGACCCTTTCGAACCGATACACGTGGTGTCTGTTTTCTATCTCGAAGCAATGGGTACATTGGCAGTAGAAGGACGGAGCGCGGGCTTTTGTGAAAGTGTTCGTTGCACTTCTGCAAAACATGTGTTCCGAAAATGTGTTGGCTTCTTTTTACCTAAAGCCTCTTGCCCTGGTGGGAGTTAACTCATAATGGAACCAGAGAAGCTACTTGGGGGTAGCGGAAGTTGCTTGGAAAAAATCCTGTCAGTCAGCTAGCAATCGCGTCGCAGAAATGTACACGGCCCAAAAATACTTCAGGATAAATAAAGTGATCAGTGTTAGTAGCCGTGCAGTGAAGTGAATATTCGGTACGTTGACCTGGACGCACCTGACATTGCGACCCTTAACTTTGGGTAGTGGGAATGTAAGGATACCTGGGACCAGCTGTGCACGGAGCACGTCCATCGATGACCAGGATCGGTTCGGTGACCCTGTGACACAGATTTTCAAGCTGCAGGTGAATTTCCAACAAGGGTGAGTTTTAGTTACTAACGCCTATCACCTTTCGTTAATTTCCTGTTACATTACCTTTTCGTGGCTACGTTATTAACACAAGGAAATTTACGTATTCCTTATCCTCCCACTTCAAATAAATATTATTTTACGAATCTTCTAAAAAAAAACTGCGTATTCGTCTTTTTACGTTACACGTGATTTTCATCCATTTATCCTTTATTCATTATTCACTTTAAATGACGAACAAACCATGACAACATGTTCGATTTTATTTGTTACGTCTTTTTCATTTGCCATTCTACGCAAGTTTCTTCGATGCATGCCGAGTTGCTTGCTCGTCGCAGTCGCAGCGCGGCTCGTAGCCACGCTACCGCGGGAACTCGGCCGTCAGACTCGCGCTGTGATTGGTCGGTGCTTTTTATTAATATCTCGTTAACGAAACATCGGAGAGCATTTTCGCAAAGGAAAAAGTTGTTTGAAATCACCCCCAGAATCACCCCCTTTAAGGAAACGCAACATTTTTGGGACACCCTGTATATATATATATATATATGTTTTGAATAAAACTATTTGTTCTAATTGTTGTATTGTTCGTAGAAACCTCGTAATTTAAAAAAATTATTTACTTTTATTTTTTGATTTGATTCGAACTGCAGATACCCAAATAACATACAGACGTCTAAACACGCCTAAAAGACGTCCTAAAGCTATGTGGGTAATGGAATAAAAGTATCGATTTTGACGATATCGATATTTCATTTTCCATATTTCATCTGTATCGATAATTTGTCCTTCAATATGTATCGATACGAAATATCGATACAGTTCGCATGTATCGTCATCGCTAGTTTGGCCTATACACGTCAGAAGCTTGGCGCTATCCCCACCACTTGTGGCTCATACTTGTTCGGCGAAGGTGAGAGCGAGTCAAAAAACGTTGGGAAAAGAAGCACCGAGGCAGGCAACCGGTATGGTGGGGGAATACGCGTTACAAAACTCACCGGCCAATATATCTGAATACGATATTAGAAGTTCGAATAACCGACGAGAACCTTTGTGGCCCGAGCTAAGCGAAATCGCCGTTGCTCGGCGATATGTCATCGATTATATAGGAACAGAATTTGTTTATTTTTCATCATATCAATATGAAAGTGACACACAGAGACGAAACTAGGTTGTTAGCGCCCCGGAGCAAGGATCCTGTTTGCCCCCCCCCCCCCTCCCGCCTCAACATTTGATTACCTTGTATTGCCCAACTTAGGCGATTGAGTTCACACTTTACATATAAAAGACATAATAAACGTGTTTATTACAGTGGACGCTCGATAATGAGCCGCAGTCGGGGCTCTAGAGGCGGGGTTTTCTCAGAAGCGGCATATTAACGAGAGCCAATGTAACGCGCGCTCTCCCCATAACTCTCCTGTTTTCGTTTCCGTGATGGCTGCCCCCCGCCAGAATACTCTTAAGGTGCGTCACACTGATGTGAGAAAAAGAAAAAACACATTCACGTATATGTATTGCTTGCGAATTGCTTGCGAACTCCAGTGTGGAGGCACCATTAAGGGTTAGCATTCATTGGCTCGCTGAGCGTGAGAGAAAGGGAGGTGCACACACGCGTGCGAGTAATGCGTGTGAGCTGGGGCGTTCCCAACGGCACTTTAAACAGCGGCATATTATCCAGCGTCCACTGTAACTGGTTTCAAACATATTGCAGGTACCCTAATTTGTTTGCTGTTTGATAACAAATCAATAAATTGTAAATACATAAATTGTAATTATTGTTTTATAAAATGTGTATCTCCTTAACTCCCAATGGAATAATGTAATATATAAATTTGAATAAAGCTATTGATGTAGCTTTTCCAAAACTATATATTTTTCTATAAAGATTTCTCATTTGGTGCCCCTCGCAAATCGTCGCCCGGGGCAGAAACACCCGCTGCTCCCCCCCCCCCCCTAGTTGCGTTCCTGGTGACACAAATGGATTCCTGGCATTCTCTCTATTAAATTGACAGAAAATAGTTTAAACCGGATTAGTTTTAACGAAACGGGCTTTCAATTCTGCGAACTTTTCCCGTAATTTCCTTAATTATGGTCCGAATAATATCATTTTTGGGGCCTATTTGATCGAGAAAACATGATGAATCGATTGACGTCACTTTGGCAAAGATCTGATTAGAAATGCAGAACTGCAGATTTGTCACTGCTTAGTGCGCAACATTGTATGGCCCCGCTGATTTCGAGCGTCGAAACCCACGAAACTCAGCGAGTCGTATGATTGTCAGCGTGAAGGACAAGAGGGGACAAAGGAAAGTCAGCCTTCTATAGAACTCAAATCGAGAAAGACTTTGCTGACAAACTTTATATTCACATCAAATAAATACTTTAATTGTAAAATTTAGACGGCGAACTATTGTTGAATTTCGCCAGTTCTTATATATGCATCACTTGGTTGGAAATTCCTAATCCTGAAAAAGACTTGAGCCGGGTCTGCATCAACATTTTGCGAAGCGGTTCCCGAGCTCAACCATCGCGCACGCACGCCGCGCACGCAAAGCGTTCTATCTCGCTCCCCCTCTTCGGCCAGAAAACAGCCAGAAACTCACACTCGGAATTAGGGCTCCGTTCACAGGCTCAACGCCGGTCCCAACCAGCGAGCGGCTAATGAGACTTTACTGTATTGTTAATCTGTCATAGAAACACACGCCACTTGAAACTATCGTTTCTTAGCATTTGTACAGCGTGATTCTCTAACTAAAGTCGTCAAACACGATGCTCGCCAACAATCATGTGTGTCGTTGAGTTTCGTGGGCTCGGATGCTCGAAACCAGCGGGACTATAAGATGTTGCACACTATAGTCGAATTTACGAAAGAAGGCACCTTGGGACCGGGGCCAGGATTTGCGACGTTGCCACTTCTCCAGGCTCGCGATTGGTGCTCCCCATACGCGACTCCCTACGCCTATTGGCCAATGACTTTCGACTAGTTAGGTGTGGGCCTAGAGTAATCGTTGACCTTATCGGGTGCATTGCTATCCTCTTCCAGAGGAAGAACCAAGTGAGTGAGAGAGACACAGTTGCGCTTGAACATAGAAACAGACGTCCGATCTGCTACACAGCGTGGCAACGTCGCACGAAGTACGGAGCAGGCATTGGGTCCCTCCCGGGGCACGCGTGCAGGCCTACGGGCCGCCCAAGTGCCTTCTTTCGTAAATTTGACTATAAGCAGTGACGAATCTGATGTTCTGCAATTTCTAATCAGATCTTCGCAAGAGTGATGCCAATAGATTCCTTACGTTTTCTCAATCACATTGGCCCCAAAACTGATATAATTCGGATCATAAATTAAGGAAATTACGTGAAAAATGTGTTTGCAGAATTGAAAGCCCGTTTCGTTAAAAATAGTCCGATTTAAATTATTTTCTGTCAATTTAATCGGGAGAATGCCAGAAACCCATCTACCACAAATGCAGGGTGGATAAGTGAAAATGCGCAGGCTGGGTGCGCGTGATTATTATGTGGTCCCCTCCTCGAAGTGACAGAAAATATAACCTATGTATATGCTATATGACAATAAATGCTGAGCGACTATTTCGTCCTTTTGCGCTACATTTGTGAACGTTTTATCCTTCTTTCGAAACAATTATTACGCCGCAACAGTATCTTTAGGAAATCGGATATAACTTATAGGTTATATTTTCTATTACTTCGAGGATAGAAAATCTGCTCCTCCAAGTACAATGAATTTTCCACGTTTGCAGTACCAGCAGACCTTCCGTTTAAATATTTACAAGTAGGGACAACATAACAGCTAAGAATTTCTTTCATTATTCAGAATAGAATACGGAAAGGCATAATATATGAATAAAGGCATAATCGGGTTAGGCATAATAACAGCGATGCTGAGCCTCGCCCTTTCTGTATTAGTGTTCTAACCATTCTACGTTGTTTCGATTGTTTTTTGTTGTAAGAGAATAAAGACGATTAAAAAAAAAAAAAAGAAATAGCAAACAGCTTCTTCTCGCGTGTACCAGGCAGCCGCGTACCTATGGGTATTACCACTTCTGTGCACAAAAACTGCTGTAATACCGACCGGCCACATCGGCCAGGTCACGTGACGAGTCTACCCCCTTAAGGTCGGTATCAGATATATAGGCCGGTGAGTTTTGTGAGGGGTATTCTCCCATCACACCGTTTGTTTGCCTCGGTGCTCCTTTTCTCAACGTTTTCTGACTCACACTGTTTCCTTCTCGCTCTCGCCTTCGCAAAACAAGAGTGAGCCAGAAGTGGTGGGGATAGTGCCAAGATTCTGGCGTGTAGGCCAAACCGAGCTGTCAGCGTAGAAATACATACATCAGAATAGATGTGCATTAGCAACGAAAAAATTCAGGAACTTTATTGGTCAGAACATTGATTCTTTCGCGACAGTTTCATCTCGTTTTGGTCTACGCATAGCTTCGTAACGCACAAACTGTTACGTTAAGGATACATAACAGCCAAACGGCTAGGTTCAGGTGGAGCCTAGCAGCGTTCCCGTTACCCCACCATACCCTGCGAGGACCAGGCAACTGCAACTGATAAATCCAAGATCGTCAAATGGTGGTGGCTGATTTCTCCTCGATCGCTGTTCACGAAAACGAATTCACCGGCCAATATATTTGATACCGACCTTAAATGTGTAAAGAATGAGGATGGTAGTACATAGTCCGGCCGTCAGTTTTTCAGCACTTTGCTTTCAAACTTGACAACTGAAAGGAAAATCACACGACGTTACTATAAAAGTGTCCAGATATGTTCTGTTTTTGCTGTTTGTTAGTGTAAAATAGGTTTAGGGGAGAAATGTAAGCACATAATAGCCACTTTGCTGTACTGTTACCGATTAGTTCATAACCTCAAATTAACAGTGATATTGGGCATACTTTCATAGTTGGAGAAACCTCACATTTTTTTAATACAAGTCTCCATGCTTTTAAGTCAGCGCAGTCGAATTTGCCTCGTGAGAGGCAAAAGCCGCCGCCATAATGATGAGGACAATGGTCCGCCGTTGCCATGGCGCAAAGACGCCGCCGAGTCAAAGTAACAGTCATCGTCGATGTCGTGCGTGTTCTAACCGCCATATCAATAAACAATATAAATAAGTAGGAAACTTTAACTTTGTATAAACACAAAAATCAACTCAGTCCAATGCAACAGCACAAGAACAGTCAGGGACTGATGTACTACATGAGCGCTTCTACTTTTCGGTAGAAGTGCTCGTAGTGCGCTAACGGATGTCAGATCCTAATAGACAATAGACAGAGCGTAAGCTGCCACTTTAGGCGAGGGAAACGTATGATTGGATGGGAAAAGGCAGAGGTTCAGTACGGACACGTTAGTTAGCTTCGGATGCATTTGGGTCATTATTAACCCACAAAATTACCTTTTCACAAAAAGGTACAAAAAGAGCGCCAAGTATATAATCCCGTAAAAAAGAATCCCATTTAAAAACATTGTCGTAAATTAATATAAATTTATTAATGTTCTATATTCAACTTTACAAAAATAATGATATACAACAGTTGCGCCAATTATCACACTGGCTATTTACACAAAGAACAAAATGTATTCAATAATATTAAGCAGATATATTTTTATACAAATAAATATTTTAATACGAATAAATATTTGATTCAAAATACTTGGCGCTGCGCAACCGAAAAAATGTTAATTGCCTTAGTATTAATTAATAATTTACAACAACTCCATTACAATATAAAATACATATACATACACATATTAGAAACGCAGTCAGATTTATTCTACATATATTTAATTCTAATACCATACGTAGCATATGCACACGCACGTACGCACACACACACGCATGCACGCACGTACAAAAAAGAAAGAAAAGGATTAATGCAATTTATACGTATTTATTGAGTTTAGCAACACCAATTCGGGGCGCAGCGCCAAGTATTTTGAATAAAATATTTATTCGTATTAATATATTTATTTGTATGTCACGTCCCGGGTGGAGGTCTTTGGGGACAATGACATGGGGTTTATAAATGATACTCAGGCGAGGATTTTGAATCCTGCACACTGAGGGTAAGAAGGATGTCAGGCGAGGATCTTGAATCCTGCACGCTGAGGGCAGAAGGAACTCAGGCGAGGATCTTGAATCCTGCACACTGAGGGTAAGAAGGATCTCAGGCGAGGATCTTGAATCCTGCACGCTGAGGGCAGAAGGAACTCAGGCGAGGATCTTGAATCCTGCACACTGAGGGTAAGAAGGATCTCAGGCGAGGATCTTGAATCCTGCACGCTGAGGGTAGAAGGAAACTCAGGCGAGGATATTGAATCCTACACACTGAGGGTAAGAAGGATCTCAGGCGAGGATCTTGAATCCTGCACGCTGAGGGTAGAAGGAAACTCAGGCGAGGATCTTGAATCCTACACACTGAGGGTAAGAAGGATCTCAGGCGAGGATCTTGAATCCTGCACGCTGAGGGTAAAAGGGGTTCAGGCGAGGATCTTGAATCCTACACGCTGTGGGCAGAAGGAAATCAGGCGAGGATCTTGAATCCTGCACGCTGAGGGTAGAAAGGTTTTTAGGCGAGGATCTGAAATCCTACACTCTAATCAGAGATGGCTTTTCAGGCGAGGATCTGTAATCCTACACGCTAATCGACCAGGGAAGGTTTAATGTGGTACTTTCCGTGGGGACACCCGTTAGAGCACTTGTTATGATTTGGTTTTGGTAATCGGATTTACCGTTGCATCGAGGTAAAAGACACTCGTAATGATTCAGCATTAATCAGCTAGTCATACGGTTATACGCGAGCTATGTAAAAGTAAGTTGGTAAACACCGCGATGCTTTCCGCGGTCGTTGCCCGTAATCAGCTGTTCCGGCAGCTCGTGTGGATTTAGGGATCTTCGCAGCCGAAGGATTAACACAATGACTCGAAACGTTAGTTAAGCAAAGCGTTTTCTTAGTTTAGGCAAAAATATAGGCACTGTTTGTGAAAGTGCTTTGTTGAATATATATATTATGCGTTTAGACATTAATCATTAGCACAGAACATTAATATGAATGATTATCAATATATATATATAAAATGTGATTATGAGCGTGACATACAATATACAGGGTGTAAACAGTATACGTAGCAATATTTTAGGGGGTGGTAGGGGAGGTCCAATGGAACATAAAAGTCCTATGACATAATGTCCGATCTGTCTCCATTTTACAGTAATAATGCCCTAAAGTTTGCATCATGCGTTTGAAACGGGTAGTAGCTCGCGCATATTGGTGAGACCAACACATTGAAACAGGGTGTTGACTTCTGATCTTTCATGTAATTCCCAAAGTGGTGTGTTTTTCGGAAGGAAAGACTCTTAAGAGTGATCCTCCAGCGACTCGACTCAAGGAGATGCTGCATCATATCCCGTGGCGAAGACAACACACCATGATGCTTCAACGCAAGTTTATGGCTTCCGACCCTTGAAGGGGTTTGAATACCTATTAAGAACTAAACTCTTTCAGCTCCGCATTTCTCATCAGATCTCTGCGAAAACGACGGCAATCGATACCTTTCGTCATCGTTTGGTTGTCATTTAAAGTGAATTACGAGTAAAAGATAAATCGAGGCAAATCATGTCAAACGTAAAAAAGTGAATACACATTTTTTTTTAAAACAGAATCGAAAATAATAATTATTTGAAGTGAGAGGACAAGAAATACGTAGATTTCGTTTTCAAATATCGCTTAAATGAAAAAGTAATGTAACAGGAAATAAACAAAACGTGATCGTAGTTCGTTATTGTGATAAGAATCCGTAGTTTAATAACGGCCAACACTGTTGCTGATGATGAATAAGTCTGTTTAAAACCCCCGAAGACAAAATTTAGGTACGGAAATTTAGATAAATATCGCCGGAAATAAGCCATAGCCTGCGTTAAATTTAATAACTAATAATCACCAATAAAGTAACTAAAACTCACTCTTTCGGAAATTCACCTGCAGCTTGAAAACCTGCGGCACTAGGTCACTGAACTGATGCTGGTCAGCGACGGATGCGTCCAGTGCACAGCTGGTCCCAGGTACGCGACACTAACCAAAGTAAAAGGGTCGCAACGTCAAGTGCGATTGGGTTAATGTAGATAACGAATATTCACTTCACTGCACTCTTACTAACACTGATCACTTAATTTATTTTTCATGGAACGCGTTCGTACCTTATAAAAATTGGTGAAAATGAATTTTCACTTGGCGTCCGGTGCCGCGGATATAGCTGCCCAAATGCTCGTACAGCAGTAATTGCGTCTCCGTTGTTCTAGGTTTATGCTTGGAACAACGCGTAATACACTTGTGTAGAAAACACTTCTCTGACGCGATTGCAAACTGACAGGATTTTTCCAAGCAAGTTCCTCTACTCCAAGTAGTTTTTCTCGTTCCATTATGAGTTAACTCCCACCAGGACAAGATGCTTTAGGTAAAAAGAAGCAAGCACATTTTCGAGGCACATATGCGTTGCAGAAGTGCAACGAACGAACCATCCTACACTTTCACAAAAGCCCGCGCTCCCTTCTTTTACTGCCAATGTACCCATTGCTTAGAGATAGACAGCAGACACCACGTGTTTCGGTTCGAAAGGGTCCGAAGAGACGAGAAACAGAAAAGTCCTCGAACTGTTACAAAAGGAGAAAAGGCATACCAATCCTGTTTCCGTTTCCCGATGCCCTGAGTTCACGTTTGCTACGAGGCGGAACCAGTTAAGCCATAAATTACCCAAAACTGTAGTAAATCGTTCTCTACCAGCCTGATTAATTTTGGAGAACTAGAAATTAAAGAGTATTATCCAACATCAATACGCCTCGCGAAGAGACACAGGAAGAGAAGGGGTAGTCCGCTGACTGCGCGTAGTCCCGCCTGCTCACCCTACCGTCAAATGCAAGACAGATCCCTTATCTCTCGAGTATAAACACGCGTTCGATTTTCAAAAGAAAAGCACGCGTTGCCGTATTCCGGACCGCATATTTTGCCGGCGCGTCTAGATAGCGCAAAATATGCTAGATTTCTTCGACGGGATTTGCCACTTCTGTTAGAAGATATTTGCCTGGCCACTCGAAGAAATATGTGGCTTCTTCACGACGGCGCCCCAGCCCATATGGGAAGAGCTATACCAGCTATGGAACGAATATGGGGGAACCGAATAATTGCACGGAATGGTACGGTTGCGTGGCCACCAAGAAGCCCAGATTTAAATCCAATGGATTTTTACGTATGGGGCCACATGAAGTCATTAGTATACACGGACATCGAATTTGAAACCTTAGAGGAATTGCAAGGTAGAGTATTTCATGCTGGTAACGTTATACGCGAGCAGCCTGGAATATTCGCCCGCGTTCGCGACAATTGGTTACGTCGGTGTCAGGCGTGTCTGGATGCAAACGGCAACTATTTCGAGCATCTTTTGTAAATAAATGTAGGTAGCGAAATTTGTATTTCTTTACTACACATTCAGGTCAGAGTAGCCACGCATTGACAGCAGCTTGTTGCGTGACAGTTTAGTCACACTAAAAGAAAAGAAACAGTTTTATCACTTTCTGAAAAAAAACAACACGTTTTGCAGTCACTTCGTCAAAGGAATTTACTTCCATGTAAATCAATGCATTTTTCGTGAGCATCAAAACTGTCATGCAACAAATTGCCACCACTGCACGCCTGGCCTAAGAACACGTGTAGAGTTTTCGTTCACTTGTTTCTTATTTTCTAGCTAACGACCCTAAGTGCCTCCGCTACTCCAAACAGATCCTCAATGGGACCGCTACTGTAAGGGGCCCGTAGTTACTTGCTTACTGGGTCATCTTGAACAGCTCACAACGGGCGGTCTTTGTGCTACGGCTCATTTGTGTGCGTGTAGCGACGATCTTTTCCACAAACATCTCCGATGTTTAAACCTTTATAACAGCGAAACTATACAAGATACAACAAAATGTATTCAGACCATTTTACTCTACTGGTGGTCTCCAATGTATGTGCAAAATTATGGAATCTTGCGACTATTAGTTTAGCATATAGACATGTTAACTTTGAGGCATTATTACTGTAAAATGGAGACAGATCGGACATTATGTCATAGGACTTTTATGTTCCATTGGACCTCCCCTACCACCCCCTAAAATATTGCTACGTATACTGTTTACACCCTGTATGTTTTAAGATGGAATAATATAAGCAGTAAACGTTGATAAGAACATGAAATATGGTCGCAATGAGCGTTAATAACACAATATAATATGAAAAGCACTTAAGCGTAATAAGACAAAATAATATGAATAGCAATACGAATAGCAAGACAAAATAATATGAATAGCAATAAGAATAGAAATGCAAAATAATAGGTGAACGCAATACGCGTAGAAATACAAAATACTATGAATAGCAATTAGAATAACAATACAAAATAATATGTATGGATATGATATGCAATAGTTTAAATGGTAATACAAATTCTTACGGTAGTTGCCGTTGAACACTGAATTTAAATGAAGACAATTATATAGATTTCTGTAAGATAGATTTCTGCAGAACGAATCGTTGATTGATTTCCGTAGAACGAGCGTCGATGATAAATTTCCGTAGAACGAGGACGAGCTCTCGCGGTTCCTCGTATTTATACTAATTACAATCTTTTCGGCTTGAAGGGGGGTGCGCAGTACGCACCTTGACATAGTTACGCATATGCGTCGCAGTAACATTTCCGGGGTTTTTGTAAGGACCAAAGGTTGGTCTATATTTGGACTCGCATTTTCGGCACGTACGCCAAATAATCCTCGCGATTATCCTTCTGGGGTTCTTATACATGTGAATTGGTAATGCTCAACTCCTCGAATGGGTTTTGGGTGTTTTTATAGGAAAGGGGTGATAATGGATTTGACTTCTTTGGTCATTTAGTGGGCTTGTGACGTGGTCTCGATTTAAGATATAGAAGGGGCGAGGGACTTGTTTAGATTCGATAGGAGGGAAGAGTTTGTGCCGCGTTGGGCGAATATGTGAGGGAGATTCATTGATTGACCGTCTTGAGATGGGGACCGCTAAGGTACATCGCCAAGGCGGTCGAGGTCATGGAGAAGGGGTATTTTGGTGTTTGGGGAGATTTGAGAGGAGTTGTATAATGGTTTATGAAGAAATATTATTTTATCTGCGAGCGAAATTTTGTGGAACGTCACATGTATAAAAATATATCTGCTTAATATTATTGAATACATTTTGTTCTTTGTGTAAATAGCCAGTGTGATAATTGGCGCAACTGTTGTATATCATTACTTTTGTAAAGTTGAATATAGAACATTAATAAATTTATATTAATTTACGACAATGTTTTTAAATGGGATTCTTTTTTACGGGATTATATACTTGGCGCTCTTTTTGTACCTTTTTGTGAAAAGGTAATTTTGTGGGGATTTCAAACATTTTGTAGTGTTTACTGATATATTAACCCTTTCGGTACGAGCGCCGGATATATCCGGCATCCATCCGACGACCTGTGTGGCCGAGTGCCGGATATATCCGTCGGCACGGAACGAGCCGTCGTTCCTAGCGCCGGCTTTAGTCGGCACCTCCAACAGTTTAAACAAAAAAAAAAAAAAAAAAAAAAAATTAGTTATAAGCACTTTCGTGGAAATGCACGCCGTACCGAAAGGGTTAATTGATTGATTGATGATTGATATGCAGCCCAAATGGCAACATTCTTCTTTCAGCTATTCCATAGCATGGTAATTTTTGTTGGCTTATTTTTATTTATTATCAATTTTTTGTAAGAACAAAATATAAAGATCTTTAGCCCCTTTAGGCCATTGCCTTTTTTTAATTTGCACATCATCAGCTTCAATCCAACTACTAGTCATTCCGTCTTCTTTACATATACTGGTGTAATGGCCATCCTCAATACATGAACCACTATGAAATATAGCATTCATAACTTTATATGATTGTCCAGCTATTAATACTTTGGTTGTGGGAATAGTACATATATTAAATTTGCGTATTGCTTTGACTATTTTATCATCTTGTAATGAAAATAATATTAAACGAATAATAACTATATCTTTCGTCAATATTAATTCATTCTTGTACATAATATCATTTCCTGTACACTGTTCACATGATCCGTTATCTGATTCATACCAATGTAAAAATCTAACGTTTAATAAATCGTTAAGATTATAGCTTCTTTTTTTCAAATTCTGAATAGGGATTGAAACAACTAAATTATCAGAAGTAATTCTTTTTGTATAATCACAAGATTTACATCGAGTAGTAGAAGTTACTTGATGCTCTACCAACTTTCTTATACAATCATATTCTGTGCACAGGGTTATAAGAAAATCGAATACATCTCGTTTTACGTTTACTGAAAAATGTTCTCCTAAACTTTGCCGTACTGTATATGTATTTAAATTGCCCATTCCATTTTCATATCGATGCATTAATATCTTCAAAACATTTGATGATTCATTACAATTAAACAATTGTTTTCTAATGGCACGTAAATGCATTAAACATTGTAATACTGCATTTGCATAACATGAAGCATTATCTGTGTTTTGAAAACCATGTAAAACCCAAGAAACATCTTTTTTTAATAATTTTTGAGTTTGGCAATTTTCTTGGACAGAATCAATTACTTTTGACAATATCCATGGAACATCTTTCACTTTCGAATAGCGTTTTTTTGAAACAGTAATTATGTCTGCGTCTGGTTTGTACTTGGATCTTAGCCGATTATATTCCCTAATAGCTTTTTCGTCAGCTGTTACTGACGAAGGATCAAAATTAATCAAATGCAAACCTTCTGAAGACGTTACTCGTGATAATGCAACATAAGCTTGGCCACAATTAAATATAGAATTGCCTATGTCCATAATAGCACTTTGTAAACTTAATCCTTGACTTTTATGAATTGTGATTCCATAACTCAGACACAATGGAAATTGTTTTCTAATAACAAATGCTCTATCCACTACTTCAAATTTAACGCTTACTCTTTCAATGAAATACTCTAATCCTGATGGTAGAAGGAGCTTGACTTTCTCTACATAATCGGTAGACATATCTTGTACAACTGAAATGACCTTAGCTATGGTACCATTCACAAGACCCAAAGTAGCATCAATGTTACGCCTTATCATAACATTTGCTCCAATTCTTCCAAAACTTTCTTTGAAAGTCCAGCAGTTTTAGAATCATCGTCATCAGTATTGGACAATACTTTTGATACTTTCTTTCTCACATACGGAATACAGTCAATCATGTCTTCGGCAATTAATAATATCTCTTTTGCTGTAATGCGATTTAACATTGCAGCATTAAGAACGTCACACATATTACGAGTAGGCAATAAACAAACAATGTCCAACGGAAAATCATTAATAAACTGGCATAATTCGTTTAATCTGAGTTCAAACGAATCCCCAGTAAAAGATATTTTTCTATTCTCAAGAATCTCGCAATCAGGTTTTGTCACAACACCAATTCGAATTTTTGACAGTAACTGTCGATAAGAATCATCCCCTTGCTGACGCATGTTGATCGTTAACTCATCATAATCAAATAGTGTAGTCCATAAATTAACAGCAATTAAAGAACCGACATATTTGTTAATTTTATCATTTGATAATTGTACAAAAATTGGGTCTTCGTGTACAGGGGGTAATTGAAGCAGATCACCAAATAAAAGAACGTGCTTTTGACCAAACCAACCGTCTTCACAATCATTCGTATCAAATATTTCAGACAATCGGAAATGTATATACATAAAAGTTAAATTTGATATCATTGACACTTCATCAATTACAAAAAGAACAACATCTTTGAGATTTGCTCGTAAAACTTTTAATACATGATCAGATAATTGTTTGTACTTTGGCGTTAGACCATGTTCAACGGGTAATTGAAGCAATCTATGAATTGTCAAACCGTCTATATTAAACGCTGCTATACCAGTAGGTGCCGCTATAGCGGTATCTTTATTGAGATTTTGTTTTATCCAACACTTAATGGTTTTAATTAAAAAACTCTTTCCCGTTCCACCTTCTCCGCTAACAAACAATCGTAATATCGAATTATCTGACCTTACAGTATCAATAACTCTGTGGAATACTCCTTTTTGGTCGGCATTTAATTTTGCTATCATTTCAGACACATCAATTTTTTCATCCATTTTATTACCAAGATCCCTAAAATCTTGCATTGCTTCACCAGCTTCTACATTTTGAGCTCCTATCGGATTGTCAGGGTCATCCTGAGACACGTTTTTTTGTAATTCTTCATCTAATTGCCCAACTAACTCTTGCGCAGTTTCAAATGCTTTTTTCAATTCTTCTAGTTTTTCGTGATATTGTAATGCTTTCGTAAGATGTAGTTTTACGTTATGAAATGCTTCCATATAAGTATCACAACTATTTTTAAGATCCTTTAATTCCCGCCATGGTTTAAACATAAGCAATAAAGAAAAGAAATAATCTTCCGGTCGATTATTAACATTATGTCCAGTGATGCCAGAATCGTGGGACGCGGGACCAAACGCTTACCCCCACTATCACCTACCGTCGTCTCCCACTATGCCCTACCGGCGTCCCCCACTATCTTCCCACCGCACTGCACACAAGCATATTTTTACTCCTGTCCGTGTGAGCTGCCTGTCGAACTGCCGAGCACACGGACAGGGGTAGGGATATGCTTGTGTGCAGTGCGATGGGAAGAAAGTGGGAGACGACGGTAGGCCATAGTGGGAGAGGACGGTAGGTCACAGTGGGGGTAAGCGTTTGGTCCCGCGTCCCACGATTCTGGCATCACTGATTATGTCTATAATGATTAATAAGACATCCACGTTGTCGCCGTTTAAGATAATGACTATTATCTAATTTATAATATTTAATATTATTATTTTTCGGTCTGATTGTCGTAATATCATACCATTGTGCGAATTCATAAAGAGACATAGATTCTAATTCTCCAGATCTATTTGGATAATAATTGTCTATTAAAGATGGACAAAATATATCTGTAGATTCACCATCAAGAGCTTCAATTTCTTGACGACTTTTTAATTTCCTCTGTCGTATAGGATTAACATCTAACCATTTAATAGTTGTATTTCGATCAGTTCCATATAAAGGCATACCTAACAATGTATCAGCAGCCTCAAGAGCTCCACATTCTCTATTGCTTATGGATCGTAAAGCAAAATTCCAAAGAACACTTGCCAATGACTTATCTTTATTATTTACACTATTTGCAAAATCAAAATCAGACAGTTCACTTTTCCCTGCTTTATTCAAATATTTAGTAACATACCAAGTGAGCAGTGTCGATTTTTCACCAATAAACTGTATATCCATATTGCCTTCCCACGCAGTAAGTATAACAGGATTATAATCATTAATATCAACTTCATTCTTTGTTCGAGGAAGATCGTATAATCTACTCTTATGTTTTAATTGTTTTCTACCTACTATCGAAGTTGCTACGTCTCTCATATTTAGTGTGTTAGTAACAGGACGAGGAAACCCAAAACGACACCTACGAATAACTTTAGATCCTACTTTTTTAGTACGAAGACAATAATCATTATGTTTGTGTCGTTGGTGCGTATTAACACGTCTGTGCAATAATGGCGAAATATTTTCATGTGGCATTTTGCAACTTATATATTGTAAAATAAATTTAGAGACTTCTTCAATAGAAGATTCGCCGAAAATTGGTGCACCTTCAATCCAGATTAATAAATGAAAATGTTGTATACCTCTACCTTGATATTCTCGTCGCCAGAAATAGTGTGTTACTTTACCAATCGGAGAATCTTCTGAACAAATAGAGGCAAGCATTGCTTTAAATTTATTCTCAAGAAATCTCGATGTTGATACAGGATCTTTAGCAACAAGTAAGCTAGTGGTTAACGAAGAGTCTTGCCACCCATTTGCGTCACGAATATATTCACCTAAATCGTCCCATAACCATTCACTTGGACTTAACGTTAGAAACCATGTCGCAGGTCCGTAATGTTGTGCCATACAAGATAAATCACTTCTCGGTCTACGCCAATATTGTTCCGTATTTCGAAGTGAAGAAAACATTGAATTTAAGTTGGACTCCAACGCTTCTTTCGACATTGCCTCTAAATACTCCGCAACTGTGTAACGAATTCGTGTATCAGTTATATTCATTTTATGATAAATTCCACGACTCAACTGACGAATATTCGCGTTATTTAATAAATAAAACAAATATTGTTGATTTAATCTAAATTGTGGACGCTTAGATGTCAAGCGACATTTAATAAATTCGTGCTCTTGAAGTTTGATCGGTCTACTTTCATCACATTGCCCATTAGAACCAAATGGAAATAAATCTGGAAAACACATCAAATCTAAATTCTTTTCACGATTATCTAAAGGTATGTCCTGAATTTTTAACATTTGATATAAAGCAGTCGCAGTTTGATTTTCTTTTTTTTCATGTAGACTGTAGAGGATATATAGTATATTGCTCATAATAGCTATCATCTTTATTTTTTTGAGTGAGCATTGCCTTGCGCTGATCGTTCAATGCAAGTTCTACATGATCTTTTATCTCTTTCACATGTAATTCTAAATTATTTAATGGTTCACAGTCATCACTTGTATCATTTTCTGATTTTTGCATGTCAAATTCTACATCATCCAAATCCCCAAAAACAATTTATCGCGTATATCGGGCAGTACAATTTCAGAATATAAAGGATTATTGTTTTTTAACCATATTAAAGATTCAAATACTTTTTTAATATCCACTAAATCTTCCCAGATAATTTTTTTTTTAGTTGGAACATTTCGAACTAAAATAAATTCATGATTTAAATTTATTGGATCAGTGTTAGAACATAACTTATCGAAAGTCTGTTGTAAAGAAAGTGGTAAATGAAATTTTTTTGTTTCCTTTGTCGTGCAGGTGTTTTTTTATTAACAACTGTTCCCATTTTAACAACAGTTTGAAAAGCTTTAGCTCTCTGTAAAAGCAATTTCTCAAATTCGTTAAGAGATGATATTACCTCAGGCACATCATTTACCGAGAGATTATTTAGAATACAATAAGCAGGCATCAAGCCACTACGAAATTTTTTATCACAATACTTACATATATATTGCGGATCAATTTTTTGTTGCTTTACATGCACCATTAAATCGTTCCAAATTCGATTATCCCTCCGCATTTTTTATTTACTAATTTTAAAAACACTTCTTCTGTAACAAAGTCTCTCACACGATATACAGCTATACCGCGGGGTGTCCAGTGAACATTTTCTCAGAACCATAAATGCATTATGATATTTTGAAATAATATCATCATCACTTAACATTATTTCAGTTTGCTGAAGCTTATACATATCTGCTTTTTCTTGCGCGAAAGTTACAATTTCATTTAAGGTATTCAGATCAGCAGAATACAATGCTTTGTCCAGATACAACATTTTTTTATAAAAACCTTTAAGTTGATATATAAAACGTCTAATAGTTCTTACTTTGGGGAAATGAGGTGATAATAACTGCATGGGAACAGACATCGCTTTACAAAGATTTAAATCAATATAACAGCCATGCGTATGGCCTAATTTATCATGATTTGAAGTTTTCACAGTACACTCGTGAATGTTTTGCATAAGTTTGGGTAAATTCTTCAATGTACATATATTTACAGCTTCTAGAAATTTATGATACCGGGCAATTAGAAGCGGATTAATTTTACATAAAGAACTGCACGACCACGATTTTTTTGCTTGTGCTTCAATCAAAGGTAATACATTTTCAGTCTGTCCTTTCATATTTATTATTAATGGCTCCGTTATAGTGACTTCAGATGAATTTATATTGTAATATGTAGAATCAACAAAATAATTTTCAGACGAAGCTGTATGTTTAGATCTGCCACACAGCGCGCATAATTTGTCATCCGCCGTAGAACATTCTGCAAAAACAGTCAAACATGTTTCTGATTTGTTTTTAAGCAGAGTTAACATTTTATTCATATTACAAATGTAACTATCTCTAATGTGTGTACACCAGCGTACGACTTTCTCAACTTCTAATCGTTTTTTAATATAACCTTTACCGCAATCTGTAATATTGAACTTGTGTAAAATATTTTTAACGATTACTTCCGCAGAATCGCGAATTTTCATAAAATTTCTAGACCGAAGCATAACATATTTTTTTCTAATATTTTTGGCAGTATTGTTCTTAGCAAGTGTTAAATTACTTCTTTTCTGATTCTGATAATATCGCTTATTGTAAAGCCTCTTAAACTCCTGTTTATATGGACATCGAAATTTAAAACGGTCATTTTCAATGTCTTGTTGATATCGAAACCGTCTTTTAAAAAGAATATTCTCCCGTTCTTTTTTATATCGTTGTACTTGTTTCGCGCGATTTTTTTCTAGATGTTCTTGATATCGTAACCGTTTTTTAAAAAGAATATTCTCCCGGCTTTTTTTATATCGTTGTACTTGTTTCGCGCGATTATTTTCCAGATGTTCTTCATATAGGCACCGTCTTTTAGCATTTTTTTTAGCATTATTGTCTAAATCTGGCTCATCAGATAGACATCGCTTTTTATTACTACTTTCTAAATTACAAATCGCTTTAGCCTGTTTTGTTTTTACTTCTGTTAATGAAAGCACTTCCTGAGGGGCACCACAATTTAAATCTTGAGGAAAATGCTCTACAACATTGCTTTCAAACATTTGTATTAAATGTAGACGCATTAAGCTGTGGTCATACCTTACTTTGTCAGGATTAATGTTAAATAATAATGAAACTGCAAAGGCTATTGCGAAAACACCGCAATCACTACTATTCGGTTGTTGTTGCACAGTAGGAAATTGAACAGGATTCTGAATAAAATCATGTGTTGGAAATAATTTTTTCAAAAATTCTTCCTGACAATTATTTAACCGTTTTATATTAAAAGAATCATAAATAAATATATTTTTTGTATCGTAATAACCGCATATCCAGTGTATTCCCAACGATTCAGAAGGTAATATCTGTATATGCTTTTTATTCCTCGGCATGGATTGTATTCTATCCAGTGATTGTACCAGATATGTCCCGACAGGTCTACAGGGTGTCCCAAAAATGCTGCGTTTCCTTAAAGGGGGTGATTCTGGGGGTGATTGCAAACAACTTTTTCCTTTGCGAAAATGCTCTCCGATGTTTCGTTAACGAGATATTAATAAAAAGCACCGACCAATCACAGCGCGAGTCTGACGGTCGAGTTCCCGCGCTAGCGTGGCTACGAGCCGCGCTGCGACTGCGAGCAAGCAACTCGGCATGCATCGAAGAAACTTGCGTAGAATGACAAATGAAAAAGACGTAACAAATAAAATCGAACATGTTGTCATGGTTTTTTCGTCATTTAAAGTGAATAATGAATAAAGGATAAATGGATGAAAATCACGTGTACGTAAAAAGACGAATACGCAGTTTTTTTTAGAAGATTCGAAAATAATAATTATTTGAAGTGGGAGGATAAGGAATACGTAAATTTCCTTGTGTTAATAACGTAGCCACGAAAAGGTAATGTAACAGGAAATGAATGAAAGGTGATAGTCGTTCGTTATTGTGATAAAAATCCGTAATTCAATAACGTTCAGCACTGTTGGTGGTAACGAATAAGTCTGTTTAAAAAGCCCGAATAAATGTTATCGTACGGGAATTTAGAGAATTATCGCCGGAAATAAGCCATCGCTTGCGTTAAATTTAAAAATGAATTATCACTAATAAAGTAACTAAAACTCACCCTTGTTGGAAATTCACCTGCAGCTTGAAAATCTGTGTCACAGGGTCACCAAACCGATCCTGTTCATCGATGGACGTGCTCCGTGCACAGCTGGTCCCAGGTATCCTTACATTCCCACTACCCAAAGTTACGGGTCGCAATGTCAGGTGTGTCCAGGTCAACGTACCGAATATTTACTTCACTGCACGGCTACTAACACTGATCACTTTATTTGCTTTTCAAGAGCGTGTTGTTCCTACGTTTTAAAAATTGGTGGCCCCGAAAGGGGCCGGTTGTTTTCAATTTAAAAAGTGCTCCACGTGGCCACCGTCATTCTCGATGCACGTTTCAGCGCAAATTCTAGCGCAAATGCTCGCGCAGCAGCACTTGCGTCCCCGTTGTTCCGGGCGTACACCCAGATCATCCTGAAGTATTCTTGGGCCGTGTACATTTCTGTGACGCGATTGCTAGCTGACTGACAGGTTTTTTTCCAAGCAACTTCCGCTACCCCCAAGTAGCTTCTCTGGTTCCATTATGAGTTAACTCCCACCAGGGCAAGAGGCTTTAGGTAAAAAGAAGCCAGCACATTTTCGGAACACGTGTTTTGCAGAAGTGCAACGGACACTTTCACAGAAGCCCGCGCTCGGTCCTTCTACTGCCAATGTACCCATTGCTTCGAGATAGAAAACAGACACCACGTGTATCGGTTCGAAAGGGTCCGAAGGAAAGAGACAGTCTTCGAGTTGCTATAAAGAAGAAAATGCATACCATTCCTGTTTCCCCTTTCCGATACCCTGAGTACACGACTGCTACTATCGAGAATGACGGTGGCCTCGTGGAGCACTTTTTAAATTGAAAACAACCGGCCCCATTCGGGGCCACCAATTTTTAAAACGTAGGAACAACACGCTCTTGAAATGCAAATAAAGTGATCAGTGTTAGTAGCCGTGCAGTGAAGTGAATATTCGGTACGTTGACCTGGACACACCTGACATTGCGACCCTTAACTTTGGGTAATGGGAATGTAAGGATACCTGGGACCAGCTGTGCACGGAGCACGTCCATCGATGAACAGGATCGGTTTGGTGACCCTGTGACACAGATTTTCAAGCTGCAGGTGAATTTCCAACAAGGGTGAGTTTTAGTTACTTTATTAGTGATAATTCATTTTTAAATTTAACGCAAGCGATGGCTTATTTCCGGCGATAATTCTCTAAATTCCCGTACGATAACATTTATTCGGGCTTTTTAAACAGACTTATTCGTTACCACCAACAGTGCTGAACGTTATTGAATTACGGATTTTTATCACAATAACGAACGACTATCCCCTTTCGTTAATTTCCTGTTACATTACCTTTTCGTGGCTACGTTATTAACACAAGGAAATTTACGTATTCCTTATCCTCCCACTTCAAATAATTATTATTTTCGAATCTTCTAAAAAAAAACTGCGTATTTGTCTTTTTACGTTACACGTGATTTTCATCCATTTATCCTTTATTCATTATTCACTTTAAATGACGAACAAACCATGACAACATGTTCGATTTTATTTGTTACGTCTTTTTCATTTGCCATTCTACGCAAGTTTCTTCGATGCATGCCGAGTTGCTTGCTCGCAGTCGCAGCGCGGCTCGTAGCCACGCTAGCGCGGGAACTCGACCGTCAGACTCGCGCTGTGATTGGTCGGTGCTTTTTATTAATATCTCGTTAACGAAACATCGGAGAGCATTTTCGCAAAGGAAAAAGTTGTTTGCAATCACCCCCAGAATCACCCCCTTTAAGGAAACGCAGCATTTTTGGGACACCCTGTATAATCTGAGCAGCTTTTTAAAATATAATTAAAATGATCCATATGCAAATCATTTAACCATCTACCTTCAGCAATAATACTTTTTTGTTCTAATGACAGCGTCATTTTTTGTTGACGTCGGTAAGCTGAGATATTACTATTTAATCCGTTCTCAGATTGCTGAAAATCGCAATTTGTTTGTAATAAGCTCGATTTCAGTCGTTCCATTTTTTTACGTTGACGTATTGTGCGCTTACAAGACGCTTTAACCTCGTTTGCTTTTACTTTTCTTAATGGAAGCACTTTATGAGGAACACTAAAATTTAGATCTTGAGGAAAATGGTCTATAATATTGATTTCAAACATTTTTATCAAGTGCGGTCGCATTAAACTATGGTTATATTGTACTTTTTCAGGTTTAATATTAAATAATAATGAAACAGCAAAGGCTATTGCAAAAACACCGCAATCGCTACCGTTCGGTTGTTGTTGTACTGTAGGAAATAGGACAGGATTCTGATTAAAGTCATATGCTGGAAACAACTTTTTCAAGAATTGTTCATGATCCTTCTCTAACCTTTTATTATTTAAAGAATCATAAATAAATATATTTTTTTTGTCGTAATAGCTGCATACCCAATGACCTCTTCCGTACAGTAACCAATTATCATTCGCATTATCTCTCGACAACGAAGTATATAAAAATTGTATATGCTTTTCATTTGTCGGTATGGGTTGTATTGTGTCAAGTAATTGCACTCGCCACGTTTCAACAGGTCTATAATTGGAATGATTTTTTAAAAGGCAACTGAAACGATCCATATCATCATCCCATAACCATCCACCATGAAAAATTTCATTTTTATTTTTTTCGGTAAATATCGATATTCCATCTTTCTTTTCTACCTGTATAGACATTTTAGTAGAAAGAACTAAGATTTAATTTTCCCTTATTGTAACTTTTTTGAAAATTATACTCGCGACACGGCGCAATGCAGCCTGCCTATCGATTGATGTTATATGATAATGTTATCTCAATATTTATTTAGATTAATATATCTGGATTTCCTAGGATGTATGGGTATTGGAAGAATAAAAATAAATCCGTTTAGAGTGGCGTTATCAATATAATATATGTAGAAAACCCAACCCCTTTTTAATTATAAGATAAGGCGCGATGCAGCCAGTAAAGCTTAATTAACAATTAATACTCGCAAAAGCGCAAAGCAACCAAACGAGCGCAAAGCAGCTCAGCGAGAGTACTTTACTTTTTCTTGTAATACTCCAACCTGTAAAAACGAAAAATTTATAAACTTTGTTATAACCTCGCATTCGCTTTATATGACAAGAAAATGTAATTATATTAACGCAAAACGTAATGTAGAATTTCGATAGATCGATGTACTTTTTGATCGTCAAATGTTTAGCTGGCCTCTTGGCCAGCTTCAGCTTTTTGTACATACGAAAAGCAATGTGGCCGGAGAAAGAAAATGTAAGTAATAAATTTATAATATATATATATATATATATATATATCTATATACACATAGCAGAGTTATTATTATCGTTTACTCTAGCCCGGCTATCTTTACTTTATTCTTGAAAAATTGTGTTTTAATATATCTCGGAATTCAAATGATTTTTTTAACATCTTGGGTCGTGTAACCTAGATTACAAGCGGCGTATGGTAGAAAACAGTCGTACATGTTGCGCAAAGATACGTATTGTTCAATTACAAATGGCAAATTGAAAAGTCGGAAATATAAAAAGTTGAAATTTGAAATAGTGTATGATGCGAAATTATAAAAATTAGTTCAAGAGCCTTTTCATTATTCAATCATATATACAAAAAACTGTAAAGTATTTATTATTATTATAACTTTATTTTGTGAACAATTCACACTTATAATAACTAGTAATACTGCAAGAAGATATTCGACACGTTGAAGCATATTCTTCGTGAAGTAATGAGAAAAAACATGTAATGTAATATAATTTTTAATTTCGCATCATACACTATTTAAATTTTCAAATTTTTACATTTCCTAATTTCCAATTTACAATTGATCAATACGTATCCTCGCGCTACATGTATATGACTTTCTTCTATCATACCCCGCTTTTATGAACTCTTGAATCTTGAACTTTTTGACCAATTAATTGTTTATTAATTTTTGCAGAAAGAAGAATCTGACGCTATACTGGCAGGTAAATAATAAATAAAACAATTCATCTTATTATACATATATTCTAACTTTTTTCCACGCATGTGATAATAAAATGAAAATAATTTATTTATTTAGAAATAGACGTGAATTTGGAAAGTCTCCATATGTCCTCCCCCTCCCCCGAAATGACGTCCCAGCCGCTGCCGACGTCCCAGCCGCTGCCGACGTCCCAGCCGCTGCCGAGGACCCTGCCACCTCCGACGTCGCCGCCGCTGCCTCTGTCTCCGCCGCCACAGAACCCGCCGCTGCCTCTGTCTCCGCCGCCACCAGCTATAATCCCGGCCACGGGCGATGGTAAATATTTACACATTTTAAGGGGGTAGACACGTCACGTGACACGGGCGATGCACCGCGCTGTAATACCGACAATCTAACCTAAAACATGGGTTTGGGATTTCTCGTTTTTCGTCCTTATATGAGCAGATTTTGCGCTGGGCGAGGTCTCATTCGAAAGAGGAAGGTTCAATGCGGAGCGCTCTACGCACCGTTTGAGTCACAAAACTCTTTTAGTGACCTACAAATACTTGGAATCTGCGAGTGTATTTTGTCCATTTTTTCTCTACTTTGGACACTCATATTATTACATATCAACATAATCTCTTTGAACCATGCCAAGAGCGGGCTGCATTGAACCTTCCTCTTTCGAATGAGACCTCACCCAGCCCAAAATTCGCTCATATAAGGAAATCAAGCGTAACTTTCCAGACCCATGTTTCGGACCAGATTGTGTCGGTATACAGCGCGCTGCATTACCCGTGTCTACCCCCTTAAGGAGTTATATGCGTTTAGAATGCTTGAAGATAGGTCTAAATTTCCAAAAAAATATTTGACTAATAAATTTCGTTTTTACTAATTACAGAACCACGCGTTGCGCGCCACCAGCGCAGCGGGTGGAGGGTCCGGGCCCGACAGGAAGAGTGGGCCTTCATAAATGCTCTTAAGGAGCAGGCCACCTCCCTGCGAGCCTGGGCTGTTTCTAAATACGCCCGTGGCCATGGGCATGGTCGTGGCCGGGGCCGGGGTCGCGGTCAAGGGCGTGGCGGCCATCAATAAAAAAAAATGTAAATATGAATTTTGAAATCTATGTATTCCCAAAAAATAAAATAATTAACGTTTAACTGTATTACAAATTTAATCGAACCGTCTCTTTCATTTACACCCCTGTTCTTTAAACCAGGCCTTCCCAAGTAGGGGAAATGCACTCCTAAAACAGATGTTTCGGCTCTCCCTCCACCGGCGCGCCTTCAGCTAAGGTGGGACGATTCCTACTGTCCTCTCTCTCTGCTTCCTAGCGGCGTTACTGTCTCCTCGGAGAGAGGGTTGTAGGAGTCATCCCACCTTAGCTGAAGGCGCGCCGGTGGAGGGAGAGCCGAAACATCTGTTTTAGGAGTGCATTTCCCCTACTTGGGAAGGCCTGCTTTAAACGAAACTAAAAATTCCAATTTTTTTTTTCACCTTCATAAATGTATTTTATATATATATATATATATATATATATATATATATATATATATATATATATATATATATATATTTCCGTTTCCGGTCGCGTGGAAGATTGTTGTGCGAAAGGAGCGGTGTAGGTGAGCGAGAGGATAGTGTGGTGAAAGTGCGAGGAGAGTGTGGTGAGGAGTGGAGAAGGGAAAGTGCTAGGGTTGAAGGGAAGAGGGAGAAGGGAAAGGGCGAACGGTGTGGGGGTAGAGGTGAGATAGTGAGAGAGAGAAAGATTTGGAGGTTAGGGCGGTACGGCAATAGTGGCGTGAGGCGGGAAGAGAGGCAATTGGCGGGTGGCGCGCTCTTGCGGAAGATAGGAGGAAGTAGGACAGGTGACAGAAAGGAGGGAATTTTAAACGGTTAGGGAAGTGAAAGGAGCGTGGGAAGAGAAGAGCAAAAGGGTATAGAGAAGAGGGAAAGGGGTAAGAGGGGAAATGAGTGGAAGAAAGGAAAAGGAGGAGAGGGAAGGAGGGAAGGAAGAAGGAAAAGTTAGGGAAATGGGGGAAAGGGGCCAAAAAGTAGAAAAAGGAAGGAAGGATAGTGGAAGTAGTGTAGGGAGTGTGAGTAGTTTGGAAAGTATGTGGGGTAAAAAGAGGAAGGATAGGGATGAGGAAGAGGGAGGGGAAGATAAACAGATGAAGGAATTCAAAAGGAGCGGCAAAACGGCGAGATCACCAGTGGGAGGGAGTAAAGGGGGAAGGGAAGGGAAAGAGGAAGGTATGGGAGGGTTAGAAGAAGTATTGAGGGAAATGATGCGGGAGATGAGGGAAATGAGAGAGGAGATGAGGGTGGACAGGGAGGAGAGAAGAAGGGTGGAGGAGGAGATGAGGAGGGAAAGGGAGGAAAGAAGGAGGGAAGAGGAAATATGGAGAAAAGAAAGGCGAAGGTGGGAGGAGGAGATGAGAGAAGAAAAGGCAAGGAGAGAAGAGATGGAGAAAAGGATGATAGATAGGGACAGGAGGATGGTGGAAGTGATGGGGAGGGTAGAGGGATGGGAGAAGGAAAAAAGTAGCGGAGGGGATAAAGAAGGGGTGGAGAGAAAGGTAGGGGAGGATTGGAAAATGAGGGTGAGAAGAATGGAGATAAAGC
This sequence comes from Andrena minutula, assembly GCA_929113495.1. Lineage (NCBI taxonomy): Eukaryota > Metazoa > Arthropoda > Insecta > Hymenoptera > Andrenidae > Andrena > Andrena minutula. The sequence goes on from OV815997.1 coordinate 17,021,500, forward strand.
AGGATAAAAAGGAGAGAGAGGGAAGAAAAAATAATGTGGTGATAAGGGGGATAGATATAGAGGGAAAGGATGTGAAGGGGGAAGTGAAAAAGTTATGGGAAAGGATGGGGGTGGAGGAGGAGGGAATAAAAGAGGTTGTGAGGATAGGTAGAGCGGGGAGAGATGGGAGTGGTATGGTGTTGGTAAAACTGGCGGGGAGGGAGGAAAAAAGGAGGGTGATGGAGGCGAAGAAAAAGTTGAGGGGTAGGAGGGAAAGAATAGAGGATGACCTCACGGAGGAGGAGAGAAAGACGAGGTGGAGGATAGAAAGAGAGGCAGAAGTTGAGAGGGAGAGAGGAAGGAAAGTACAAGTGGGGTATATGAAGATGTGGGTGGACGGGAAGATAAAGATTTGGGATGAGTTGGGGGAAAAATGGAGTGAGGAGCAGGGAAACGGGGGAACGTGGCAGGGGGAAAGGGGGAAGGTAGTAATAGGAAGGAAGGAAGGAGCAAAGGGAGGAGATTTAAAATAGCGTTTTGGAATGTGGCAGGGCTAAGGAGAAAGGATGGGGATTTTTGGAAGGGGCTGGAGGAGTGGGATGTGTTTGTGCTGAGCGAAACGTGGTTGGAGGAGAGGGAGTGGGAGTGGGTGGAGAGGAAAATACCCAGGGGGTATGTTTGGGAAAGACAATGGGCCAAGAGGGAGAATAAGAAGGGGAGAGCAATGGGTGGGATGTTGATGGGAGTGAGAAAGGGATTGGAGACGAGAGGGGAGGGAAGGATAGAAATAGAAGGGGTGTTGACGAAGGAAGTGAAAATGGGGAGAGAGTGGTGGAGGATAGTAGGAGTTTATGTGAACAAGGATATAGATAGGAAGCTAGTCGAGCTAGGGGAATGGACGGAGGAGAGGGAGGGGGGAGTGAGAAAAGTAATAGGGGGGGACTTTAATGCTAGGACAGGAGAGGAAGGAGGGGAGGTAGGGGAGGGGGGTGAGGGGGAGGGAGAAAGTGTGAATAGCAGGAGATCAAAGGATAAGGAGATGAACGGGGAAGGGAGGAAATTGTGTAAATACCTGGAGGAAAGGGGGTGGGGGATTTTGAATGGGAGCGTAGAAGGGGACGAGGAGGGGGAATGGACGTTTACCGGTGGGAGGGGGGTATCGGCAATAGATTACGTGTTAGGGAATGAGGAGACTAGGGAGATGGTGGAGAGGTTAGAGATAGGAGAGAGGGTCGACTCAGATCACCACCCGGTGGTGATATGGGTAAATGGGGGAGGAAGGGGGGAGGGAGTGACTGGGAAAAAAGTAGTAGGGCGGAATGGGGGGAGGGGTAATTGGACAGAAGAAGGTAGATTGGAATTTAGGAGGAGATTTGGGAAAAGGGAGGTAAGGGAGATGGGGGTAGAGGAGGAATGGGGGGAGCTGAGCAGTAGAATAAAGGAGGCAGTGAGTAAGACGGGGACGGGGGAAAAGAAGGGAGGTTGGTGGGATGAGGAATGTAGAGAGGAAAAGGGTAAGGTGAGGAGGGAGTTGAGGAGGTGGAGAAGGGAAGGAGGGGATGGGAGTATATATAGGACAAGGAAGAGAGAATATGGAAAGTTGTGTGAGGAAAAGAAGAAGAAGGAGGTGGAGAGGTGGGAAAAGGAAATAGAAGATGTAAGAACGGAAGGGCAGGTATGGAAGGTGGTGAACATGGCTAGGAAGAAGAAAAGGAGGATAAATGAAAGAATAGAAATAAGGGAATGGGACGAGTATTTTAGGGGATTGTTAGGAGGAGTGGAATGGAGGGTGAGAATGGGAGGGGAGAGAAGGAGGGAAGCGGATGAAGAGGGGGAGTTGGGGCGGGAGGAAATAGAAAGGGTGGTGAGGAATTTAAAGGGTGGGAAGGCAGGGGGAGGGGATGGGATTCAAAATGAAGTATGGAAGTATGGGGGAGAGGAGGTGATGGAGGGGCTATGGGTGATATGTAATAGAGTATGGAGGGGGGAGGGGTGGCCAGAAGAATGGAAAGAAGGGGTGGTAGTGCCGGTGTTAAAAAAAGGGGCGGGGGAAAAAATAGAGGATTATAGGGGAGTTACGCAAACGCAGACGGCGTACAAGGTTTACGCCTCTGTGTTGGCTGAAAGGCTAAGGGAGGATGTGGAGGGGGGGGGGGGCCTGCTGCCACCGAGTCAAACGGGGTTCAGAAGGGGGGTTGGCTGTATGGATAACATTTATGTGTTAAACTATATGGTGAATAGGCAGGTGGTAAGGAAGGAAAGAAAAATGATGATCTTGTTCCTGGACCTAAAGGCTGCGTTTGACTCGGTGGACAGGGGGGTGTTGATAAAGGCGATGAGGAAGAGGGGGGTGAGGGAAGGTTTGGTGGAGAGGTGCGGAGAGGTGTTGCAGGAGACAGTGTGTAGGGTGAGGGTGGGGGAGGAGGAAGGGGAGAAGTTTTGGACAGCGAGGGGGGTGAGGCAAGGGTGTCCCCTAAGCCCAAGCTTATTCACACTGCTAATAGCAGACATGGACGAGGAGCTGGAGAGGGGAGGATGGGGGGGAGTGAGAGTAGGGGGGAGGAAAATATACACGCTGGCATATGCCGATGACGTGGCGGTGATAGCGGAGGATGAGGAGGGGATGAGGGGAATGATAGGAAAGCTGGAGAAATATATGGATGGGAAAGGTCTGCAGGTAAACGTGGAGAAGACGAAGATAATGAGGTGTAGGAGGGGTGGGGGGAGGTGGAAGAAAATGAAATGGAGATGGAAGGGTAAAGAGCTGGAGGAGGTGAGGAGTTTTAAATATCTAGGATACACTATAATGAGGAATGGCGGGCAGGAGGAACATGTTGAGGAGAGAGTGAGGAAGGGGGCGGCGGTAATGGGGAAGGTGTGGGGGTTGGGGAAAAGATTATTCGGGAAAGACTGGGGCAGAAGAATATGGTTGTTCGATAGGTTGGTTTGGGCGGTGGTGGGATATGGGGTAGAGGTGTGGGGATGGAGGGAAAGGGGGAAAGTGGAGGCGCTGCACGAGAGATTTTTAAAGTGGGTGTTAGGGGTGAGCAGGGAGACACCGGGATACATGGTTAGGGAGGAACTGCAAAGGGGGATGTTGAGGGGTAGGGCAGGGATGAGGGCGTGGGGATATGAGAAAAAATTGGAAGAAGGAGAAGGAGGGGAGCTGGCGAGGTTGTGTTGGGAGGAGTTGAAGGGGAGATTGAGGAGGGGAAGGGTCTTGGAGGGATGGGAAAAGGAAAGGGAGCAGTTCTTTGGGGAAAGAGGATGGACAGTGGAGGAGGTAGAAAGAGAGAGGGAAAGGGGGGGGATAAGGGGGGAGGAGATAGTGGACAGGGAAAGGAAGTTGCAGGAGGAGGAGAGGTGGGGAAAGATTGGAGAGTCGGGGTATAATAGGTGGTATGGGAGGGTGAAGGGGCCGGGGGTACCGGGATATTTGAAGAAGGGTTGGGGGGAGAGTAGGTGGCAAAGGGTGGCTAAATTTAGATTGGGGAATGGCGTAAGAGGGGGGAGATATTGGGAGGAGGAGGAAAAAAGAAGGTGTAGGGTATGTGGGGGGGAGGAAGAGTCTTGGGAGCATGTGTGGGAGGTATGTATGGGGTGGGGAGTGGAGAGAGGATGGCAGGAGATGGTGGGCGAGGTATTGGGGGAGGAGGGGGAAGGGGAGGAATGGTTAAGGAAAATAGAGGAAAGGAGGGAGGGGTATGGATGAGAGGAGGGAGGAGATGAGAAATGAATGAGGAGATGGGAGTGAGAGGGCGGCGAGCGGAAGCGGATGTCCAGGGGGGAGAGGAGACGGGCGAGCGAGCGTGCGAGCAAACGTGCGAGCGGCGAGCGAGCGAGCGGTGGAGGAGAGGATAGAGATAAGAATAGGCTAAGGTAGATTTAAGGAAAAGGAGAAGGCATAGGATAAGGTAGTTGTAAGAGTAAATGTAAGTGTAAGGTGATGGAAGATTATAACCCCGAGGGGAATAATAAAGTTTATATATATACACACATATATATACACACACGTGAATATTGTTAATTTATCGTGCAGCAGGGTTTATTTCTCTTTGAGCTGTTGAAATAATTCTCTCCGTCTGCATCGTTAACTGAAAAATAGGACACATTTACTAATTATTTATATATCATCACACGTGCTCATATGTCAAAATCATTGAATAAATAATTACGTATGCAAAACCCTACCTGCAAATTTGTGCGTACATAGTCCGACGTAGTTCACACAGCATCATCTTCTGCTTCGATTATCTGTAAATATATAAAATCCACATTTTAGTTATTTTAGTTATAACTTAACGTAGAACTTATATATAGAAATAGAGTGGCATTTTGCTACAGTAAGTGTAGAGACTACAAAATATGTCCGAAGGAAATGATTGCGTATGGCAGAAAGTCTTGTTACTGGAAATTTAAATGCTAATGGTAATAATTCAGCGATAAATAATTACGTATGCAAAACCCTACCTGCAAATTTGTGCGTACATCGTCTGACGTAGATCACACAGCATCATCTTCTGCTTCGATTATCTGTAAATATATAAAATCCACATTTTAGTTATTTTAGTTATAACTTAACGTAGAACTTATTATATATATTTAATCTTCTCCGGACAACCTCAAAGCCTGTGCATCCCCTTCATTTCTGTCCATTCAAGCCTATGCGTCCCTTTCATTTTTATCCAAGTCCTCTGCATCTTCTTCATTTCTAAATATAATATATATAAGCTTTACATAAAATCTCTAAATTGCTGGTATAAAAATATCTAGCAATTTAAATGCAATGCAATTTGTTACAATATATATATATTATTTTGTGCGAAAGAAGATACTCTACATACTAAATTGATTTAAAAAATTTTGGCGACTTACCTTGTTAATTAAGACAATAATTCAGTCTCCTATTTGGTGTAAAAACTCGTGACAATTCAAATTCTGACAACTTACTTCATTTGACACTTAGCACTTGGTAGGTTATAATATATCTCTGTCTAGCTGTCATGTAGCTGTCACGTCACAACAAAATTTGTTACACGGTCGGCCGAACCCGCATCCAATGAACGACGAGAGACACTTTTCCTCACCCCCTCTTGCCTAAAGTGTAGGACGATGACGATGACGATCTTAATTTTACGAACATGAAATTCGGCAAATTGCCACTTTACAACGAAATATCTCAGCTCATAAGGCACGTAGGAACAAAACGAAGACACTTTTCTTATGTAAATCAAACCCAGGCTATCCATTAAGACCATTCAAAATCGAATCGGATCAGCCGTTCTTGAGATTCGGAAATCTCAGGGTTCAGAATAGCGAGTCGTGGCGTAATAGATACACTCTGTGTCTCTTGATACAGTAAAGTCTCGTTAGCCGCTCGCTGGTCGGGACCGGCGTTGCGCCCGTGTCGTGAACGGAGCCCTAATTCCGAGTGTGAGTTTCTCGCTTCTTTCTGCCCGAAGATGGGAGCGAGATGGACCGCTTTCCGTGCGCGCGGGCGTGCGCGATGGTCGCAAGCGCTAACGGCGAACACGGAAACCGCTTCCGAATTTGCGCAGCGGTTCCCGTGCTTGCCGTAAGCCAGCGCTGCACAAGGAGACTTTTTCAGCGCCTAGCGGCGAGCAACCGACCGTACGCCCTTACTAAGGGTAGAATCAGTGAGGAGAACTACAGAAATGTAGGTGTGGGCTCGTAGGCGCATAGCGCAAATATATATGGCTGGGTTCCTTGTGGGGACCCAGTGCAGAGAAGGTCCCGCAATATAATTCGGTGAGGTCGTCATTGGGGCCTCACAAGGAACCCAACCATCCTTACGCTACGCGCCTACGAGTCCGCACTTACACTATTGCAGTTCTCCTCACTGATTTTACCCTTAATAACGGCGTACGGCTGGTTGCTCGCGGCTAAGCGCCGAAAAAGGCTCCTTGTGCAGTGCTGCCGTAAGCGATTGCAACCATCGCGCACGCCAGTTGCGCACACAAAGGACGGAGTGTCAGGCATCTGAAAGACGGAGCGAGACAAAATATCAACGCGTCGTCTGTCTCGTACTGTCCTCGCTCCATTTCAGTGCCTTCGCTCACTCTCGTTCGAAGTGGTGGGGATAGCGAAAAGTCCGCATCGTGTACACCAAACCGAGCCCGTAACGAGACATTACTGTAGTTGGATTCAGAACATAACCACTCTTGCTGTTTTGTGAAAAGTCAAACGTCATAGTTACAAGTCCGATTTTATTTAAAAAAAAAAATTGATAATTATTCTTAACACGTTGACTGCCCATGAAATCTGGCGGTGCTTTCCTCGATGCTGAAAACGGCCCGATCGGAGTGTACTGTTCAAAGAAAGGACGCTGGCTAGAGGAACGAGACAAAAGGAAAGAGTCGGCGCCGGGCCGTAGCCGCCCGATCGCTCCGATCGGTGTAATCGGCGTTGGAATAAAAGACCGATCACGCCGATCGGCATAGTCGGCAGTCGACGTGTTAAAAGGGTACACCTCACCGATTTGGATGAAATTTAAATATGTTGTAAGACACAACATTCTGAACCATTTTTCCGTACATATAACCACTGCTTAGCCTTAATTTCCGAGATATTCACAACAAAGTGTTACTACTAGGTATACAATGAATTGTATTTTGCGCCTCTTCCTTGAGAGCACCGGTAGTAGCACAGACGAAGTATTGAACAGGGATCGAAAAAGTTCTCGGACACTCGTTTTTTAAAAATTCTGTTAGAACTTATTTGTTTCGATTCGGAAAATATATGTTTCTATGGAATTTTTAATGAAACAAATGCTACCTTCAGGAACTTCTTTAAAAAGTGTTCTCATGGAACAGATATTTTAGAACCTATATAATAAAAGTTCCATGGAAAAAAGTTACATTAGAACATTTATTAAAAAAGTTTTCAAAAGATAAAGAAAAGTACTCAACTATTAGGTACAAGTTTTATTTAACAATATGTTATAATATTCTTCATGCGTTTATTTAATAAAGGGTATGAAAATCATAACATAAGTAATTAATGGTTTCATAAGATGTATTGAACGGAAAAGAGAACTTGTCAAGAATAATACCTAAATAATTTTTTTTTTTAATTTACATGAACCGAAATACATAGAAAATCTCTAATATAATATACAATATTTATATTTCAGTAATAGAATATATGTATTTATATATATATAAATAGAATTTACAAAGCAGCAAAAGTAATTCATGGTGTCCCTGCTACTCAAGTTAGCGTTGAACGTGCCTTTTCAACATTGAAATTTATATTAAACGACCATAGATGTAATTTAAGTTCTACAAACCTACAAAATATTTTGTTTGTAAAATTAAATTAAATGTAAAATTAAATTAAATATTCTTGACAAGATCTCTTCTGTTCAATACTTGTTATGAAACCATTAATTATATTATGATTTTTATACCTTTTATTAAATAAACATTTGAAGAATATGATATTATATTGTTAAATAAAACTCGTACCTAATAGTTTAGTACTTTTCTTTATCTTATGAAAACTTTTTTAATAAACGTTCTAAAATAACTTGTTTTCATGGAACTTTTACTATAACGATTCTAAAACATCTACGTAGGTAAGTATTACATATAAATAACACATTCAAAATATCAATTTAACTGTATGAATTATTTAATATTCTTGTAGTACTATCCATTGAATAGTATTTAGTGTTTGTTACAACGATTGAGAACTTTTTTAATATCGGTGAACAAAATATCTGTTCCTGTTATACAGAAATTTTTATTCTTATATTTTATAAGTTCCATTGCAACTAGAACTTTTATTTTGAAGAACTTTTATTTTATCGGTTCTTCTGAGAACTTATAATGTGAGAACATTTTTAAAACAGTTCCGCGGCATTTGTTTTAAATGGAACCTATTGAAAAGTTTCAGAACTTTTTCGATCCCTGGTATTGAATAGATCTGTCATTCTTTTGTCTTCAGTGTCACCGGTCTGAAGTACCGATATTCTGAAATAACCACTGGTTTACAAGCGACCTCTCCAATTTTCGAGCGGTGGGTGCGGGAAACATAATGTGTTCTAGCATTGACACAGGTAAAGCTGGTATCACCGAGAAAAGTATAGAAGCTGTGTTATACAGGGTGTTCCACTAAATTAGTTCACCTCAAATATCTGTTATTTCAAGTAATAGGCGAAAATATTATTTATAAAAGTTGTCTGGTTGTAAGAAACACCAAACACGGTGAAACTAGTTGCTTTACAGGCATAGATCAGATGTGGAGGTCAATTTTATTTTTTCAAATGGACTGTCAAATTCAATAGAATAGCGAATTCTGAGTTTGAAAGTACTAAATTTCGTGCATTAATCCTAAAACTTATTGTTTCTGCGATATTCAACATTGTCCATCCTATGACTTTGATTATGAAACATATTCGAAGTTATGCTCACAAGGGGACCTTACAGTTGTGGACATCGCTTTTGGAACGACACTATATAGGGGTCGTAGTACTCATGTAGTATGAAAATACCATTTCGGCTTTTTGTATGTTGGGGCTTCGTTTTCGAGATATGTTGATTTAAAGTTTTTAACGTACGGAGTAATTAAGATATATACCATAGATATATACCGTTAAAGATATATACCGTTGTAGCCAGTTCCGTGGCTACAACGGTCATGCGGGCGGTCCCCTGCGACTGCCATGACTTTTTTTATTTATTTTTTTAAACAGTTTTTCCCGTGGAAATATATTTTGAGAATATTACATATTATATAGTGCAGGCCTGGGATTTAAGTGAACGCAGCGGCCGATTTTCAGAGGCAACGCCTCCTTTCTCCCGCCTCGCGTCTTGGCCCCCGCGGCGGGCCAGCAGCTAGGAGTGCCTCAGGCCCGTACCATATGAAGCGCGTGTGGCGCGTTGACAAAACAAAAACGCACCGACAATCGTGCTCTCTGGGACGATATGGAAGCCTATTGATACAATGTCACGCTAATACGCCACGCGGGGTTCACGTGTTACGGGCCTGAGGCGCTCCTAGCTGATGGGCCGCCGCGGGGGCCAAGACGCGAGGCGGGAGAAAGGAGGCGTTGCCTCTGAAAATCGGCCGCCGCGTTCACTTAAATCCCAGGCCTGATATAGTGCGTTACATATCACTCTACGCAAATTTTAAGGTTGAAAATGCATTTATAACATAACATATTATTCTAATCATCTCTTACACCGGTGCTTTCATATTCTTGTACTGCGAAAGAGACAGCAAAGGGGAAGAAGTGGTAGTATAGGAGCGCTGGATTACATATGGAAAAGGAAGAGGGCAGAATGGGATCAGGGAGGGGACTCGATGGAAATGGGGGAGGAGGGAGGGATTTTTAGGAGTAGCAAGATAGTACAGAGATCGCCGGTGAAGGGGAAAAGGAAGATGTGGAGGTGATAGGGGAGATGATTAGGAAGATGGGAGAGAATTTGAGCGAAGAGATAAGAGGGATTAAGGAGCAAGGGGTGGGGATTAAGAAGGAGATGGAGGAGTTGAGGGTCGAACTGAAGGAAGGGGAAAGAAGATGGAGGGAGGAAAGAGAAAGAATATGGGGGAGGCTGGAGGAGTTAGGGAAGAAGTTAGAGGAACTAGAGGAGGGGGAAAGGGAGAAAGAAGATTGGAGAACAGGATAGAAGAGATAGAAAAGGAAAGGAGAAGAGGGGGGGGGGGGAATGAATCAGAGAATTAAGGAAATGGAGTGGAGAATGGAAAAGAGGGAAAGGGAAGAGCGCAGGAGAAATATAATGATTAAAGGACTGGAAGTAAGAGGGAGCCTGAAGGGATGCGTGGAAGAGATAATGGAGAAGATAGGGGCAAAGGTAGAGATAGGGAAGGTGTACAAAGTGGGAAAAGAGAGAAGGAAAGGGGGACATGGTAATTGTGAAGTTGAAGGATAAAGAACAGGAAAGAGAGGTGATGAGTAAAAAGAAGGCTCTGAAGGGACGTGGGGAGAGAATAGAGGACGACCTGACGTTGAAGGAAAGGTTCATGCAGAGGGACTTAAGGAGAATTGTGGAAGAGGAAAGGAGAAAGGGAAACAGTGCATGGGTAGGGCACGGCAAGGTAGAGGTGGAAGGTAAATGGTGGAACTGGGACGAGGGCAGGAAGACAAGGAAAGGAGCAGGGTAGGCCGTGCAGGGGAAGCGGTGGAAGGGGAGCAGGAGCAGGAGGGATAGAAAGTGTGCTTCTGGAACGGGGCAGGGTTGAAAAGAAAGGATAGGGGGTTTTGGAAAAGTGTGAGGGAATGGGATGTGGTGGTGATGGTGGAGACGTGGAGTCACGAAACGGGATGGCGGAGAATTAGACACAGGTTGCCAGGGGAATACAGATGGGAGGCGCAGATGGCAAAGAAAAAGAACAAGATGGGGAGGGCAAAGGGAGGTGTGGTAGTGGGGGTAAGGAAGGGCATAAAGGAGGGGAAACCGCAAGAGGAGGAAATCGAGGGATTAATGACGGTGAAAGTAGTACTGGGAAGGGTCAAGTGGAGGATAGTGGGGGTATACATGAGTGGGGGGATAGAAGGTAAGGGGGAGATTCTGAGGAGATAGATGGAAGATAGGAAAGAGGGACAAGAAGTGCTAATAGGAGGGAATTTTAACGCAAGGACAGGAGAGAAAGGGGGGGTAGGGGGAGGTGAAGACGAAGGTATTGAGGGTAGGAAGTCGAAGGATAAGGCAGTCAACAGAGAGGGAAGGCAATTGTTGGAAATAATAGAGGCGGGATGGAGGATACTTAATGGTAGCATGAAAGGAGGTGAGGAAGGGGAATTCACTTATACAGGAGGGGAGGAAGAGAAACGGTAATAGACTATGTGCTGGGGGATGAGGGGACAAGTGGGTGGGTGAAGAGGATGGAGCACGTAGACTCGAACCACCAGCCGCTGGTAGTGGAATTAAGGGGGAAGGAAGAGAGGAGGAGGACAGAGGGGAAGAGAGAAGGAAATAGGAAGAGAGACTGGACGGAGGAGGGAAGGGGGAAGTTCAGGGAGGGCATCGAGGGTTTGAGAGTGGGGGAAGGAGAGGTTGAGGAAGAAATGAAGAAAGGTAAGGAATAGATAAAAAAGGCTATGGAGCGACAGGAAGAAGAGGGGGAAGACAGGAGGAAGAAAAGGAGGAGCTGGTGGGATGAAGAGTGTGAGGTGAAGAAGGGTGAGGTGAGGAGGAGAATGATATGGAGGAGGGGACGGGGAATCAGGCGGGAGTACGAGGTGAATAAGAAGGAGTACAAGGAGATGTGCAAATGACAGAAAGAGGAGGAAAGAGAGAGAGATGGGAGCGAGAGGCAGAGAAGGCGAAAACAGAAGGAGAGGTCTGGGCGATAGTGAACAGGGAAAGGAGAAAAATGGTGAAGGTTGATGCGGAAATTCCGATGGAAAGGTGGAAGGAGTTTTTTATGGGAGGGCTGGGTGGAGTGGAATGGAAAGTGGGGGGAGCAAAAAGAGGTAGAGGGGGCAGGAGGAGGGAGAGATCACTAGAGAGGAGGTCAGGAGGGTGATAGGAAAGCTGAAGGACGAAAAGACAGTGGGGATAGACGAGCTGCCCAATGAGGTGTGGAGGTACGGGGGGAAGAAGTCTGGGTCAGGGAGATATGTAATAAAGTGTGGAGGGGGGAGAGGTGGCCGGAACAATGGAAGGAGGGCATAATAATGCCAATAGTGAAAAAGAGGCTGTGGGTAAAGGTAGAACAGTACAGAGGGGTAACACTAATACCGACGCTGTACAAAGTGTATACGGGGATTCTGGAGGAGAGGCTCAGGAGAGAAGTGGGGGAGAAGAAGACGCTGCCACCGAATCAAACGGGGTTCAGGAAGAGAATGGGAGTAGTGGACAACATATACGTGATGAATTACGTAGTTAATAGGCAATTGGCAAAGAAGGGAGGAAAAATGGCGGCGACGTTTGTAGACCTGAAAACCGCGTTTGATTCGGTGGACAGGCGGGTGTTAGAGGAGGCGATAAAAGAAAGGGGGATTAGGGAAGGACTGAGGGAAAGGATAGAAGAGGTGTATAGGGAGACGAAAAGCAGAGTGAGGGTAGGGAAAGAGTTAGGAGAGGCCTTCTGGACGGCTAAGGGGGTAAGGCAAGGGTGCCCCCTGAGCTCAATGTTATTTAACATTGTGGTGGCGGATGTAGAGGAGGTGTTCAGCAGGAGAGGATGGGAAGGGGTGAAGATAGGAGGAAATAAGGTTTACACTCTGGCGTACGCGGACGACATGGTGTCGATGGCGGAGAGACGAAGAGGGGATGAGGGAGATGGTTTCGGGGTTGCAAGGGTATTTGGAAAGGAAGAAAATGGAGTGGAATATGGAGAAAACGAAGGTGATGCGGTTTAGGAAACGGGGGGGGGGGGGGGGTGAAGAGGGCAAGGTGGTATTGGAAGGGGGCGAGGGTGGACGAGGTGAAGGAAATTAAATATTTAGGATATGTGATGTAGAGAAATGGAGGGCAGGAAGCGCAAGTGAGGGAAAGGGTAAGGAAGGCAGCTGCGGTTATGATACAAGTGTGAAGGAAAAAGGAGGTTTAAGGACGACTGGGCTAGGAGGGTGAAACTGCTGGATATGCTGGTGTGGCCGGTAATGGGGTTCGGAGGGGAAATTTGGGGGTGGAAAGAGAGGGAAGGAGTGGAAAAGGGACAGGAAAGGAGTAAAAGATGGACGATGGGGGTAGATTGGAGGACGTCAGGGTATATGGTGAGGGAAGAAGTACAGAGGGAGAAATGGAGGACAAGGTTAGGGAAAAGGGCATGGAGGTTCGAGGTGAAGCTGAGAGAGGGGAGGGCAGAATGAAATACGAGAAGGGAGGTACTGGGAAACAGAAGAGAGGAGGAAATGCAGAATGTGCGGGGGGGGGGGGGGGGAGAAGAAACATGGGAGCATGTGTGGAAGCGGTGCGGGAGAGGGGAGGAGGAGGACGGGGGATGGCAGGAGAATGTGGGAAGGATTTTGGGGGCACAGGACGGAGCGCGGGCTTTTGTGAAAGTGTTCGTTGCACTTCTGCACAACACGTGTGTTCCGAAAATGTGCTGGCTTCTTTTTACCTAAACCCTCTTATCCTGGTGGGAGTTAACTCATAATGGAACCAGAGAAGCTACTTGGGGGTAGCGGAAGTTGCTTGGAAAAAATCCTGTCAGTCAGTTAGCAATCGCGTTGCAGAAATGTTCACGGTCCAAGAAAACTACGGGGACGCAAGTGCTGCTGCGCGAGCATTTACGCTAGAATATCCTCACATCCAAACGCAAAGCGAGGATACATTTCGCGCTGAAGGATGCGTCGACAATGACGGTGGCCATGTGGAACAATTCCTTAATTGAAAACAATCAGCCCCTTTCGGGGCCACCAATTTTTAAAACGTAGGAACAACACGTTCTATGAAAAGTAAATAAAGGGATCAGTGTTATTAGCCGTGCAATGAAGTGATTATTCGGTACATCGACCTGGACGCATCCGACATTGCGACCCTTAACATTGGGTAGTGTCGTATACCTGAGACCAGCTGTGCACTGAACTAGTCCATCGATGACCAGGATCGGCTCAGTGACCCAGTGACACAGGTTTTCAAGCTGTAGGTGAATTTCCAACAAGGCTGAGTTTTACTTACTTGATTGGTAATCATTCATTTTTAAATTTAACGCAAGCGATGGCTTATTTCCGGCGATAATTCTCCAAATTCCTGTACGAAAATATTTATTCGGGCTTTTTAAACGGACTTATTCGTTATCACCAACAGTGCTGGCCGTTATTGAATTACGGATTTTTATCACAATAGCGAACTACTATCACTTTTCGTTAATTTCATTACCTTACATTACCTTTTCGTAGTTACGTTATCAACACAAGGAAATTTACGTATTCCTTATCCTCCCACTTCAATAATTATTATTTTCGAATCTTCTAAAAAAAAACTGCGTATTCGTCTTTTTAGGTTACACGTGATTTTCATCCATTTATCCTTTATTCATTATTTACTTTAAATGACGAACAAACCATGACAACATTTTCGATTTTATTTGTTACGTCTTTTTCATTTGCCATTCTACGGAATTTTCTTCGATGCATGCCGAGTTGCTTGTTCGCGTTCGCAGTCGCAGCGTGGCTCGTAGTCACGCTAGCGCGGGAGCTCGGCCGCCAGACTCGCGCTCTGATTGGTCAGTGCTTTTTATTAATATCTCGTTAACGAAACCTCGGAGAGCATTTTCGCAAAGGAAAAAGTTGTTTGCAATCACCCCCCGAATTACGCCCTTTAAGGACCCGCAGCATTTTTGGAACACCCTGCATAGTTCGCGAGTTGCAGGATTAAATCATGACCCTGTGTGTGTGTGTGTGTGTGTGTGTGTGTGTGTGTGTGTGTGCGGGCGGGCGTACGCGCGCGCGCGCGTGTATGTAAAAAGTTACAATTTTTTGAAAATTTTCTTTGCTTTTTCTCGACATGTGGTAATCTAGAATTCTTTTACAAAAACTGTGACAAAATTTCAATTAAAAAATTATATAATGAAATTATTATTATATGTAAGGATAAAATAAAATGATAAAATAAAATTATTATTATATGTAAGGATAAAGTTATAAAAATGAAAACCAGAACAATAGATTCTAAAGTTTGCAGAACTAATACATAATTGAATAAAAATTTAATTTCTCAATTTATGAAAGTGTAGTAGTAAATAGGTTTATTTTTCGCCTTTCGGCCTCAAAATGGGGATACATGTGTTATGTGTGTAAGTGTTTCTGGGACTGTTAGTTCAAAATTGTGCTTTCGTTTTGACTTCTTCCTTCATCTTGTTCTTCTTTTCTTCTCCTTTTTTCTAGAACCATTCGCATCCACTCCGCTCCTTCTTCTTCTCCCTTTAGTATCCCTCTGATCGTTGCGTTTTCTCTTTTCAGATCCTTACAGTCTTGTAGCATGTGACCCAGCGTCTCTCTAGCCCCATTACATAGTCTGCATACTATCTCTTTTTCCTCCTTCCAGTACTTGCTTCCCCGCTCTTCGTTCCCAAATCTGAACCTTGCAATCATGCTTTGGTCTCTGCCTCTGTAGTTTCCGTTTAGGTAATTTGCTCTCTGGTTATCCCTGATTTCTGTGTAATGTGCGTTGTATCTGCCTCCTTGTATTCTGTCGTATTGCCATTGGATCTGCTCTGCCCTGTCTCTTTGCGCCAGTTCCTCGGCAAACTCTCTTCCCCTCCTTCTTTCTATTTCTATTTCTTGCATATCCATAATTTTTTGCCTGTAGTATGCGTCTCTCATCTCCTCCCATTTCGATTTTTTCTCTGCTTGCTTCGTGTCTATTTCCCTCCAGTATTCTTGTACTATTTTATTCTTATTCAGGCGTTTCGCTTTCTCCTCATATTTTATTGCTCTTTTCCCAGCTTCTATCCTTATTTTGTCCGTTTTTGTTTCCTCCAAAATTAGATATGCAGGTGTATTGAAGTCCAGACCTAAAGTCCACCTTATGTATTTCTCCTGTATTTTCTCTACTTTTTCTGCTTCCATCCATCCCCAAATTTCTGACGCGTACAACAAGATACTTTTCACTATGCTTCTGAATATTCTCATTCTTCTCTCAAAATTGTTCTTGAACATTCTTTGCCCTATTCCCCATATCTGCGCCATTGCTATTCTAGCTTTCTTTGTGACTTCCCTTATATGCATCTCTCTGCCCCCATTTTTCTGGAAATTATACCCTAAGTATTTAAACTCCTTTACTTCTTCCAGACTGTGCCCCTGCCAGCCCAATTCTTCTCTCTTCTTCTTTCCTCTTCCTTTATGGAAAATTAGCACCTTAGATTTCTCTGCGTTCAGTTGCAATCCTTTCCTTTCAAGGTATTTTCCAAACCTTCGTATCATGTCCTTAAGATCCTTTGGTTCATTTGCTAGTAACGCTATATCGTCCGCATATGCTAGAGTCCAGATTTTGTCTTTTCCTACTCTAACTCCTCCTGCTTGGTTTTTTCTCATGGTTTCCTCCAAGTCCGCTACATATATTGTAAATAACGTTGGACTCAGTGGGCATCCCTGTCTTACCCCTTTTGTTGTCCAGAATTTGGATGACATTTTTCCGTTTGCTTTTATGGTATTTCTTGTTTCCTTGTAAATTTCTCCGATTCTCGTCCTCAAGCGTTTACTTATGTCCTTTTTCTTCATGATGTTCTGAAGTTTCACTCTATCCACCTTGTCAAATGCCGCGCTTAGGTCCGCGAAAAACGTATACAGCTTCCCCCCTTTTTTCTGTATTTCTCTGTTAGCTACATAGTTACAGAATAAAAATGTTATCTGTTGTCGACCTACCGCTCCTGAATCCTGCTTGCGTTTCTGGTATTATGTGGTTCTTTTCCAATTCCTCTAAAATCGCCCCCTTCCTGTCAAATTCTCGCATTGAAATCTCCTCCGATAATCAGTTTCTCCACTTCCCTCTCTTCTATTAAATGGTCCAGCTCTTGTTTCGTATCCTTCATATCTCTGCTGTACACTGTTATTACTCTCCATTTTTCATTCTGTATCCTGATTCTCCTCTCTTGGATATGTTCCGTTCCAGCGTTCGATTCCTCCTCTTCTATGCCCTTTCTTATGCCTGTGATAATTCCGCCTATCGCTCTCCCTTTTTTTTTCTCTCTGGTGGCATATTTACATTTC
The DNA here is from genome assembly GCA_929113495.1 of Andrena minutula. NCBI lineage: Eukaryota > Metazoa > Arthropoda > Insecta > Hymenoptera > Andrenidae > Andrena > Andrena minutula. The sequence continues at coordinate 17,038,127 of OV815997.1, forward strand.
CATGAGAATTCTTGTGGCAAATTTTCTTTCAATCTTTCCCATTGTTTCTCTTCAATCCACGTTTCAACTAATCCTATTATATCGAGTTCTTTTAAAAAATCCCAAAACTGTTTGTCTTTGCTGAACAATCCTGCTACATTCCAGTATCCTATTTTAAATGTATCTATATTTCTTTGATTCTTTTTCCTTTCCCGATTCTGTGTACCCCCCTCTCCCCGCATATCTACGTTCGCAGGCACGCGGGGAACGGGTGTTGGTACTGCCTTTTGTCGTGCTTTCGTTGTCCTTGTAAGCTCTGCGATCCTCCAATAATTTAGAGGTTCACAGAACTTTGCCGACTCCAAAAATTTACTTCTTTCAGCCCGCCTTCCTCTTTCCAAATAAATGTCTTATCGTTGATTTTTATTTTCCTATACCCAACTTTCACCTTTGCCCCTTGCTCCCTTTCCGCCTTGGCAATATCTCTAATATTTTTTTGTATCTCCCTTTCGTTTTTCGTCAGGTCATTGTCAATAAACAGCCTCTTCTCTTTCAATGTACTCTTCTTTAGCATTACTGCTCTTTTCTGTTGCCAGCTTTTTAACTTCGCTATCAGTAGCCCTCTTTTCTCTCCCTTTCCTACCCAATAGGCTTCCTCGATTTCTGCTTCTACCTGCAATTCGTGCCTTAAGGGGTTAGGCCACCTTGGAAATTCGAAAAAAATAGAATTTTTTTTTTTCGTCTTAAATTATACTTTATAGTCTTAAGAATAAGATACAATTAGTTTCAATACGAAATTGAAGTTTTAAAATGAGTTTAGAGCCGGTTTATCGAAGCGCGCCCGGGCTCGTTGGCGCGGCTTGCGCTACCGCGACCGCCTGACTTCGTCAGGAATGAAAAGCGGCTTTACCTGACGAATAAAAGTTTCAGTGTATAAATATAGAAGGTAGTAACAATAGTTTAGACCATGGCAGCTATTAAATGCCGTACCATTACCGTCGAGGCATAGTAGGAACATGGTTGTAAATTTTATTAGGGCAGCCAATACTGGAGATCTGGGCCAATTTTTTTTTTCATTTTATGAGGGTACTCAATGAGGTATGCAAGTTTTGGAAAACCCATGTTTGGGCCCAAAATGGGTCACTGTTTACCACAAAATTTCAACGGATGCAAATCCGCAGCACGACAGATGCCCGGTTGGCGAGACTTCGTGGTGTACGTGGCAGAAAGCAAAAGCTTCTAATAAACTAGCCACATATGTGCATAAACCGCCAATGAGTAAAATGGTTTTCGATCATATAAAGCCAGTATATGAAGAACTGAGCAGAAACGATTTATTGCATCGTTGTTTAGGAGGCTATACTCAAAACAACAACGAATCGTTCAACTCAGTCGTGTGGTCGATAGCACCCAAAACTACTTCTAGCGGCAAACTACTGGTCGATGTTGCAGCAGATATAGCAGTTTGCACATTTAATCACGGCTTCATAAGTTTAATGGAAATTATGGAGATATTGCAAATGACAGTTGGACCAAATTGCTACAATTTTTGCATGGAGGCAGACGCGAGTCGCATCAAGGCTGCTGAGCGCGCTATGTCGGACGCGACAAAAGAGGCTCGAAAAAGTTCAAAATCTTTTAGAAAAGAGTCTGAACAGGCTGACGTCAATTTGGAAGGGCAGTTATATGGCGCAGGAATCGCCGAGTAAAGGTAAAGTTGCATTTTTTCACTTTATTCGTAAAAAATGTGAAGTAAAACTTTCAACGCGTTTTTCTCGAAATGACATTTTCAAAACGGTGTTTCGCATAACTTCCACAATTTTCATCCGATTGGTTTGAAATTTGGAGACACTCTTCTCTTATGAATAATCTATGGAAGTACGTAGGAGTTTTGCGATATCTTGAATATGCTCTTGGCAATTGACAATTTTGTAAAAAAAAAATGCATTTTTTTCTCCCCATGGTCGCCATTTCGAGACAAATTAATATTTCTGGATTTTCCTACGTACTTCCATAGGTTTAGGCATGCAGAATATAAATCTCTTTGGTTTTGTGTTCTAGGTCAAACGGTATAGCCGTGAGATTGAACACCGTTTAAAACGTCGCTCCTCAAGATCTTGCGTATCACGACTCTACCGCCGCCATTTTGTAAGAATAAAAAATACGATTTTTTTAAGAGTTGTATAATAACAGAGTACATATTAAACTTCTTGTTTATTTCATTATCTTCCTAAAAAAAAATGCCGAAAATGACTGCAATTTTGCTCCGTCCAAGGTGGCCTAACCCCTTAAGGGCTGCCCGTGCCGGCTCTATAATAATGCATTTGAATACCTCGCTTCTGATGTGTGTATGTGTGTGTGTGTGTGTGTGTGTGTGTGTGTGTGTGTGTGTGTGTGTATGTGTGTCCGAGGTATCAATGTGTTGGTATCAACTGCTAACGTGTGACAGGTTTCTCATTTCAATTTTCAATGTTTACTTTTATCACTACAAAACATAAACACCGTAAGTACGAACAGCTCATCTGAATCAGATCGGGAATATAATTTCATTAACGTTACTTCCCGGTTTCGCTTGGAATTTAGATTCTGATAAGTTTTTTTTTGTGTTTGTCACATTCATCTGGATCAGTCAAGCATAATTTGATTGTGAGGTACATTTCGTTACCCCAGATTTTACCGTTCGAAAGTTTTTAAGTCACAGACAAACACAAAAACATGTACAGTACTGTGCTCCGATGGAAAGATGAAACCCGAAATGTCAGGGGGGCGAGAGGGGTTCTTCGCTCGCATTGGCTCCCGCTGCCTGTGCCCCGTTTCCTTACTTTGTATTCGTCGACGTTGTCGCGCCAGCCAATAGGGATATACTATTCGGGCCCTGATTCGGACCCTAGAGTTTCTCGAGTCTCATCTTTCCATCGGAGCACAGTAGGTACTCGTTAGCAGCCCCTCTCTACGACACGTTAGGATGCCGGCGACTATCCCCACACTTCTTCGAATCCTTCGGACGAGAGTGGGGAACCCGGGAACAACCGAGAGGGTCTTTCGTTTCCTCTCGCTCGCTTATTGGGTTTTCTCACTCCCGCCAGTGGCCGCGCGGAATAGTGTCCAGTCGCGTTAAGGTGGGATCTCCTAGCTGCGACAGGTCACTGCGACTTGTCGCAACGACTTGACCTAGCGACTGGCCCTAGGCTGAATCTCCTTGCCTGCGACAGGGTGCTGGCTACAGGGTAAGCCTGGAGCCACTGGACACAAAGAGATGCCGCCTGGCGCCCCGTGGCCGAGATGAACCCTCGTTTGCGAGGAAAAGCCCCCGCAGTGCCTCCCCGAATTTTAGGGCTTTCGATCCCCGAAGGGGTCCGAGAGCCTATTAATAAGTGAGAAATCTTCGACTTCCTCATTTCTCATCAGATCTTTGCGAAAAGGACGCCAATTGATTGCTTATGTTTCGCCGATGAAACTGACACCAAGAATGACGTAATTCGGACCATAATTGAGGAAATTTCATGAAAAATAAATTTCCATAATTGCAAGCTAATTTCGTTAATAATAGTCCGATTTACACGAAGTTTGGTATGATTTTAATCGGAAAAAGATAAGAAATCCATTGGTGTCACTCCCATATCGATACGATAAAGAATAAAGAATTAGTTTTATCTAAAACAGGTATGAATCCTCGGCCGACCGCAGCGATTCGAGGTCGGCGCCCCGCAGTCAAGGGGTGAAAATGTGAAATATCCATTTCAGCTTATTTAAGAAATTCTTTATTCTTTGTCGATTCGATATGGAAGCGGTACCAATGGATTCCTTGTGTTTTTCTGATGAAAATCATAACAAATATCATGCAAATCGAACTACTTTGACATAAGGAATTTACCCAGCCATTTTATTGCTCTCGGCAGTCAAGGGGAGGTCTACCTGAGACCGAAGGCCCTGACTCGCACCGAGGAAGCAAAACTGTGGGGTGGTAGTTCTTTCCCGATGATCAGGGCAAAAAGGATGTTAATAATCCGGGGACCACTGTAATTCCTCTACGTTCGGCAGGCAATAAACCGTGTTTGGCTACAGTTTCCCAACCCGGGTAAACGAACCGCGCGCTCCCCTTTTATGACAGGATTACCACTCGTACCACATTTACTGTAATGATGTTTGAAAACAATGCCGAATGCTTTCGTACCCGTAGTAATAAAAAAATTTAGCTACGACAGGGTTGACCGTTCGGTGCCGCGAGCCGGTTGTGGACAACGGTAGGTGCCGGTCCCAAGTCCTCGTGTAGCGCCCGGTGACAGAGCAATTACCGGATTAACTCAGTGCGAAGAAAGTTTAAACCTCTGCAAAAATCGGCACGGTGTCGATTGTCCCTGATCGACATCAGGTACACAAATGCTTCCCGACGAACGCTTCGAAAACAAGCAATTGCCTACCGTAAACGAATGAAGAAATTTCGCTTCTATAAATTCTAAATTACCGGCTGTAAAAGATAATAGGAATTTTCGCCTCGCTCTGAGCGCAGATTTAAAATTCTGCAGGAAAAATACATACAAACAGAGTCACGTGTTCACACATACCTAGATCAGAAGTAGGCGTCATGATATTTTTACCTTTTTTAGGTACTCATATTAGTAGTCTACAGGTATCATATAAAAATACATACTCCCATATCTTTTGAATTCTAACTTCTGTCCTTATTTCTTGGGATTCTGTCCCACTGTGGACAATGGATCGCAGTGCGACTCACAGTCGGACTACGCGTACAAATTCCCAGACATTGGCGAAAATATGAAGTACCTTTTTTTATTGATATAATTATATGAGCATTATCCTTGAGCACTAATGGATACAAAATTATGAAAATATAAACTTTTTAAATCCCGAATTTTTAACAGTAAATACGTTCACTAATGGAGACGGCTGTAATATGAATGTAAATAATTAGTATTAGAATAATGAAAAAAAATTTTACCATGATACTACACATTGAGGTTGATTGTTAAGAAGTTGTTTATGTGAAAAAACCCAATGATTTTATTTGTTTTCATCTTGTCAAAAAAAAATTGTTTTTGTCGATTTAAAAAAATGTCGAAAATTGTCCAAAAAACATTTTATACCCATATAATCACAAAACGTTGTAGTTTTAGAAAATCCAAACACCAGCTGCGTCAACTTGCGATCTTGAGCAGAATTAATAAAATTGTGTACGCATGTGGGACGAAATGAGTAAATATGTATCTAGACATTCCTTTTCTTGTATCCGATTGATTATGGCTTTATGATGTCTTTATGGAAATGAATATAAATATGATATAGTGAACTATAATTCATAAAATAAGGTTATTATTATTAAAGTTAGTTGAACCTTAATAAATAAACGACACAAGCATCGCATCGTTTTCTTATTTTCTTAAAAAGAAATATATTTTTTAGAAATAGATTTGGGGAGTCGAAATTATGATCAAACGTAATATTTATATAAATACTATGCATAAATTAAGACAACAAAACACAATTTTCAATATCTGTAGTAATTTCCGTGTCAAATACTGGTTCTATGTACCTAGATCCTCTTGAAGGCTTGCCGGTTTCACTGTCCGTGTCTACATCACATTCTGGTGTGTTCTGCATGTCCATTAATTCTTCTAAATTTTCTTCATTGACTTCATTATTTAATAACAAAAGTACTTAGGGGAACGTTAATTACTTTATCTTTTGTCTGCAATGTGTGATCTAATATTTGAAATCAGAGGATCCGATGAAATTAAGAGATTGTGGAAAATATCCTCATATGTGCGTTTTCTGTTTATTTTTTGACCGGTTATTAGTTCAAGATCAACGAAAAATCACAAAAACAAAATGGTTTATGTGTGTAATATTTATGCCACTTTTGACGAAGATATGATAGGTCACATACAAGATGTTTGAATGTCCAGCAATTTATACGTTTCGTCCCACTGTCTATTTACCTTCCTTTCTCATATACATTTTTGCAGAAAATAATAGTTCATCTCCTGAAGCCCTTTATATTTGCACCGAAAACCAGATAAAACTATTTTTAAATTTGCTAAATTTTCAAAGTCTCACAACTTTGTTAAAATTCATCCAAAGTTGATGAAACAAAACCATTTTAAAGTTTGACCTTTCTACTTTTCGACTCGTTGAATCACATTTATCGAAATGAGTGTCCAGGGGTTAAAATCCGCCCTCAAAGAAGAGTGTGCCAAGCTGCAAAAATCTGTTGATGTTTGTCAAAAGCTGGAGAGTGCAAACAATATTTATTGCAATTTTTATGTTCACTGTCGGAAAGTATGATCATTTGCCTTTAAAATAAGTTAAACCTCATCAAAATAGGATGTTTTTTAACAAAGATACGGCCATGTCCAGAGATGTCTACATTTCGTCCCACTGTGCGACTGGTCGCTGGACTCCTTCGGGAGGAGTCTAGCGACCGGTGGTCGCAGTGCCAGCCTGCGACTAGGTATAATGGGAAACAGACCCTCATCGCATTGTATTGCACCTTGAGTAGCCTAGGCTGGTACTTAAACAGACTCGCGTCAGGCTCCTATGTCTGGCGCATACCCGACGATCGCAGTCGCATGTAGGAGAACAGATGCATGCTTTCCCCATTGCACCAGTACCTGCGACCGGTCGCTGCGACAAGTCGCAGCGACCTGTCGCAGCTAGGAGATCACGCCTTTAGGCGCCCGCCGTCAGCCCTGTTCGTCGGGCTGCTAACGAGTACCTACTGTAAGCCTTTTACTGTATATATTAAGTATACGTATCACACACATTAACTATACGTATCAATATTTCGGTCTATATCTCGATAGCGGAGCTTAATTGACTCATTGTTTATGATATTTTTTGTTGAGAATAATATGCTGGCGAAGTTTATCAATTCATTCGCGGAACACCCTACATCGACGTGCGTCACACAAATATTTTCAAATTTTTCGAAGCAAAATGCACTTTAAATTAAACTAAACAATGCACTGCATTTTAACTGACCACGCGCCGAAAGGTGATAGTTTCTGCAGTATTGGGAAGTGACATGGGGGGCGGGACCTGACCAAAATGGCGCCGAAATGGGTACAAGATATATGCGATACTGTACTTATTTGCGAAAATGTTCCTTTCTATGCAAAGTACATGTGCTTGGGCAGGTTCAAATCTTGCGGCGGGCGCGCGAGATGACCAGGGTCCGGGGAAGCCGTGCGGCGACTTAGCTCTCTTAAGGAGGTTCGATACCTTACTTGCGAGGCCGGCGGCGAGAGGGGTAAGCTTATGCTTATGAATGGGAGCTCTGCAGTGATACCAATCTTAGATAAAAAAAAATTATGTAGACAAAAATGTTACACTAGTTTACAAAATTAAATAAATTTCATGTACATTTGATGAGAGGTGACTTTTCTTATAGATTTTCTCCCGCTGAATTCGAAAATCAAGGTTAAAATTTTTTTTATGGAACAGTTTTTAAGATATTGTGATTTTTTCAATTTTGATACATTTTTTCACTTTAAAACCCATATCTAGAGCTAGATGTGCCCGATTTTGTCGTTCTTGGTACCAAATGAAAGACATTGAAATGACGAACAAATATGTGTAATGGGATCTTTAATTGGTTAAGCGGTTCAAAAGATATTGATGAAAATATTCCACAGTTTTAAAAAAATTAGATTTTTCAGCTTATTCTGTGGTCACGGAAAAATAGAAACCGATAAAAAACGTCCGGTTTCTCTTCATATACGTAAACCTGATACTTTTACGCAAAAAATAACACCAACCAGAAGTAAATCGACCGAAAAATGACAAAGTTATTAGCGATTGAACCTCGAGACGCTCATATTTACCCAGGAGCTCGAGAGTATGTAGATCTCGCCCGATCCTCCCCGAATTTTTCCGACTCGTTCCGAAGCTCGGGTTCTCGAGCCTCGAAACGAGAGACGATCGGTGATCGGAATCTTTACAGGATTGAATAACTTCGAATCGATTTCGAAGTTGTGGTCTTGAGCCCATCACTACTCTAAGGTTCTCACTAAGCCCAAATCTGAGGGTTTCGGACACTTTTGAGATTTCAGGCGAAATCGAAAGGTTTTCACCATATAAAGAAGGTCAAACGAACCCAGGATTTCGCTTGAATCTAGGCCGAAATCAGTTTCATCCCTATTTTTTTCGACGAAATCATCGAAATTCGCTCATCCCTACACATCTACTACACTTCTCTATAACTTTGAGTGACATTATTATTTCCTTGCTTTCACCGAAATGGCTAAAAGAATACGAGAATTGCAGTGCGTAAACGATCCGAATAATTTCTGTTACGTGTGTGGTAATTTTGTCCCCGGGGCAAATAGACGGAGTTTCACGGATTCATTACAACAAAATTATCTGCAATATTTTGGAATAGCACCTGTAACTTTTTATAAGAGGTGGACACCAAATAAAGTGTGTTTATCGTGTCATACAGGGTGTTACTCTATCTATCAAGAGACACGGTAGTGTCTCGCGCCAAGTATATATATGTATATATGCGCAGCGCGAGCACAGAGTGTCTCTATTACGCGACGACTCGCTATTCTGAACCCTGATATTTCCGAATCTCAATAACGGCTGATCCGATTCGATTTTGAATGGTCTTAATGGATAGTCTGGGTTTGATTTACATAAGAAAAGTGTCTTCGTTTTGTTCCTACGTGCCTTATGAGCTGAGATATTTCGTTGTAAAGTGGCGATTTCCCGATTTTCATGTTCGTAAAAATTCAGCATCGTCCTGGTAAAGTGTAGGCAAGAGGGGAACATGAAAGGGAGAGAAATGTCTCTCAGGCACGTCGTTCATTGGATCGTGGTGTAACTTGATACACTCTGTTCTCGCGCAGCGTGTATATCTATATATTGATGCGGGTTCGGCCAATCGCGTAACAAATAGTCACGTGACAGCTAGCAGAAAGCACGTCTGTAGAGATATAAACGTAACCTAGCTAGTATTAAAGATATTAAAGAACCATAACCTGCGAAGTGTGAAATAAGGATATTGTCAAAATTTTTGAAATCTCACGCCTTTTTACACGACATAGGACACTGAATTAATGTCTCAATTAACAAGGTAAGTCACCAAAATTTTTTAATAGACTATTTATATACAGCTTATAGAAATGGAGGGGACGCATAGACTTGGAAGTTGTCTGGAGAAGGTTCGACAGATTAGCGTCTTCTTTGACACAAGTTTCTACAAAATAATATATTGTTTTCATACCATCAGACTATTTTTACATTAGAGTTTTTATGTAAAACTTGTAGAAATGAAGGAGATGCATAGGCTTGAATAGAAATAAAGGAGACGCACAGGCTCGGATAAAAATGAAAGGGACGCACGGGCTTGGACAGGAATGAAGGGCATACACAGGCTTTGAGGTTGTCCGGAGGAGGTTATTAGATAGAGTAATAAGGTAAATCGACAAAATTTTTCAAATTAGCGTAGCATTGATATTTAACCCTTAACTGGTATCCTGGGGTCACTCATTACCCCCGGCACGCAGAGTTCGCTGTGAAACTTTTGGTTGTCTAAGTTTGTAAACTGAATTTATAATTAACTTTGTAGTAATACTTTAAATTTCTACGTTTCTATTATTTTATATATTACCTAAGAACAAAATATTCATAGAGGTTCTTCTAGTGTCGACTTTATAAGTTTCTGTGCCTTTTTTTATTTGGGGTCTGCCACGACCCCAGTATACCAGTTACGTTTGAAAAAAAACAGTATACCAGTTAAGGGTTAAGAAAATTATGGCGTACTGCTTGCAATGTCGAGTAAGTCACATTAGTGAAGAAAGTACGCTGAATATGCATCTCCCTCGATACTTTCCAAACTTTTGTGAAACATACAGGGTGTAAACAGTATACGTAGCAATATTTTAGGGGGTGGTAGGGGAGGTCCAATGGAACATAAAAGTCCTATGACATAATGTCCGATCTGTCTCCATTTTACAGTAATAATGCCTCAAAGTTAACATGTCTATATGCTAAACTAATAGTCGCAAGATTCCATAATTTTGCACATACATTGGAGACCACCAGTAGAGTAAAATGGTCTGAATACATTTTGTTGTATCTTGTATAGTTTCGCTGTTATAAAGGTTTAAACATCAGAGATGTTTGTGGAAAAGATCGTCGCTACACGCACACAGATGAGCCGTAGCACAAAGACCGCCCGTTGTGAGCTGTTCAAGATGACCCAGTAAGCAAGTAACTACGGGCCCCTTACAGTAGCGGTCCCATTGAGGATCTGTTTGGAGTAGCGGAGGCACTTAGGGTCGTCAGCTAAAAAATAAGAAACAAGTGAACGAAAACTCTACACGTGTTCTTAGGCCAGGCGTGCAGTGGTGGCAATTTGTTGCATGACAGTTTTGATGCTCACGAAAAATGCATTGATTTACATGGAAGTAAATTCCTTTGACGAAGTGACTGCAAAACGTGTTGTTTTTTTTTCAGAAAGTGATAAAACTGTTTCTTTTCTTTTAGTGTGATTAAACTGTCACGCAACAAGCTGCTGTCAATGCGTGGCTACTCTGACCTGAATGTGTAGTAAAGAAATACAAATTTCGCTACCTACATTTATTTACAAAAGATGCTCGAAATAGTTGCCGTTTGCATCCAGACACGCCTGACACCGACGTAACCAATTGTCGCGAACGCGGGCGAATATTCCAGGCTGCTCGCGTATAACGTTACCAGCATGAAATACTCTACCTTGCAATTCCTCTAAGGTTTCAAATTCGATGTCCGTGTATACTAATGACTTCATGTGGCCCCATACGTAAAAATCCATTGGATTTAAATCTGGGCTTCTTGGTGGCCACGCAACCGTACCATTCCGTGCAATTATTCGGTTCCCCTATATTCGTTCCATAGCTGGTATAGCTCTTCCCATATGGGCTGGGGCGCCGTCGTGAAGAAGCCACATATTTCTTCGAGTGGCCAGGCAAATATCTTCTAACAGAAGTGGCAAATCCCGTCGAAGAAATCTAGCATATTTTGCGCTATCTAGACGCGCCGGCAAAATATGCGGTCCGGAATACGGCAACGCGTGCTTTTCTTTTGAAAATCGAACGCGTGTTTATACTCGAGAGATAAGGGATCTGTCTTGCATTTGACGGTAGGGTGAGCAGGCGGGACTACGCGCAGTCAGCGGACTACCCCTTCTTTTCCTGTGTCTCTTCGCGAGGCGTATTGATGTTGGATAATACTCTTTAATTTCTAGTTCTCCAAAATTAATCAGGCTGGTAGAGAACGATTTACTACAGTTTTGGGTAATTTATGGCTTAATTGGTTCCGCCTCATAGCAAACGTGAACTCAGGGCCTCGGGAAACGGAAACAGGATTGGTATGCCTTTTCTCCTTTTGTAACAATTCGAGGACTTTTCTGTTTCTCGTCTCTTCGGACCCTTTCGAACCGAAACACGTGGTGTCTGCTGTCTATCTCTAAGCAATGGGTACATTGGCAGTAAAAGAAGGGAGCGCGGGCTTTTGTGAAAGTGTAGGATGGTTCGTTCGTTGCACTTCTGCAACGCACATGTGCCTCGAAAATGTGCTTGCTTCTTTTTACCTAAAGCATCTTGTCCTGGAGTTAACTCATAATGGAACAAGAAAAACTACTTGGAGTAGAGGAACTTGCTTGGAAAAATCCTGTCAGTTTGCAATCGCGTCAGAGAAGTGTTTTCTACACAAGTGTATTACGCGTTGTTCCAAGCATAAACCTAGAACAACGGAGACGCAATTACTGCTGTACGAGCATTTGGGCAGCTATATCCGCGGCACCGGACGCCAAGTGAAAATTCATTTTCACCAATTTTTATAAGGTACGAACGCGTTCCATGAAAAATAAATTAAGTGATCAGTGTTAGTAAGAGTGCAGTGAAGTGAATATTCGTTATCTACATTAACTCAATCGCACTTGACGTTGCGACCCTTTTACTTTGGTTAGTGTCGCGTACCTGGGACCAGCTGTGCACTGGACGCATCCGTCGCTGACCAGCATCAGTTCAGTGACCTAGTGCCGCAGGTTTTCAAGCTGCAGGTGAATTTCCGAAAGAGTGAGTTTTAGTTACTTTATTGGTGATTATTAGTTATTAAATTTAACGCAGGCTATGGCTTATTTCCGGCGATATTTATCTAAATTTCCGTACCTAAATTTTGTCTTCGGGGGTTTTAAACAGACTTATTCATCATCAGCAACAGTGTTGGCCGTTATTAAACTACGGATTCTTATCACAATAACGAACTACGATCACGTTTTGTTTATTTCCTGTTACATTACTTTTTCATTTAAGCGATATTTGAAAACGAAATCTACGTATTTCTTGTCCTCTCACTTCAAATAATTATTATTTTCGATTCTGTTTTAAAAAAAAATGTGTATTCACTTTTTTACGTTTGACATGATTTGCCTCGATTTATCTTTTACTCGTAATTCACTTTAAATGACAACCAAACGATGACGAAAGGTATCGATTGCCGTCGTTTTCGCAGAGATCTGATGAGAAATGCGGAGCTGAAAGAGTTTGGTTCTTAATAGGTATTCAAACCCCTTCAAGGGTCGGAAGCCATAAACTTGCGGTGAAGCATCATGGTGTGTTGTCTTCGCCACGGGATATGATGCGGCATCTCCTTGAGTCGAGTCGCTGGAGGATCACTCTTAAGAGTCTTTCCTTCCGAAAAACACACCACTTTGGGAATTACATGAAAGGTCAGAAGTCAACACCCTGTTTCAATGTGTTGGTCTCACCAATATGCGCGAGCTACTACCCGTTTCAAACGCATGGTGCAAACTTTAGGGCATTATTACTGTAAAATGGAGACAGATCGAACATTATGTCATAGGACTTTTATGTTCCATTGGACCTCCCCTACCACCCCCTAAAATATTGCTACGTATACTGTTTACACCCTGTATTTTCACATAAGATTTGAAATCTCTGAAGTATTATGAATATAATATTTTATTAAAATCCACAGTAGTTCCTACGCTATTCATTAATTTGATTAGTTTCCCATGAACAATATTTCAATTCACCAATAAACATACTAATTTAATTTTATTCCAGCACCAAAGGGCCACTCTATTTCTATATGTTCTACGTTAAGTTGTAACTAAAATGTGGATTTTATATATTTACAGATAATCTACGTTAGAGAAAAAAATTTATTGTGACATAGTATTATATTAATTAAACGATTTTATTCAGCTTCAATCCTCTGTTTGCTTCCTGTATGTTTGCTTCATGTCTGAAAACTCAAATTTAAACCAATTCCACCAATCCAATTGTCTGGTAGCTTTGCAGGCGTGCGTAGTTTAGATGGCAATATAATATTTCACTTAATATTAATAATTCACCCGAGGGGGTGATATAATTATACAGCCATAATAAACACTATAAAATGTGTGAAATCTCCACAAAATTACCTTTTTTAAAAAAAGGTACAAAAAAGAGCGCCAAGTATATATTCTCATAAAAAAGTATCCCATTTAAAAACATTGTCGTAAATTAATATAAATTTATTAATGTGCTATATTCAACTTTACAAAAGTAATGATATACAACAATTGCGCCAATTATCACACTGGCTATTTACACAAAGAACAAAATGTGTTCAATAATATTAAGCAGATATATTTTTATACAAATAAATATTTTAATACGAATAAATATTTGATTCAAAATACTTGGCGCTGCGCCCCGAATTAGTGTTGCTAAACTCAATAAATATGTATAAATTGCATTAATCCTTTTCTTTCTTTCTTGTACGTGCGTGCGTGCATGCGTGTGTGTGTGTGCGTGCGTGCGTGTGCATATGCTACGTATAGTATTAGAATTAAATATATGTAGAATAAATCTGACTGCGTTTCTAATATGTGTATGTATATGTATTTTATATTGTAATGGAGTTGTTGTAAATTATTAATTAATACTAAGGCAATTAACATTTTTTCGGTTGCGCAGCGCCAAGTATTTTGAATCAAATATTTATTCGTATTAAAATATTTATTTGTATAAAAATATATCTGCTTAATATTATTGAATACATTTTGTTCTTTGTGTAAATAGCCAGTGTGATAATTGGCGCAATTGTTGTATATCATTACTTTTGTAAAGTTGAATATAGCACATTAATAAATTTATATTAATTTACGACAATGTTTTTAAATGGGATTCTTTTTTATGAGAATATATACTTGGCGCTCTTTTTTGTACCTTTTTTTTAAAAAAGGTAATTTTGTGGAGATAGTCAATACTTTGGGGGGTGATTCTACAGGCATATATAAGTCGAAAATCAAGAGTGACGAAATTGCGGTACATGCTTCGTTTATTAATTATCGATGGTTAAAGATTGACGTCTGGATCGCCTGAATCAGCCTGAATGACGGCAACTCGACGGACAGCGGGCCGCGCGAGGCAGGCCAGCCAAGGGGCCTGCAGTGGCGGCGGATGCGTGACGGATTTGCCATGTAGAGCGCATACTTACTTACCTACCTCGCCGAAACTGTGATATACGATACTTGCGATAATTTATGAAAAGACGCAAACGTTGTTCGGCATTAAACCTGTCTACTCGTAAAAATCCACAAGGGCATATCAAAACCCGCCCAATGGGATTCTCAAGTAGAGAGGGTGAATGCCATTGCCTTTGAAAATATTGCCCTCAAAAATCACCCACACGGCCATCCAAAGCACCGCGATTGTCCCGTCCGCGATTGTTCACTTAATTACACACACGCACCACGATTAATTTTCTCGCGAGTGTACATGTCTTCACGCACCGCGATTGTTCACTTAATTACACACACGCTCCACGATTAGTTTTCTCGCGAATGTCCATGTCTTCACGCACCGCGATTGCAGTCTGTGCTCGCGATGACGACAGTCGTCAAACTGAGGAGACCTTGCCCAATTCCCTGCGCGAAGGACACGAACAACGTTACGAATAAATAACCTACATACAATGTATCGCTACACCTTCGCCGAGTGGCTCAAGCGATGATACACAGCTTATGCAATAAATTAAATTCCTTATTCTTCATGGAATCGATAGGTATGGCAGTGACACTGTTATATGCCCCTATCGGTTCATTTTCGTGCTTGTTGTCCACGCGCCGCCTTCCGTTCCGACAGCGCCGATTCAGCGGAATCGCACCGCGGACGAGAGCTCGCTCGCCGAACCAACGACACATCATCGTAAGCACAACGTGACCGCCGATGGCCCGGGCCATGAATTTCCTTATAAGGAGCGGTCGACGAATGCCGACGGGGCGGTTTCCCCTACCGACGTCGAAACGCGAGGCACGAACAGGGACCGCAGAAGTTTTAGCGAGGATTCGTTTTTTAGACATCAAGTTAGCAAGTTGCGACGAGCCAGCGGGCCGTCTTAGTATCGCGACCTTATCTCCGCGCTTAAACTCACCCGCGTAAACGCGAGCGGCCGAACAGGTATTGCAAAAGTGTATCTCCATCCGACGCACCGAGAACGGCCTAGCCGGGAGAGCACATACGCGCCGATTCGAGCCACCGCGATCGCGAAACGTGAAGTACAGCAAGCGAGTAATCGAGTGTTCGAGAGATTAGAGAGAGAGAGAGAGAGCGAAACATCATACGTTAAGCGTGCCGTACGTTATCTAAGGATCCTCCGGACGGCCGAGACCGACTCAAGGTCCAGCGACACGCGAGCGCCTAGCGATAACGGGAAAGTGAACGCCGTTTCTGTGGTATGTTTGGTTTAGTACATTAATTATATTTTCTCCCAGAATATATCTCATCCTATTGTGTTTCTCTTATAATTTCGTATATTAGTTCATTCAACCCTTTCCTCCTCATCCTTCCATGGTAAGTATAGTCAAGGTGTGCTTCAGCATTTAAATAGAGCAAGAACCCGATAGATCATTCCAGCCGCTCGGGGTGATTTATAGGAAAGTCCCTTCAGGACGTAACAACACCAATGGATTCTCTATGTTTTTCCATAAGGAATCGATCGACGCCACTTTCGCAAAGATCTGATGAGAAATGCAGAATAATTTCAGATTCGTCGCTTTCTAGTGCGCAACATTGTATGGCCCCCTGATCTCGAGCGTCGCGGTCGGAGGCCACGAAACTCAGCGCGGAACGGTCTCTTCGGGGGCATTGACTGGCCGTGCGAAACAGCTGTGATTCTCTAGCACAGGCACACGCGGGCCTTATGTAAAATTAGCTTCGTTAAAAGTAATCCGATTTACATTACATTTGGTATGATTTTCATCGGAAAAACATAGGGAATCCATTGGTTGTCACTGCCTTACCTATCGATTCCATGAAGAATAAAGAATTTAATTTATCGCATAAGCTGTCTATCATCGCCCGAGCGACTCGGAGAAAGTGTAGCGATTCATTGTATGTAGGTTGTTTATTCGTAACGTTGTTCGTGTCCTTCGCGCTGGGATTTGGCCAAGGTCTCCTCAGTTTGACGACTGCCGTCAACGCGAGCACAGACTGCAATCGCGGTGCGTGAAAACATGGACATTCGCGAGAAAACTAATCGTGGTGCGTGTGTGTAATTAAGTGAACAATCGCGGTGCGTGAAGACATGTACACTCGCGATAAAATTAATCGTGGTGCGTGTGTGTAATTAAGTGAACAATCGCGGACGGGACAATCGCAGTGCGCGAAGATATGTACACTCGCGAGAAAATTAATCGTGGTGCGTGTGTGTAATTAAGTGAACAATCGCGGACGGGCCAATCGCGGTGCGTGAAGACATGGACATTCGCGAGAAAACTAATCGTGGTGCGTGTGTGTAATTAAGTGAACAATCGCGGACGGGACAATCGCGGTGCTTTGGATGGCCGTGTGGGTGATTTTTGAGGGCAATATTTTCAAAGGCAATGGCATTCACCCTCTCTACTTGAGAATCCCGTTGGGCGGGTTTTGATATGCCCTTGTGGATTTTTACGAGTAGGCAGGTTTAATTCCGCATAACGTTTGCGTCTTTTCATAAATTATCACAAGTATCGTATGTCACAGTTTCGGCGAGGTAGGTAAGTAAGTATGCGCTCTACATGGCAAATCCGTCACGCATCCGCCGCCACTGCACGCCCCTTGGCTGGCCTGCCTCGCGCGGCCCGCTGTCCGTCGAGTTGCCGTCATTCAGGCTGATTCAGGCGATCCAGACGTCAATCTTTAACCATCGATAATTAATAAACGAAGCATTTACCGCAATTTCGTCACTCTTGATTTTCGACTTATATATGCCTGTAGAATCACCCCCCCCCCCCCCCAAAGTATTGACTATAGGTAGAGTAACACCCTGTATAACTCTTACCGCGTGGGGTTCTGGTTCATAGTAAGTTTAATTATGCAATTGTTGATGGTTTCATATGAACATGTCATGAATAACGTGAATTTTTATTCCAAATTAGACGATACATGAAATTCGGTGTACCGATGATATGGAGAGAGCCGTTCTACCATATGACAGATTGTTACTTTTGTCTGAGCAACTCGACTAGTTTTAGTAAAAATGCCAAATGGGTTTATGCGGCAGTAGCATCTGTTTCACTTCCAGTTCCACATTCAAGTGAATTTCCTCATCCTAAGTGTTCCGATTCAACTGTTGAATCTTCCGGAATAGCCGAAGAGGTAGACACAAGCAGTGAATATGTACCGGATACGGAATTGCAACGATTTACGCAGCCTGAACTGAATGATCTGGTGAGAGATCTCGAGTTGTCAAAGGAAAAAGCGGAGTTACTTGCATCTCGCCTCAAGCAACGGAACTTTTTGGCTCCGGGCGTGAATGGAACATTTTACAGAAACCGTCATAAGTCTTACGCACAATATATTAAAAAGGAAAAGGATATATGCTACTGCACCGATATTCCTGCTTTGTTTGAGCAACTCAGAGAGCCTTACGATCCAAATGAGTGGCGCTTGTTCATTGACGGTAGTAAGGACAGTTTGAAAGCAGTCCTATTGCATATTGGCAATGAAAAACCATCTATACCCATCGCTCATGCCATCAACACCAAAGAATCATACGACACAATGGCCGCTTTGATAAAATACATTCACTACGAGCACCACAATTGGAAAATATGTTCCGATCTGAAAGTCGTCGGCATGTTGTGCGGAATGCAGGATGGATATACAAAATATTGCTGTTTTCTTTGCCTCTGGGACAGCCGCGCTCGTGATCATCATTATAGAAGAAAAAACTGACCAGAAAAGTATAACGTCACAGTGGGCAAAGACAATATTAAATACATGCCTCTTGTCAAGAAAGAAAATATCATTCTTCCGGCGTTGCACATTAAAGTTGGCCTGTTTAAAAATTTTGTGATGGCCTTAGCCAAGGAAAGCCAAGTATTCGCCTATTTGAAAAAGCTTTTCCCGCAGCTTTCTACAGGAAAAATCAAGGAAGGCGTCTTTGTTGGTCCACAGATAAAAAAATTGCTCAGAAGCACAGAGTTTCCAACATATTTAACACCCGTTGAAAACAAGGCTTGGAATTCATTTCGGCTGGTTGAACGATAAAAGCCCTAGCTATGAGGCAATTATTACCGATTTGCTGGAGAAATACAACAAGATGGGTATGGAATGCCATTATTTAATTTCATTCTTGTTCATTTTCTTTTGTATTCTTTTTACCATTTTATTTCATTCTAACAGGTGTAAATATGTCTCTGAAAATCCATTTTTTACACTCTCATTTGAATTTCTTTCCGGACAATCTTGGTCACGTAAGTGACGAACACGGCGAGAGATTTCACCAACAAATTAAGACCATCGAGCGACGTTATCAAGGGTTTTGGGATGAAGCAATGTTGGCAGACTACATATGGTTCCTCGTGAGAGAAACGGATTCCAAAACCAACCGAACACAGAGCAAGAGCCAAAACTATTTCTAAAATATTCTAAAGAATAAAGTTGGGTTCTTTCGTATGTTTTTTTAAAATCAAAATTGTGTTGTTTTATTCAAAAGGAAATGACAGTTTTCGCTGTAGCAGTGGCGTCAACGTGAGAACGAAAAAAAACGTTGCCGGCATGGCCACTTGTCAAAATGTGGGATTTGGATTTATTCACTCAATCGCTAATAACTTTGTCATTTTTCGGTCGATTTACTTCTGGTTGGTGTTATTTTTTGCGTAAAAGTATCAGGTTTACGTATATGAAGAGAAACCGGACGTTTTTTTATCGGTTTCTATTTTTCCGTGACCACAGAATAAGCTGAAAAATCTAATTTTTTTAAAACTGTGGAATATTTTCATCAATATCTTTTGAACCGCTTAACGAATTAAAGATCCCATTACACATATTTGTTCGTCATTTCAATGTCTTTCATTTGGTACCAAGAACGACCAAATCGGGCACATCTAGCTCTAGATATGGGTTTTAAAGTGAAAAAATGTATCAAAATTGAAAAAATCACAATATCTTAAAAACTGTTCCATAAAAAAATTTTAACCTTTTTTTTCGAATTCAGCGGGAGAAAATCCATAAGAAAAGTCACCTCTCATCAAATGTACATTTTCAGTGTAAACTAGTGTTATTTACATGCCTATTCCTAATAAAATTATTAGTACATATTTTGTTTTGAAATTCTATTGAATAAAAAGTATGTTTAATATAGCTAGAAACACAATATTTTCATTAAAAGTAACGTAAAATATGCGAGTGAAATGCGGCAACGTCGCTTTGCATCCATCCTTCTTTCTGTTTCCAACTCACACTTGCAGTGTCCTTTTGTGCATTCGTATCGGTTCGCAAAAAATTACTAAATACATGTTTACAGCTTGGTAGTGTTTTTACCAATATTTACTGTATGCTTTGTACAAGTATACATTGTAGAGATGACTACGCGGCGTACAGCGCTGCCACGTTTCAAACAGTTCCTTCAGGCAGTTTCCAAAATACGAGCACATTACTGTCTATTTATTCAATTATTTAATAAACCGGACAGAACATGACCGATTTTTATACGGGGAATTTCATAGGAATACTTAAGCTTTCTATTGCAACATTTTTTAGGACTTTGTCACTATTTTTAAGGACTCTGTGTAACATTATATAGAATTTTTTTCGCTTCTCCCATAAGAGCCCGTGTATAAGAGCGCAACTTTGATTTCAATTTTCTCAAAAACGGTGCAGACAATCAACTTGAAATTTTCACACAATGCGGACGTCACTTTGAACATTAGATTGAACCACTTTTCAAAGATTTCTCACTATTTTGTCTCCGGTATCGTACCTCCTTAACCCCTCAACGACCGACCCCTTAAACGAAAAACTGACCGTGAGGCCCGGGCCCTCGGAACGAAAACCTCCACTGTACACCCGAGGGGTATAGGAAATACGGCTTTAGGGTCCGTACGAGATACGGAGGCGGGCGACCAGTGGAAAACGGAGGGTCCGTACGAGATACGGAGGTGGGCGACCAGTGGAAAACTTGGGGTGCGTACATATTGAGGTGGTCGTTGAGGGGTTAAGGTGCCATTTCGGAGCAGTGTAGCGACTGGCACCCGCGGGCCGTCGAGCGGCTAGTAGATTCTGCCATAATGGTGGAAAACAGTCACTCGTCCCATTGTGTTACTTCTCCAGTAGCCTAGGCTGCTTCTGGAGCAGACTTGCATACAGTGTAGCAACCTGCCGCAGCCGCGCGCTGTCGAAGGCGCAGATAGGAGAACAGATGAATGCTTTTCCATTGTACCAGTGTACCGCGGCGCGCATTGGAAAAGGCACCTTTAGGTCGCCCCACTCCCCCGTTGGTTCCTGGCGTCGTCTTTGCCTCCTCAGCGAGGTGCGGGATGGAGGATCCCATGCTCCCCCTCGGTGAGAGAGAGGGGGACGCGGTGAGAGGGAAGGTGGGTGGCCCCGCTACAGGGAGGACCACTCCACCTGCAGCAGGAGTGGCAGGGCGTGTGCGCCGCGACGGCGCTGTTGTGAGGGAGAGGGGGGACCCAAGCAACGTGGGCGCCTCTTCCTTGGGAGCGGCGGTGTTAGCGTCGCTCCGTAATTGCGATCGATGTTCGCGGAGCGAATAAACGCCGAGTCTCCTATCCGCGGCTGGCGGCGGTTCCAGTAGTGCAACAGAGACACAGATGCATACTTCTCCATTGCACTAGTGGGACCGTCGCCGGCCGCGGCTAGGAGACTCGGCGTTAAAGGTGGCCGTTCCAATAAGCGGCTACAGCCGCCAGCGACTCCAACTGGCGTCGTCGCAAATGGTATTTCCTATATCTAACGTAAGCGTCGACGCCATGGCCCCCACGAGTGCAACGACGCGCCGCACAGGCCCTTTTCGACCACTTGAAAAGAGGGTCTATTGTTGTATGAGGTCTCGAGGACCGTCGAAGATAGTGAAAGACTAGCTTTTCTTATATGTGCATCGTGTTCTGTTTATCTACCGGATTGAAGAAGTCAATGACATTTGGGTGTTTCTTTTAAAATATCGCAATTCAAATTGTGGCAAAAAATAGGATAAACCAATTCCTTTCTAGTGATGTATAATTTAATATTTTTTACATCTATTAATTTGTTTTTTCTATTTTTTAACTCAATCGTGATAAAAAATTGGAAACTGTTTTTTGGTACTTTATTAGTGGTTTAAGCAGAGTTTGCAGGTCTCCAGCGGTGCCGAACACCTACAGGGGCGGTGGTAATGTGCGTGAATTGACGCCAGCGCAAAGCCAGTCACGTGGCAAAAACGCGAAACGAATGTGACGTCACAGTTGTACCGATACCAGCGCCCAACTAAGCCACATGTGCCACGGGCGCGCATGCGTGAGACGCCACGATTGGAGACGAACTGACGCCAGCGCGAAGCGAGTAACGTCGCGACCAACCAGCATCGACAACATATGTCCCGATGACGCTGGTTGGCCGTAGTGTCGGCTCGGCTCCCATCGTGCGTCTCACGCACACATTGCCACCGCTCCCTATAGGTGTTTCCCTCTGACCAATAGCAGTGGGGTATTGTATGGGCTCCGCTGGAGACGGGCCAAGCTACCATTCTAGGGAGCCGAGAGCTTACCGTAGTGACGTCACATTCGTTTCGCGTTTTCGCCACGTGACTGGCTTTGCGCTGGCGTCAATTCACGCACACATTACCACCGCCCCTGTAGGTGTTCGGCACCGCTGGAGACCTGCAAACTCTGGTTTTAAGTCACACGCTGGGGAAATGTTCGATTTTCAAGTTATTATTTCTGCACTTTCCATAGTATGTATTTATCAATTTTTTTTGGTTTTATTGAAATTGTTGACGTTATTTTGTTAAATAACCTCAAACTTTGTTATGAGTTGTATAATAACTCACATTTTTATGAACTTGCTTAATAATATTCAGCATTTTCAACGCGAAAAATGGAATGTTGCATTTTCCCCTATTTCTTGGGATTCAGGCTCACTGCACGATATAGAATACAAGTGATTACTCCATTATTAGCAACTATTGTCAAATCTTGGTTTCGCAGTTGCAAGGACAAATATATATTGATTATACAAGTTCGTGGAAGGTAACTAAAAAGTTGAAAAATACTGATATTTTTTCAATGGTTTTCTTATAGAAAAATAAATGTATATAAGGAATTATTTGCTATTATTTTGCAAAATCGATACTATTTCTGACCCCTTTAACTTTACTTTAACAAACTTTGAAAGAAATCACTTAAAATTTTGCATAAAACAACAAATTTGACATGTGTTTACACGCAGATCAGATGTAGCCGTCATGATATTTTTACCTTTTTTTACAAGAGCTCATATTATTAATTTACAAGAAATATATAAAAAAAACATAATTCCATAAGTTATGAATTCTGACTTCTTTCCTTATTTCTGGATAATCTGTCCGAATGTGAGATGGATCGCAGAGCGGCTAGAGTCGCTAGACTGCTTCTGGAGCAGTAGAGCGGCAGCCGCTGTGCGACTAGGAGATTCTGCTGTTACGGCGGAAAACAGACACTCGTGGCATTGTGTTGTGTCTCGAGTAGCCTAGGCTGCTCATGAACCAAACGCGTATAGGCTATAGCAATCCTGGCGCGGCCGCAGCAGTCGCAGCCGCCCATAGGAATTGGGATGAATGCTTTTGCATTGTACACTCAGCTCAAACGATTGTGGCCGTTCGAGATTCGATTGCATTCGAGCTTACCAGGGTCCGCTTTTTCACATCGCTAACATTCTACAGTATTTCATGAACATGGTGAGGGCACTGCCAAGCCACAGGTTCCCGTCTAGAACACTTTTAATTCATGATGAAACACCACTGTGGCACCATCTGCCTATGATTGTCATAATTATATAAATCTGCGCGATCGGCTCTGTTCACGATGCTGTAGCGTAAATGACGCCAAAAATAAATGTCAAATGACTTTTATTACAATGAACCTAAAAAAAATCATAATAATTTTGAGACTGTAAACGATAAATTTGTAATGTCCAAAATAAATAAATCAATGGATTTATAATGGAAGACACAAATAAATAGAGCGGGATGGTGGGGTAATAAAGAATAGAATAGAAACGAATATTATATATCTCGTAGTCACAAAATTCGCAGTCGCTGGTCGCAGTCGCTGGCGGCTGTAGCCGCTTATTGGAACGGCCACCCTAAGGCGGACGATTTCGGGCCGCCCGCGTGGTACGCATTCTACCAGCCGCCCGTCCGAAGTGTAAGCCGGGCTTCGGCCCGGTAGCCAAAAGGCCCT
The DNA here is from genome assembly GCA_929113495.1 of Andrena minutula. Lineage (NCBI taxonomy): Eukaryota > Metazoa > Arthropoda > Insecta > Hymenoptera > Andrenidae > Andrena > Andrena minutula. Next base: position 17,061,819 of record OV815997.1, read on the forward strand.
CTTGGGTGAGCCGGCACGGGCGGCCCCTAGGGCCGCCGACGCCCCTCCCCCCCCCCCCCCCCCCCCGGTCGCGACACTTGTTATGTCGCGGCTGGGTCGTAGCTCGATCGCGGGGTCGCGGAGTGGTGGTGCCGGCCGGGTGGCACCACTCGCCCTAGTAGCAGCGACCCCCAGAGTTGGACATTAGTCGAATAAATTTTGATTCGACTAAATTTTTATTCGAACGAATTCGAATACAAATTTCGAGTAAAGTGTAGTTATTCGAGAATGACGAATATATTTTTAGGGCGGTATTCTCAGTCGTTGCTTATTCTTAAGCAAATGCTTAAGCATTCGGCAGCCTTTACTAGCTAGTAGGTTAGTAGAGGATGCTGCATGCTTAAGCATTTGCTTAAGAATAAGTAGCGACTGAGAATACCGCCCTTAGTCGTTGTTCGTTATTCGAAGAACCCCCGTGACGACTAAGCGACACGAATAAGCATGGGTCAGAACTAGAGGCCTCGGAAGTCCTCCGGTCGGGCCAAGGGCCACGGGACTCGATCCGAAGCGGCTTATTCGTGACAACAGTCGCCACGGAGGTCCTTCGAATAACGAATAACGAATAACGAATAAAAATTTATTCGACTAAGAACTTAATTGTTATTTTCAAGTAATTTCACTTGATTCGAAATTTGTATTCGAAGGTTAGTCGAATAATGCCCCCGGCGACCCCGGAAGAGACGGCGCGGACGTGTGGTCCGTCGCGCGCTGTCGCACAGTGGCGAAAATGCCCGAAAACCTGGCCAAAAGTCCAAATACAAAGATTTTAATTTGCCAAATCTAATTAGTGCAATTTGTTTATAACCTATCTGTGCACAATTTCCCGTAAATTAAAAATTTTTAACTGCAGCCCTTTTGATGATATATCACTTCAAAGTTGACGATCGAAATTCAACGCGCTACTTTAAGATTTATTTCCAGATTATCCAATATACCTATCAAAGTAAGTAGTATATATTATGATGTAGGATCACATGCACTATTTTTGTTTTAAATGCAGACTCTCTGAAAGCTGTTATAAATGAGTACTGACAACGTAAACATTTTTTGTCTATTGTTAAGCAAAAAGTTGATAACGCCGCGAGATGCCGCACCGTTTTTTTTTTTGTAAATTGAAACTCAAGGTATGTATAATAAGGCGCCGTTGCAGAATTTTGCCACTTTTTGCCATTTCGGCAAATATTAGCGTTTATGTAGACACTGACACGAGTATAATTTCCGCTCAGTTCAGTCTTTACATATCCGGGAGGGTTACTATTTGTTTAACGTTTTAAAAGGAATCCCTGTGAGTTAATATACAATTCTAGTGTTAATTTTTTATTTTCCAATTCGTTGTGTGCGCATAAATGTAGTTCTCCACTTTGATTTACATGCTTATTCAGCGCGCAACGTACTGACGATCCGGCTGGTTCGTCTCAATCGGCTTTGTGATAATACACACAATTGTGAAGGATTCTAGAATTCTGAGGCATAATGTAGAAAAGATTGTCGATGTTCCACACCACAGTATAGGAAATTTCCACTCGTTGGAATATTAACTACGCTGCTCCCAGGTAAGGTCATAAAATGGAATCCAAGGAATCGCCCGGGTATGCACCCTCGCGAGTAACGCAGATGCGGATGTGTCCTTATGGTCGGAAAAAATCGGCAGATAGGTATAAAGGTACCCGCGACCATGTTGTTAAATGACCATTAACTAGCATTTTAAGGAACTGGGGTTTTTCCACTGCAGGGAAAAGCAAATTCTCAAGCCTACCTACGTCCATCACCAAGGGCCACAAGTCAGTCTTGCGATAGTCTCCGCAGAAATTAGTAACGCGTGGTTGGTATTCAAATATTGTATAGTGTGTTTTAAAATAAATGGATATGGAACCAGTTGCTGGAAGCTCTCGAGCTACTTATGTCTCATTTAGTAGAAATGAGCTTGTGATCATGTTAAGAAACTGTACGTCAAGAAATTATACAACAAAATGTGAATATATGCTCGAAGAATTAAAAAAAGCCACGGGTGGTTGCGAATTTTCCAAGGAAACCAAAAAAACTTTGATTGACTTCACATCAAAATTTAAAAATAAGTGGACTACATCTAAAAGACATTACGAAACATTTTGCAAACAAAATCAATCGTGGTTAGAAGGCATAATTGAATTTCCCATTAGTGCAATTCATAGTACAAGGGGAAGACCACCAACTGATTTCTCTACATCAAGTGAAAGATCAAAGAGAAGAAAAACAGAAGAACTTCGATCGCAGTATACTCCAGAAGAAATGAGTTACGGTGCTCAAATGGAATTCCGGAAAAAACGTAAAGTGCATGCTGCCACTGTTATAAAAGACATTGTGTTTTCCTCTCCGAAACGAGCTTTGAAATACAAAGAAGCATATAAGAAGGCAAGTGATGCAGTTCAAACATATTCACATGATGAAGCTTTATCATTAACAGTAGAAGCAAAATTAACCAAATTTCAGTACAATACGATTAGAAATGCTGCCCAAGCGCATAACAGTTACATGTATCCCAATTATGAAGCTGTCACTGCAGCCAGAAAAAAGTGTTATCCACAACAAATATCTATTGGAGAAACAATTGCAGAGGTACCCTTACAATGTTTACTGGATCACACAATTCATCGAATATTTCAATGTCAACAAGAAGTTATGGATACTCTACGTCCTGAACAATTCAGTAACCTACGTTTAATTACTAAATGGGGTTGCGATGGAACATCCGGTTTAAGTGCATATAAACAGAAATTTGCACATCCAAATGAGTCTGATGAAAGCATATTTGTTACATCTTTAGTTCCTATACAATTAATATCAATGGACCCGGACACAAAGAAAAAAATTATATTGTGGCAAAATCCTCGCCCCTCCTCTCCTAGATTTTGCCGACCTATTCGACTGGAATTTATACATGAAACAACAAATGTTATCCAAAATGGAGCCAGAAATATTGAAAATCAAATTGGATCGTTAAATCCAACAACAGTTAAAATTAATGACACTGATATATTTATACACCACAAGTTATTGTTTACAATGATTGATGGGAAAGTATGCAATGCAGTTTCCGAAAATTCATCGACGCAGAGGTGCTATTTATGTGGATTGGCATCGAAGAAATTCAATAACATTGACTTAGTTAAACGCCAAACGATTCAGGACAAATCGAAATTACGCTTTGGACTATCAACACTACATGCATGGATACGACTTTTTGAATGTATTCTCCACATATCATATAAATTAGTAATATTACAGTGGCAAGATCGTGGAAAGGAAAACAAAAAGAAGGTAGCAGAGAACAAAATAATTATACAGAACAGCTTCAAATCGCGAATGGGTCTAATTATTGATCAAGTAAAACCAGGATATGGTAATACCAATGATGGTAATACTGCTCGACGATTTTTTGAAGACGCTGAGACTTCCGCACAAATAACTAACGTGGACGAAGAATTAATAAAACGTTTTCATGTTATTTTATTAACTATTTCGAGCACATATCGAATAAAAATAGAACATTTTAATCAATATTGTTTAGAGACTGCTAACAGATATGTGCAATTATATTCGTGGTATCCAATGTCTACCACAGTGCATAAAATATTACTCCATGGCGGAGAAATAATTCAATACGCACTCCTTCCAATAGGGCAGTTGGGAGAAGAAGCACAAGAAGCCCGCAATAAAGATATCAAGCGATATAGAGAGCTTTATTCAAGAAAATTTTCTAGGAAGCAAAATATGGAGGATATTTTTCATAATTTATTAATATCTTCAGATCCATACATAACCAGTATGAGGAAATTACCTGCGAAAAAAATGAAAAAATATCCTCCGGATGTTATCCAGTTTTTTGACGTGCCAAATGACAGTGACATCGAAATGTCTGAGAATGAAGAAAATAGTTAAAATTAAAATTAGGTATGATTTTTAATGATGTAATGTTATGTTTATAACGTGCAATATATTACAAATGTTATAGTAATGATTCTGTAATTATTTTACATATATGTATATATAAATCACAAAATTTTTAATATTTTTAAAAATTATAATTTTAATCAATACAACAAATTAAATATTTAACGTTAAAAAATTACATGTTTATCATCTTAGAGTCATACTACAATAAAATATTTCAACAATTTACCCTACAATTGGAAATATGACTTTTGGCCAGGTTTTCGGGCATTTTCGCCACTGTGTGTCGTCCCTGGAGGATATAGCTGGGGGAGGTTCTACTCCCCCAGAGAAGATCCCGTCAGGTAGTTTTCGCGCGGAGTTGCACTACGCATCGGGGGGGGGGGGGGACATATCGCTAGTTTGATCTTGCCCCCCCCCCCCCCCCCACACACACACACACACAATGCGAGGGGAAATTTCCTCCAAGTCAAAAGAGGAAGGTTCAAATCCTGTCCAGCCGGAATTTTATGTAATGGCACGAGAACGGGCAGGGCTTGATGTGTACCCAACAAGCGTTTCTACTTTCGGCACCAGATGTCATGGTGACGGATGTCACTTCCCAATAATCCAAAACGTGCCATTCTTCGTGGCGAAACAGAATAATGTGCTAGTTTTCGCCGCAAAGTAAGAAATTTGCTATTCTTCGTAGGGAAGCAGTCAAATATGTTACTTTTCGCGGCAGAAAGTCAAATGTGCTAATATTCGTCAGAAACTATGGAATGTAATTTCTTTACATGGCAAACTGAAACGTGCTGCTTTTCGTGTGACAAAAGGAACGTGCTACTTTTCATAACGCACATCGATATAATCATTAAATTAATTAATTCTCTTTGGTATTAATAAAGAGTGTGTTTTCATTACAAAATAAATAAACAATTAATTCATTAAGCATTAAAAAATGATTGATTTCGACAATCTCATTTTTTGGGGGAGTCTTAAAATAACAGTAGGCAAATTAATGTTTCCCCCCGCCTACCCCCTCCCACCTCGTTATCTGAACGTCAACTCCAATTATTTGAAAAAAGTGGGCAGAATCGTTGAACTTCTATTATCTAAACTATTCAGTCATCTGAACTATCTTGTATGGTACATGAAGTTTTTATAGATTATTTATAAGGTTAAATTAAGTTCAATTAAAAATGAATGTACTTGCACTGCCGGCCAGACGTTATGAATCATCCTATGAATTAATTCTTAACCCCCATAAAGGAAATAGGCACTTTCTCATTAAACAAACAAATTCAAGCAACTTACTCATAACATAAGATATCACAATTTATCGCAATAGAAATAATCACCATCATCACTGAAAGAATCAAGGGAAAGCTTCTCATACAACATGATTTTTATAAACATAAGCATGTGGTTTAAAACTTTTGGCCAACAGTTTATAATATTTGTATCATGAATTTGTAAACATCCTGCACGAGTACATACCGGTACAACAAGTAATGTTGATAAAAATATTGACAAGTACGATAGCAGAAACGGCTGTGAACTCTTTTGTCTTCCGTCTATATCTATTATTTTTGGCATTTCTGGAACTAAGCTTAAGGCAGCCTTAAAACATGCATCAGCTAAGAAAATATTTTTCGTTTAATTATAAATACGGAATAAATATAATACATACAAAAACGTAAGTAGTTACCTTGACCCAGGCATTGATTTAAAAGTGCTACCTGACCTGAAAGTAAATACAACTGAAGCCGTGTATGAACTAACGTCAATGATGGGATGGTAATGAAACAAAACGCAGCACAGGCACGTACAAATGCTGATGTTCTCCTTGTGTGATGTCCACGGACGATCTTTCGAGTATCAACTGATAATCTATTTACACACTAAACATGAAAAACGTTTCCTAATTTAATATCACTTACTAAAATTAAAATTAATTTGTTAACTAACTACCTGCACAAGCTGCATATGAACACTATCCAGATTAGGGAAAGCTGCTCTAGCTTCAACATAAAAATTGAGTTGCTTCTCGAAATCGCGACCGAAATCAACGCGTTGTACTAAACCACATATAAGTTGACCAATTTGTCGTTTTTCATCTTCAACAGTTAGAGCACTGAAATTATTAAGAAATATTATTAGGCAATAAACATACATATTTGATGGAAGCAAATTGCATTTACCTAACAGAATCGTGCATTATTCTCGCAATAAACATGAGAGCACTTATAATGATAGGGTCTGTAATAGATCCGTTTTGAACACTTAAACCTTCTATAATAATTTTGCAAACTTCAACCTTAATAGTTTCCTTATGAAATAAATCGATTAAAGGTAAGAAATTCTCCTGAAAAATTTTTCCTCAAATATTATGTGTGCTAATTTAAAAAGGCAAGTTAATGTAAAAAGTAGTAGATAGATTACCATAGCAAATAGTAGTTCAAAATCTTGTGTATGAGCTACTATTTTTTCAATAATATTATGCAATTGTGGATAATAATGTTCAAAAATTTTGTTTGGATTAAGGCGTTCAATTATCTTTCCAAAAAACAAATTTAGTTCATTTACCTGCAACACAGGAAAGATAAGAAACGAATACTTTGCTACTTTAAAACAATAATAGTAAACTTACAGAGAAATGAATGGCAGTAAACTGAATCCAAATTTCAACGCAATGCATAAATTTAGCAGGATTAGTTAAATCTGTTATGTACTTCCATATCATGTTGAGAATTGCTTGGCAATGTTCTTTTGGTGGAGATTCCTTTACAAGACATTCACCTAAACTTCGATATAAAAAATACTGTGGATAACCTGGAAAGTCATAGAATTAAAAATGCAGGTAACAATATTTAGTACAAATCCCAGTTGACTATATACTTCATCATCTGTAAAAATTACCATCATTTTCAGTTGCAATTATCAATTTTACAAAATCCATTGCACGTACAGCAATATATGATGGTTTAAATGCTGTTAAAACACTATTCAATAGTAAAGAACTGAAAAGGAAATTAATGCAACATTTCACATCTCATAAGAAATGCACTTTAGAATTTATATATATATATATATATATATATATATAGAATAAAGTAACATATAATCACCTATTTCTTTGATTTTTGCATTGAGAAAGCACATCTTCTAATAGATTTTCAGAAGTTGTGGCTACCAAAATTTGCAAAATCCAATCTAAAGCTGGTGAGTAGAGATTCAGATAAGAATGTAAAGACATATTCTGTTTTATCCGTTCAATTTTAACGAAGTGGCCAAATAAGAGCTGATATGTAGACAGAAAATCATAAAAATTTTCTCTTACAAATTCAAAGTCAGATGTTTTGTTTAAAGCCAATCCCACTCGACATAAGTAACATCTAGCATATACAGCTATAAGAGGATTTCCAATTCCTCTAATCATTTGGGTTATTCGTAATAGTGCTCTATTAAATTCACTAAAGATTAGAAATTTCTAGTTAATATTAACATTATACAAAATTAATTACATACTTTATGCTTAAATCGTTGTAAGTACTTTCATTTTTCATGTTACTGTTTTTAACTACTATGTTTAACTGGTACATTTTTAAATGAAACATTTTTTTATTTGTGACCCCATATTTTTCTGTATTCTTCCGCAAAAGACACTTTACAAAAATGGGAAAAAAATACAGTACTGTCTCCATAAGTGATACACTTCGTGATCTGTGAGTGATAATAGTGAAGTAAGCCATCGCCACTACATCTTTTGTAGATGCAGCGGCGAGTGCAGGGATCGGCGGTAGCTGACCGCCAAAGCTACGCTGGTAGCGAGCCACCACCAAAGCGTGTGACGTCAATTCACGCACACATTACCATTGTGGCTGTCGCATTCCGTGTCATTTTCAGTCGATCTCCCAAGGGAACCGTTCGGGATAGATCTCACAGATTTTAATGCAACTTATTGTACAAATGTAGATCTCTTTTTACCAATGTAAAATATATATAGGTATAGGTGCAGACTATTTATACTTTTTTAAATATTTAACTTTAAAATATGACTAGAGTATACATGTAAGAGAGTACATATTATAAATATATAAAAGACCAAAATACTACTTTTAAATTTGATCATAAATTATAAAAATATTACTTCTTAAATTTTTTATTTCAAATATTTCCAAAACTAATAGTTTTCTACAAAAGCATTTCAAAACTTACTTGTTGAGAACGAGCAACTACAGTGATTAGGCCATGAAAACATACGGGGTCACGGTTTAAAGAATGGGCAATTATATGCATGTACGGGGACGCATAATAGTAACATAAAAACTGAAGTGCAGACATTAGATTATCCCTATATCAGTTACGCGAAACATTGTATATATACACCCAGTTCACTTGATTCCCGCGGACTAACCGCACTCACACAATGAAAGAGCCGACCCCTCCGCGCCCGCGCAAGGGAGATATAGGGAGCGCGTATACGGGGTGTCCGCGGAAAGGGTGGATAGCTGGATATCTCCTAAAGAGATAAAAAAATTTACATAGAATTGCATGGTTCGAGGAGGCTAATTTATTAGCGAAAGACGAATTTTTTTATGGCTTATTACTTTAAAATATCCGATGGTCAAGTTGGGTTTTTTTAAATGGAACCATTTTTTTAAAGAAATCACTTGATAGTACGTTGCAAGACAAATTCAATAAACTTTAATGTATACACTTTATTTCCACTGGTTTTTGAGATATTGCGCTTGCAAATTTACTCATTTTCCCTGGAAGAAAACCCGCTGGAATAGCAAGCACCGGGGGCGATCTTGCTGGCGCCATGGGTGGCATTGCCTGTTGAAACAGATACCTACCTGCCAAAGGTCTATGCCAGAAATGGCAGGCCCAAAGGCTAGACAATTCTTTTCCGTCAGAAATGCTACTTAGCTATGTCACAGACGAGGTACAGAATAGACCTATCAACCAATGTATTTTTATGTCACCGGTTCGGGGGGTCCTAGGACCCCCTTACCATTTTAGTGTCGCATGCAACGTTACCGGTGATGTCTCCAAACAGATTTAACGCTACGCGTGGTAGAAATTAGAATTCAACACGGGTAAAACTAGGTTATTTTTTGAGAGTCGAAGCCCGCGATTTACAAATGTTTCAGTTCGAGCAGGGCTGCACAAGGAGCTGTTTTCGGCGCCTAGCGGCGAGCAACCCACCTGTCTGGTTGCTAGGGTTAGAATCGGTGATGAGAACTGCAGTAGTGTACATGCATTTGGTATGACTTGAACCCAGTCGTATATACTGACGCTACAAGCCTACGACTACGCACATACACTACTGCAATTCTCCTAGCCGATTCTAACCTTAGCAACGAGCCAGGTGGGTTGCTCGCTGCTAGGCGCCGAAAACAGCTCCTTGTGTAGCCCTGAGTTAGAATAACGATTTAAAAATCGTCGTATGAGCATATACCGTTCAACGGAAGAGAATGGAGAATGAAAATAATTCTGCTTTATTTACGGAATTTTCTACTAGAGTTTTCCCCATCCGTGACATGCCCACAACGTCATTGGTTTCGAGCACCCTCTTCCACGCGAGCATTGGAAAACGCAATGAATGCTCGTTATCTCGGGCCGCCCATCGGGGCATCGCTGGTGTATATGATGTAACACACAAATATAATAATAACAATAATAATAATAATAATAATAATATCCTTGTACCGTACTATATTATTATTTAAAAGGAACCTATCGCATGCAATTTTGCAAGTCTGTGGAGTAGCCAAAAATATTCGATAAATATTTTTTGAAAAAGGAATTCATTCTACTTCATAACTATTAGAAAAATTAATTTGTTTAAACTATGTACTAACTGACGTTAAATGACCAATATTAAGGGGGTAGACACGTCACGTGACACGGGCGATGCACCGCGCTGTAATATCGACAATCTAACCTGAAACATGGGTTTGGGATTTTTCGTTTATCGTCCTTATATGAGCAGATTTTGGGCTGGGCGAGGTCTCATTTGAAAGAGGAAGGTTCAATGCGGAGCGCTGGGATCACCGTTTGAGTCACAAAACTCATATAATGACGTAAACACGTCACGTGACATGGGTAATGCAGCGCGCTGCATACCGACACAATCTGGCCCGAAACATGGGTCTGGGAAATTACGTTGTTTGTCCTTATGTGATCAGATTTCGGGCTGAGTGAGGTCTCATTCGAAAGAGGAAGCTTCAATGCAGCCTGCTCTGGTCATCGTTTCAGTCATAAAACTCTTTTAGTGACCTACAAATACTTGGAATCTGCGAGGGTATTTTGTCGATTTTTTTCTCTACTTTAGATACTCATATTATCAGATATCAATACAATCTCGTTGAGCCATGACCAGAGCGGGCAGCATTGAACCTTCCTCTTTCGAATGAGACCTCGCCCAGCCCAAAATCTCCTAATATAAGGACAAACAACGTAATTTCGCAAACCCATGTTTCGGACCAGATTGTGTCGGTATACAGCGCGCTGCATTAAGGTGGGATCTCCTAGCTGCGATGACTTGTCGCAGCGACTTGACCTAGCGACTGGCCCTAGGCTGAATCTCCTTGCCTGCGACAGGGTGCTGGCTACAGGGTAAGCCTGGAGCCACTGGACACAAAGAGATGCCGCCTGGCGCCCCGTGGCCGAGATGAACCCTCGTTTGCGAGGAAAAGCCCCCGCAGTGCCTCCCCGAATTTTAGGGCTTTCGATCCCCGAAGGGGTCCGAGAGCCTATTAATAAGTGAGAAATCTTCGACTTCCTCATTTCTCATCAGATCTTTGCGAAAAGGACGCCAATTGATTGCTTATGTTTCGCCGATGAACCTGACACCAAGAATGACGTAATTCGGACCATAATTGAGGAAATTTCATGAAAAATAAATTTCCATAATTGCAAGCTAATTTCGTTAATAATAGTCCGATTTACACGAAGTTTGGTATGATTTTAATCGGAAAAAGATAAGAAATCCATTGGTATCACTCCCATATCGATACGATAAAGAATAAAGAATTAGTTTTTTCTCAAACAGGTATGAATCCTCGGCCGACCGCAGCGATTCGAGGTCGGCGCCCCGCAGTCAAAGAAATTCTTTATTCTTTGTCGTATCGATATGGAAGCGGTACCAATGGATTCCTTGTGTTTTTCTGATGAAAATCATACCAAATATCATGCAAATCGAACTACTTTGACATAGGGAATACAAATTGTATTACCTGGCCCAGCCATTTTATTGCTCTCGACATTCAACGGGAGGTCTACCTGAGACCGAAGGCCCTGACTCGCACCGAGGAAGCAAAACTGTGGGGTAGTAGGTCTTTCCCGATGATCAGGGGAAAAAAGCATATTAATAATCCAGGGACCACTGTAATTCCTCTACGTTCGGCAGGCAATAAACCGTGTTTCGCCAGGGTTGACCGTACGGTGCTGCGAGCCGGTTGTGGACAACGGTACGTGCCGGTCCCAAGTCCTCGTGTAGCGCCCGGTGACAGAGCAATTACCGGATTAACTCAGTGCGAAGAAAGTTTAAACCCCGTGCAAAAATCGGCACGGTGTCGATTGTCCCTGATCGACATCAGGTACACAAATGCTTCCCGACGAACGCTTCGAAAACAAGCAATTGCCTACCGTAAACGAATGAAGAAATTTCGCTTCTAAAAAGTCTAAATTACCGGCTGTAAAAGATAATTGGAATTTTCGCCTCGCTCTGAGCCCAGATTTAAAATTCTGCAGGAAAAATACGTAAAAACATAGACACGTGTTTACACATACCTAGATCAGAAGTAGGCGTCATGATATTTTTACCTTTTTTAGGTACTCATATTAGTAGTCTACAGGTATCATATAAAAATACGTACTCCCATATCTTTTGAATTCTAACTTCTGTCCTTATTTCTTGGGATTCTGTCCCACTGTGGACTATGGATCGCAGCGCGACTCACAGTCGGACTACGCATACAACTTCCCAGACAGTGGCGAAAATATGAAGTACCTTTTTTTATTGATATAATTATATGAGCATTATCCTTGAGCACTAATGGTTACGAAATTATGAAAATATAAACTTTTTAAATCCCGAATTTTTAACAGTAAATACGTTCACTTCTGGAGACGGCTGTAATATGAATGTAAATAATTAGTATTAGAATAATGAAAAAAAAATTTACCATGATACTACACATTGGGGTTGATTGTTAAGAAGTTGTTTATGTGAAAAAAAAACCAATGATTTTATTTGTTTTCAACTTGTCAAAAAAAATTTGTTTTTGTCGATTTAAAAATATGTCGAAAATTGTCCAAAAAACATTTTATACCCATATAATCACTAAACATCATAGTTTTAGAAAATCCAAAAACCAGCTGCGTCAACTTGCGATCTTGAGCAGAATTAATAAAATTGTGTACGCATGTGGGACGAAATGAGTAAATATGTATCTAATGAGTAAATATTGTATCTATTCCTTTTCTTGTATCCGATTCATTATGTCATTATGATATCTTTATGGAAATGAATATAAATATGATATAGTGAACTATAATTCATAAAATAAGGTTATTATTATTAAAGTTAGTTGAACCTAAATAAATAAACGACACAAGCATCGCATCGCTTTCTTATTTTCTTAAAAAGAAATATATTTTTAGAAATAGATTTGGGGAGTCGAAATTATGATCAAACGTAATATTTATATAAATACTATGCATAAATTGAGACAACAAAACACAATTTTCAATATCTGTAGTAATTTCCGTGTCAAATACTGGTTCTATGTACCTAGATCCTCTTGAAGGCTTGCCGGTTTCACTGTCCGTGTCTACATCACATTCTGGTGTGTTCTGCATGTCCATTAATTTTTCTAAATTTTCTTCATTAACTTCATTATTTAATAACAAAAGTACTTAGGGGAACATTAATTACTTTATATTTTGTCTGCAATGTGTGATCTAATATTTGAAATCAGAGGATCCGATGAAATTAAGAGATTGTGGAAAATATCCTCATATGTGCGTTTTCTGTTTATTTTTTGACCGGTTATTAGTTCAAGATCAACAAAAAATCACAAAAACAAAATGGTTTATGTGTGTAATATTTATGCCGCTTTTGACAAAGATATGATAGGTCACATACAAGAAGTTTGAATGTCCAGCAATTTATACGTTTCGTCCCACTGTCTATTTACCTTCCTTTCTCATATACATTTTTGCAGAAAATAATAGTTCATCTCCTGAAGCCCCTTATATTTGCACCGAAAACCAGATAAAACTATTTTTAAATTTGCTAAATTTTCAAAGTCTCACAACTTAGCTAAAATTCATCCAAAGTTGATGAAACAAAACCATTTTAAAGTTTGAACTTTCTACTTTTCGACTCGTTGAATCACATTTATCGAAATGAGTGTCCAGGGGGTAAAATCCGCCCTCAAAGAAGAGTGTGCCAAGCTGCAAAAGTTTGTTGATGTTTGTCAAAAGCTAGAGAGTGCAAACAATATTTATTGCAATTTTTATGTTCACTGTCGGAAAGTATGATCATTTGCCTTTAAAATAAGTTAAACCTCATCAAAATAGGATGTTTTTTAACAAAGATACGGCCATGTCCAGAGATGTCTACATTTCGTCCCACTGTGCGACTGGTCGCTGGACTCCTTCGGGAGGAGTCTAGCGACCGGTGGTCGCAGTGCCAGCCTGCGACTAGGTATAATGGGAAACAGACCCTCATCGCATTGTGTTGCACCTCGAGTAGCCTAGGCTGGTACTCAAACAGACTCGCGTCAGGCTCCTATGTCTGGCGCATACCCGACGATCGCAGTCGCATGTAGGAGATCCCACCTTTACCCGTGTCTACCCCCTTAACTGATGTTCGGATGTTTCAATAAGTTTATACAGTATATCCGATTTGTTCGTATATTATTTTTTACGCGCTATTATTATAATAATTGAAAAAGCAAAAGAATGTTTAATATGAAAGTTTTTTTATTTGATGGAAGAAACTAAATAGTATGCGAGGAGGGGAGTATGGTATTTAGAATGCAAGAAGTAAATTTATTTAACCCTCTAGGTACGGGGATGTTTTAAATTTGCAGTAGAATTTTTTTGAGCGTTAAAATGTTCTATTTTATACTTCGGATTTGAAAGCTACACGGTTGGAATGCTGAGAATGTAAAAATCATTGATTAATGGTATGGGACGTAGGAGTCCCACCCGGATTTTCGGATAATTTTTCGAACATTGATCGAAAATATTGAAAACAACTTAAATATGTACTTAAATGATTTTTTTAATATGGGATATCATATTTGAACAGTAAGTAGTAATGAAAAATAATGTTATAATTTTAAATATCTACGTATTCTGTTTTTTTTTATGGTAATTGTAAAAACAACTATTGCTTTTATTACAACACAGATATAGGTAACACTTTTCACAAAATGAAAACTGTTTATTTACAATGTAAAGAGTGCATCTTTGCCTAAATTCGCTAAATAATGGAAAATAATGTCAAATCAAATCTTATGTCTTTCGTGGGTACCTGCTTGCGAGTTTTTGAAATTTTGGTAGTCCTATTCGAAAAGATGGCTGTTTAGGCCTCAATTGGTCACCCTTTGCCGGGACACTCTTTACGAGGGACATAGCTTTTAAATTTATTACGGTAGGCAATACTTGAGCTCTGGCCTGGTCTTCTGCGTTGCAGATGTTTATACCTTAGGATTAGTCCCGAACTTTCCTCGCCTAATAGACGGTACTTGACCTTGAGTATTGCCAGATGCACGTTGGGGGAGGATCGAGTTGTCTTCGCTGGCGACGTTTTCCCACCACGGCATTTCTTTCGCCCACTATTTTTCAGGCGACCAATAGTCATCGCGATTTTCTCACCCCGGTTTTTTGTTAACAGCCAATGATGAAGCTTCGTAGTTTTCTGGTAAGAAGGATGTACGCCTCGCAGGCAGATCGATAGAAACTAGCTTTGAATATACACGCAACACGTTCCTTATAGTTAGACTTGTGTACATTTATTTTTGCCTTATCCAACAAAAAGGGATGGTCCTTCGAGTGAGCATTATAGTCGGCACATACGTGCAAATTCTAACAAGACCTGAACGATCTTTATGATCAACCACGGGTCCAAACAATGGCCACTTCGACGTCCACGTCCTTTTTTGCCAGAATAAAATAAACTTTGAATAATTTCTTTTCTGAAATAGATAGGTACCACCGTCTACTCTTGAAACATGATTTATAGAAAGACTCACAACAGCATTATTCTTATCGACGCCCCGACATCTTGTTGCTGTAGTAACGATAAATAACATAAACACTAATAAAAATATAATTATGTACGATTTAACAAATAATATAGAATAGTACGAATATTTAAAAAAAATAGGAATGACATATAAGTACTCCACAATTTTCATAAATATTTATTCGTAAGTCCTGGTGGGACATACACGTCCCATAAGTTTAACCCGAAAGCCCCTATATATAATGTAAATAGAGTGCAGTGCCCATACAGTATTTTGTCAATTAGAACTCTCTTTTACTATATATATATATATGCTTATTTTACTATAAAAAGTTCATTTACTTACTTTAATTTATAAAAATAGTCGACAAATTGCAGCAGGCACAGATCACGATCAATAGCGTCGACTACATTCAATTGGTTATAACACTAAAAAGTTTAATTTCTGGTTCTGATCGAACAAATAGTTTCTTCCCGGCTTTCTAAAGGTCACTATACCTATCAAATCTCGATTTTATTGATAGAACGTAAATAAAAATGTGTTAGTCTGAATGGGACTCTGGAGTCCCACTAGTCCCTAGAGGGTTAAGGTTTGGAATACATAAAGTGCTCGACACGACCGTCCTATACGAGCGACCGCAGGAGACAGTCAGAGATGGGCAAAAAATTATTTGAACTCAAAATTTCTGTACGAAATGCAAATGTACACGGTGCAAATCATGAGGAGGAAATATTCGACATTGTTTTCAAACCTCATTACAGTAATCTGGGGGTGAGTGGTAAACCGATCATAAAAGCAGAGCAGACGGCTCGCTCACCCGGGTCCGGAAATTCCCAATAACTCTTTGCCACGTGAATTTGAAACAGACCATCCCATAATTTTGGAAGCTCGGGGATCACTGCTGCCCAGCGTTTCATCTCAAGTCACGAAATGATAGAGCAGTGAACCGATAATAATTATGTTAGAAATGTTTATCCATCTTCTGTTTATTGCTGTTTTTGTTAATAAAATTCATAAACTGAGCAACAATGTGCAATCGATTTGATTGTTCGCAAAATACACCTCACCCAGCCCCTTCCAAAGAAATTTAACTCGTGTATACTTCAGATGTATGTAGTATTCCGCAGGGTTTCAAGACCATTATACTTATTCATCTTTTTCCTTCAGTGTAGGATCTGTATTCGTATTCAGAAACTTAAAATTCGATGACCACGACATTCTGGCCTTTTCGCTCCCTTGAAATCTGTTGAACGGTAACGCGTACCTTTTTTTACGATCCTGATGAGTTCTTAGGTAAAAGCTTTCGAACGACGCGGCTTGGGGTCATAAATGATAGAGTAGTGGCATAAGGACAAAGGCAGCAATAGGCCATTCAGTAATGGGTATGCCAATTTTAATTATAGAAGTATCACAAATGGAGTACTAAGGTGTTTTTCTGATGAAAATGACACCAAACTTGATATAATCCTGATTATTTGCAATGAATGTAATGGAAAGTACTTGGAGTAAAGTACCTGAGAAACATAATGAACAGTACTTGAATTCTACGTGAACTGACACGGAACTCATATGCGTGCCCAGATCTTAACATAAGCGATACCTATGCTCGTGTACTTACATCGTAGATGTTTTTTATCATTTTTAAATCCATTCAATAGTTAATAAGGACAGAGTCAACCAATTTGTCATGAAACGTAACGATTTAGGGCCCTCGGGTCCCAAAAACCACGAATATAAATTTTACAAAAACGTTTCAATTCATCATTTTCAATGATTTTTACGTGTCGTATGATGGACACCGTCTTTTTAGACACGCGCGAAGTGCAGAGATTTGCGGGAATGTCAGTAATAGCGCCATTTTTTAATATACAGTGGCGGACGAAAGAAAGTTTACAACTTTCAAAATCGCATAACTTTTTTAGAATTGGTCCAAACGATATGAATTTTTTTTTGAGAATCTAGAAGGATTAGTTTACTAAGTGACGTGTTTCGTCGTTTTGAAAAAAAATGCAATTGGCCGGAATAGCAATACAAAATATAGTACAGGCTGTTTTTTAAACATTTTTGAGCCTGAAATGAAAATTCAAAAAACCCGTTTGTAGATTGAAGTAAGTTGTATACATGCTGAAAATTTCATTAAAATCGGTTAATGTTGCTCTGAGCTACAAACCTTTAAGGGGTTACACCACCTTGAAATTTTCAAAAAATCGATTTTTTTGTTTTTTGCTAGATGAATTGTTTATACTTTTAAGAATATTTTAAGCGTTTAATCATTCCAAAATTCAAAATATTGCCGAAGTTATAGCAATTATGAGTGAGCGCGTCAGAGTCGACCCGAAACCTCAGGTAGCGATCGCACCGTTGTAGAGATCTTACTATCCGCTCGCCCGGGTACTCGAGTACCCGGTGAGACCCCGGGTAGAAAAAAATTACTCGGGTACCCAGGTACCCGTAGGATACCCGACTACCCGGGTACCCGGGTAGGCAAAAATTACCCGGGTACCCGGGTAGACAAAAATTACCCGGCTACCCGGGTAGACAAAAATTACCCGAGTATCCATGAGATACCCGAGTAACTGAAATGTGATGAGATCGTTGAGAATTTCGATTTGACAGTCGATAGTCCTTTGGCCTTTCGATCATTTTCGGCTAACCTCAGTAACACACATTTTTCTACTTACAGTTTTTTTATCGAATCATTAGTATTCGAGATAAAAATTATGAATAAAAAAAAATTCTCCGACCAAAGTCAATATCTTTTTAAACATAAATTGCGATAACTTAAGTAAATATTAACGGATTGTTATGAGACTTGAAACATAAAACTCAGAAAACTCTAGCGAAGCCGTAAAATGTATGCACAAAACCCTTATGTTAAGAAATGGAATAATATTTAATTAAAAAGTAATACTGGACATAACCCATGTTTTCCAACGTTCGCGCTTAAAAAGTATCGAGGCAATTTTGAAGTACATATAAATTGCAGCGACAAAGTTTTTCCTTAATATACAAGGAAGATTTTCACCAATTTTAACACTGATTAATAAATAATTGTAAAAGATATGACGATATATATAAATCTCGCGCGCCACCAACAGTCAGCAGCTACGTACACTGCGCTACTTACCACTCGCGTTACACTACAAAGACATGACTTTCTCATTATTGTATGATTATATATTACTAAAAAATATTACGATATTATTTTCGAAATATTCATCAACATTTTTATTATAATATTTACTCGCAATATTTACAATATTTACACGTTGTAAGTTATCTACACCATGTTTCGGTTCTGTTCTTTTATAACTTTTTCTTTTTCTCCTTTTTTCTATCTTTCCTTTTCCATTTTCTTTTTGCTTAACTTTTCTTCTTTACACGCTTTATTTTTTACAGATGTCGTGCTTAAAAATTTTTTGCCGAAATCTTGTCCACTGGAGGTACAATACTGTAGTAAATTTTCAAGATCTTTACGTTTTTCAGCAGTCACACCTACTCCGCCTGCCAATGGCGCTTTTCGCAAATCTTCCACTCCAATAGATGTTTTAATTTTTATAGTAGTTGGTTCCCCATTATAATTATAATAAACATCTACCTGCCCATTGGGAAAATAAACGATATGGACGATTTGACTGATTTTTATTTTCTGTAAATCTTTGTTAGGCGTCAATAAACTTTCATAATCTTTGATTTCAATTTTGGTGGCATCTACCATCTGGAAGGGGGGATTTCGCGCCGTTCTAATTAGTTCCACGTATTCTCCTTCTGTTTCGATTCTTTCCCGCATCTTTTTTTTCTTTCCATACAATCCAAAATTCCTGTCACATTGGCAATAGGAGTGACCTCTCACCGGAAATAGATGCTGAATTTCTACTTGAAATTCAGTAGATATCATTGAAAAAAATTGTAGCATCGTATAATTACGATTTTGTCCTCCTGCCGCGTCAGAGTACAAAAAAATTTTGTTGTAACAGTCCAAGTCAAATTCTTTCTTAATGGCATAATATACTAAATTACACACAGTATTAGCTCCTTTCTTTAAACTACCTTCCATGAAATGGAACATGTAGCTTCGATCACTTTTATGTACGTGTACATTAAATATATATAACCAGATCAATCGACGAAAAAACTCCGCATTCACAGGAAGTTTCGGTAGCGGAATATTTTGGCCAAAATCAAAGTCACAATGCAGCACATGTGCGGTGGATAATTTTAATTTTTTTAACTTATTGTACTCTTCTACTTGAAACTTATGTTCGTCGTACTTATCTTTTTGCTTTCCATTTGTTTCGTACGCGTAGCAAAGATCACAAACATCGGATCGTGGCAAATCGAACGAAAAATTTACGTGACGGTTAAAATATTTGCTGTACGCCGATTCATCGATAGGAATATAATTATTTTTTGTCACAAACTTGTAATAATATAAAAAAGAATAATAAAGACCGTGCAACGTTAACGTCTTATCATTAAAGTAATTTAACTGTGTAGCTTCCCGTGAATAATGCGACTCGGAATGTGGAATACTATTGCAATGTGCTTGTATTAAAATCTTTACTTCCTCAGTTAATTTTACGATCTGATTTCCGTGTTTTCCACGTTTATCATCCATAGTTTCTTCATTCATCTTTTTTTTTTGTATTGTCTCAATCCTTTTTTTCCCCACACCGAAAACATTGCAAATAAATTTTTTACACACAACAATGTCATGGCCCTCAATACGGCAATAAAAATTCCATTGTATTCGTTTATAAATTGCAGAATCCTTTCTTTCCAGCATTTGACTTATCAAAATATTTCCTGCTTGGTAATCACTACATTTCCAAAAGCCATCGTGAATTTTCTTCTGGTTTTTGAAGTCAATTTTCAAAAAACACTTCTTCGGACAACAGGTTTGCATTTCGATAAACTGTTTTTTGGGGACGGTTTTCCCCGATCGTGATTTGTATTCCAATCCCTACGAAAGTTTTACTTTCCCATTATTATTTACATATGTTGTTACTAAATAGATATATTTATTATTAATCCTTTACTACAGTTATTATTAATACTAGATATTATTATTTAGATTCACATTATTCGAGCAAATTTAACACAACGATCTTGTCTGATTAAAATATTGTACGAATAAATTACCTCATTTCTGCAAAGTTTTGCAACGTTTCTTTTCCACGCCTTTTCGTTTTTCGCCCTTTTCCGACCTTTTTGTGAATTAGTACTCGGCATAATATTAATTAAAATTTAGTTCTCTTTATGTTGCTGACTCTGTCCGGCCAATATTTCTGACCTCTACCTTAATAATAAAACGATAAATGTAACACAAATTTTAGCAGTACCGCTCTAGTTCTGTAATAACAACGGTAACTATTATAGCGGCCCAAACAAAACATTTGCTAAGCTACATTTTCGAGTGTTTCTTGTTCGAATTAAAATTGTTTTTCAAAATGAGGTAATTTATTTGTACAATATTTTATTCAAACAAGATCGTTGTGTTAAATTTGTTCGAATAATGTGAATCTAAATAAAATTATCTAGTATTAATAATAACTAGCAATAAATGTAAACAAAAAGATAAGTACGACGAACATAAGTTTCAAGTAGAAGAGTACAATAAGTTAAAAA
Source organism: Andrena minutula (assembly GCA_929113495.1). NCBI lineage: Eukaryota > Metazoa > Arthropoda > Insecta > Hymenoptera > Andrenidae > Andrena > Andrena minutula. Next base: position 17,082,668 of record OV815997.1, read on the forward strand.
AATTAAAATTATCCACCGCACATGTGCTGCATTGTGACTTTGATTTTGGCCAAAATATTCCGCTACCGAAACTTCCTGTGAATGCGGAGTTTTTTCGTCGATTGATCTGGTTATATATATTTAATGTACACGTACATAAAAGTGATCGAAGCTACATGTTCCATTTCATGGAAGGTAGTTTAAAGAAAGGAGCTAATACTGTGTGTAATTTAGTATATTATGCCATTAAGAAAGAATTTCACTTGGACTGTTACAACAAAATTTTTTTGTACTCTGACGCGGCAGGAGGACAAAATCGTAATTATACGATGCTACAATTTTTTTCAATGATATCTACTGAATTTCAAGTAGAAATTCAGCATCTATTTCCGGTGAGAGGTCACTCCTATTGCCAATGTGACAGGAATTTTGGATTGTATGGAAAGAAAAAAAAGATGCGGGAAAGAATCGAAACAGAAGGAGAATACGTGGAACTAATTAGAACGGCGCGAAATCCCCCCTTCCAGATGGTAGATGCCACCAAAATTGAAATCAAAGATTATGAAAGTTTATTGACGCCTAACAAAGATTTACAGAAAATAAAAATCAGTCAAATCGTCCATATCGTTTATTTTCCCAATGGGCAGGTAGATGTTTATTATAATTATAATGGGGAACCAACTACTATAAAAATTAAAACATCTATTGGAGTGGAAGATTTGCGAAAAGCGCCATTGGCAGGCGGAGTAGGTGTGACTGCTGAAAAACGTAAAGATCTTGAAAATTTACTACAGTATTGTACCTCCAGTGGACAAGATTTCGGCAAAAAATTTTTAAGCACGACATCTGTAAAAAATAAAGCGTGTAAAGAAGAAAAGTTAAGCAAAAAGAAAATGGAAAAGGAAAGATAGAAAAAAGGAGAAAAAGAAAAAGTTATAAAAGAACAGAACCGAAACATGGTGTAGATAACTTACAACGTGTAAATATTGTAAATATTGCGAGTAAATATTATAATAAAAATGTTGATGAATATTTCGAAAATAATATCGTAATATTTTTTTGTAATATATAATCATACAATAATGAGAAAGTCATGTCTTTGTAGTGTAACGCGAGTGGTAAGTAGCGCAGTGTACGTAGCTGCTGACTGTTGGTGGCGCGCGAGATTTATATATATCGTCATATCTTTTACAATTATTTATTAATCAGTGTTAAAATTGGTGAAAATCTTCCTTGTATATTAAGGAAAAACTTTGTCGCTGCAAGTTATATGTACTTCAAAATTGCCTCGATACTTTTTAAGCGCGAACGTTGGAAAACATGGGTTATGTCCAGTATTACTTTTTAATTAAATATTATTCCATTTCTTAACATAAGGGTTTTGTGCATACATTTTACGGCTTCGCTAGAGTTTTCTGAGTTTTATGTTTCAAGTCTCATAACAATCCGTTAATATTTACTTAAGTTATCGCAATTTATGTTTAAAAAGATATTGACTTTGGTCGGAGAATTTTTTTTTATTCATAATTTTTATCTCGAATACTAAATGATTCGATAAAAAAACTGTAAGTAGAAAAAATGTGTGCCGTGACGAGCTTTACAACACTATATTTTTTAAAATCCAGTTTAACAACATTTAATTTTCCAATTTTTCTTAACGTTTGAACAATACTTTTTCCCATTTTCGAGCGCTAGTCCCCTTATTGCATCCGTGCCTTCAATTCTAAAAAAGTTATGCGATATTGAAAGTTGTAAACTTTCTTTTGTCCGCCACTGTATATCGGCGTACGACACGTGCAAATATTAGTTAAATGTTCCACTACATGTAAAATACTAACAATCAATTTCATCTTGCAATTTATAGCTTGTATAAGCTCTCATGAAGTGTCATATTTCAGCGTCATATAGGGGCCTGATCCCCGAAATAAATTTTCAGAGAGAAATGCGGCGTGAGTCGTTGACAAACCAAACCAAAGTGTAGCTTAGCGAAAGCCCGTCCTCTATGTTAAACTCTCGCTCTAAACAAGTCACACGTATACAAGCACGCACACAACTTTCTTAGTAGTTCTTGACTTAGTAGTTCTTGAGTTGGACGCTATTCATGAACAGAGGTCGCTAAACTCAGTCCTGAAATTATGGTCGGTAACACAGTTTGGGCGGTGACGCGAAGTCCCATAAGGTGATAGGTCTATTCCATACCTCGTCTGTGCTATGTACAGGGTCATCCGCTAAAACTGCAACTTACGCGCGCGCGAACAGGTAAAATGGCAACAGCGCCTCACGGACGCGTTCCACTACAACCATACAGCGACCGCTAGCAGGGATGTGCGGGTACCCGACTTTTCGGGCTCGGGACGGGCCGGAAACTTTCGGGCGAGATCGGGCGGGATCCCAATACTTTCGTATTGCCCGACATCCCGAGACTCGATTCGGGCTACAAGCATAGCCTTCTTTCCATCTCGGCCCCCTCGTAATAGCTGGCTTTCAAGCCGATCACGTCCGAGTTTTGCCGAGTCGACCTGAAATCAAATTGCCCGCTCACGGCGCACAGTGGGTCAAACTGCTCTTTTTTGTGTCAAAATCGTAGAACTCTTGATAGGAATAAGGTAGAGGGATGGGACTTTTTGGAGGCTAAAGCTAAGATGTTGCAGATTAAGGGAAAAATGTTTAGAATGCATAAAAAAAAATTTTGACCTTGAAAATCTAAGTCAAAGTTGGCATTTTCGACGAAAATTTCGGTTTTTCCGTTATAATTCGTGGTTGAAGTTTTTCCATTACTTGTTATACATCATTTCTCATAGATTTTGACGCGCTGAATTCAAATATGACCGCGAAATTGGTCTAGCCCTTCAGGATTCGAAGAAAAATGCGTTTTAAGTTGAAAAATCGACAAAAACCGTGTTTTTTTATGGTTTGCGTGCTTTGATGACAATATTTTAGATTTATTTATTGTATTTATTCATATGGAGTATAAAACGATAATAGAATACTTGAATTCTAATAATTGTGCTATATAAAGGGTTTACATGTCGTATCCTGTTGCGTACTATACGCTCGCAACTCGATTGCCGAGATCTATACGCATCTCACACGCCAAATTAACTTGGTAGGAGATAGTTAAGAAAGGAAAATGAATATACTCGTGGATAACGTAACAATCACTATATAATTAAATAAGAAAAATCTAAAAACTGTTATACATGTGTATATTTCTATCTTTTAAAACTCTTTCGTAACCGCTTAATACATGAATGTTGCATTCTACTTAGAGCATGATTACAGTAAAAGTAGATATGTAGGATTAGTAAAAGATTCTCGATCGAGAAACTGTGCAATTTATCCGGCCTACCAATTTGTCAGAGAAGCTATGACTGAATGTCAACCACAAAATTATAGAATATCGGAAACACAAGTTATCTTGCCATTACAAGATATACTCAATAAAACAGCTGAGCGTTTGTGTAGTGCAGTGGCTGTAAATTCGGATCAGCATAATTTATTGAATTTAAAATTAATTGTCACCTTAGGGCCGGCATGTCCAGATGGGCATTCCGGTATTTCGAGCATTCATCGCGTTTTCCAAAGCTCGCGTGGAAGGGGGTGCTTGGAACCAATGACGTTGCGGGCATATCACGGATGGGGCAGACTCTAGTAGTGTGCGTGTAGGCTCGTACCCGTAGGTTTATGTAATTGGGGCTCCTGGAGCCCCAGTGTTCTACATTTTAGAAATTGGCAAAATAAACAGGAATTGACTAATGATTAAACAATAATATTATATAATTGGGCGGAATAGACTTGAACAGTCCCACTTACACCTCTGATTAACAAAAAGTTTCTTATTAAACGATTTTTATTCAGCTTCAATCAAGTTTAGTTAAAATCTAGAAACTCAATTTTAACCCCCTTCCAACTATCCAATAGACTTGAAACTTTGCAGGCATACTTAATTTGGATGACAATACAAAATTATGATGAAAAAGAAACCGCCCCCGGGGTTTAAAGAATTACCTAGTCATCAATAAATATAACCCATAACCACAAATCCAAACGACTCGAAATCAGCCTATAACCACAATTCATATAAATTTAATCGCAATGAAATCAGCATGTAACCACAAATTTCAACTAGACAATAAAAAGTAAATAAAGAAAAGAATTATTTTTTAGTTTTTAGTGCATTTTAAATAAAATCATTTAACAGTTTAACGTAAAATTTGTTTTACATTTTTTCATTTTGTACAAATCAATCGAATCAAATAACATATAAAACAAATCGAATCCTGAATAAATATAAATAAAGAACTTCGAATCCTGAAGGGCTAGACCAATTTCGCGGTCATATTTGAATTCAGCGCGTCAAAATCTATAAGAAATGATGTATAACAAGTAATGGAAAAACTTCAACCACGAATTATAACGGAAAAACCGAAATTTTCGTCGAAAATGCCAACTTTGACTTAGATTTTCAAGGTCAAAATTTTTTTTTATGCATTCTAAACATTTTTCCCTTAATCTGTAACATCTTAGCTTTAGCCTCCAAAAAGTCCCATCCCTCTACCTTATTCCTATCAAGAGTTCTACGATTTTGACACAAAAAAGAGCAGTTTGACCCACTGTGCGGCGGTCATGCTTGTAGCCCGAAACCACGGTGTAAGATAGTAGTACGAAAACTAGCAATATGAACGATCAAGCAGATCACGCACTAGGTTTCATGTATTCCTCTTTAAGCTACAATTTCCACCAACCGGTAGCAATGTTTGGCTCCAAAGGCAGCACGCCATCTACTATACTGGCTTCTTTATTACTGCAAGCCATATTAGCAGTAGAAAAGTGTGGAGGTAGATTGCGGGGGATTGTTTCTGACGGGGCTTCCACAAATAGATGTTTATGGAAAAAGTTTGGTATTTGTGGGGAATTTGGTAAATGTAAATTTTCTTTTGAAAATCCTTTTGACGAAAAACGTCAAATATACGTATTTTCCGACGTGCCACATTTAATCAAATGCATCCGAAATAGATTGCAACAAGAGAAATATCTTAAGGTTAATTTCATATGATCATTTACCAGTATTTAATAAATTAGAACATAATATACTAAGTATTAAATTTTGCATGGCTTACAATTTTATCCAGACACATTATGGCACGGTGCAATGGTTGTACTATGAACATTTATTCGATAGGGATTGCAAAAATAATTTAAGAGTATGTCCCAGATTAACAAGTTGTCACATTTGTGTCTTTGGCGTGTCTTTGGCCACTCAAGTATGTTGCTTCTTTTACTATCGCAAGTTATTCACGAATGTTATTCTTTGTCCTATTCATTTGAAACACATTTCAAGTTTATTTGTTTTCTATTGAAAACATATTAAAAACTGTATGACTTGTGTAATATTAATGATATCTTTCTATTAATTTCTTTTTTTTACTCTCAGATCTTCAGTAATTCGGTGGCCGAGGGATTGGAATACAGTAAAGTCTCGTTAGCCGCTCGCTGGTCGGGACCGGCGTTGAGCCCGTACCGTGAACGGAGCCCTAATTCCGAGTATGAGTTTCTCGCTTCTTTCTAGTCGCAGGGGGAGCGAGATGGAGCGCTTTGCGTGCGCAGCGGTCGTGCGCGATGGTCGCAAGCGCTTACGGTAGCCAGGGAACCGCTTCGCAAATCAGAAGCGGTTCCCATGCTCACCATTATCGCTAGCGACCATCGCGCACGACCGTCGCGCACGCAAAGGACGGAGAACCAGGCGTCCGAAAGACGGAGCGAGACAAAATATCAACGTGTCGTCTGTCTCGTACTGTCCTCGCTCGCTCTCACTGCGTTCGCTCGATCTCGTTCCATCTCGCTCTCGCCTGCGCCGGACAAGAGTGAGACGTGAGAGAGTGGGACGTATCGTGTACACCAAACCGTTCCGCTAACGAGACTTTACTGTATTATGCTCAAGTCGAGAAACGTGAGCAGCCACACACACACAATCTTTTGTGGAATACGAAGCAACCAAACTATTCACACAGCACATTAATCGATTGTTCGATGCCTTAAATAGATCATACCCATCAGAGGCTACTCGGCTTGGCAGCGAAGATTTAGAGGTAAGAATACAATTTTCCAAATAGTATTTATCTGTAATTAAACTAACTTGTTTTTATTTTTACTTTAAAAAAATAAAATATGTAGCTTTTATCAGCATGGTTTTTAATTACATTTCAAATTTTAATATTTGTTATTAAATGTCGATAGTTATTAATGTATCCAACATTTATAATACCCTTTATAATGCTGCGATTTTTCTTTTTTTCAGGTAATAAATGAAGGAATAAAGTGGTTGGATGATTGGGAAAGGGTAACAACTAACAAGGAAGAATTTTTATATTCTTCAACAGCGCAGGGATTAAGAGTATCCTTGCATTCTACGTTACATTTATGCAATGAATTATTAAATAATTGTAATTTTAAATACATATTAAGCAATAAAATGAATCAGGATTGTCTAGAGGTACAAAGATAGTCATAATATTGTAGATTAATAAGGATGAATTTATTAGTAAGTGACCGGTTTAGAAATAGAGTTTTACATACCGGCAGCTGTTGAAATTTACCATATGATTTTTTATTCTATTGCATTTATGTGAAAACGACAGTTCAGTGGTGCTTGGCTTTACTGATACATTCACTCAATAGACTTGTACACTTTACAGCCATATTCACCAGTAGACTGCGGATGTTTATGCCTTTTTAGGAATTTTGGATATATAAAAAAGTACAAAATTCGCGTGATATGCAGAAAGATTTTTTTTCATTTGTGTATGAAAATGTGAATTTGCATAAACATCCGTAGTAGTCTGTTCATGAGACATGTTCATTCGCATATGCTTGCCTTACTTTTCGAGGAGACTGTCAATATCATTAATTTCTTATATTTGTAGTAAACAATTTTTATGATTTTAGAGGTTCTTTGGAATAATTCGCCAAACTGGGGGTCAAAACGATCATCCAACATTTGCCACATTTAAACAGTTGTATCACCTACTACAGGCCTGCCCCATCGGGTGCAAATACCTCCTGAATTCCTGCGATCCAGGTAACAGCCGAGCGCCGGAACTGCGCCACTGCTACCCGTTGCGGGATTCGTGAGAGAACTGTATGAGTGTGCGTCGTGGTACGAGCCTGCATGGACGGCCGCACACTCATGCAGTTCTCCCGCAGCCCATGCTGTGGTTAGCAACGTAACAGTCTCGCTGCCCGGCTGTTGCCCGGGTCCCAGAAATTCAGGAGGTATTTGCACCCGATGGGGCAGGCCTGACCTACTATCTGTGTACACAATATTAAAACCCCCAAAATTTGGCAATTGTTCTATAGAGAATTTACCCGATGATCAGAATTTACAACGCATTACACTACTGGATTTTAAACACATTTTCTTGGAAGAAAACAGTCTTACAAGCAACAACACATAAACAATTTAAAACAGAAATTGGACCATTTGATTGAGCATTCCCACTGGGAATGTGATGATGTTATTGCAGGTGACTTCGGCATGAGCGAAGTGCAGTCCTGTATAATTTATTATATAAGTGGGTACGTATGTAGGCAGTTATTGAAAAGGACAGAATGCAATACGTGCAGGGATGCCTTCATTTCCCCCTACGAAAATATAATAGCAGGATGCAGGGAATCAGAATTAGTAAATGTGAAGTCCCGAGGAGGGCTGATACACCCAACTTTTACATTTAGCCAGAATATTCAATCAAATTGAATCATACTTCCAAAAACATCTGGATTCTGCGGATATTTATTATTTAATAATATCAGATATGGCGAGGGATAAAATAAAATTATCTTTCCCTTGTGAAGAGCATAAGGAGGATGTCATCAGTTATTGCGTACATTACTATATTACTGTGCGAATGCGGCAATTTGCCAAAATAAAAAATCGAAATGAAATAGATATATGCAAAGAGAAGCGAAAGCAGGCAAAATTATATTCTAATTAATAAATACTGTTATTCATATAATAAATTTTATAAATTTAAAAATGTATCTTTATTATGTGCATGCGCCCAATATTAAACAAAACAAAATTTAATGTGATATCTGCGTGGTAGACGCATCTTGTTTATCGTAGAATATCTATTTCATCATATATAAACATTTATTAAAATTTTATAATAGTAGTACAGTTAAAGATATCATTTAAAATTTTGAATATTCTAAGTATCAGTAAAGAAGTTTAATATACAAAAAAAATTCCAGTGATTGTTTAAGTACTAGGACATTTACCTTAAACATATGATTTAGCAATGGTTAACTATCAGATAAGGTATCAGGTAATTTATCGAAAGGTGGAACAATTTGGCGCTTATAGAAGTCCGATTTGCTCTACACACATACCGTAACAACTCTCACCGACGGGTACGCGTAGTGATCCTCTAGGTAGTGATACGCAGATGTGGCCGCCGTTTTCTATTGGTCGACACCATTAGTGACCGAAACCGGAAGTAGAGAGAGGAAGTAAATAAGTAGAAAAAGAAAGTTTTGATATTTTGACATATTTTTTAACCTTTTTTGTGACAGTTGCAGTGAAAGTGTGACAGATGAAAATTATTTCAAAATTTTGTACCAGTAGATTAAAAGTAAATAACAAAATTACCAAATGTAATAAGGTATGTGAGAAACTGAATTATAGATTTTATTTTTTCCAGAAATCTTTCCTATATTCTGCTCTCCTCAGTTAAAATATCCTATCTAGCATTTTTCATTTTTCAAGCTATGTTGAAATATTGGAAGTTCCACACGTCTTTTAATAATAATAATAATAAATTATTTTTTTATTCTTTTAGTCTTTATTCTTTAATAATATTCAATACAACGTAGTGGAGTTAGAAACGCAATGTACAGAAAGGGCGAGGCTCAGTGTCGCTGTTATTATGCCTGACCCGAAATATACCTTTTTAGTCTTTTACCTTTTAAGTAAAGTTGGAAAACCCTACGTGCTCCGTAGAGATCTAGACACAGTCTAATGTATTTAACCTAACATGTTTTAATTTGTATGAAGAACGGCAGAAGGAAATAGTACAGCTTCAGTTTTCTCGATTATTTCAAAATGTGCCCGCCAATTTACGACTTCCGCTTTAGGGGAAAATGGTGGACACATCTGCGTATCACTACCTAGGGCGGTATTCATAAACGTGTCTTAAGATTAAGCAAATGCTTAAGCATTCGGCATCCTTTACTATGCTACTAGGTTAGTAGAAGACGTCGCATGCTTAAGCATTTGCTTAATCCTAAGACACGTTTATGAATACCGCCTCTAGAGGATCACTAGGTACGCGGTCTCACTAGCGAACATAGCGGGCTTTGGCGGAACTACACACTTTAGATCACAAGAGTGGGGATGGAGTCGGACCACCTTTCCTTCTTACACCGTGCCCGAAACGAAATGTCTCGGGATCCCGAAAACTTCAGGATCTCGAGCAATACGAAAGTATCGAGACTCCGCCCGATTCTGCCCGAAATTTTTCGACCCGTCCCGAGGGCCGGGAACCCGAGCTTCAGGACGATCCGCACACCCTTAACCGTTAGACAGCAGTAATGCCCGTGCTTCGAAAATTTTAGGATGGTCTCTTCGAATTATCGTTGCAAAGAGTTATTTGAAATTTTCCGGCCCGGGTTGAAGAATTTGGGACCTTTTTTGTATAACTTTTGAACAATAAAAGATATCGAAATGCAATCTGTGCCGAAAAATGAGGAAATAGTATATTGCGTGACAAGGGAAAGAAGCAAGAGATTCTCTCGAAATCGCTTCTCTCCCGTGTCACGCATTATATTTTTTTCAACACCTGCACGAAAGGTGTGTTTTTGAAAGCCTGCTCAGCGATTCGCAAAAATATGCATGTTCGATTGCTTTTTTATTCTGCCAAAATTAATAAATACGTGTATTTATTTTCCAACAAATCGATAACGATTAGTCGAACAACTGCATCTTCATACCATAGGGTAACGTCAAACTCCAGTTTATTTGGGAGGAAAGTAAGAAATTGCGAATACGCATGCGCGTAAAGTCTTTTTCCCTTTGGAGATAGACTTTATGCGAATACGTCTGAAATTAGTCATTTTGCTCCCGCTCAGCAGGCGTAAAAAAACACACATTTTCATGCAGGTGTTGAAAAAAATTATTTCCTCTTAATGATGGATAATGTAAAATATTTTGTGTTTACTTATTTTTTTTTTATCAATTTTTTAACCACAATTGTTGTGAAAAGCTTTTGCAAACTGTTTATTTGATAGTGCATTTAATGTTCTTTTTAAAATTCATGGTGTTGATAAACAATACGCTAGTTTTTTCTGTATCATTACTTTCATAAATTGAGAAATTAAATTTTTATTCAATTATGTGTTAGTTCTGCAAACTTCAGAATCTATTGTTCTGGTTTTCATTTTTATAATTTTATTCTTAATGCAGTACATGCATAGATCGGACGTAACGGGTAACTAAGCGGACGTGTCTTTGATTGAAGCGGTGTTTGAATTTTTTTCTCGAATTTTTGTGTTTGAATGTTTTATCCTTTTAGCTACTCAACGCCACTCCCATACTGGCTTCTGTTAATGTCATTTCTTGGAACAATGCGCCATTACTGTGGCTTTTACACGCAAGTGCCGCAAAATCTCTACGTACAAAGGTATAGCGCCGCAGTCAACCCAGTCGTAGCTAAAATTTTTTAAATTGAGACGGATACGAGATCAGTCGACATTATTTTCAAACTTCATTACCGTAATCTGGGGTGTGAGTGGTAAACCGATCATAAAAACGGAGCGCGCGGCTCGATTACCTGGGCCGGAAAATTCCCGATACCTAGCTCTTTCCAACGTTATTTTGAAGGAGACCATCCTAAAATGTTCGAAGCTCGAGCATCACTGCTATCCAGCGATCGCTGGCAGCTCTCCGCTGGGCCGGTGCATGGTTGTAGTGGAATGCGTCTGTGAGGCGCTGTTGCCATTTTACCGCACGCGCGCGTAGGTTGCAGTTTTAATGGATGACCCTGTACATTAGGGGGGGCCGAAAAACCTAAATTTTCGAAATTCGAAACGGCGTAGTGCGGAAAAGTTGCCATTGGGAAAGATAAATCGAGGCCAAAAAAGAATTTTGAAATCGGTCCATATTTGACCCTCGCGCATCGCCGTCAAAGTTTTTAATTTTTAACGGAGTTTGGCGACTTCCGTATGTTTTCTTAAAAATGTTTATATTTCACTGTTGAACATCACAAAATATTATTTCAGCACATAAATACATAGAATTCATTAGCTTTGCAGCTCTTGGCTCGAATTAAATACCTAACACGACTCAGAACTCACCACGCGAAGGTGGCTGCACCTCGAGTACCATCCACGCCATTCCCAACCAACCAACCACATAGGGCATACATACTACTTATTGTCGATATCTTTCACGACTTTTACTTCTTCACGTTGAATTGTGCCTTGTTTGTGAAGGAAGGCATGATTTCCCTGGACATCAACGTGGTCCGGATAAAACCATCCCTGTTTTTATAGCCAACAACTGTTCCTGCTGCTTCCGTCACTAGCTTAACACAGCGCTCAACTGTTTGGGTATGGCAAGGAAAGTTCCTAGTATCCCAGGCTGGAGTAAATCCAGATTTTGGCAGTGATGTAATGTGTTCAGTTGAGAGATGACGTAAAAGAGGTGGTAAAGATTTAAGGGGGTATAACCGTTTGAAAGTGTCAAAAATCGGATTTTTTTCTTTTTAAATATTTTCATAGATTGATGTTTAAGGAATATTATAAATCAAGTTCGATGTAAAAATTCGGAAGACTGACAGAGTTACAGGCATTTGAGTGGAACCATCCAGGTAGCACCGGACGGCGATGCGCGGCGACTCGACCGATCGCAGCGAAACTATATTTTTCATTGCGGTAGCCCTAAAAACTCGCACTACGTTCAACGAATTCACTTCCAATTTTGCATGCAGAATCATAATAATATTCCACATCGTCCAACGAAGGCTTTTTTTATTCCGATTCCCCGTTTATTATTTATAAAGAAAAAGGGTGGATTTTTCTTTCAGAAATATCTAACTTTACCCTTGATCTATCACCATTTCTTTATTTTTCAAAATTTTCAAAATCGGCTTCGTTGGACGATAGCTATTGACATACTTCATAAGAAAATTGTATTGTTTTTTATTTCAGACACGACATACAGCTGTTTTCAGGGCCACCGTTTAGCCGTCTAAAATCGAAAGACTTTCGGATGTCTATGCATAACTTCCCAAAAACAATAGTTTTTTTAACTGAAACTTTTTTTTGAGTAGTTCATAATACTATGCAAATATATTAAAAAAAAAAAAAAAAAAAAACGAAAAATCTGCATCAAACCGTTGACTTGTAAAAAAATCCACAAAATGTACACATTTTCCGAGGGTTCAAACGGAATACCCACTTAATGGAGCTCCAGTCGGCAATTTCTGAATAATCTGTCGCAGCAAAGTTGATTTTTTAAATGAAGAAGTCACGAACCAGCTTTTTTTTATTCAGAGGTGATCTTCTTGCCTCGATGAGTGTTTTTAGGCCAAGGTCTCTCATATTTCTTCTTTCATCCATCGCCATTGCCAAGAGCAAATTTTCAGGATGTGCAAAGAACCTGTTGCGTTGGATGACAGGATCCAAAATTTGGAGGAGGTTTTCAGCTAAGTATCTTAATGTTTCGATAACATTGGACACATGTTCGGGACCGTCTATGATGGAACTATTCTTCTTTATGGCAAACCATACACGCATATAGCATGCAAGTACAAAATTCACTACCTGTATCAGTTCATTAGAAGGATTGACCATTGATACATACAGGGTGTTACTCTACCTATAGTCAATACTTTGGGGGGTGATTCTATAGGCATATATAAGTCGAAAATCAAGAGTGACGAAATTGCGGTAAATGCTTCGTTTATTAATTATCGATGGTTAAAGATTGACGTCTGGATCGCCTGAATCAGCCTGAATGACGGCACCTCGACGGACAGCGGGCCGCGCGAGGCAGGCCAGCCAAGGGGCGTGCAGTGGCGGCGGATGCGTGACGGATTTGCCATGTAGAGCGCATACTTACTTACCTACCTCGCCGAAACTGTGACATACGATACTTGTGATAATTTATGAAAAGACGCAAACGTTATGCGGCATTAAACCTGCCTACTCGTAAAAATCCACAAGGGCATATCAAAACCCGCCCAACGGGATTCTCAAGTAGAGAGGGTGAATGCCATTGCCTTTCAAAATATTGCCCTCAAAAATCATCCACACGGCCATCCAAAGCACCGCGATTGTCCCGTCCGCGATTGTTCACTTAATTACACACACGCACCACGATTAGTTTTCTCGCGAATGTCCATGTCTTCACGCACAGCGATTGCAGTCTGTGCTCGCGATGACGACAGTCGTCAAACTGAGGAGACCTTGCCCAATTCCCTGCGCGAAGGACACGAACAACGTTACGAATAAACAACCTACATACAATGTATCGCTACACCTTCGCCGAGTGGCTCAAGCGATGATACACAGCTTATGCAATAAATTAAATTCTTTATTCTTCATGGAATCGATAGGTATGGCAGTGACACCAATGGATTCTCTATGTTTTTCCATAAGGAATCGATCGACGTCACTTTCACAAAGATCTGATGAGAAATACAGAATAATTTCAGATTCGTCGCTTTCTAGTGCGCAACATTGTATGGCCCCCTGATCTCGAGCGTCGCGGTCGGAGGCCACGAAACTCAGCGCGGATCGGTCTCTTCGGGGGCATTGACTGGCCGTGCGAAACAGCTGTGATTCTCTAGCACAGGCACACGCGGGCCTCATGTAAAATTAGCTTCGTTAAAAGTAATCCGATTTACATTACATTTGGTATGATTTTCATCGGAAAAACATAGGGAATCCATTGGTGTCACTGCCATACCTATCGATTCCATGAAGAATAAAGAATTTAATTTATCGCATAAGCTGTCTATCATCGCCGGAGCGACTCTGAGAAAGTGTAGCGATTCATTGTATGTAGGTTGTTTATTCGTAACGTTGTTCGTGTCCTTCGCGCTGGGATTTGGCCAAGGTCTCCTCAGTTTGACGACTGCCGTCAACGCGAGCACAGACTGCAATCGCGGTGCGTGTGTGTAATTAAGTGAACAATCGCGGACGGGACAATCGCGGTGCGTGAAGACATGGACATTCGTGAGAAAACTAATCGTGGTGCGTGTGTGTAAATAAGTGAACAATCGCGGACGGGACAATCGCGGTGCTTTGGATGGCCGTGTGGGTGATTTTTGAGGGCAATATTTTCAAAGGCAATGGCATTCACCCTCTCTACTTGAGAATCCCGTTGGGCGGGTTTTGATATGCCCTTGTGGATTTTTACGAGTAGGCAGGTTTAATGCCGCATAACGTTTGCGTCTTTTCATAAATTATCACAAGTATCGTATGTCACAGTTTCGGCGAGGTAGGTAAGTAAGTATGCGCTCTACATGGCAAATTCGTCACGCATCCGCCGCCACTGCACGCCCCTTGGCTGGCCTGCCTCGCGCGGCCCGCTGTCCGTCGAGGTGCCGTCATTCAGGCTGATTCAGGCGATCCAGACGTCAATCTTTAACCATCGATAATTAATAAACGAAGCATTTACCGCAATTTCGTCACTCTTGATTTTCGACTTATATATGCCTGTAGAATCACCCCCCAAAGTATTGACTAAAGGTAGAGTAACACCCTGTATAACGTCAGATTTCGATTTGCAGCTGTCAGCCACCGGGAATGACACAGTGGCCCAGGATTTGAGGTTATATGTATCAACGGTCAATCCTAATAAACTGATACAGGTAGTGAATTTTGTACTTGGATGCTATATGCCGGTATAGATTGCCATAAAAAAAATTGTTCCATCATAGACAGTCCCAAACAAGTGTTCAAGGTTATTGAAACATTAAGATAATTAGCTGAAAACCTTCTCCAAATTTTGGATCCTGTCATCCAACGCAACAGGTTCTTTGCACATCCTGAAAATTTGCTCTAGGCAATGGCGATGGATGAAAGAAGAAATATTAAAGAACTTGCCTAACAAGAATCATTGAGGCAAGAAAATCACCTCTGAAGCAGAAAAAAACCAGTTCATGACTTCTTGATTTCAAAAATCAACTTTGCTGCGACAGTTTATTCAGAAATTATCGACTGGAGCTCCATTAACTCTTCATCACCTCTTTTACGTCATCTCTCAACTGAACACATTACATCACTGCCAGAATCTGGATTTACTCCAGCCTGGGATACTAGGAACTTTCCTTGCCATGCCCAATAGGGTGGAGTGAAAAAAACATTTTTTCGATAATCAAATTCTAATAGTGCGGAAATGTTGCCTACTTGGCCCTATATAACGTGTAAAAAATTTCAGCTCGATCGGATAATTTCTTCTGTGTACACTAAAGGCCTTAACTTTCAAAATTTTAGTACAAAACTTAAGAAAGTTGAACTTTCTTCAGCTGGTGGATTCTACCTTTTTTTTACCCAGGACTATATTTGCTGCGTAAATGATGCAAAGAAACATCCATGGCTAGTTTCGGAACGATAGGAATGGCCTGTCGGCACTGTAAACTATCAAAAAATACATCCCTTCACTATACTTTCTATAAGTCGTCTTACAAGGGAAGATCCCGAACCCGGAAATTCAAAAAAATCTGAAACTTTGTTGATATGTAGGGAATTTCCTCCTGATTACAACGCAACTTTTTTTGCTGTCCAAAATCACTCTAAGGGGGTGAAATTAACCCCTGAAAATTCGTGTATTTTCCGATTTTGTGTTATAACTCGCGAACTGTAAGAGATAGAAAAAAATCTCAAGACGAAAATTACTTCTTTTAATTAGATCTATAAAATAGTAAAATTAAATTAATTGTTTAAACAATTAGAAAAAAGTTATAAACACAAATATTCGTTTTTTAAAATTCGTTGTTTCGCGTGAAATCTGAATTGATGATTTAAATAATTATGAAACAGCATAATCCATTGTTTTTCATACAATTTCAACCTTTATTGTATCACTGGTATGTGTTCCTCGACAATCAAAAAACTTTTCAACCCAATACGTTCTTCTAACGTTTATTAGGACATAATACGCAACGCTAAGAAAAAAAATAAGACAATTCATATACTTTTGTCTCTAATTACACATGGGGCAAATATACCAGGTGGAAATAGAGAAGAAGGGAACTATTAGATATAACTTATCCTTATAAGAATGTTTTATTTTTAACATAGTTATCGAACTTTTCTTTTATTTGCTCACAAGACAGGCGATATAATGCCGCCGTTTAAGTATAGGTAGATAACTTTGAAAACTCTTGTGTGGTGTGATAATTATGAATTATTCTTCATGGTGATGAAACTCTTAAAAAAAAAGGTTGAAAACATAGATTATGATTACACCACGCACATCGTACGATAGCATAATTACCGCATACAACAAAGGTTGAAATTGTATGACCAAAAAATGGATTATGCTGTTTCATAATTATTTAAACCACCAATTCAGATTCACGCGAAACAACGAATTTTAAAAAACATTATTAACATTTTTGTTTATAACTTTTTTCTAATTGTTTAAACAATTGATTTAATTTTACTATTTGATAGATCTAATTAAAAGAAGTAACTTTCGTCTTGAGATTTTTTTCTATCTCTTACAGTTCGCGAGTTATAACACAAAATCGGAAAATACACGAATTTTCAGGGGTTAATTTCACCCCCTTAGAGTGATTTTGGACAGCAAAAAAAAGTTGCGTTGTAATCAGGAGGAAATTCCCTACATATCAACAAAGTTTCAGATTTTTTTGAATTTCCGGGTTCGGGATCTTCCCTTGTAAGACGACTTATAGAAAGTATAGTGAAGGGATGTATTTTTTGATAGTTTACAGTGCCGACAGGCCATTCCTATCGTTCCGAAACTAGCCATGGATGTTTCTTTGCATCATTTACGCAGCAAATATAGTCCTGGGGAAAAACAAGGTAGAATCCACCAGCTGAAGAAAGTTCAACTTTCTTAAGTTTTGTACTAAAATTTTAAAAGTTAAGGCCTTTGGTGGACACAGAAGAAATTATCCGATCGAGCTAAAATTTTTTACACGTTTTATTCGGCCAAGTAGGCAACTTTTCCGTACTGTTAGAATCTGATTATCGAAAAAAAAGTTTTTTTTTCACTCCACCCAAATACCCAAACAGTTGAGCGTTGTGTTAAGTTAGTGACGGAAGCAGCAGGAACAGTTGTTGGGTATAAAAACATAAATAGTTTTATCCGGACCACGTTGATGTCCAGGGAATTCATGCCTTCCTTCACAAACAACGTGAAGAAGTAAAAGTCGTGAAAGATATCGACAATAAGTAGTATGTATGCCCTATGTGGTTGGTTGGTTGGGAATGGCGTGGGTGGAACGCGAAGTGCAGCCACCTTCCCGTGGTGAGTTCTGAGTCGTGTTAGGTATTTAACTCGAGCCAAGAGCTGCAAAGCTAATGAATTCTATGTATTTATATGCTAAAATAATATTTTGTAATGTTCAACAGTCAAATATAAACATTTTTAAGAAAACATACAGAAGTCGCCAAACTCGTTCAAAAATTAAAAAAATTGACGGCAATGCGCGAGGGTCAAATATGGAACGATTTAAACATTTCTTTTTGGCCTCGATTTGTCTTCCCCAACGGCAACTTTTCCGCTCTATGCCGTTTCGAGTTTCGAAAATTTGGGTATTTGGCCCACCCCAATGTACATCTGCGGTATCGAGAGGCGCACCGTTAATATTTCAAAACGTAATGAAATTTACTTACAAGGGAAGTTTGGCAACCCGGAAATTCAGAAAATTATGAAACTTCGTGTGCAAGTAGAATAGTTCATCTGTAATGCAACCCTATTTTTTGATGGTGCGGTAATGCAATTTTGGGGGTGAAATCACACCTTGAAAAAATGCAGAATTTTCTTTTCCGTGGAATATCTCGGAAAGGGTGAGAGATATCGAAAAGAAGTTGAAACAAAAATGGCATACTTTTTTTATATCTACAACACAGCGTAAAAATAATCTTCGAAAAAACTAGGTTTCTTAAAATTAGGTTTTTATATTTTTTAAATATACGCTGAACTACTGTGCTCCGATGGAAAGATGAGACTCGAGAAACTCTAGGGTCCGAATCAGGGCCCGAATAGTATATCCCTATTGGCTGGCGCGACAACGTCGACGAATACAAAGTAAGGAAACGGGGCACAGGCAGCGGGAGCCAATGCGAGCGAAGAACCCCTCTCGCCCCCCTGACATTTCGGGTTTCATCTTTCCATCGGAGCACAGTACCTCTGGATAATCTCTTTTCGTACATATAAATAGTATATGTGTTATATTGTTTTTGCAAACAAATAAAACCGCTGTTACCGAATTTGATGTCTATTTTAGCATTTGCCATTAATAAAATGGTTTCTTAAACCCATATTTAAATTATTAGTTATATAAAGTTTAGACAGCTTTCAATTATTTAAGGGGGGATCCTGGTGTAAAAATCGATTTTTTTTGCTTTAATCTATAGTAATACTTCCATAGAGTATATTCCCAAAGTTACAATTGGAAATTCGAACTTTAAAGGGCCCCACAGCCCTTTTCTTACGCGCAGGTATACGAGCGCGGAGGGGAGCGTCGGAGGAGCTTTTGTGTCGGGACCGTTCGCTCGGCCTGCGCTGTAACAATAGCTAACAAGGGGACATCACAGTTGTGGACATCGCTTTTGGAACGACACTATATAGGGGTCGTAGTACTCATGTAGCATGAAAATACCATTTTGGCTTTTTGCATTGTGGGCCTTCGTGTTCGAGATATTTTGATTTAAAGTTTTTAATGTACGGAGTAATAAAGATATATACCATTTATAGTAACCTATACCCAAGAAGGTTCCGTGGCTACAAAGGTAGCGCGTCAGATTGTCATGCGGGTGGTCCGGGGTTCAAGTCCCCTGGCGACTACTGCTATGACTTTTTTTTTTATTTATTTTTTTAAACAGTTTTTCCCGTGGAAATATATTTTGTGAATATTACATATTATATAGTGCGTTACATATTACTCTACGCAAATTTTAAGGTATTCGACCATTCTTTTGAGCAGGTATAAGACCACCCTTACGGTCAGAAGTAACGGTTATCTCACTTTACCTGCTCGACAATCGCAGGCGTCGAAAGTTTCGGAATGAAATATTTTCGCAGTACAAAAATATGAAAGCACCGGTGAAAGAGACGATTAGAATAATATGTTATGTTATAAATGCATCTTCAACCTTAAAATTTGCGTAGAGTAATATGTAACGCACTATATAATATGTAATATTCACAAAATATATTCGACGGGAAAAACTGTTTAAAAAAATAAATAAAAAGAAAGCCATAGCAGTCGCAGGGGACTTGAACCCCGGACCGCCCGCATGACAATCTGACGCGCTACCTTTGTAGCCACGGAACCTTCTAGGGTATAGGTTACTATAAATGCTATATATCTTTATTACTCCGTACGTTAAAAACTTTAAATCAAAATATCTCGAAAACGAAGGCCTACCATGCAAAAAGCCGAAATGGTATTTTCATACTACATGAGTACTACGACCCCTATATAGTGTCGTTCCAAAAGCGATGTCCACAACTGTGATGTCCCCTTGTAAGCAGATCTACTCTTGAATCATTATGTGAGTCATTGTATACCTGCTAAAAGGCATATTTGTAGTTTAGGTAACACAAATGTATTTACTATTAGTTGTACGGTGACAAATTACTGGGGTTCGTTCATGACTCCGACGCGTTATCAAAAGGGTACTAGGTTTGTATCACAGCAGTCACGTTATCGTGGATGCGCCACCATGGATGCATCACCCTATACCCCAGCACCAAAAAATTGGTACATATAATAGGACCCCAAAAACAAGACCGGTCAGTTCCAAACCGTGACATTTCACGAGCAGTCATTATAACGAAGCTATTTACGCGCAGCAGAGTATTCGAGGATACTCTTGTCGTTTCTGGATTAATTAAGTGTATTTTATTATTAAAGTTAATTGTTTAATAATAAAAGTGCAATTAGTGAACCCGACGGCATCCACTTCACTTTACTCATAACAGCAGACTTGTACATCAAAATGTCCTATCCAAAAAGAAGTAATGACGACAATACTCGTGCATCGAAGCCTCCGAAGCGAAAGTTTCACGGGAATCAGTATACTCGAAAAGAAGATGAACCTGTAGGAGAAAGTGCATCCGCTAGAAAATTATCGACCTCGAGTACTTCCGATATTACATGTGCTTCTAAGTTTTCGTATCGAATAATAGAATTCGTAAGCTTTTTTGGTGCGCTGTCAGAGATAATTATTTGCAAAGACTGTAAAAAAGATGTGAAATTCGAAGAAGAAAAAATTCGGAGCCTCGGATTTAAAGTTGTTATTTCGTGCCACTGCAGCCGTCGTCTAATTTCATCGAGGCCTTTCATAAATAATGGATATGAAATCAATCGACGAATAGTTTTCGCTATGCGACTTTTAGGCGTCGGTAGAGACGGCATAAATTTATTCTGCGGCATTATGGACATCGGGCAAGGGCTCAGTAAATCCATGTACGACCTTGTGGTGGGGCATATTCATACTGCCACGAAAACAGTATTCGACAGTTTATGCCAAAAAGCAGTACACGAGGAAAAAGAAGAAACCGAGAAAAAAGGAAGATCACCAACAAATTTAAAAGTTTCCGGCGATGAGTCGTGGAAAAAACGCGGCTTCACTTCGTTGTTTGGTGTAACAACACTAATTGGCTACTATAGCGGTAAAGTGGTAGATCTCGTTGTCAAAAGCAGCTACTGTCAAGCATGTATGATTTGGCGACAAAAAGAAGCCACAGAGGAGTATGCCGAATGGTATGAAGACCATAAAGAAGAGTGCTCATCAAACCATGAGGTTCGGCGGGAAAAATGGAGGTTGACTCCATCACGGAAATGTTTTCTACATCCGAAGAAAAATATGGAGTAAAATACGGCAACTACATCGGAGACGGTGACTCTAAAACATTTAAAGCTGTTTTAGATTTAAAACCATATGGAGACGATTCCCAAGTTACAAAAAGTGAATGCGTTTCCCACGTTGAAAAACGAATGGGCAGTCGGCTACGAAATATAAAAAAAGAAAAGAAACTTGGCGGAAGAGGGAAACTAACTGACACCCTCATAAAAAAGCTAACAAAATACTACGGACTAGCAATCAGGAGGAATATTGAATCCGCTGATGAAATGGAGAAAGCCATAATGGCAACTTATTTTCATCTATGTTCGACGGATGAAAATCCAAGGCACGATAATTGCCCGTGTTACGTCCGGAACGTAAAATTTTTCTTTTGGTTAGGGTATGCATCAACAACGCCTAGCATTATAGGAAATCCCTCGTTCGTCATACTCCTGCCTATTAATTAAAATTTTTGATAGAACAAAAACCCCTTTCCTTTAGAGCGTCGTCGCCTCGACACATTGCCGTCCCGCGATACAGATAAAGGTCGGTTTATACAGGCTCCGTGCCCGAGCCTTGTGAGCCGTCCGAGCCTCTATAGTATGTTTATGGCGCCATGGCACTGAGGAGCCGCCGAGCTCGGTGGAACCTCGGAGGCTCCTCGTCTCCCGCTGGGCCCGGGCTCGGTGGCCCCTCGTTGAGACGCCTAGACGGACGGGCCGAGTCCGTGGCCTGTCAAAGTGCAACGCTGCTGGATTTTATGCTCCCAACACGTAGGGTAAATCCGAGAGATGCGATCAACCTAATATAAAATGGCTATTAAAACTAATAAAGTAAAATTATTTATGAGTGAATACAACTACAGATTCATTGATATTTAATTTGTTTACGCTAAACAAGTAAAGAACACATGAAAGAAAAAGTCAACTATCTACTGGCGATTAGTAAGGCAAATGAATACAAAAGTTAGTAAATAAACTAAATAAACAAAAATAATTACACAAAATAAAAGAATCATAACTCGACCATCTCACCTTTCTGCAGCGAGAGATGGTCTTCTCGTTAGCTTTCAGAGGAAGAGTTATATGGCCAAATACTTTGGCTGCATTGTTCCTCAATGTCTCTACTATCTTATTATCCCAAATATTTTTCTATCTTTGCTAAAGTAAAACCATAATCACTTTTTTTTATAAATTAGGTCATAAGATTCGACATTTTGATTGCCAAAAATGGTATGTTTAATTTTTTCGCTATTTCTTGGGATTGACACCCACTGGGCTCGGGACAATAGCAGACTCAGAGTAGGTACTATCCAACATCAATACGCCTCGCGGAGAGGTAAAGGAAGCCTAATATTCCATGGGCAGGTCATTGCAGATGTTACAGCGTACACTTTATGATAGACCCTCGCGGTCTGTTAAGATTTCGCGTTGTGCAGCGAGTGTTCGAGCCTAAATTACTTTACGATCCCTTCCAAAGGTAGCAGTAGGTCACCAACTTTATAACTCACCTTTTTTTGCTCACTTTTAAAATCAAACGACCCCCATGGAATTCCCCATCGTGAGTCACGCCAAGGGGATTCCGCAAAGGCGCCCCTACTTCAACATACAAATATGTATACCGCTTTGGCGAGTATATAATAGTAATAATTATACCTGTACAAAATATTAAGGCATTTCGTTAATGTTAATGAGGCAACATTTTCACCTGAAGTTAAAAGATAACTATGTATTTGCACACACATGTTGTGTCTTTTTGGTAACATATATATGTAACGTTATTAACTACATACCCGATTATTATTATTATTATTATTGTATTTACGGGAGAACCCTTTAGAGAACACGTTATTAAATATATGTACAAGCAATGAATAACAAAAATAAAATAAAACAGATAAATGAAAGTAGAAAATAGAAAGTAGAACAGAATCAAAACAAAAACAAAACGATAATAATAGTCTGTACAACGCAACAACACCGTAACCGGTGTCTTAACAAGATACGCACGGTGACATAGTTACGCAGGTGGCAATGACCTAAACAGCTGACCCCTAAACGACGCAACGGAGGGTACGAACAAGTCTATATTTGCAGGGCAATGGTTAAGCTCATCCATTGCACGGTTAATGGGATCGGCAGTGCAATGGTGATAAACCGGGACGCACGGTACGAAAAGGGGCCTCGGAAGCAGTAAACGTTGTGGCGCAAGGAAACAAATCAAAGATACAAGCTCTGGGCAATCAATCCGACCATGTAACACCTTGTATAAGAATAGTAGGTCCATACAGACACGGCGATCACTAAGGGTTTTGAGCCCAATCTTGTGCAAGGCTGGATTGTAGTCGTGGTCATCAAACCGCATCGGGCTGCCCGATGACCTCATGGCAATCCTAAGGAACTTATGTTGTACCCTTTCAATAGAACTGTCGTATACCTTATGCCTGGGGCTCCAGATAACCGACGCATATTCTACCTGTGGCCTTACAAGTGCGACGTACAACAATCTCAGAGTCCTGATCTGTATAAAGTGTTTCGCAAAACGGGCGATAAACCCAAGAGTTTTCATCGACTTACAAATAATGTTACGATAATGGTTGCGAAAATCCAGACCAGCGGAGAAAGTAACTCCGAGGTCTAAGACATCCGCAACCACAGTCAAATTGGTATCCCCGAGCAAATAGTTCGATGGAATTCCATTAACAGCCCTATGAGACCTCTGTAACACACATTTTTCGGTATTTAACTTCATCCTATTGACGGTACACCACTGCTCAAACCTTCCGAGATCAGCCTGCAGGTGTTCCACATCAGAAGCACCACTGATAGTGCGGAAAATTTTTAAATCGTCCGCGTACATTAAGAATCTACAATGCTGGAAAATATCCCTGATGTCATTAATAAAGAGAAGGAACAGGAGAGGACCCAGGTGCGATCCTTGAGGGACACAGAAGTCGCAAGGACTGGATTAGAAAACTGATCCTTGACCCTTACAACCTGCACACGGCCCTCAAGGTAACTAACAATCCACGAAAGGAGCGGCCCATTGATCCCGATTGAAAACAAATTAAGATGCAAAATACCATGGTCCACAGAATCAACTGCCTTCCGGAAGTCGGTGTACACCGTGTCAACCTGAAGACCCGCGTCCAGAGCAGCAGAGACAAAGCAGTGGTATACCGCCAAATTGGTTGTCGTCGATCGACCTGGAACGAAACCGCGCTGTTCGTCACAAATAACGTTCGAAAGGCAAGGCGTTAGATACTCCGTAATGATTTCTTCAAAAATCTTAGGTATGATAGATAATTTACATATCGGCCTGTAGTTTCTAACGTCGGAGCGGTCGCCTGCCTTAAAAACCGGGGTAACCAAAGTAGTTTTCCACTCTGCAGGGAAAAACCCCCTAGATAACGAGGAGTTAAATATATGCCAAAGGGGCCTTGCAAGAATGAAGCGACACTCCTTTAACAACCGAGGGGGAATCCCGTCAAAACCTGGGCCCTTCGACACATCCAATGACTCGAGCTTGGAATAGACTTGTCCAATAGTAATAGATAGTGAGTGAATATTTACATCACTATCCAAGGACAGAGAGGGATTAAGGGCAGGCAACCCCCCCCCCCCCCCCCCCCGACTGAGGACTATAAACGTAACCAAAGAAGTCGGCAAAAAGATTAGCTGCTGCCGAGTGCGTCGAAACATAACTACGGTCGAGGTGTACCTTACCAGGAATACCATGATCCGCACGCTTAGTATTTACAAATTTCCAGAAGCTGGAAACATCGTCTGCCACCGCATTTTCGACGCCGTCAATATAAATACGGTGATCACGCGACAGGGTCAGCTTACATTTCGATCGTAGACTAGAAAAATTAATGTAGTCGCTGAATGCGCCAGATCGTTTGAAGGCTTTATGAGCCCTTTTCTTTTGACGTATCAGGGATCTTAAGCTAGGGGAGAACCACCGCGGAAATGTGGATCGGGCCACAGACCGATCAGCCACAGACCATATGACCGTACAGTCGCTTTAGAGCAACACTATAGTCGTGTTCTGATTTATTGGCCGGTGAGTTTCCTGAAGGGTATTCTCCCACCACCTGCTGCTTGCCTCGGTGCTACTTTTCTCTAGCTTCTCACCAAGATCCTAAGGAACTTCAACTGCCAATCCACGATCGTCAGGTGGTGGTGGCTGATTTCTCCTTGCGCGCTGCTCGAGAAACCGAACTCACCGGCCAATAAATCTGAACCCGACTATAGGGTCAATGCCGCCAGTTTCATTATCCCAATCAATCAAGTTGAAAAATTCACAAACGCTGGAGAAATCCCCTCGCCCAAAATCCCTGTATTCGAAGTTTTCACCACCTAGGACAAGACCAGATGCCAAGCCTTTAAACGAAGTGTGCAGAGGTGAATGATAAGCGTCAGGTTCGACAAGGGCATCAGTTACTCGATCAACAGTGACATTAGGACAGGAGACGAAGATGAGATCGAGCATCCCATCGGATTGATTAAAAACCGTATTAACTTGGGTAAGGTTGCAGTAAACCACACATCCAAGCAGAAGGTCAATGGCAGCCGATTCATTAGACGATACCCCCGATCTTCTAAAGCACCCCTGAACCGAGTCCTTGTACCAAACAGCATGAGGAAGATTAAAGTCGCCGAACAAACAAAAAGTGTCATCGCTGTAATTAAGAAATACTTCTGTGACTGTGTCAGCATGGCTAGCATAAAGCGAAGGCGCGGACGCTGGTGGTATATAAGCAGCTCCAAATATTACATGCTTATTGTTATGAAGGTGAGCTCTAACAAACACTTGCTCGACCTCAGAACAGCTGACTGTAACAGGGCAAGAAGGCATGGAATCCTTGACAGCGATGAGGACACCCCCACCTCTCTTGTAGGTGCTGGTTAGCTGGGATCTGTCACACCTATAAATCGAATAATTACGCAACCCGAGTTCGTTAGAGGATATCGCAGCCGTAAGCCAGGTTTCGACAAAAATTATTACATCGTAAGACACTGCAGATGAAAGTATAGAGTTAATAAGAGAATCCAACTTAGTTCGTAGACCACGGACATTTTGAAAATAAACTAAAGGGCTCGAATTTAGTTTTTTTGGGAAGCATCCTTGCGTGGTCTACCCGACACAATCCTGGGAACACCACGTATGTAACGAATCGTCATGTGGGTCTCTCCGCGCTCATGTAGATCCTGGAGCGTCTCCCTTAGCTGCGATAGCGTCCCACGTTGTTGCATGGTTTTATCGTCGGAGATCTTGTACGGGCCTTTGTAACGATGTTTACATTGGAGAATCCTTTTCACCTCGTCTGCAGAGTCTAGCCGGACACAAAGAGGCCTGCAGGGTGTCTTACCCGGTTTACCGAGGCGATGAACAACTAGATGCTGAGTGGTAAGGGGGCATATCTCGCCCAGAACAACGCGAGCAGCATCAGCCTCAGCGGATCTATTAATTTCGGCCGAAGTTTCGCGCGGCTCCGGAATACCAAAAATTATAATATTTTTGGACCGAAATTCCCTATCCTTCAGCTCCGTGATGACATCATCAGCTGTATTCCCAGGAGCAGGCAACTGGTCTGCACCGATGTTGGGATTTTCTTCCAGCGCCTGGACACGCTGGGAGAGCGAGTCGATATCCGACCTCAAAAAACTCAGGTCTGCCTTTATGCTGGACAGTAAATCTTCCCTAAACGCAACTAGTTTCATATCGATGAGGTCCCCCACTATGTCTCTGATCATATCGGCTGATGGTAATGCAGAGAGTGCCTGGAGTGTAGCTGTCGGTATAACTGTCATTGTTTGTGACGTCGAAGCAATGGGCTGGCTAACGGCGGTTTGAGTCCTTGGGGAATTTGAGGAACGTTTACGGCAATCCAAGAGCCCCTTATCCGTGCAAGGATGACCTGAGCGACTCAAGCATGAGGATCCAGGATGCCAGATCACATTATATCCTGGACAGGTGACTGGGTTAGCGACCAGGGTCGAGCAACCTTTACATTTCTTGGTATTAGGTGACATTTAAAACAAGCGCCAAACAATAGTCACGTCACAACGAACCAGACACACCCACAACAGCACAACACTTCTTGATAAGTAAATTAGAATGCTCTGATTCAGAATTAATCGTCAGGGTATTACTGGATTACAAAATGGATTTAAAATTAATCCAGATCAAACGGCTCAGCTGACTAACAGACGCACAACGGTCAAACACGTGGTAACTCAGGTAAACAAACAGACAACCTGTCACCTCGACAGCTGAATACAGACTGCGATTATGCAATTTAACTGATACACGTTCTATCACTCGACTTCCTTATGTTCTCTCTGCTGTCTCACTATTTTCGTTCTCTTTCCATCACTCACATAAACACATTCTACACAAATAACATTTGTTAGGTGTTTGTTGTGTATAAAATTCTTGTTTTCGTTGCTTTTACGATAAGTATGAAACCACTTTATAGATTAATTGTAAGTAGTAATACAAGGCGGGTTCCAATTCACTTTCAAGGCCAAATGACTCCACAACCGGCGCGGGGGCGGGGGAAGTGAGGGCGCGCGGGGGAGCGGGGCGGAGGGAAACCTGGGCGCGGGGCCTGCGGAGGAGGAAGACAGGTTGCGCACGCACGAGCCGCGGAGTGGGGGAAGCTGCGATGATAGAGGGGGGATCAGTCCGGGCCGAGCCGCCGCGGAAGCCTCTCCAGACCGGATCCATTTTTCAGAGGGAGGCATTGACCCCCGAAAAAAATCTCTCAGAACTTGGCCCGCCCGAAATTTTTTTTAGACCTAACCTAGGGTGGGGACTGTCCTAGACATTTTTTCCAACAAATAGAAATAATTGATTTTTTTTTATCGGATGATGTTTCGGGCAATGTCGGCGTTTTACGAACCACATATTCGGAGGATGGGAAAGAGACGGAGCATCACTTTTTAAAGCTAAATTCGAGAGAGAAAGAGAGAGTAATACATAGGGGATAGAATCACATGCATTCTAAAGCTAACAGTATTTCAAAGCGTTCCGATTTAACGTCGCCGCGTGTCGCGCGATAGCATGCGTAATATGAGTCCTGTAGTGAAGAACGCTCGAATCAAAGAAAGAATTATGCGGCGTCATCAGAATGTTTTTTCTCAACGCACAGAGAAATAATAATTTAAAACGTTGAATCTTAAAATTAGGTGGCGAAAGGAGGTGGAAGACGGGTAAATAAAATGGTACAATGATGTGCGTTCAGCCTTTTTGTGTATTAAACGTCGTCGATGTAATATTTCATTAGAAGAATTTTATTCTGTAGATGGCCAAAATACGCCCTAGAACAACTGGAAAAGCCAATTGGGCTTCCGAAACGCCTGAAAAAAACAGTGTACAAGTGTATTATTTGCTATCAGTTTTGCCATGATAATGAAATGCGTGGACTCGGCAGATGGATACATATGCGAAAAATGTTAAATTAATCGCCCGCAACGTGACCACTATTACCCGCAGGTGTGGACGATGGCGGTAAAACGCATTTTTTCTGTATTTTGTAATTTTATTGAATAAATGAATATAATATTAATTATTTTTGTATCCTACGCATAGCTTGATAGTTTAAGTTTACAAAAAAATCATTTTCAAGTAATATTGCACCTTATATCTTGGTTTTATTACACTTATTGCTTAAGGGGGAACACCACTGTGAAAGTTCAACAAATTTCGATTCTTCTTTTTCTCACTTTCTTAACGTTTAGCTCGTCAACAATACTCTCTGAAAATTTCAAGTCGATATTCGAAGAATTTACGAAGATACAGTGCGTTTTGTGAAACGCATCACGCTTACAAACGCATTGTAAGTCAAACTTTAAACGCGATTTTCTCGAAATGACATTTTTCTAACTAATCGAATCCATAACTTTGTCAATTTTTATCCAATCGACTTGAAATTTGGACAGGATCTTTAATACGAGATTATCTTCAGTAGTATGTACCGATTTTTTGATCGAAAACATATTTTTTTAAATACGCTCGAAAAACTATCCATTTTGTTGCGGGTCTTCGAAACTTTTTCTTCTAAAGCGCACCATTTTTACAAAAATAATTTTTTTGAAAAATCGGTACGTACAACGGAAACTACACTCATATAGATTATATTAAAACAAAAAAAATTGATTTCAGAGTTGCCGTTCCAAAGATACCCTTTCGATAAGCGACCTATGTTTTTCTTGTGAGCGGTCTGGAAGATTAACTGTATATGAAAATCTATGCATGTTTTTCTATTCATTTTTTTATAGTCTCTTAAGACATTGTACTAAAGATAGGTAATAACAATTTTGTATGAAAACTGCAAGCTATTCCTAAAAGAAATCTTGAAAATGGGCACATTTTTCCAACCGTCACAGTGGTGTTCCCCTTAAGTGACCGCCATTACACATTCTCCCCTAAAGGGGGTGAGGGAGGCGATGGGGGTGAAGGGGCGGCGGCGGTGACGGAGGTGATGGGGGCGACGGTGGCGTTGGAAGTAGGAAAGGTGGAAAAATTTCCACTATCGGCCGCTGTTCACGTTGCAGGCCGCCCGGCATCTGATAAGGCCGCAGCCGCGCCGCTCCATAACCATTTTCACGCCACCGTGGCGCTCGCAACCGCGGCGCAGGATGCAACAAGTCCTAGAACACATACGCAAAACATTGATATGACACTGATACATTAAACATAATAAACATGAAACACACAAAACATTACAAACATTGATATAACACTGATACATTCAACATAATAAACATGAAACACACAAAATAATGCAATGTATTACATACCTGTGGAGGCGGTGACGGCGGCGCAGACGGTGAGGGGGGTGACGGCGGCGGCGACGGTTGTGGCGAGGGCGGCGGCGACCCCTCCCAATCGCTACTCCAAGCGGGCGATGGTGGCGGCGATGGTGAACGCTAGGAGATAGAAACCCACGATTTAATATTGATACGATCGTCTAATTTAAGAGCACTTGGATTCAACGATTAACCGCGAGAAATGTAAAAAAATATTATTGTGTACATACCTCCGGGTTATCCCTGCCCTGTGCTGGATCGCATTCCGGCGCTATTCGTTCTGCACCCATCACACAATATTATCCAAAAACTGTCAAAGAGACTGTCTGTCTTTAACGTTTGAAGACGACTGATCTCGCTGCATCTCCTGGTTCATGCATGTTAAAACCCCTCCTATCATGAAATCAAGAAGTGCGTAGCTTTGCAAAAGTAAGATGTTGTTGTTCTCCACCTTTATTTTTCCCTGACCATCCTCCTCCCCCGTGTCTTTATCTTCTTCTTCACTGACCATCCTCACCTTTTTCACACGCATCTTCTTCTTCGCTGACCATCCTCTCCTTATTCACACGCATCTTCTTTCCCTTCTTCTTTGACACATCATTCGACTAGATTACACCACTTTAATCGCATATCCATCAGTTATTGAACGGGTGTTGGACGGGTATCGAACGGCTTTGATCATGTACCGAACGGGTACCGAACGGGTGTAGAACGGCTTTGAACGGCTTTAATCGCGTATCGAACGTGAATCGAACGTGTTCGTACCACTTTGATCATGCATCGAACGTGAATCGAACGGCTTGAAACGTACATCGAACGTGAATCGAACGGCTTGAAACGTACATCGAACGTGAATCGAACGTCTTGGACCGTGCATCGAACCATTTCTCAATAATTGCAACCATCGTCTTAATCTAGCATACATCATATTTAGGAAGTTGATTTAGGGAGGGTGAAGAAAATTATACGCATTAAAAAATTGATTATATTTATTTATGAATTTCTCTCTGGCGTTTAGTCCACCAGTTGAATATTTTAAATACATTTTGCAAGGCACAGTGCTTTGCGTGTCTGCCACATCGCAGAGTATCAACTACATTCAGCTTATTTAGAGATTGTATATCCTCGTAGTCAATGTCCAGCGTCTCGATGATCACATCCGCTCTCGTACTTTCATCGAGGGAATCCGCAAGCCATTCGCGTTTCTGCAGCCCTTTAACGTACACGATATGGCACGTGTCATCTTCTTCATCGATCACATCAGCTACAGCTTTCTTAATTAGCTGTTTAGCCATACTGTATGGAACTTCTCCATCGTCCCAGCGTAGCCCATGATGTTTCGCCGTAAACCACCGGATGCTAGATTTGTCAGATTTCGTAAGAAGATATTGTGGCATCGAACTCCGAAAAATATAGTGCGAGAGAATTGTTCCCGTTCGTAGGACAGCCACCTCCTTCACGACAAATATTCCATCGAAGATGAACCCTTGCAGGTCAACAAATGTTGGCGTAGACATTATCGATACAATTTAGAAATCCGCTCGCTTCCAAGACAGATGGGGGAATGCAGTCTTTTTTGTAAAGCATCTCGATTTTCACGATGAAATTTTCTTTTGGTACGAATTTGACACAGGCGAGGGCAGGCAATTTAATTAATTTTGCGCACCACGTTTGTCAGCGGATTGTATTCAACCACTCGATCGTGCAGAATCAGACAGTAGGCCGTAGTATTTGCCGGTACGTTCTCTTTACATTCGAATTCTATGCGCACGTCCACGGTACCATTTTTAACCGACTCATTTTGTCGCGAGCAATCAATCACCACGAAGGGACCAAATTCTAAAAATTCGGCCACGGTGAATAATCCATCGTTGCAGTTGTAATATGATTTACGGAATTGCATGTACATATGAAACAAGATGGCATGTTTATCCATGTCAAAGTCCACCTGCATGTCGTCATATGGGTGAAAATCTGAGTTGAGAAAAGCTTTTACATTGGTTAATTTGCATTTGTCGAACATAGTAGCATCTTTGGACATATCATTCTTTCGATCAGTCTGTAGAGCAAGGATAATGACACGCGGCTTCTCCAATTGCGCAGATGCCTTCACGGCCAATGAGTGCTTGGTAGTGCTCTGTAAGAGAGGATACTCATACATATCCCACGATTGAAAACAAATGCTCAAGTTTCGTCCACTGTCCAAAGTATGTAGCAACGATAGCTTATTAACGTCGTTCAGTGTCACATGAGGCATCCGCCATTGTACTTTAAGTAATTGAATTTCTGGTTCCAACATCGGCGATCCAATTAGAATATTGTTATCATTGCGTGATCGGATTAAAATCAATTCGTGACGCACATTAATAATAACGCGTTTGTAGTCCTCGCAAAATCCCAGCCAATATTTGAATGAGATACAAAAATTGAAATGATTTTTCACTTTTAGCCCATCACGTCGTTTCAAGCTCCATCCGGCATTCTCCATATTTTTATCTTCGCCAGATGTCAGCGATACATAGTTTTTCAGTGTGCTAGTTATTCCAACGTTTCTGTTGCGATCAATTTCCACACCATTCAGGTCGTATCGAATCTCATCGAATAAGAACGCCATGCAATTATTTCCCAATGTCACCGTTAATTTATCGTTTGGTTTATTTATCTTCAATTTTCCCTCCACGTAGAGGAAACATTCGCACGGTAATGTGTATAAATCCTGCTGTTGTATGGGTATTCTTATCTCATCGCTGTGTCCAAACGTTGTGTTGACGTATGGGTTGTATGTGTGAGTCTCGAGCTTGACGATGCGATCATCAAACGTCGGCTTCCCTCCAATGCTTAGAATGTCAGCCATTTTTTCAACTTAATTCCGCACGCTGAATCCCAAGGATTTCAAAAATGCAATGTTTGCAGCAGTGAGTGTCTTCTTTTTAGCGTGATCAGAGCTGTTGTTGTTGTTGTTGCTGTTGTTGTTGTTGTAAACAATTTGGTTTGGAAGAAACGAGTTTCTGGAGTCGTTCAACACAAGCATCTCTTTCGTTCGCACCACACGTTTTATCGTCGTCGCCGTCGTACGTGCAATCTGATGGTAATCTCTTCACCTCGAAAATCGAGCAGCCGTCCGTCTTGATCCACAACCCGTATCGTTAGATCCGTAACGACCCGTGCGGTGATTGGAAAGTAAATGATCTCCGCGGGCGTTTCCGATATCTTATATCCTGGTGGGACTCTCGGAGAAAATTCATGTATCGTATGTACGCGCTTTCCATTGTTGTACGCGCCAGCGGTAGCGCTACTTTCAACTCGAATAATGTTCACGTTCATGATATTAATCGGATCGTCTGATTCGTACCACCGCCCTGGTTCCAACACCCGATTCGTCGAGAATCCTAGTAGCGATTGTTACGTCCGGAACGTAAGATTTTTCTTTCTGGTCAGGGTATGCATCAACAACGCCTAGCGTTATGGGAAATCCCTCGTTGATCATACTCCTGCCCATTAATCAATAATATTTTTGCTAGAACAAAAACCCCTTTCTTGGAGCGTCGTCGCCTCGACGCATTACCGTCCCGCGATACCGATAAGGCGGTGCTGACGCAGCGGCGTTCTCACCAGATAGTCGCGTTCGAAAGGACCAGTGGTTCTCCTGTTGTGCCGAATCCGTTCTGTGTAAGCGGCAGGGATGTATTTCAACAATGCCTTGCAGCATTGTGGGAGAACCCTCGTTGAGAGCACCTCTGACCGCCGCGTTAAACATTGTAACATAATCAGTAACGGCTACAGCAGGAATGCGCAGACTGGATCACTTCTTAGAAGATTGATGGAATTGTATACCCTACATCCGGTGCAGGGAGTCGCGCCTTCTCACGGTTTTGTCGCACGTTTCGGGGCACGTGTAAATAAATTAATTAATTAATTCAAAGTTGTTTGGTTAAAATTAGATACATAACACAATTTCTGATAGTCCAAGGACTGTGGGATTCCCCTAGTCAGAAATTGTGCATATAAATTTATGAACATTCAGGGAAGGCCTCAGCAGGTGTGAAATTGTAATGTGCGATGTCATGTTTTCCTGTACGTACGAATGTCCTGTAAGGATTGATCATGTATTTGAATCGAGAGTCTGATGGATGGGTGTGAGAACACACACACACCGCCTCGTTAAGTAGACGGGCCCATGGTAGCGCGGCCGAGCGATAAAATGCAGCGTAAGCATTTTCGGTACGGACCCACTCTGGTCGCTGCCGAGAGCGTGAAGCTGCGACACTCTGTGACGATAAATCGTGAGGTGCGTGTCGCTGGGTCCGCAAGTGTCTTAGAGCTAGAGTTCTCCGGTTTATAGTGAAACCGCGTGGAAGACTCGACTTTGCGAAACAATCCTATTTACTAAACTTTGATTAAATTATAAATTATAAACTAAAAGTATCATTCATTTTGCTCTGTTAAAATCACTATTATTCAATCTCGTTTAGAATTCAATTAAGATTTATTCGTTAATATAACCAAGTGTGTGTGTGTGTGTTTTCGCGTTTTATCTCTTTTTCTGATTTAGATATATCATCGGACCACAGGAAAACATTCCAACCGAAAACCACAAAAATATATTTGTCAATACAATATCGACTGTCTGGTGAGTTGCACCTATTATCTCTTTTGTACACTGTGAATCGTACGTAACACAATTTCTGATAATCAAATGATTGTGGGATTCCCCTAATCAGGAATTGTGCCCGATAGCGCGAATATCTATGTTTGTTGTTGATTAATTTTACTTTACATATTCAGTACTATATGTTTTACAACCAT
The DNA here is from genome assembly GCA_929113495.1 of Andrena minutula. NCBI lineage: Eukaryota > Metazoa > Arthropoda > Insecta > Hymenoptera > Andrenidae > Andrena > Andrena minutula. Next base: position 17,117,320 of record OV815997.1, read on the forward strand.
CCAATATTTCGGCATTAAAGCTTTATTATTCATTAAATTATACTCATTAATTACCTGTCCGATTCCTTTGAAAAGACCCGTATGGGACTAGAGCACCAACGATCCCAAAATCTACCCCTTATCCTTCTGATAAGGTATTTAGATAAGTAAATAAAATAATTGACTGTTGCGAGTGCGGCGAGCCTCCTTGCCATTACCTACATAAATACGACAAATTCTGATAATCAAAGATTGTGGGATACCCCTGATCAGAATTTGGCCGTCTAAAACGCGCCGCTCGAACACTAAAGGCCGCGGCACGTAACACGATCCAATGTTATTGCGCTTCGTAAAGTCTACGGTGAACGAGCAGTACAGCTCGCTTTTCATGGTATTGTTGTTGGGACGCAACACTATAGGATACACATCACCATCGTTAGCATCGGTGCCGCCGACATTTTTAGGATACCGCTCGAGTAATCGCTGCCTCAAATACTTGGCAATGGCGTCTAGTTCGTAGGAGCCGTGGGGAATCGTAATGTATTCAGGAGTGGTGTGAATGCTGTTGCTGATGTCATAATTTGCGGTGAAGTAGAATTTATCGTTGCTCGAGTCGATGTTCGGTATTGTATGATAAGTTTCAAAGATTGTTAGACCAAGCTCGTAATCATCGTCGCTCAAATCTATGGGTGGAAAGTAGCTCACCGCGAGGGTGCTACTCTTGCCGGTTAGAGTGAACGTTAGCGACATATTCCGAGCTGTACGACTCGATTAGTACTGAACCATAGTGGTGGGAAGTCAATCCTTAAATTTGGTGCCGATCGTTTGTAGAAAGCGTAGACATAGTTGCCCGCAATTGCTCTGATCGTACTTCTGATAAGCCGTTCGATTGAATTCGATTTTCACAGCATCTTTGTTCAGATATTGAGCTTGATGAATAAAAACTAAGCAATTCCATACAAGCAATTCCTTATTAGCAAAATCAATTGCTTAAAAAATAATTACTTAAACAAAAATCGAATTTCTTATTTTCATACGAATAAAAATCATAAGGGATTGCTTTAAGCAAATGTTAGCATGGGGTACAGCAGTCTTAAAAATTCTTAAGGAATTGCTTATTTAACGAAAGCAATTGCTTCCTTTATTCATTCAATTGTAAGCAATTCCTTAAAAAATTAAGGAAAAGCAATTCCTTTAAGCAATTCCTTGACAGTTTAGGAATTCCTACAAAATAAAGCAAATGTTTGTGTCTTTATTCACATGGAGTTAAGCAATGCCTACTAAAATATTAAGAAAAAGCAATTGCTTACACTTTATTCATTAGAGTCATTGTACCAATTCCTTAGGCGGCCGAAGATTCCCGAAGCTGTCGAAATATATAGCTCGACACCCTCTCTTCGCATACGCTACCCAATGAGTTCCCGACCCCTCGACATTGTCCAAATTTACGATACCGCTCTCGTTTCGACGTGCTCCTTCGGCTGGTAGCGCGTTGCGCATAAAAACACCTCTAAAGAATGGAATATGCATACGTTTTGCCAACTCAGCCAATTGCACATCGGTAGTTATGCCCACAGGCATTTTTATTTTCTTTTCGACGTTTTTTTTTTTTCGTTTCGATATTCCCTGTCCGCGCTTGTACGGTCCGAGATAAAGTCCGCGACCTTCCATGGAGCGATTATGACGCTGCATTTCCTGCAGCTGATGTTGCGCCGCCTTATTATCGTTTACCGCCTTGGCTATCCCCGCCGCTCCACCAGCTAATGATCCGAGAACACCTAGCAGCGGGAGAAGTGGTAATATGCCACCCCGTTTTGCCACCGGAAGAATCCGCGTTTTCGATACTCTCTTCGTAGTAGTAGTTTTGCGGGAGTTTGTTTTCACCCCCATTCCGATTTTCGTTTTGGCGTTCATAGCTGCCCAAACAGCTGTAGCAGCACCTCTTTCACCCAGAGTCGAGTCTCGCGCAACGATGCGTCTTCGCGCTTTGTCAGCGAGTACGTTATCTGCCGCGTGCCTTTCGTCGAGGTTGTTGCTACGCGAATACGCAATATCGTGTTCGCGACACGCTGCGTCCAACGGATTAATATCCTGATCCCCTCTAGCCAATCGTTTTGTCAGATGAGTTCCAGGGCCACAAAACTGATATCCTGGAATATGTAATTCGAAAGGTAGCGCGTTTATCGCTCGATTTAACAAACCATGGCCTTTCTTCACTCTCGTTGGCGACATTCGTTGCAGTTTTTAATCAATGGTGCTGGACCGTCGATATGCGTTCGCTGCTAAGGGCGATTATAATGTTCCAAGCACCGACGACACTGCTGAACCTCAGAATCGGCTTTTATATGCTCGGGGAGCCTGTCCCACAACTGATCAATGTGTCTCCCAAACTCTCGGAGTAGAAAAATCTTTGGTATATATTTCAACTGCTCAGAGGTTAGGTCTCGAATATCGCAATTATCCGACAGGATCAGAAGCATTTTGAATACTGAGGTGTTTTCGCTTCGGCGCGGACCTATAAATAGGACGCGTCATCGCTCCGAAAATCAGTTTTCACAGTTCACATCAAGGATGCGATTCGTGCGACAATCTGTAAGGATACGTGTGACAAATTTTGACGATAAATCGGAAATGATGTCACCAAAGCATGCTACCAAATACTATCCGCTGCCTCATTTGCGGCCCATCGAATTGTGGAAAAACCAACGTGCTGGTGAGCTTGTTGGAAAGCCCAAACGGCGTCCGCTTCGAGAACGTGTATGTGTATTCCAAGTCGCTGCAACAGCCCAAATATCAATATTTGAAGAATTTATTGGCTCCGATAGATGAAATTGGCTACTTTACGTTTTCGAATAACAGTGACGTCATCCCGCCGAGCGAATCGCTTCCGAATTCTATTTATATCTTTGATGACGTGGCACGTGACAAGCAAAATACGATACGAGAGTACTTTGCAATGGGGCGTCACTCGAACGTTGACTGCTTCTATCTCTGTCAGACGTATGCAAAGATTCCTAAACATCTTATACGCGACAATGCGAATCTGTTGATTCTGTTTAAGCAGGATGGTACCAACTTGAAACATGTGTACAACGATTACGTAAACACCGATATGTCATACGAGGATTTCTGCGCGTTGTGTCGTAATTGTTGGCAACGAGAGTATGGTTTCGCGGTAATAGACAAGGATAGCGCGATGTCCAATGGACGTTATAGAAAGGGATTTAACGAGTTTGCCATACCGATGGTCAATCGCTGTCAACACTTCGATGAGAAAGCAACGTTTGTGGTACAACGATGATGATTGATATCGATAGTCTGGAGGTTAAGGATCGCGAGAGGATAGCGAAGGAAATTGCAAAAACTAGTGCAGCTATTCGCAAGAAACACTTGACTTTGAAGACTGGCAAGATGGAGGAAGATATCGCGTTGGAGAGATACTTTAAACCTATCGTCGAACACTTGAAACATATAGTGGAAAATACCACAGAGACAGACACATTATCACCAGTGAGCATTGACGGTGAAGAGAATGAAACATTAACGCCTAAAACAAAAATCCGTCCGAAATGGAACACATCGGCGTTGAAGAGAAAGAGGAAATCGCGCGCGTCATCGGATTATTCACTCGTAACCTCCACACCAGTTCAATCGAAGCGGAAACGACAGAATACTACGTTAATCGAGCCTCCGGTCCCTATCACACCAATAAATACAATTCCTCCTGTACAATTGCTCTCAGCCATTGATGATGATTATGATGATGAGGTTTCGAAACTTCTCCCAATGAGTCATTTGTGACATCTATTAGACAACAACTTCGAATATTCGAGGGACAAGAAGCGCTTTGCAGTTATTTCGGTCCGCTGGGGCAAAAATACATGGATGTAATCCTAAGTGAGGATAAAGATAAGACCATAGACCATGTATACGGTGTATACTTTACCGATAATAAGAAGATGATGCTTGGGAATAAGGCTTTCGATATGGACAAGGATGATGATATACTCATCGATGGTGTAAGATACAAGGGAACGCCCGGACTTTACGAACTGATTTTCAAAAAAATTCCAAATGATGCTGTATACACAGAGGCCGATAAACAAAAATATAAAAGTATACTGCTTGCGACGAACGCTCACAAACAAAAACATGGTGATCGCAATCGCATATCGAGCAATTGGGGATACAAGTACAAATATGTAATTGCGCCGCTAGTCCCCAGTTCATCGGCTAAAAGGGCAGGGAAAGGTCTAGGGACACCACGACTCATGACGGTAAACGATAACAAGATCGATTACGCGCACTGGGACGATCCCAACGAGCTGGTCGATAGACTTAGATTGCTCATTGCATCGCGCGCGGCAGGTCACACGGGTCTTGATAACGAAATCGCATCCATCGAGGAAGAACTTCGCGAGGCGGGTCATATTGTATAAATTAAACCGCATGCCGATGACGCGCACTGTATGCATCGAGATGCCGATCAACAAATTTGGGGTGTCGCTCGAGAAGATTGGAACAGCTGGAATGGACTACTACAAATGGAACGGTTTGCTTCGAAATTACATGCGAGATAACGCTCTTTGCATGACCGGTGTCGACTTTGATGCAAAATCATGCAAGATACGACGGGTAGCGCAACCCACGGCTGACACCGATGCTGTCAATAAACTGTATATGGAAAAGAGCATTAAACTTTTGAGAGAGCAATACGAAGAATTAGAGAGGAAGCTGGTCGTGTTTCAGAGAAATATGCTGACGTTGCAAAACAGCGTTCAAAAGATATCGAAGGCGTCGAATTCTATCCCGCAGCAGCGCTGCGAAGGAGAATCGTGCGAGACGGTTGATCTTGCCCCCGCACCGATGGGGAGCACATAATGCGCGTACATGATAATTATCACATCATTCTTGTCGAAGACACCTCTGCGATCAAACATGCCACCATTATCGACATCCAAGAGTAAAGAAAACCATGGTCGCAAGAAGCGACAAGTCGTTGAGGAATTGCACGCTCCAGCTCGAAGACATTTCCCGCGGAGGCGCGTCATAGTGCACGGATACGACGATCTGTGGCAAGCTGACGTTGTAGAAATGCATCCTTACTCACGATTCAACCAAGGTCACCACTACATACTCACCATCATCGATGTGCTGAGCAAGTATGCCTGGGCGATGCCGTTGAAGACTAAAAGTGGTGCTGAGGTGACTAAAGCGTTTGCAAAGATATTTAGAGATCGATAACCGAAAAATTTGCAAACCGATCAAGGAAAAGAATTTTACAACGCTGATGTGCAGAAACTATTGGCAAAGCATGACATTAATCATTATTCGAAGTATTCGGTGATGAAGGCCTCCGTCGTGGAACGTTTCAATCGAACTTTGAAGAACAATATGTGGAAAATGTTTACGCTCAATGGAACATACAGATGGATCGATTCGCTACCAAGTCTTCTCGCAGAGTATAACGCGCGAAAACATAGAACCATCAAAATGCGTCCATGCGATGTTACCCCTGCGATCGCCGACAAGCTGCTAGCCACCGTGTACAACAACGTAAAGATCGCCGCTCCAGCGAGATTCAAGTTGGGCGAATTTGTGCGCGTGAGCAAATTCAAAACCATCTTCGATAAAGGCTATACGCCGAATTGGACAACGGAGGTGTTTAAGATAGCCAAAGTACAAGCAACTGATCCCACGACGTATCTGCTCGTCGATTCCTGTGGAAAACCTGTTGCCGGAGGATTCTACGAACACGAGCTGCAACGCGTCACCGATCCTGATGTGTATCTAGTGGAAAAAGTCTTACGTAGGAAGGGGGATATGGTGTACGTCAAGTGGTTGGGGTTTGATAAATTGCACAATTCTTGGATAAATAAAAATAATGTATTGTAACAAATAATAATACATGATTCAATAAATACAATGATACATACAGGGTGTCCCAAAAATGTCGGAGTTCCTTGGAAGGGGTAATTCAGGGGGTGATTTGAAACAACTTTTTTCTTAGCGAAAATATTGTCCGAAGCTTCGTTAAGGAGATATTAACAAAAAACCCCGACCAATCGGAGTGCGCGCCTTCCGCCCGAGCTTCCGCGGTAGCGTTGGCTACGCGGCAGGCGACTGCGCTTGTACTAGGAACGTACGAACAAGCATGTCGGCATGCATCGAAGGAAACCGCGTTACACTTTTTTTTATAAAGCAGAATCTTAAATAAGAATTATTTGAAGTGAGAGGACAAGAAGTACGTAAATTTCGTTCTTAAATAAGGCATAAACGAAGAGGTAATGTAACAGAAAATGTACGACATGTGATCGTTATTGAGGTAAAAATCCGTAGTTTAATAACGGCCAACACAACTAAATTTAAAAAATAATATTAGGTGTATGAATAAATTCTTTCCGACTGGATTTACATAATCAGTACAAAGCTACTGAATTTCTATCGCGGTGGTATTCATAAGCTGCCAGAAAAATGGCAGAAAGTAATTAACAATAATGGAAATTATTTCGATGATTGAGTTGTTTTCATATTTTTTAAATCGAACTGTTATTGTACCTTAAAATCGGAAATAATTTATTTCTACATCTAATAATCACCAATAAATTAAATAAAACTCACCCATTCGGATATTCCTTTTCTTCCTTTCCGGAAATCTGTGTCACTGGGTCACTGTACCGATCCTGATTTATGGTAGGGTAGCGCCCAGTGCTCAGGTGATCGCAGGTATCCGCAGGACACCACCCGAAGGTAAGGGTCGCAACATCAAGTGCGTCCGGGTTGACGTACCGAATATTCACTTCACTGCACTGATACTAACACTGATCATTTAATTTATTTTTTACGGAACGTGTTGTTCCTACGTTATAAAAATTGGTGGCCCCGAAAGGGGCCGATTGCTGTTAATTGAGCAGTTGCTCGAAGTGGCCACCCTCAACACCTATGCACGTCTCCGCACGTACAATCAGCTGCCTTTGGACGGCTTGTAATGTTTCAGGCGTTATGTTCGCCACCGCAGCGTGAATTCGCGCGACGATGTCCTCCAGTGAATTCACTGGCTGACGGTACACCTCATCCTGAAATGATTGTTGTACAACAAATACAAAACGTAAGTAAAAAAAGAATAGGTACCTAAGGCCCACCATCTCTTGCACGGAATAGGTGGACGCGTGCTTTTGTTTTGAAATTCGAGCGCGTGTTTAGAGACGAGATATAAGCAGGCCCGATTGGTTAGTTTGGGGCCAATCGGACCTCAAGGCCCACCATCTCATGCACGGAATAGGTGGACGCGTGCTTTTGTTTTGAAATTCGAGCGCGTGTTTAGAGACGAAAGATAAGGGATCCGTCTTTAATTTGAAGGTAGGATGAAGCAGGCGGGACTACGCGCAGTCAGCGGACTACCCCTTCTCTTCCTGTGTCTTTCCGCGAGGCGTATTGATGTTGGATAATACTCTGTAAATTCTAGTTCTCCAAAATTAATCGGCTGATCAGTCAGAGCATTTCGCCAGTCGGGTGGTAGAGAACGGTTTCCTACAGTTTCGGATAATTTATGACTTAATTGGTTCCGTCTCGTAGCTGACGTGAACTCAGGGTATCGGAAAGGGGAAACAGGAATGGTATGCATTTTCTTATTTACAGCAACTCGAGGACTTTCTGCTTCTCGTCTCTTCGGACCCTTTCGAACCGAAACACGTGGGGTCTGCTGTCTATGTCTAAGCAATGGGTACATTGGCAGTAAAAGGACGGAACTTGGGCTTTTGTGAAAGTGTAGGATGGTTCGTTCGTTGCAGTTCTGCAAAACACGTGTGTTTCGAAAATGTGTTGGCTTCTTTTTACCTAAAGCCTCTTATCCTGGTGGGAGTAAACTCATAATGGAACGAGAGAAACTATTTGGGGGTAGAGGAAGGTGGTTGGGGAAAAAATCCTGTCAGTCGGCTAGTAATCTCGTCGCAGAAATGTACTCAGCGGAAGAATATTACGCGATGTTCTGGGTGTACGCGCGGAACGACGGGGACGCAAGTGCTATCGTGCGAGCGTTGGCGCAGGAATACCCGCACATCCAAACCCCGCGCCAGGGTACGATAAGGCGTTTGGCGTCCCGATTATACGCAACGGGGTCGTTGATGCCGCGAGGCAGTACCGTGGGTAGACCTAGGGCCGCGCGGAACCTTGCGGTACAGCAAAATGTGCTGAATGCAATCGCCGAAGATCCGACCGTCAGCGTGCGCACCTTGAGCCGCCGCGTAGAGTAAGTCACAGTACAAGATAACTGCAGCAATTATTAATTAAGGGAAACAAATGTTATCTAATAATGGATGTTTCTGCATTTTCTTCTAGTGCCAGCAGAATGACGGTACACCGAACCCTGAGGGAAAACATGTTGCACCCGTACCACTATGTACCGGTGCAACATTTGCAGCCCGGGGACGCCGACCAGCGGGTGGAGTATTCAGTGTGGCTGTTGGGAGAAGTGCAACGGGATCCGTCGTTCTGCAAATACATATTGTGGACGGACGAAGCAATCTTCAAGAGGGAAGGCTGCTTCAATTCCCGCAATCGGCATGTGTGGAGCGACGAGAATCCGTTAGCACTTCGGACACGCGCAGCACAAGTCCGTTGGTCTATTAATGTATGGGCGGGCATTTGTGGCGAATTTATCGTTGGGCCGTACATGCTGCCAGACAGGATGGACGGCCCAGCGTATAAAGTCTTTTTAGAGCATGTTCTGCCGGGTCTTATGCACCATATTCCAAATGAGATCCGACAGAACATGGTCTATCAGCAAGACGGGGCTGGACCTCACTTCGCCCCAATTGCCCGCGACTACCTTAATGAAACCTTCCAGGACAGGTGGATCGGCCACGGCGGTTCTGTTGCGTGGCCCCCACGGTCACCGGATATGAACCCGCTGGATTTTTTCTTCTGGGGCTACCTGAAGGTAATTTCATTAGTGCTCTTACTTTTTTATAGGTACCTATTCTTTTTTTACTTACGTTTTGTATTTGTTGTACAACAATCATTTCAGGATGAGGTGTACCGTCAGCCAGTGAATTCACTGGAGGACATCGTCGCGCGAATTCACGCTACGGTGGCGAACATAACGCCTGAAACATTACAAGCCGTCCAAAGGCAGCTGATTGTACGTGCGGAGACGTGCATAGGCGTTGAGGGTGGCCACTTCGAGCAACTGCTCAATTAACAGCAATCGGCCCCTTTCGGGGCCACCAATTTTTATAACGTAGGAACAACACGTTCCGTAAAAAATAAATTAAATGATCAGTGTTAGTATCAGTGCAGTGAAGTGAATATTCGGTACGTCAACCCGGACGCACTTGATGTTGCGACCCTTACCTTCGGGTGGTGCCCTGCGGATACCTGCGATCACCTGAGCACTGGGCGCTACCCTACCATAAATCAGGATCGGTACAGTGACCCAGTGACACAGATTTCCGGAAAGGAAGAAAAGGAATATCCGAATGGGTGAGTTTTATTTAATTTATTGGTGATTATTAGATGTAGAAATAAATTATTTCCGATTTTAAGGTACAATAACAGTTCGATTTAAAAAATATGAAAACAACTCAATCATCGAAATAATTTCCATTATTGTTAATTACTTTCTGCCATTTTTCTGGCAGCTTATGAATACCACCGCGATAGAAATTCAGTAGCTTTGTACTGATTATGTAAATCCAGTCGGAAAGAATTTATTCATACACCTAATATTATTTTTTAAATTTAGTTGTGTTGGCCGTTATTAAACTACGGATTTTTACCTCAATAACGATCACATGTCGTACATTTTCTGTTACATTACCTCTTCGTTTATGCCTTATTTAAGAACGAAATTTACGTACTTCTTGTCCTCTCACTTCAAATAATTCTTATTTAAGATTCTGCTTTATAAAAAAAAGTGTAACGCGGTTTCCTTCGATGCATGCCGACATGCTTGTTCGTACGTTCCTAGTACAAGCGCAGTCGCCTGCCGCGTAGCCAACGCTACCGCGGAAGCTCGAGCGGAAGGCGCGCACTCCGATTGGTCGGGGTTTTTTGTTAATATCTCCTTAACGAAGCTTCGGACAATATTTTCGCTAAGAAAAAAGTTGTTTCAAATCACCCCCTGAATTACCCCTTCCAAGGAACTCCGACATTTTTGGGACACCCTGTATACATGTGTGAACAATTTTTTATACAATAATTCCACCATTTATATATATATATATATATTACACAATAAATACAATAAATAAAATTTCTATTTCACAAGGGTATATTATAATGTCCCCAGGGCAGAGTGTCAGTCGAATCGGGTACGATATATCGCTTATCATCGTGCGGACTTAGAGCGATTTTGGATTCCGAAATGGTGTACACTTTGTGCAATTTAGACCGTATACACGATTGTCTGCGAACCATTTCGATCTCTCTTTCCAAGCACTGCGCGTAGTCGTCGAAAGTTATCGTTCTGGTTATGACGTTGGTCTTGACGCCTTTCGCTTTCTTCGTATCTTTTTTACCATCTAGTTGAAGTGCATACATTTTCGCTCTAAGACCTACGAATTCAGTCATTATCGCACCGTTATTTTCATCCTTCATCAGCCCTGGAACCTTCTTATTTAAGCGCGGCATATTATATACATTATCGATGGGATAATCACTGGTGTCGAATCTGTCGATATTGTGCTTCATAGATTCATAGATATCATCGCATCGAATGTGATAAATTAGGCTGTCTGTGTCTGTGTATAGAATTTTACAATTTGTTCCGTGCTTGGGCGACATGTACTCGTGGTAAAATTCATACAAACAAATTTTTGATATGTCCAGAATGCACATACCCACGTATATCGGTTTGTTGAATTTCACCTCGAGCTTTCGCAATTCAACAGCTATTAAATTTTCCGAAAAAACACTTCTGTTGTGGAAATTCGGTTTCGCGATCATTGCCTCCGCGCCATATCGTCCATCCCAATGAGTCAACAGTTTTACATCCACATGATTTCGTACATTTTCCATAGTTTTACTAAATACCGCGTTGTTCATCAATTTGTACAAATTTTTTTCAAAGTCGTTTGTCGCGCTTGTTCTAAACCGTGTGTTGAGTTCGATGTAATCGCGGAGCCAGGGGGATTGAGCGAATTGAAGCACGCGGTGTATCTTTGTAATTCGAAGACCGTGACGCATGCACTACTATAGGTTGCGATAATGAATAACGTAACGCTGCTTATCGTATACCGTCGCGAGTAACTTGTCCTGTCTGCTGCCAGGTGGTTTGGCACGCGTCGGACAGAACGGTAGATCGACATGAATGTTGTGCAGACGTTGCGGATATTCTAGATCTACCTCGAGAATGTACCCCGTGGGCGAATCGACACCGATTGAAGACACGTTAAAATTTGCGACATCTTCAACCCATTGAAATTTACCATATGGCAGAGGCTGACACATTGCCCATCCATATTTATTATTCACATCAAAGTACATAAAGTACGAAGAATCTTCCGATGCGTCGTAAGATGACATGTACTTGTTATTGGCATGTGCGTAACTTCCGGAACATTGACTTAAACCCCCGCATATACCGCGTTCGACAAACATGACCATATCGACGTCTGTGAGCAATTATGTTTTAGCATAGCATCCCATGTCAAACCAGGTAAAGTGTAATAATGCGCTGAATCTAATCCGTAGCTCTTGATACAACTTTCGCGAAAATTTTCAAAAATATCTGCCAATAACAAGACATCTGTCTTCAAATACAAATCGCTGTATTCGCCCAAAGTTCTAATCTTGAAACACTGCCAGACAGTCTCGGCGTGCGCGTAATCGCTCTCGGATACAGTCTCACCCGTTAACGAACTGTAGAATGATTCGCGCGGTGGCAAGCATGGGTCCTGCAGCTTGTTCGAGCTATCAAGGTATTCGTACGGAAAGACACCCTTTCGCGTCAATAAATTAAAATCATCGGCGGATAATGTTTCAAATTGGGATCGTACAATTTTTAATTGATCAGTGCTAAGAAAAGATGGTAATTTGTCGAGACTGGTGTTGAGAAATTTGTACGAATCGATGAATCGCAATTTAATACAATTTCGCGAGTCTGAATCAGCCGTATCTTCGACATTTTTTGTGAAAGAAATATACTTTTCTTTAGTTATGGGCAACACGTCAACGTGACCTTCGAAAGCGGTTGCTATTTCCTCGATAATGAAATGCGAATCGTAGCCTGATAAATTATGGAATACTATGGGGATGTAAAACGCATTTTTATAATTTAAATTGCACTCCGAATGTGCTGGGCCTCTAAACCGTCCGGAGAGATGACAGTGATCGCGAACTCGTACATCGCTAGCCTCGAATGGTTCTTCGCAAATATGACAATGTGATGCATCGCGAAATGTGGTCCACTGTTCGGTGGTTAAATCCAGCATGGGAACATTACTGACTAGGATGGGTTTAGCGAAGTTTGCAAAATTGCTAAGTTCGTTGAAGAACCATGAAACACAATCCGCGTCGCGGCGACATCGATACACCGATAGCGATGTATCGTACAAGCAATGCATATAATATGCTATGCTGTGCACTTTATGGTGCTGATACGCGTGTAATTTATTATTTATATCACCACTCCGACTGTCCTCCGTTTTTGCGATGATACACTCCAGATCTGCATACACCACGAAGGGGAGTCGCTCCTTCATGCAGTGGTTGCTGAAACTGAGGAGATTTTTTCCTTCGCTGGGCAGCAGAATGGCACAGTCGTTCATTTGCCCGCAGTCCACTGCATGGACCTCCAACTTCTCGACACAGCTGAAGTAATGCATGCAGCTGCAAAAAAAATAAATTTATTTAATTTTTTTATTTTTTTCTTTCGCGACGCATTTCATATGTTTATATACGTACCGATCACAGATGAATTTCTTTGCCTTATTCTTGCTCAGCTGTGCGCTCACCAGCCGGGACAAGTTCTTGATCAGCACAAAGTGCCCCACATCGCCATGCTCATGATTCGGCGTGTAGAGCAAGTTTACGTGCCGATCCCTCTTTTGACTGGTGAGGCGCAGCGGAAAGACTGTTGGCCCCTTCTTCGTCTCCATCTCGAAGGTGTACACGTTGATGGAGATTTCATTCAGCCGTTCAAACTTCCCGATATGCTCCAGAGACATTGGGAACTCAATGCCCTGGAGATTTAGCACAGATGCATAGTGTGGGTATGAACTTGGACGATGATGGTTTCTTTCCGCAGGATGTAGCCCGGCGATCACTGCCCACGCGAAACACGTATTATCCTCGGATCGCACGCTAATTGTTGCGTTCTTCAGCATTAAATCACGCGGCAACTTGTAGTGACACCCGGCGCGCAGCGGATTATATTTGTTGACATTGACGGTCAGGTTGAGAATTCTCGTCAATGCCCATCCGCTGTCACGTTCCTGGAACTCTTCCAGCGATGCCAGGGTGGGTTCGACGACGCATCGCTGGTACCACTCCTGCAGATCGGATGTGCTGAAGAGTTCACAACTCCGGGTATTGATGCTCTTGCAAGCACGTTTATCGCCCGTCACAAATTCACCGTTAAACACAGTGTTCACTTTGAGGTTTCGATGTTTCCTCAAAGCGCCCCGCACATGCTCCAACACAATGGTCCCCGCATCCTGGAGGAAGTTGCGCGGCTCGATATAGTTCGAATCGATAACTGCACCAGTTAATACGCGGGTATCGAACGCGGTGTCTATTTCGCGCCACAAAAGTCCTGTGCTAGAATGTCCGGCACCTTCGCGCACGAAATGTCCGCGCAACGAATGTTTCAGTCCTTCGAGTTGCGCGATTCGAGCAACCAACGATTGTCGAACGCCGATCGATAATCGGGGACGTTTCACTCGGCTGTGTTCTTCCAACGATTCGATGCACTCGTTGTACCGTTCTTCCCACGCGAGATACTCTTCCCGCGAAATCAATCGTGCAAATTGATCCAACAATTGCCGTTCTACTTGCGCGAATTCTTCCATGATCGTAAAAAAATGGAATGTAAATGTAGTATGTTTTTTTCCCACGCAACACGTTGCAACGATTTGAGGCTTTGTACAGTTTGGAGCTCGCTTTTATACCCACACCACGATTTGCTCTTTCTATCTAACTCTTTTGGCGTACCTCCTCCCCCCAAAAGATTGCATGCAAAAACGACGATTCGTTCCAACATGGTTCTATGCAGTTTCTGCTGATACAGCATAATTCTCTCTACGATTCACACGTATGACGAATTAGCGCGCAAAATCGTCCGACATAGTTTCTGCTGATTCCGCATAATTCTAAGAATCGACGCTTCCACAGGTATTATATTACATTCGGCGCGTGTCGAGTCTTTTATCCTTGAGGGTGGGTTCAAGTTACATACTACGTTAAGATTGAAAAACATTATGGAAAAATTGGTAGCTTTAGAATAAAATGCTGTGGTGGGGGAAGCAATTGCACCGCTATTTAAGCCGAGCTCTCGGACGCTATTCCATCAATCGCTCAGTAACTTCAGTGATTTTTGACGGAACAAATAGTGCTTTGAAAAAAATGTGCAGTACCAGTGCTGAAGGAAACGCTACATGCATGAATTATTACGTTCCGATCGTGGCAAATTACCGCAGCGAGACGCGCGTGAAATTTTTCTAGCAGTTCACATGAGCGGTTTTGTAACGCCACGATTCGCGTTCAGCGCTTAATTTTTATTTATTTATTATATAAATTATTTCTTGCGTTAAATAAACGCAAAACGCTCGTGTGAATTGCTTGTATATAAAACAATGTACTGCTTCGCCGCTTCGCGGCAGCGTTCGTTCGCGGTGAAGCGGTACGTGCGGTATGTGCAGCCGTATCAGACTGCAAAAGTTCATTGATTCATAATTGATGAAAAAAATTGAGTCCTTGATTCAAAAATCAGAAACTTTAAGAGTTAAAATGTTTTTTTTTTAATATTTTTGCGAACATTTCTCGCGAAGATACAGTCATTTCCAAATGACCAATATTTTCGGAAAATTATTGACGTTAATGATGGACGAATATTACCTACTGATATATTTTAAATGTGTATTTTGCGTGCAGTTTTGTCACACTTAATGTGTTTAGGAAAAAAATTAAAGAATTACTAAAATTTTGTTTTCTTTTATTGATATTTCTGCAAAAGCGGGGCGAATTGTATAGTTTCACCCCAAGTAGAAACAATCGATACCACTGAGAGAACGCTTGGTAATCTGTCACAGGTACATAAATAAAAGTTTCTCGACAGACTGTTACATTTCCAAAAATTAATAAGCAATAATTTTAATAAACGTACACAAACACATATAATACATATAAATGTACAAATTACACTTAAAGACAAAATGCAAAGATTCAATACATATAAACATAAGAGTAATTATACAAGGCGTAACCAATATTTTGAGAAATATTCACAGGTTACGCAGAGAGGTTTAATAAATGATCAAAAATGTTGTATGGCCACGTGTTCGATCTGACTCCGTTTTGCAATAATAATGACTTAAAGTTAATCGTGCAACTTTGGGACTATCCTATCTTCGTTTTTATGGCTATACCTTCTGAAGGTGCTTGTCGTACCCCCGGCTCGAGGTAGCGCGCCGAATGAGTAAAAGAAGGGAGGTTTCGAAATCGGCAACCATGATTGGTTATTTCCATTCAGGTAAATGACTAACTAGAAGTACCATAGGAAAATGGAAGCTTACGAGGTCGCGAGACTTGGAGCACCAAGTCAGTCTACTTCCGAGTCTTGAAGTATATCAAACGGTGCATTTAACGGAAGTGTGAGCAAAATGTTCGACGAAAAATTGATTGCGCCCGTGAGGCAATACGCAGTGTTATTTGACATGTCGAATCCACGCTATCTTCACCACAAGTATAAAATGAAAGTGTGGACACGAATTGAGATTATCTTGAACATGCCAGGTATGTGTGAATTACTTACATATATACATAATTAACTTAATATTAAGTATATATACATATATATATACAGTGGGCTTGTTTTAACTATAAACGCTGGATGTCTCGTACATCCTGTAGGACGTTAAATATATAGGAAATTGTTGTTATGACAGTTGTTTGCTATGGAGGGTGACTTTGTATCGACGTGCGTTACGAAAAGTAGCACATTTCATTTGTGTTTTGAAGAATAGCACGCTGCTAATTCTATCAACGAAAAACAGAATATTCCGATTTTGTTCTTGAAAAATAGTATGTTTTCATTCATCGCCACGAAAAATAGCACTTTATGCTCTTTCGCGACGAAGGGTAGTACATTTCGATACTTTGCTGCGAAAAATAGCACGGTTTGCCGTTAGCCGCGAAAAAATAGCATGGTTTGTCGTTAGCCGCGAAAAATAGCACGTTTCATAGATTCCCGAGATTCTACTGTAAAAATAAAAAGATAAAGGTTTTTAAGGGAAAGAAAAACGTCTTTATTTAATAAGTTAAACATTATTCAGTTAAAATGTCATTATAAAATTTAATATATTCTTTCGGTATAAGACCTTTAGACAACATTGCCGGCAAATCTTCTTTTTTTTTCAATGGTAATTGAATTTTAACATCATATGCATGTTGTAGTGCATATTTCTTAATATCTTGTTAGAACTTGTAATTGTTTCATTCATTTAGCTAAATTCGTTTAAAGAAGCAAAGATATTTTCAAGTTTTATGAATTTATTACGTACTGTGGTACTTACAATCATCATCTTCGCTATTAGACATTGTCACTTTCTTTCCCACTAAATGAGCAATAAACGCCAATACAGTCAACTGGCAGCCACAGACGATCAACGTAGACTGTAAACTGTTTGGAAACTTAAATATGCTACTCTTCGGAAAACAAATAAAACGTACTACTTTTCGCTGCAGCGTTTGAAATGTGCTACTGCTCGTGGCGAAATGCAAATCGTGCTTGTTCTCGTGGTATATTTCGAAACATGCTTGTTATCGGCAAAAACATTGAAACGTGCTTCTTCTCGTGATAGATTGAAATGTGCTGCTCTTTGTAAAAGAAATGAAATATGCTACTTTTCGTAACGCACGTCGGTATGGTGTAAGTAGTTTGTTTGTGCATGAAATTGTAGGGGAGATTTGAAGGTCATGTTCATTTTTTCAATGCAATATTATACATCTTTATTCATATGATGGTGTTTGTTAAGACGAGTGCAACGGTGTGCCACATAAAGTCATTACATGTAGTACAAGGTCATAGTACATATATAGAGTACATTGCACGGTCACGTAGGGTTTTACCTACGCGACGATCCACGATTTGCGTTGCCCCGTCTCCATAGGATGTCTTTCATGTATAACCTTCTACTACACTGAATTATCTTAGGTGGCACAACGTTGCACTCGTCTTAACAAACACCATCATATTATGAGTAAATATGTATAATATTCCATTTAAACAAATGAACTTGTCCTGCAAATCTCCCCTATAATTTCATGCACAAAACAGCTATTAACACCACATCACTTAAAATGTCATTACGTAGATACGTAAATACCGAAAGCACAGTTAAATACCGAAGCACAGTCGTAACCCTTAGTATCATAATGTTACACGAATTGAAAAAATCATGAGCGCCATTTGAGGGCCTTTTCATGAACTAAAAAAGCGATACTTTACTATTACCACATGTAACAAGTGTCCATAGGGTGGAAATACATTCGTAGAAATTCTACTCTGATACACTGTCTCGTATTGTTCATTACACCTCTTAATTTCGCCAGGACCACTGGAAGTACCAAGTAAATGCTAATTTGTTCTCTCAATTATTTCGATTTTTTTTTCATTAAATTTGAGGTCGAACATAATAATGTATGCAACAATAGTGTAACATTCTGCAGAAACGAGTATTGACTTAACATTATAATACATAGGTACCTTTATACATGGTTTTACAGTGGTGTTATATCCACATTTTTTCATTTATATAAAAAACTGTTATACTAGGAATTGTTTGCTTATTTTTACGATGAAGTGTGGGAAAAAATGCAACGATAAGAATTTTCTAGGTGAAATAAAAAATCATGATACTAAGGGTTAAATACTGACAAGAGTACGCTTAACTAAGGGAAGCAGTTCTCTATTACCGTACACACAGTTGCGATCCGACAACGAGGAATCCCTTTACCTGGGCGCAGCTTTTCAGTGCCTAGAGCTATACTTCGATGCACTTGCATATAACCGATATTCCAATTCAATTGTAGCGAAAAAATTGTTCCTTAATTGTTTCACATACAAGCACCATCCTTTCGCTTGTACTATTTCTTATAAGACACTCTGTACAGTATTGTATTTCCTACTTCATATTCTGTAATTACTGTATAATTGAAATTATTATTACTGTCTTTTTAGCATTGGAATGCAAGAATAGATGGGGAAACATTCGAGACCAGTTCCGGCGGAATTTGGGCAACAAACCGAAAAGTGGGCAAGCCGCGGAAAAGCTAAAGCCCTATAAATACGATAAATTATTACAGTTTCTATTGCCCCACCTAAGCGAGAGGGACACCATGTCCAACATACCGAAACGGAAGGTGGTTACACAAATCGAGGTTCCACAAGCCGTGGTTCCACAAGCCGTGGTTCCACAAGTCGTTGTTCCACAAGCCGTGGTCCTACAAATCGTGGTTCCACAAGCCGTGGTTCCACAAGTCGAGGTTCAACAAGTCGAGGTTTAACACATCGAGGTTCCACAAAATAATACATCCGTCGTTCGCGTGGAATTCGAAACTGCGGATAAGAACGGACAAACAGAGGAGCCTGTGGCCTCGCCACCACAACAAATGCGTGCAGGGACGAAGAAACGAACTAAATCCACTTCCGAGAATGACCAAACACCGGCAACGGTACTAATGGAATATATTTTGCGGAAAAACGACGAACGAGACGTGCCTCAGCACCCCATGTTTACTTTTTTAAAAAGTATGGGAGAAATTTTAATAAATTTATCGCCACGTGCCCAACATACAGCCCGGGGACGCATTTTTAGCATCGTCCACGAGATGGAATATGAAGCGTTGCAGGAAGCATCCAGGGAGCAACAGCAGCCCGTATCAAGTTGGGTGCCACCACATATTTACGATGATCCCTCCACATCCCAGGGATTCTCCCCAACTAATATACCCCATGACAATTCCGAATTAGAGCACCAAAATCGTGATTACGAGGCAGACAATCCCCAATAGTTCTCGATACTCGGAGAAGTGTGTTCGAATTCGCGTGTCCCTACCTATTTTTGTATATATTTCACCGTGTATGTTTGTATTTTATGTTTATGTTTATATGTATTGTATGTTTGTATTTTATGTTTATGTTTATATGTATTGTATGTTTGTATTTTATGCTTATGTTTATATGTATTGTATGTTTGTATTTTATGTTTATATGGTAATTGCATGGTTCGAAGGTACAAATTTATTAGACCAGACAAATTTTTTCTTACATTATTATTTAAACAGATACGATGGTCAAGTTTGAGTTTTTAAATTTTTTTTTTAAATTTGTCGGGGCTAGTAAATTAGCTCCCTTCAACCATGCAATAGCATATAAACATTTCTTTCTATTTGGAATACGTGACGAAATATCCAGCTGTTTACTGTTTCCGCGGACACCCTGTATATTTGTATTCTCCGTTTTGTATACGTTTATTATTAATATTAATATTAATATTAATATTTTCTGTTATCTTCTGCACATGTAACAAATAAACTTCTGTACCTACCTCAGACAGATTGCTAAGCGTTCTCTCGGTGATATCGACCGCTTCCAGTTTGTATCGTTTCTGCTTATTAGTAGTCTGATTTTATCCAGTAGGGCATCAAACGTATTTCTGGACATCTTGAAATAATTGTAAAACTTGTCCTCGTGGTCAATTAGCGTATTATAGATTTGAAATTCCCCTTGCTGGCTTCTATTTTTCCACAGAGGGTGGACACTCCATCTTCTCTGCCTTCTTCTGTTTTCAGGTTCTTCCAATATAATTGCCATTATGGCTAAGTGCTCCATGGGAAATGAATAAGACATTACGAATGACAGAACTCAAAGGTCTTCACTGGTCGAAGATTTTTTCGGAACTGATCAGTCACTCGCTTTCGACCAGCCAAAAAGGCGTAGGCAATAAAGTCATGAAGCTACACCTCGGGACCTTCGCTTGTCAGGTATGACTCCTCTGGGGTAAATCCTGAAGACGCGGTCATGCCGGAGAGTTGGTCGAGTCGTCATAATTCAGACTCTATACGGAAAAGCACGTTAAAGTGCAGACCAATTACTAAGTATTTTAAAATATACTTCTATGTTTATTTTCGATTAATATTTGGGATAATAAGATAGTAGAGACATTGAGGAACAATGCAGCCAAAGTATTTGGCCATATAACTCTTCCTCTGAAAGCTAACGAGAAGACCATCTCTCGCTGCAGAAAGGTGAGATGGTCGAGTTATGATTTTTTTATTTTGTGTAATTATTTTTGTTTATTTAGTTTATTTACTAAGTTTTGTATTCATTTGCCTTACTAATCGCCAGTAGATAGTTGACTTTTTCTTTCATGTGTTCTTTACTTGTTTAGCGTAAACAAATTAAATATCAATGAATCTGTAGTTGTATTCACTCATAAATAATTTTACTTTATTAGTTTTAATAGCCATTTTATATTAGGTTGATCGCGTCTCTCGGATTTACCCTACGTGTTGGGAGCATAAAATCCAGCAGCGTTGCACTTTGACAGGGCACGGACTCGGCCAGTCCGTCTAGGCGTCTCAACGAGGGGCCACCGAGCCCGGGCCCAGCGGGAGACGAGGAGCCTCCGAGTTTCCACCGAGCTCGGCGGCTCCTCAATGCCATGGCGCCATAAACATACTATAGAGGCTCGGACGGCTCGGAAGGCTCGGGCACGGAGCCTGTATAAACCGACCTTAAAGCGGTGCTGACGCAACGGCGTTCTCACTAGATAGTCACGTTCGAAAAAACCAGTGATTCTCCTGTTGTGCCGAATCCGTTCTGTGTAAGCGGCAGGGGCGTGTTTCAACAATGCTTTGCAGCATTATGGGAGAACCCTTGTTGAGAACACCTCTGACCGTCGCGTTAAACATTGTGACATAATCAGTAACGGCTACAGCAGGAATGTGCAGACTGGATCAGTTCTTAGAAGATTGACGGAATTGTATACCCTACATCCGGTGCAGGGAACCGCGTCTTCCCACGGTTTTGTCGCACGTTTCAGAGCATGTGTGAATTATTAATTAATTAGAAATTGTTGTTAAAATTAAATACATAACACAATTTCTGATAGTCTAACGACTGTGGGATTCCCCTAGTCAGAAATTGTGTATATGAAGTTATGAACCTTGAGGGAGTGCCCTCAGCTGTGTGAAATTGTATGGTTTTCAAGATGTGGGATGTCATGTTTCCCTGTGCGTACGAATGTTGCGTAAAAATCGATCATATATTTGAATCGGGAGTCTGGCGTGTGGACGTACACACATACACACCGCCTCGTTAAGTAGAGGGGCCCGTAGTAGCGTGGCCGAGCGATAAAATGCAACGTAAGCTTTTCGGCGCGGACCCACTCTGGCCGCTGTCGAGAGCGTGAAGCTGCGACACTCTGTGACGGTAAATCGCGAGGTGCGTGTCATTGGGTCCGCAAGTGTTTTAGAGCGAGAGTTCCCCGGTCTACTGTGTAACCGCGGAAAAGACTCAACCTTGTGAAATAACTATTTTTACTAAACTTTGCTTACAATATTAATCTATTAGTGATTTGCTAAAAATTATCATACATTTCGTTCACTTAAAATTATTGTTATTCATTTTATAATTCAACGGCTCTATTCCGTCTTATAATCAAGTGTGTGTGCGTTCGCGTCTTATTCCTCTTTATGATTCAGATATACCAGCGACTCAGAATTACCCAAGCCTCAAAGGAAATCCAAAAGATATTATCATTTATAATATTGTGACTGTCTGGTGAGTTGCACCTCTTATCTTTTTCTGTACATTTACTACATTGTTATAATTAATCTGTATCTAACGATAATTCCTGACAGTCAATCGATTGTGGGATTCCCCTAGTCAGGAGTTATACGCGAATATATGTATATATATACATTTTATGAAATGTTAAATTGGTCATTTACATATTTCATATTTTTGTGATCTTTTGCTACCTTCAAGAATTTAAACATTAGAGTTTTGTTTGTCATTAAATTCTACTATTTAATTACCTATCTGATTCCATTGAAAAGACCCGTATTGGACTAGAGCACCAACGATCCCAAAATCTACCCCTTATCCTTCTGATAAGGTACTTAGATATTTAAAATTTAAAGAATTGACTGTTACGAGTGCGGCGAGCTTCCTTGCTCTTCTAACAAAATTATATCCAATACTGCAATTTCTGATAGTCTAACGACTATGGGATACCCCTAATCTGAATTCGCATGTATAAATCGCGCCGCTCGAACACTAAAGGCCGCGGCACGTAACACCCGGTAGGTGCAGACAGCTGGTGTGGGTATCGTGCCGCTCAGGTCTGAGGTCTAAATTTCAAGCACCCGCCTCCGCTTCATTCAGATGTCGAGCAAAATATTTTGCCCATTTACCAAAGCCTTTCTAATCACGACCTATTAGAAAGATGCTTAGGCGGGCATACACAAAATGCAAATGAAAGTTTTAATGCTACAGTTTGGCGACTAACGCCAAAGCATTTGCATTCGGGGCGAAAAATAATTGAAATCGCCAGCTATATAGCCGCTGGCATATTTAATGAAGGCTATGCTGCCATTTTACGTATAATGGAAACATTAGATATAACAATCGGACCTCATTGTAAGTTGTACGCCGACAGTTACAACGCCGAGCGGACGAAAAGGCAGGAGCGCCGCAGCTCATGGAGTAGCAAAAAGGCTCGAATTGCTCGAAGACAACTGCAAATCGAGCAAAACGAGTTGTTCGAAGAAGCGGAAGGATTGCTATACGGACCTGGAATAGCAGACTAACAGAAAACAGCTGTAAGTATGCAAAAATCACTTCCTTTTCTACTTTTCTGTACCGAAAACTTTAAACGTGTTTTTCTCGAAACTACTTTTTTACGATTGGCGGGCCGAATAATTCAAAAACTACTTGACTAGTCGGGTTGCAATTTTACACACATATAGTTTATTTCACGTACTAGTCGATGAACATATAAAATAAATACATTAATTAATTTAAAGCATATTTATTGCATGAACAAAAATGAATTTTCCAGCGAAAAATCGCGTTTTATTTTCAAAGTGTCGCCGTTTTGCCAATTTTCAATTTTTTTTCACTTTTCATGGTCCATCGACAAACTGTATTCATAAAGAGTAAGAAATATTTCTGTATTTTTATTTCTGACACATGATATCAGCACATTCGTACATGCATTACTTCAAGTGTAATCGTATTAGGCTATTTTGGAAACCACACGATAAATAAATAATGTGCGAAGATTTACAAATACTTTACATCATTTTAATTGCAAAGGTCGGATTTCCTATACGCGTTCGGCCGCAGCGGTCCCGCTAGTGCAATGGAGAAGTAGGGTAAACAGGCCAGAAGCTGGACGGGGCCCAGCAGATGGACAAATCGTTGGTTAATCGTTAATATTGAAAGAACTAGAGTTTTAATCTATATTATTGATTTTTATTTTGTAGAAAAAACGTTTGTTGTTGTATAAAACATTAACATATTTATCAAAAAAACATTTTTGTATGCGAAAAATGTATTTGTATGTACGATTTTACGCCACCATGCGCGAGTCACTTCATGTGTGAAACGTCTGGCCACATTAGGCTAGAGATAACCTCACTTTATTTGCGGCCAGGGCCCATAACCTGTTGCACCGTTTTCTGCCAATGAAGACTCCATACCTTTTTAGATTTGATGAAATAAACTATATTTTAACCAAAAAAAACTTAATCTAGGTACCTACTATAGCTAATAAATCTTTTATTCGTCTAGCCAAACACCCGTCCATCTATTGGTTTTGAACTGTCCATCTGGTAGCCATATTGTCCATCTACTCGTGATAAGGGCTATGAATACAATTTTCATCATTTTATCCTTAAATACATTAATTTTTTACTTGCAGTTATTTTTTTCTTTAAATTTGTACATTTTTACGTGCAAAGCTTTTGATTTTTTTTAATACGACAAATATTTCTAAGAAACACCTTGATGTAAACTTCGGAATCAGCTAAACTGTCCATCTGCTGGCCTGCTTACCCTATGCATCTGTTTCTCCCTTGCGCTAGTGGAACCGCCGCCAGTCATTGCGGCTGGACGAACGCATATAGGAAATCCGACCTTAACTGATAATACTTTTGTGCCATATCCATTTTTCTGTAAAAATGCTTATGCACTCGCGTCTTTTGTTTGATATAAATATTCCCGAGGATGCAGCTTACGGCAGTTACATTTATGTCAGCAGTCCGTTACCATTCAATTGAAAAAAAGTTAGTGATCATTGTTTGCAAGGCTATTCTTTAAAATGATGTCGATTAATGTTGCTAACGTAATAAACATGTTAGCCAATACGTTTAAAATTACGAGTATAACGCAGACACCTATGAACTCGGTAGAAATGGAAGTGTACAATAAGATTCGTGACATTATAAAAAAGTTAGAGTTTGTGGGCAAGGAGAAGTAGGAAAATATGACTCAATTTTCAACTTGAATAGTCTTTTATTTCGCACTTGCTTCTACGCTCGGATGTCCGGTTTTTTGGGAGGGATGCAAGTTCGATTGATTAGAGTTAGGAGGTGTGAAAGTTGCTAGACCAAATTTCAACCATAGGGAGCAGATTGTATTAGGTGTGACGTCCCACCATTTTTCGCGCGGTATCATTTCAAGTCTCCCTCCATAAATCACACCACAACTCCACTGAAATCCCCCAAACTTTAACTCATACCCCTTTTCCCCAATCACTGATCATTTTGACGATGTACCTTACCGGTCCTCAACTCAAGATGGTCAACTACGACCTCGCCTTCCCCTCTTCGCCCTATGTGGCATGAACTCCTCCCTCATATCTAATTTTAAACAAGTCTCTTATCCTAAACCTCCTCTTAATTCGAGACCACGTCTCATCCCCTCTCTACGACCCTCCGAGTCAAAGCCACACTCACCCCTTTTCAAACAAACTACCCAAAATCCATCAAATGGGTTGAGTATTCCCTTTTCAGAAGCCCAAATAAAAATCCCGGAAATCATATTGCTGCGCATATTTCGTACAAGCCCAAATAAAAACCCCGGAAGTCATATTCTATCATCAACACGTTCTACTTATAGACACATTTCGTACAAATAAAAACTCCTTACTACTTAAAAAAAAGTCTTACTGCGACGCATATTTCGTACATGAGTCATGGTGCATACCGCGCATACCCCTCATACCTGACAATCATGTAAATCATATAAATACGAGGGCCCGCGAGACCAGAGCCCTCTTCTACGAAAATAATCCCACGAAGTAACAACGTTTCATACTTTTACTTTACTGTGTTATATTCTTAATAATCAAATTCAGTGTTCTACAGCAACTACCGTAAGCAATTATTATTAACTATTGTTATACGGTATATCATCCCCATTATAGATCATTTTGTATTGTTAACGTTTATCGCTTATATTATTACTTTTGATAACATTTATTGCTTTATATTATTGTTTTTGCTAATGCGTATTGCTTTATATTGCTTGTTATTATTGCTAATTACATATTGCATACATTATAATTCTCTATTGCTAATATTCATGCGTTTCATGTTCATACACATATTTTACAATTGATAACCATTTATATAAATGTTATGTGCTAATGCTTATCGTCCAACGCATTATTATAAACCAACCGCTATCGCATTAACAGTGCATGGCTTATTTTCGTGCTTCAAAGTGAATAAACAGTTTTACTTTGAATTTCGCTTCGAATTATTGTGTCTATTCTTCGGTTACAAAGATTCCAGACCATAACAGGCTACTGCAACAGCTGATCTCAGTTCGCGAACGCGAGAGTTCTTATAATATTTACATGGCTTACATTCGTATAGCTCTTGCACGACCATACGTCTAGACGTATTTCGCGGAATATTGCCGGTGGCTTCTTGCAATAATGCAACAGTAAATCTAATTACCAAGTCTAAACAAAACTACAAGTGCTCTAACGGGTGTCTCCACCGGCGCGATTACAGTTCTTTTTTTTTTTTTTTTTTAGCGTCTTTATTGCATAACAAAAGCAGAGGACAGCAGAGAGAAGGTAACATAGACGACAGCAAAGGCGAAGTTCAGTCCGAGACTGTTTTTCAACTTAACCTAACTGTTTAAGGGAGTGTCCTGCTTCATAAGGTCCAAAAAATCGATTTTTTTTTATTGTCTAAATCGATAGATAAACTATCCAAGAATGTATTCACAAAGTTATAGCGGCCAATTCGAAGTATTTTTAAAGATACAGAACCGAGAGCAGGGAAGAGGCGAGCATCTGTGCGAGCGCTCGGCCGGACACGGGCGCGTGCTTCACCCTTTGACGCGTCCCCATTCGTCGATCATTACTTTTAAAGATAATCAAAACGGCAGAGTTGTGCAGTGTAATAGTACAGAATAGTCTTAGAGCAGAGTGATTTAGAGATTTTATAAACGTAGAGAATTGTAGCGATCGACCGCGAGCGAAAGATCGCGAACGCACGAGAATCTCTCACCACCGTCAATCGTTGCATCGGTGCTACTGGCAGATTCGCGAGCATGCGGGACCAATTCGTGTTTATTGACACTTCGAGAAACCGAATATTCCAGAAATTCAAAACAAATAAATAACGCGAACGAGTTCGGTAAGTGCAAAACGTTCGCCGATACCACTGATGCGCAGCGACACGCGCGGGAAGACAAGCGCCAAACATACAACAGCAAGGAGGCTCGTACGGCTCGTAGGATTGGGCAAATACGAGAAAATGAGTTTTTTGAACAGGCGGAAGGACTATTATATGGGGCAGGAATAGCTGATTAGCAGATCACTGGTGTAAGTAACCAATAATTAATATTTTCCCCTACCGAAAACTTTAAAGCGCGATTTCTCCAGTTTTCATTTTTACGATTCTTTAAAATTGGCGGGCGTGATAGCAAAAAAACCGTGCGGCCTATTGAATTAAACCAAAGCTTATGCTCTTCAGTATTAAATTCTTTTCTATGTGAACTAAAAAGATTGTTAAAAAATTATTTTTAAATCACTTTTATAGCACGTTAAAGTCACATGTTGTTTTTAGAAAATAGACATTCTTCTTATCACACTAAAAAAAATCATGATTTCCCGCTTTTTTCTGCTTTTTCTTAGTTCACCCAGAAGAAAAATATATGAGCATTAAAAACCACTTTTGTTTTTTCATTTCAGACCAGAATTACAACCAGAATCTTTCCCGCCAATTGGAGACTGCAGTGGCAAAGCGCTCCGAGAATCGGCTGATAAATCTGCCAAAGTTAATAATATTATGCGAAATTTTTTTTTTTGTACTCATTGAATATATGTTTAAATATATCTGAAAGTTTACGAAGATCAATTGTTCCTTTCCCTTTCAAAAAAATTCGTGAAAAAAATCGATTTTTTGGTCCTTATGAAGCAGGACACTCCCTTAAACCATCCCTGGTCGTTCCGTGCCACGAATCTGGCATTCGCGCCTGAATTCCGTTCAATACTGAGTGTCACGAATCTGGCATTCGCGCCTGAATTCCGTTCAATACTCAGTGCCACGAATCTGGCATTCGCGCCTGAATTCCCTCCAACCATCAGTACCACGAATCTGGCCTTCGCGCCTGAATTCTCTCCAACCGTCAATGCCACGAATTTGGAATTCGCGCCTGAATTCCCGCCAACACTCAGTGCCACGAATCTGGCATTTCAGCTATTCCACGTCAAAACGGATAGAGGGAAAATTTAGTTTCACCGATTCTCTTCAAAATTACAGTATGTGCCGATAACGTTGCAAAAATAAAGTATACTGAATTATAGAGGCCTATGTCAAATAGTTTTCGAAATATTTAATGTTAAAGTCTTAAAAATTTGAACAAAATTGGCTGCCGCGTCATCACTTAAGGGGGTATAGGACTATTGAAGTCTCGAAAAATCAATTTTTTTATTATTATTAATTCTGAAAGTGCCATGCTTTGTGAACATTTACAACAATGTATTATGAGGATATTCGAATAATCACGGAAATTATAGCGCTGAACGTAATTGAGTGCACCGTCCAGTAACGGCCTCGCAAGCGGTATTGGCGTATGGGACTTAACTTTGAAGCCGTTTATCTCGAAACTACATTTTCAAATACGGTGTACATCAAAACTCTTGAACGAATGAATATTTTCACTTAAAATTTTTACTGAAGCTGTAAAATTGCTTTCTCCATCGTGTGGAATTTGCGTATCAACATTGGATGTTTGTAAAACATTTTATAAGAGATTAAAGACGTTTTTCCCCCTTAAAAATATGGGGGAAAAATTGATTCGTGTGTAACTTTTACAATTTTTGTTTAAATTCACCCTGCAAAATTTCACACGATAGCTATTAGTGCAGAGATTGCTCACCCCAAAGCATTTTGCTTTTAGATGATTAGTTCACCTGCGACTTTGTACACCGATTATAGTTGCGCACTACGCGGGACCATCTTTAGTGTCGAATAACTTGAATAATTTGCAACATTCTGACAATTTTTTTATTTTATATTACTTGTAAAATCGTACATGAAAAACTGTGAAAAGTGCCGGTATGCAGATTATTTGGTATCTAAGCAATCCAACCTTCAAGAAACCGTCGATTTTAGTCGTTCAATAGTCCTATACCCCCTTAAACTGTAATATCTCGGTCATTTTTACAGATAATGTATCCGTCATGGGCTCATTTTAAAGCTGAAGGAATGCTTTCTCAACCTGTATATAGAATATTTTATTTATTGTTAATAATCTTGACAGTAATCTATGTTAAACTTTCAAATCCCGATTTGACGTCGTTCCCACCCATGTTCCGGCTTGAAAAAAATACCATTCGATTCGTTGAGTCTTCAGTTAATAAATGCGTTTTTCAAAAAAGTGGAGAGATTTTGGGAACAGTTAACAAAAAAATCAAACTTACGATAGTGCATACCGCTTAGAACTGCATGGATTCCATGGTCAGTCCGCACGCACGCGTTTTCAAAACAATCGCCTAGAGTAGGAAAGTATTTATATACGATGCGACAAAACAAACTTTTCGTTCAGTGTTTTCGGTATTCTAGAGAAAAATAATAGGAATATCTGCTTACCATACAAAAGATGAGCAATAGTAGGTAGCTTTTAGTGATTATTCCTTTTCTTTTTTTACATGATGTCACTGAACAAAAAGTTTGTTTTGTCGCATCGTGTATAAATACTTTCCTACGCTAGGCGATTGTTTTGAAAGCGCGTGCGTGCGGACTGACCATGGGATCCATGCAGTTCTAAGCGGTGTGCACTGTCGTAAGTTTGATTTTTTTGTTAACTGTTCCCAAAATCTCTCCACTTTTTTGAAAAACGCATTTATTAACTGAAGACTCAACGAATCGAATGGTATTTTTTTCAAGCCGGAACATGGGTGGGAACGACGTCAAATCGGGATTTGAAACTTTAACATAGATTGCTGTCAAGATTATTAACAATAAATAAAATATTCTATATACAGGTTGAGAAAGCATTCCTTCAGCTTTAAAATGAGCCCATGACGGAGACATTATCTGTAAAAATGACCGAGATATTACAGTTTAAATGATGACGCGGCAGCCGATTTTGTTCCAATTTTTAAGACTTTAACATTAAATATTTCGAAAACTATTTGACATAGGCCTCTATAATTCAGTATACTTTATTTTTGCAAGGTTATCGACACATACTGTAATTTTGAAGAGAATCGGTGAAACTAAATTTTCCCTCTATCCGTTTTGACGTGGAATAGCTCATTTGCGCCTGAATTCCCTCCAACCCTCAGTGCCACGAATCTGGCATTTGCGCCTGAGTTCCCTCCTTCTCATATAACCCCACTATGCCATAGTTCTAAAGACCTCCACCCGGGACGTGACATAGGATCAATCGGATTTGCATTCATCGCAAACGGCTGTTCTCTTGAAGAGACCCTCTTCACAGCAATACCTCCTCCCCAATGCCCATCTTCTCTCGCACGCGTAGCTCGTTTATACTCGAGAGATAATGGATCTGTGCGAATTTTTAGGGAGGACCTCGCGTCGACAGCGGGCTATCTATATATAATATGGCGCAAGTTCGATCATTATCAGTACTCCTTCGCGCGAGGAATACAATTTACTGTAATTATAGTACATGTGTGTTTTGTAGTAAAGTGTTTCTATCGTCTCCTGAATTCAATAACTGGCATTCAGACATCTACGCGCCTACAATCTACCGTTGATACGCCTCGTGGAGAGACACAGGAAGAAAAGGGGTAGCCCGCTGTCGACGCGTGGTCCTCCCTAAAAATTCGCACAGATCCATTATCTATCGAGTATAAACGAGCTACGCGTGCGAGAGAAGATGGGCATTGGGGGAGAGGTATTACTGTGAAGAGGGTCTCTTCAAGAGAACAGCCGTTTGCGAGGAATGCAAATCCGATTGATCCTAATACAATCTGTTCCCTATGGTTGAAATTTGGTCTAGCAACTTTCACACCTCCGAACTCTAACCAATCGAACTTGCATCCCTCCCAAAAAAACCGGACCTCCGAGCGTAGAAGCAAGTGCGAAATAAAAGGCTATTCAAGTTGAAAATTGAGTCATAGTTTCCTACTTCTCCTTGCCCACAAACTCTAAATAAATTTTATGACATTTTGAAACATTAACGGTGCGCTTCTCGATACCACAAATGTACATAGCTAGGTAGCATTTCTGACGGAAAAGAATTGTCCAGGCTTTGGACCTGCCATTCCTGGCGTAGACCTTTAGCAGGCAGATATCTGTTTCAACAGGCAATGCCATCAGTGGCGCCAGCAAGACCGCCCCCGGTGCTTGCTATTCCAGCGGGTTTTCTTCCAGGGAAAATGAGAAAATTTGCAAGCGCAATATCTAAAAAACCAGTGGAAATAAAGTGTATACATTAAAGCTTATTGAATTTGTCCTGGAACGCACTGTCAAGTGATTTATTAAAAAAAAAATGGTTCAATTTAAAAAACCGAACTTGATCATCGGATCTATTAAAATAATAATCCATAAAAAAAATTCGTCTGCGCTAATAAATTAGCCCCCTCGAATCATGCAATTCCATGTGAATTTATTTTATCTCCAATACTTTAGGAGATATCCAGCTCTCCAGTATTCCCGCGGACACCCTGTATGCCTAGGCACACATATCAGTTCTGTGTCAGTTCCGTGCCGTCTGTGACAGTGATCAATAATCTCGTTTACTTGTTTTAGAATGGAGCAGTCATAC
The DNA here is from genome assembly GCA_929113495.1 of Andrena minutula. Taxonomy (NCBI): domain Eukaryota; kingdom Metazoa; phylum Arthropoda; class Insecta; order Hymenoptera; family Andrenidae; genus Andrena; species Andrena minutula. The sequence goes on from OV815997.1 coordinate 17,148,788, forward strand.
TTTTTCGTGTCAGTGACGTCTGTTTCCTGCACTGTCAAATCCGTATCGGTAGACTGAAGTTAGAATTCGTTAGGCACGATATTCTGGCTTTTTCACTGATGCTGTCTCGAAATTGCTTGAATGGGAGCTTTTTGGGGCCGTGAACGGTTCTCGGGTTAGACCTGAGTTGAGCACGGATAGGTCGCACGCAACGCAGGAGGCATGCGCAGATACAGACCCACGCACACACAGTACAGCCGACCACGTTGGTTAAACCGTGAAACCAGCGCGGTTGGCTCTACTGTGTCTGTGAACCTGTCTCTACACGCGCCTCCTGCGTGTGCGTTCGTACGCTACCGGGCGCTCAGTTGCATCGACTTTAAAACACGCGACCAGGAACTTGTGCCGCTAATATTTAAATTGTTCATATCTCGAAAACGAAGCCAAAGATCCCGAAACGGTGGAGGACTTTCCAGTGTCTTTTTGCATCAGGATATTGCATGTTCCGAGAAGCCCCGCAATTCTAGGTACACCGTATATAGTACTATTTCGTAATATTCAAATTAAACTAAAAATGTGGAGTTGTCCTTTCCCCCAAAAAATACTATTGACATCAAATTATGCCCCTCTCGAAACCACTTTTGTTTGAAACTAATTGTTGTTTGAAACATTTGCCAGTATCGTCAACAATTTGTTAGATATTCGCGGGCAGGCCCGCCATGAACTTGCGCAGGGCCGGGTTCCAAAATTGTGCGAGACGAAAAGAAGGAATTTGTATTGTGCTTCTAAATTTTATAATAATAAATATCTAGGCACACGGCCCTGCAAAATTTACTATGAGCTTTTCGTGGACCGCGAGACCGGATTCTGGCGAACACGCTGAATCCGCCTCCCGCCGACCCTGTTCGTGGGAATCGATTTGAATGGAACACCCTATATACATCAACATCCGTTGAGTCGAAAGTTAGTGTATCTGGCAAACCTCTGATGTAAATTTCTCAAGAGTAAACGCTTATTGAGAAGTGATACACTAGGAATTAATTGATGAATCGATTAGTATATTATTGATAAATTTTACCTTGTTGTTAAAAAGCTGTAAGATTTTATTATCGCCATCTCCACATAAAGCCGTGGAACTAGTTCCCTTATTGAAGCAATTTTATAAAACCAGTTTCTACAAGTTTCTTTTGCATTCTCAGGTACCATGTTTGGTGTAAAGTTATCAGGTAAACTTGTTGGCATTTTACCCCCTGGTCTAACAAGTGGAGAAAAATAATATATGCGAGGAGTTTTCGAACTTTGGTATAAAAATTTTCCAGCTGGTCCTATAGATGATTCTGAATCAGAAATGTCGTTACTACAATGTGACAATTCAATAATTGAGGAAATATTATTAAGTAGTGTTTCTAATTTTGTTCGATTTTGACGTGCATATCTTGGCTCAATACATGAATCTTTACTTCGGAAACTATTAATCGAATCGATATACTTTTCCTGTAACATTTATTCAGCAATTTTCGAACTGTCTAAAGAATTTATTTTTTAAGCGTTACGAAATTTTTTACAATGCAAAAAATTATACACAAGAATTTATTTCAGATTTCAGTACGAAATCCTGTTTCCAAAAATTTGAAAACATATTAAACCTCTGAACTTTCCTTTATGACATATCATTTTTTGCATAAGGGTACATTGGAAATATATCATCACAGCGTGTCCCGAAACATTGCGATGTATACTAACTCAGGTATAGGCCGGGCGCCTGTGTTTAACGGCTAATTTTTCGCATCCGTCGCAAGCAGGATTAATCGAATAAAACCAACACACAATTCAACAAACTTAAAAAAAAATCAATTGTATTGTTTGTTATACTTGTAATACCTAACCCATTTTTGGGGAACCACGTGACGTGCGTGAGGGAATAACGTGTGTAGGCAAACAGGCGAAAAATTTTTTTTTCGTCTATTGACGGAAAGTATGGCAAAAGTGCGCAGAAAATTACGACGACGGATGAAAAACGAGGGGATTAGACAAGGTTCCCGTGGACAGTATAATCGACAGTTAATAAAGGATGAAAGGGTAAAATAAAAGGAGAAGAAGAGATGGTGTGAAGCGACTGCACGAAGTATAAGATATGTGGCAAGCATAAGTGACATCTACGGGAGTGGAAGAAGTACGAAGACAAAGCGGAGACAGCAGTAGGTAAAGAAGAGTAGAGACTCTAATGAGCCGAGCAGGCGAAGGCAAAAAGAAAACGAGAAGAAAGGGAAGACCATCGTTGGCAGAACAGCTGGGAAGAAGAAGAGCGGACAGCGAAGGCTCGATACTGGACTCATTCAAGAGGAAACCGGACGGCGAGGAGGAGCAGGGGAGGTTAAGGGCCGAAAAGGAAATAGAGGAAGAATTCTTAAAAGCGAAGAAAGTAGGGAGGCCGCCTCCGATGAAGAAAACTGAGGTAGTTATAGGAACTGCAGAAATGAATGCAAAATTAAACAAATTGATGGCAGCTGTGCTGGCAGTTAAGAAAGACATTGAAGAGTTGAGAAAAGATAATAGAGATCTGAGGGAGGGAATGGAGGATCTGAGGGACGCGTGAAAGAGTAGGGATGAAATATGGGAAAAGGAAAAAAAGGAAATAAGAGTAAGGATAGAAGTACTGGAGGCCAAGAAGGTTCAGGCAGAGGGGCTGACAGGAAGACTGGAGGGGCTAGAAAGGAAGGAAGAGGCTAGATAAAAAGGAGAGGGAAGAAATACTATTACCCTAAGGGGAGAGGATTTACCGCGTAAAGAGACGCCGAAGGATACGGTGGAGTATGTGTAAAGGCACAAAATGCAGGTAGAGGCAGAAATCGAGGAAGCCTACTGGGTAGGAATGGGAGAGGAAAGAGGGCTACTGATAGCGAAGTTAAAAAGCTGGCAACAGAAAAGAGCAGTAATGCTAAAGAAGAGTACATCGAAAGATAAGAGGCTGTTTATTGACAACGACCTGACAAAAAGGAAAGAGAGATACAAAGAAATATTAAAGATATTGCCAAGGCGGAAAGGGAGCAAGGGGCAAAGGTGAAAGTTCCGTACAGGAAAGTAAAAATCAACGAGAAGACATTTATTTGAAAAGAAGATGGAGGGCTGAAAGGAGTAAATTTTTGGAGTCGGCAAAGTTCTGTGAACCTCTAAATTATTGGAGGATCGCAGAGCTTATAAGGACAACGAAAGAACGACAAAAGGCAACATCCGTTCCTCGCGTGTCTGCGGATGCAGATATGCGGAGAGAGGGGTACACAGAATTGGGAAAGGAATAAGAAGTCAAGGAGAAATAGATACATTTAAAATAGGATACTGGAATGTAGCAGGATTATTCCGCAAAGACAAACAGTTTTGGGACTTTTTAAAAGAACTCGATGTAATAGGATTAGTAGAAACGTGGATTGAAGAGAAACAATGGGAAGGATTGAAAGATAAATTGCCACAAGAATTCTCATGGAAATGTAAATATGCTACCAGAGAGAGAGAGAAAAAGGGAGAGCGATAGGCGGAATTATCACAGGTATGACAAAGGGCATAGAAGAGGGGGAATCGAATGCAGGAACGGAACATATTCAAGAGAGAAGAATAAAGATACAAAATAAAAAATGGGGAATAATAACAGTCCAAATAATAAAGGAGGATGTGGAGAAACTGATAATCGGAGGAGACTTCAATGCAAGAATTGGACAGGAAGTGGGCGATTTTAGAATAGAAGAAAAGCATGACGTAAGCAGATCAAAAGACAAAGTTAAAAACACAGAGGGAAAGTTGTTATTAGAGATGGTGGAGGAAAGAGAATGGAATATTCTGAACGGGAATATGGAGGGAGATGAGAACGGAGAGTACACATACACGGGGCCGACAGGCAACACGGTAATTCATTATATAATAACAAATGTCGAGACGAAAGAAAATATCAAGAGATTCACAGTGGAAGAAAGTGTTGAGTCAGACCATATGCCTCTGTTTGCAGAACTATATAGGGGAAATAAATGGAAAGAACGAAAGGGAAATCAGAAGGAGGGATGGAAAGAGAGAAGAGTCTGGACAGAGGAAGAGAAGAGAGAGTTTCCAATGGAATTAAACAAAATTAACTTTAATATGACGGAGGTGAATGAAATGGTAGGAAAATAAATAATGCAGTGCGGAAAGAAGAAGTAAAAACAAAAAAATGGAAATTGAGCAGCTTTAAGTGGTGAATTCGAATTGTACAAAAAAGAAAATAGAAGCCAGAAAAGCATTGAGGGACTGGAGAAGGAGTAAAGGAGAAAAGAAGACTTCCAGAAGAAAAGAAGGGAGCACAAAAATTACAAGAAAATACAGAAAATGAGATAATGCAATTACAGGGAGAAAATCAAATATGGGAATATATAAACAAAGCAAGAAAAGAATATGAATTTCCAATAAAATAGATTTAAAAGAATGAAAGGATCATTTTGAAACATTGCTGGAAGGTGTCGACTGTAAAAAAAAAGTAAGAGATTTGGAAGAAATAGACATCACGGAAGGAGAAGAGGAAGAGGAAATAACAGAAGCAGAAGTAAAAGAACAAATCAGAAAATTAAAAATGAAGAAACCAGCAAGGGAAGACAAAATAGAAAATGAAGCCTGGATTTACAGTAACGTGAAAATAGTAAAAAGCAACACAGAAATTTTCAATAAAGTATGGAAGGGAGTAGGATTCCCGGAAAGATGGAAAGAAGGGGTGATTTCACCAATATTCAAAAAAAGAGATAGAGAAAGGGTGAGCAACTATCGGGGGATAACGATCTTAAACACAGCGTACAAAATATATGCTGTGGTCCTGAAAAAACGATTAAGGGGAGGTTCCGGTCAAAAAGTCGATTTTTTTTAATTAATTTTTCGAATGTTCAACCTTTTAGGAATACGGGTTTAAAAGGATTTGTTGAAATTCATAAAATTCCAGAAGTTATAGGCATTTGAGTAGCGGCAATTGCATGGATAATACCCGGCCACTCGGCGCTCACGTAAAACTTTAAACGCGTTTTTCTCGAAACACTGTTCTCAAAACGATGGGACCTGTATCTCCAAAAGTTATTATCCGATTCGACTGAAACTTTTTTATTTTGAAGGGGCTCGCCCTCCTGGCTAGGCGGGAGAACTAGAAAAAAATTATAAAAAATTGAAAATTTATAATTTTCAAAAGCGTTAAAAGGACAAAAAATACAGGGAAAAGTGATTTCAAACTTGAAGTGTCGTCATTTTCTAAAAAAAGTCATTTTTGTAATTTTTCTGCCCCCCCCCCCCCTCCCAGCCAGAAGAATAATCTTCCAAATAAAAAAGGTTTCAGTCGAATCCAATAATAACTTTTGGAGATACAGGTTCCACCGATTTGGATCAATTTTTTGACGCCTTGACTTTAACGACTCCCCAGGGCCGTCTGCAATAATTAATTATAAAACAAAAAATATATTTCTACAATTTAAGACATCCTTAATACAATGCAAAAAGTCCCATTAAATTATATATAGTAGTTTTCCTTTAATTAATTCCTAAATATCACCTATTTTGGGGGGCTCTAGACCGGAACCTCCCCTTAAGGGGTCATGCTCAGTCACAAACCTTCGAAAAATCGATTTTTCAATTTTTGTATTTTTAGAGGCTTCAACTAGTGCTGAACGTTTATAATACGAGCCTGGTATCGATGACACCTTGTAAGTTGAAAAATTAACATTTTATATAAGAATAAACTGGACTTGATACTTCAAACGCGATTTTCTTGAAACAGCGTTTTCAAAACCGGTGACCAAAATATTTAAAAAACCATTCAACCGATTTACTTCAAATTTTACAAGATTACTATAGGAACAATAAACTAGTCTTTGAACGAAGGATTTTTTTATCCGATGCTTAGTTTTCTTTTAATTGACGAAAATCAGGCACGATTTATGATAAAAATTGAAACTTTTACTTTAAACATCAGCCATTTTTTCCCAAATCAATATTTCGAAAAATCCTTCGTTCAAAGACAAGATAATATAATATAATAAGTAAATTCTTTCGAATTTTTTAATTTAGATGATCGACTTTCGAACAGCAGTGATCACCGCAGAAGCCTTTTTTTGAGAGGACCTTCGAGTGATGGACAATAACATTGTTATTAATAAATATTTTTTAATACAAAAATTACAATACACAGCACTAGATGCAATCCTTAAAAGGAAAAAAGATTTTTTGCGAAATGTGTTATAGCTTTCGAGTAAAAAATTTCCAAAGACCACCCTTTTTCGGCCTCCTGACTGAGCATGACCCCTTAAAAGAGGAATTGGAAAACAACCATATAATACCAGAAACACAAGCAGAATTCAGAAGCGGTAAGTCGACAACAAATATCATTTTTATTCTGAACTATGTAGCTAACAGAGAAATACATAAAAAGGGGCAAAGCTGTATACATTTTTCGCGGAACTAAGCGCTGCATTTGACACAGTGGATAGACTAAAACTTTAGAACATCACGAAGAGAAAGGAAATAAGTAAACGCTTCAGGATGAGAATCGGAGAAATTTATAAAGAAACAAAAAATACTGTAAAAGCAAACGGAGAAATGTCAACCAAATTCTGGACAACAAAAAGGGTAAGACGGGATACCCACTGAGTCCAACGTTATTTACAATATATGTAGCGGATTTGGAAGGAACCATGAGGAAAAATCAAGCAGGAGGAGTTAGAGTAGGAAAAGAACAAATCTGGACTCTAGCATATGTGGACGATATAGCGTTACTATAGCAAATGAACCAAAGGATCTTAACCCTCGGTTGTCACACTGGGTCAAATTGACCCTGCGTTCGACTTTGCGATCAAATATCTTTAAGGCATCATTCAGAATTATACTAATGGCGCCATGTAATAGTATTTTCATGAATTCTCTACAAGTAGAAATTCTTCCCGACTGTGTGGAAGCGTCAGTGCGTGTCTGAAAGCCGTCGAAATTTGAGGTAGGGTCAAATTGACCCATGTGTCACAACGGATTCGTTTTTACTCTAAATTGGATACATTCATTTTTGTGTCTGAAAGCGACCTAAAAACTAAAAATAGAAGTACTTATTTTCCTACGAATTGTTTTTTTCTTTTACTGAAGAAGCGACAATCAAGACACATTTGTTACTGTATTACGGGACACAAATGCAGTATCCCACATGCTTGCGCCCGATGTGCGACCAGCACATCGCAAATAGACTTATCCTTAATTTAACATACTTTGTTATTGCTGAAATTGAATTTTATATTCTTGGAATAATAATAAAAAAAAATTTCCTATCCAAATGCAAGAGTTTTTCAACCCAAATGATGCCACCATTCAGTTTGCAAAATAAATACTTTTTTTAATGCTCCGATGTAGGACTATTTTTTTTATCAAAACAGCATATCTCAGGAGTATAACTGTAAATTTTTTGCTAAAAATATTAAAAAATAAAAAAGTTATGATTTTTTAAGCAAAAAACCTTTTTGTCACAACTCTTATCGTTTCAAATTTTTTTTAAACATGATGACACTTTAAGTGTCAACTTTCAACAATGGGCATACAGGGTGTTCCAAAAATAGTGCGGGTCCTTAAAGGGGGTGATTCGGGGGGTGATTGCAAACAACTTTTTCCTTTGCGAAAATGCTCTCCGAGGTTTCGTTAACGAGATATTAATAAAAAGCACCGACCAATCAGAGTGCGAGTCTGGCGGCGGAGCTCCCGCGCTAGCGTGGTTACAAGCCGCGCTGCGACTGCGAACGCGAATAAGCAACTCGGCATGCATCGAAGAAAATTGCGTAGAATGGCAAATGAAAAAGACGTAACAAATAAAATCGAACATGTTGTCATGGTTTGTTCGTCATTTACAATGAATAATGAATAAAGGATAAATGGAAGAAAATCACGTGTAACGTAAAAAGACGAATACGCAATTTTTTTTTAGAAAATTCAAAAATAATAATTATTTGAAGTGGGAGAATAAGGAATACGTAAATTTCCTTGTGTTAATAACGTAACCACGAAAAGGTAATGTAACAGGAAATTAACGAAAAGTGATAGTAGTTCGTTATTGTGATAAAAATCCGTGTGATAAAACCCACCCTTGTTGGAAATTCACCTGCAGCTTGAAAACCTGTGTCACTGGGTCACTGAACCGATCCTGGTCATCGATGGACGAGCTCCGTGCACAGCTGGTCCCAGGTATCTTTACATTCCCACTACCCAAATTTAAGGGTCGCAATGTCAGGTGCGTCCAGGTCAACGTACCGAATATTCACTTCACTCCACGGCTACTAACACTGATCACTTTATTTGCTTTAAAAATTGGTGGCCCCGAAAGGGGCCGGTTGTTTTCAATTTAAAAAGTGCTCCACGTGGCCACCGCCATTCTCGATGCATGTTTCAGCGCGGAGAATCAGCTGCCTTTGGACACCCTGTAAAGTTTGCGGCGTTATGTTCGCCACCGCTACGTGAATAAGCGCGACGGCTTCTTCAGGGATATCCACCGGCTGACGATACACTTCATTCTGAAATGATTGTTGAACAAGAAATACAGAACGTAAGTTTTGACCGAAACAATTGCATGAGAATTTTACTAACCACTCTTGGCCATTTTTTAACCACTCTTGGAATTTTATTAACCCATTCTCCTGCAATTGTTTCGGTATATTTTTTTCCCAATGACACTGTTTTTATAATAATCAGATTTGTAAGTTCTAGAAATAAGCTAGGTTGAGCGAGATTGTTTTTTTACCTCACTGAAGAAATATGGGGTGGTAGCGGTACGGTCAGCTGACTGTAATCGCGCGCGGTTGCTTTACCTGGGACGGACCGCTCCTTCACCATAGTCTGTAACAGCTTACTGCGACGTTAATATCAGCTGCATTACTCTAGAAATAAGATTAATTTACAGATAGCCTATCAGCGAATGTTGGATAATACTTTTTAAATTCTAGTTCCCCAAAATTAATCAGGCTGATCGGCCCGAGCATTTCGCCAGGTTTATGTCCCCATTTCCCGCTGGTCGGCGGTAGAGAACGGTTTCCTACAGTTTTGGATAATTTATGACTTAATTGGTTCCGCCTCGTAGCAGACGTGGAAAACAGGAATGGCATGCATTTTCTTCTTTATAGCAACTCGAAGAGTTTCTGTTTCTTTTCCCTTCGGACCCTTTCGAGCGATACACGTGGTGTGTGCTTTTTATCTCGAAGCAATGGGTACATTGGCAGTAAAAGGACGGAGCGCGGGCTTTTGAAAGTGTATGATGGTTCGTTCGTTGCACTTCTGCAAAACATGTGTGTTTCGAAAATGTGATGGCTTCTTTTTACTTAAAGCATCTTGTCCTGGTGGGAGTTAACTCATAATGGAACCAGAGAAACTACTTGGGGGTAGCGAAAGTTGCTTGGAAAAAATCCTGCCAGTCAGCTAGCAATCGCGTTGCAGAAATGTTCACGGCCCAAGAGTATTAGAGAATGTTCTGGGTGTACGCCCGGAACAACGGGGACGCAAGTGCTGCTGTGCGAGCATTTGCGCTAGAATATCCTAACATCGAAACACCAAGCGAGGATACATTTCCACGGTTAGCATCGAGGCTATTCTCGACGGAGTCCATGATGCCGCGAGACAGCGAGGTGGGCAGACCCGCAACAGCGCAAAATTTGGGCACCATCGAGAGAATCCTCGACGCCGTTGAAGCTGGACCCGACGATCAGTGTACGCATCTTGAGCCGTCGCCTAAAGTAAGTCACAGTTCAAGATAACTGCAGCAATTATTAATTAAGAAAAAATGTTATCTAATGGTGCATGTTTTTGCATTTTGTTCTAGTGTCAGCTGCACGACGGTGCACCGAATCCTCAGGGACCGCTTGTTGCATCCGTACAAATATGTACGGGTGCAACATTTGCACGCCGGAGATTACATCCAACGGATTGCATATTCCAGGTGGCTGCTGGGACAAGTGCAAAGGAATCCGTCGTTCACCAAATACATATTGTGGACGGATGAAGCACTTTTCGACAGGGAAGGATGCTACAATTCCCACAATATGCATGTGTGGAGCGACGAAAATCCCCTACCGCTTCGTCCACGTGCAGCACAAGTCCGTTGATCGATCAACCTATGGGTCGGCATTTGTGGCGAATTTATCGTTGGGCCGTACATTCTGTCAGACAGGCTGGACGACCCAGCGTATAAATGTTTTTTAGAACATGTTCTGCCGGATCTTATGGACGATATTCCATATAAGATCCGACAGAACATGTACTACCAGCACGACGGAGCTGGGTCACATTACGCCGCAAATGTCCGCGCTTATTTAGGTGAAACCTTTCAGCACAGGTGGATTGGCCGCGGCGGGCGAGAGGCCCACGTTGCGTGGTCCCCACGGTCACCGGATATGAATCCGCTGGATTTTTCTTCTGGGGCTACCTGAAGGTAATTTAATTATTGCTGTTACTCTTTACTTATTCTTGTCGTAGGAATTCTATTTTTTACTTACGTTTTGTATTTCTTATACAACAATCATTTCAAAATGAAATGTATCGTCAGCCGGTGGATACCCCTGAAGAAGCCGTCGCGCTTATTCACGCAGCGGTGGTCAACATAACGCCGCAAACTTTACAGGGTGTCCAAAGGCAGCTGATTCTCCGCGCTGAAACATGCATCGAGAATGGCGGTGGCCACGTGGAGCACTTTTTAAATTGAAAACAACCGGCCCCTTTCGGGGCCACCAATTTTTAAAACGTAGGAACAACATGCTCTTGAAAAGCAAATAAAGTGATCAGTGTTAGTAGCCGTGCAGTGAAGTGAATATTCGGTACGTTGACCTGGACGCACCTGACATTGCGACCCTTAAATTTGGGTAGTGGGAATGTAAGGATACCTGGAACCAGCTGTGCACGGAGCTCGTCCATCGATGACCAGGATCGGTTCAGTGACCCAGTGACACAGGTTTTCAAGCTGCAGGTGAATTTTCAACAAGGGCGAGTTTTATCACACGGATTTTTATCACAATAACGAACTACTATCGCTTTTCGTTAATTTCCTGTTACATTACCTTTTCGTGGTTACGTTATTAACACAAGGAAATTTACGTATTCCTTATTCTCCCACTTCAAATAATTATTATTTTTGAATTTTCTAAAAAAAAAAACTGCGTATTCGTCTTTTTACGTTACACGTGATTTTCATCCATTTATCCTTTATTCATTATTCATTGTAAATGACGAACAAACCATGACAACAAGTTCGATTTTATTTGTTACGTCTTTTTCATTTGCCATTCTACGCAATTTTCTTCGATGCATGCCGAGTTGCTTGTTCGCGTTCGCAGTCGCAGCGCGGCTCGTAGCCACGCTAGCGCGGGAGCTCCGCCGCCAGACTCGCGCTCTGATTGGTCGGTGCTTTTTATTAATATCTCGTTAACGAAACCTCGGAGAGCATTTTCGCAAAGGAAAAAGTTGTTTGCAATCACCCCCCGAATCACCCCCTTTAAGGACCCGCAGCAATTTTGGAACACCCTGTATATTCTACAATGTTCAAACTTTATCTCAGAATTTTTTTGACTTAATTTAACAAATAGTTTTTAAATAACAACTGATTGCAAATTGGCAGGGTTAAATTGATCCAGTGTGACAACGGCGTTCGAAAAAGTAGGTGTGACAACCAAGGGTTAAAGACATGATACGATGATTCGTCAAATACCCTGAAAGGAAAAGGTTGCAACTCAACGCTGAAAAATCAAAGGTGCTGATTTTCCATAAAGGAAGAGAAAAGAAGAAGAGAGAATAATGGCTGGCAGGGGCATAGTCTGGGAGAAGTAAGGAGTTCAAGTACTTAGGGCATAATTTCCAGAAATGTGGAGGCAGAGAGATGCATATAAGGGAAGTCATAAAAAAGCAAGAATAGCAATGGCGCAGATATGAGGAATAGGACAAAGAATGGTCAAGAACAATTTTGAGAGAAGAATGAGAATATTCAGGAGCATAGTGAAAAGTATTTTGCTGTACGCGTCAGAAATTTGGGGATGGATGGAAGCAGAAAAGGTAGAGAAAATACAGGAGAAATACATAAGGTGGACTTTAGGTTTGGACTTCAATACACCAGCATATCTAATTTGGAGGAAACAGAAACGAACAAAGTATGGATAGAAGCGGGGAAAAGAGCAATAACATATGAGGAGAAGTCGAAACGACTGAATATGAATAAAATAGTACAACAATGTTGGAGGGAAATAGACGCGAAGCAAGCAGAGAAAAAGTCGAATTGGGAGGAAATGAGAGACTCATACTACAAGCAAAAATTGATGGATATCCAAAAAATAGAAATAGAAAGAAGGAGAGGAAGAGACTTTGCTGAGGAACTAGGGCAAAGAAACAGGGCAGAGCAGAGCAGATTCAATGGCAATACGACAGAATACTAGGAGGTAGATACAACGCACATTACACAGAAATCAGGGATAATCAGAGAGCAAATTACCTAAACGGAAACTACAGAGACAGAAACCAAATCATGATTGCAAGGTTTAGATGTAGGAACAAAGAGCGGGGAAGTAAGTACTGGAACGAAGAAAAAAAGATAGTATGCAGTCTATATAATGGTGCTAGAGAGACGCTGGGTCACATGCTACAAGACTGTAAGGAGCTGAAAAGAGAAAATTCAACTATCAGAGGGATACTAAAGGGAGAAGAAGAAGGAGCGGTGTGGATGCGTATGGTTCGGGAAAAAAGGAGAAGAAAAGAAGAAGAAGATGAAGGAAGAAGTCAAACAAAAGCATAATCTTAAATTAACAGTACCAGAAACAAACATGTCTGGATCGCATCAATATCCAGACAAATCATCTCGAAGTATCCAGAAAGCAAACGTAATTATGGAATTAAATAATTTCCAATTATCTACGTCGCGGAAATCGAGAGTCACATTATCTGCAAGACAGAAAAATAGGGTTATGCGCGAAGCGCAAATATTTAACGTCTTGTTTCGTAAATAATAATTTAACACATGTTTTATTATAAATGTTAATGTTCGCAGGAGCATGGATGATCGCCTAGGGTGTGTGCTGTGCAAAGATGGAGCTGAAGTAAGTATCGCATGTATCCTGTTTATTCAACGTTACGTTTAATTTTATACTAATGTTCTATTTGTTTTCAGCGCTAACACAATACGGAATATGGTGATTCTACAGGAAAAAAGAAATCGAAAATATAGAAAATTTTGTGATATCGCACTTAATAGGTACCACTGGTTACGGGACGTATTGCTTGTGAATTTATAAATGTAAATATTGAATGTTCTTCCTCGAATTTATATGCGCTATTTATATTATTTTGTAACATTTGTAATCACCAATCCTGTATATTATTAAATAAAGAATAAATACTTTTTGAAATAAGTAGAATTAATTATTTAATAAACTGTAGAATCTGCTTGCTTGATGTGTGGGAGTAGGGATACACCTACAGCAATCACCGTAAACATGTGTGGGTGCGTATGGCCATGTGATGTCACGCAGAGGGAATTGTTTGGCTATTGTGGCCTACAGATGGCGCTGTTGGATGTGTCAGGCGGGCGGCAGGATCTGCCGCGGATCTGCCGGCAGACCCTGCCACGCAGACTCTGCCGCACGGTGTAAGAAGGAAAGGTGGTCCGACTCCATCCCCACTCTTGTGATCTAAAGTGTGTAGTTCCGCCAAAGCCCGCTATGTTCGCTAGTGAGACCGCGTACCCGTCGGTGAGAGTTGTTACTGAATGTGTGTAGAGCAAATCGGACTTCTATAAGGGCCGAATTGTTCCACCTTTCGATAAATTACCTGATACCTTATCTGATAGTTAACCATTGCTAAATCATATGTTTAAGGTAAATGTCCTAGTACTTAAACAATCACTGGATTTTTTTTTGTATATTAAACTTCTTTACTGATACTTAGAATATTCAAAATTTTAAATGATATCTTTAACTGTACTACTATTATAAAATTTTAATAAATGTTTATATATGATGAAATAGATATTCTACGATAAACAAGATACGTCTACCACGCAGATATCACATTAAATTTTGTTTTGTTTAATATTGGGCGCATGCACATAATAAAGACACATTTTTAAATTTATAAAATTTATTATATGAATAAAAGTATTTATTAATTATAATATAATTTTGCCTGCTTTCGTTTTTCTTTGCTTACATCTATTTCTTTTCGATTTTTTATTTTGGCAAATTGCGCTGAAATTACACGGATTCTTCTCCGTACGACGCTACGAGCATAATAGAAATGGCGGGAGGCGGGGAGGCCGTTATGGCGTTGGCGCCCCCACGCTGTCTACAGTATGAACATGTGTATATACGTGAGTCTATGCACACAGTAACACCTCTCACCGACGGGTACGCAGTCTCACTAGCGAACATAGCGGGCTTTGGCGGAACTACACACTTTAGATCACAAGAATTCAGTAGTGGGGGTAGCGGAGTCGAACCACCTTTCCTTCTTACACCGTGCTCTGCCGGCACATCCGTAGTCGAATGCGGACGTAGACTGCACCGCAGCTGCCGGCAGATCCTGCCGCCAGATCTGGTTATCAGGGAAGTAAAAAGTGCAAAGGACAAATAAAGTTACAAATGCTGGCTGCAGGAAAAAGTAAAGAAAGGATTGTTTGTTGTTGCGGAACTAACAAGCAATTCAAATATTTATGGCTTGATTATGATGCAGATTTTACAAATACTATGATTGAAAGAGCTCTTAATTTTTGGAAGCAAAATATCTTTCCTATATTACTACAATCGTTTAGAAAATAATGTGTCGCAATATTTTTGTATGTTTTTCCAATTTTAAAGAAATATACCTAAACCTAAACTTTATGTTTTTATAATTGGTGTTTGTAAATTTATTAAACCTGCCACTTTTGTTACAATATCGTCTATATGAGACATAATATTCAAATCGAGACAAGAATGAGGCTCCAAAATTTTATATTCTCGAACTCTTATCACCCTTTCAACGTGAATTCTTAAACTTGCGATCCTTTTAGTATTTAATACTTCTTCTTTCGTTGATTTAGTTGAAGTTGAAACAGATGGTGGACGAAGTAACTCACACTGTTTTCGATTTAAAATTGTCTGTATTAGCTTAAATCCTCTGTCTGCCATAACACTGCATTGTCTTGGTAAAATATTCATTATATTACTTTCTTCAAATAATGTTGTATCACTTATTCTGCCTCCATACCCAGAAGATACAAACAGAATAAATCCATCAGGAGTGCAGGCAATCAAATACTTTAAAGTATTGCACTTTTTATAGTCTGACCATGTCAGAGCTTGATGCACTGAGTTAGAAGGCTTTTCGATTTCTATTTCGAAAGCATCTATAATTGCACAGACGTTACTGTAGTACGCACGAAAAGCAATGGGTAAGTTTTTTTTATATGTTCTGGAGATGGGCAGTACACAAGTTTTTTTAAACACTGACTTATTAAATTCACTGTTTTATTGAATACTCTGCTAGCCTGCGATGTTGATAGACCGAATTCATTTCCTAACCGACTAAATGAATCGTCTGTTTTTATTTTCATCAAAGTTAGCTTGATATCATCGATACTGCACTTAATATATGAATGTATTAAATGAATAATCCAAAGCCATTCAGTGTCAATCCCAATATATTTTTTAGAATCAATACTTATAAAATATCTGGTCATGTTCAGTACGTTGATTTTCATTTGTTTATTTTTTTCTTTTTCTTCCTCGCTACAAGTTGTTGACTGCTGATATTCACTTTGTTCGGATGAAATTTTGTAATCACTTGTTGAATGAGAGACTAAAGAAGTAGACTGATCAGATTTAGTTGTTTTATCTTCTATTTTACATTGACACGATGCATCGGATGTCGAAGGAACACACATAGTTGCCTTGGAACGAACATAAGGTTTTCCAAGTTTCTGGTATACTTGCACTCCAATACTTTTTGCAAAACCGTTTTCTTGCCAATACTTTTAGGTAATAGGCAGCCTGACGATTCCCCAAATCTTAGAACTGAAGTTTTTTTACAGTTTGTGTCGGTATTTGTGGTTACTGTATGCGTGTGTCCATGACTTATATGCGAAGAACTTGATGCTAAATTCTGTGGATAAGAAAAGTTTGCTGTGGCTTCAAGAATATCTTCCTCTGAATTGCTTTCTTCATTACTCTTGGAACTTTTATTTACAAATACTTGATAGGAAGTACTGGCTCTGTTATTCAAAGTTGCATTGTCCTCGACTGCTTGTTTCTTAGACGTATGTGTACTTTGACAGCTATTTTCTTTTTCACTGTCTGTATTAGACAGAATTTCAGCGACGATCCTTTTCCTATTTAATTTTACAAAGGTTGGCCGAGATAAATTCGCTGACGTATTTAACCTCCCCGGTTGGCAATCAAATATGTGTGGAATCACACCACTCTTCAATTTTCTTGGAGCTCCCATGAGAGAATATCTCACGTAATTATCCATGTCGTTTTTTAAATCAAAATGATCCTGACAACAATAATAATTCGACTTCCCTGGTTCATCGGCACGTCTAGCACTTGTAAACCACATTTTTCATAGTTTTACATCTTGAGGCATAAAAAAAAACCACTTTATCCGGAGTCTTAATCGTTGGGCTTTTACACTGAGGCACGAAGCACCACTTATATGTAGTTTTTTATTCATTTTTTTAAAGAAAATGTATTTTTGAATGCTAAACGTTTGAAAAGACTACTATGTGACGTCACAGGCTTCTTCGGCCACGCTCGGGAATTTCCGGATCGTTTTCGGTAATTTTAAATATTGTAATATTTAATTATTTTTTTCTCGCTTAACAAGCAATAAAAAATTATGAAAAAAAAATTACACTAAAACTTATAAAAGAGCCCCCAAATATATTTTTTTTTGAGAATCGTGCAAATTCCCTATTGAACGTTATAAGTCCAGATGGCTGTTGAATAGTTACAATTAAACTCTTGCATGAGTTTGTCTGTTCATTCGGCCGAATCATTTACTGCTAAATTATTTACTGTATTTAATCCAATATTATAATTGGAATCATTTTCCCATTCTAGAGAATCCATATTTATAAAATCTGTTGGAACAGTGTACTCTTAATGAAAGTATCGGTTATTTCATTAAAATTTTGAAATCTGTTATTTATAAATATATGAAAAAATTTCTTAGACAAAAGTTGTACTGTTTGACAAGGTAAAAATAATGCCAATGCAAAAAGATTTTTCTGAAGGTAAATTTATGAGATTTTAAGGTCATGATTTTTTCTCTAAGTAATCTTATACTTTGATTCTATATTGTTACAGAGCGTAAAATGACAAATTCAACGATATATAAGCATGTATATTAGCGATATACTACATTGGAGAAAAACGAGTTACAAAAATATAAAAATTTCAAATGCGATGAGGCACGGTTTCCGGCTCTCCGATCGATTTCAAATTTTGCACACATTATTTTTTCTTCCCAATGACACAATCCTGGGAGGTGTCCCGAACAAATTTGAAAGTCGAAAAATATGGTCTACCCTACTGTTCATGGCTGTTGATGATAAACCTTTGTAATTTATATAATATTAAAAATTATCTGAAGTCATTCCCCACTATGTGCATTATCTTTGTAAAAAGAAGTGATATCCCCAAAAAAAAAATCAAAAAAGTAAAAAAATTACGCCAAGTACATGCAAAATCAAATAACACACAAAAAATAGAAGATAATAATTACAAAATTAAAAAAAGGTGTGAAATCAAAATGAGCTGCAAGTACATAATGGTGCTTTCAGTCAAATACTTGGGGTGGCCAGGCAAGGTATTCTCAGATCATCAATACCCATATCTTCCCTCTTACGGGCTCTCAGATAATTTGTCAATTTAAAACTCTGACAATATGAGTACATTTTCATTTTATTGTATATTAACATAATTCCAAGATCATTCATTGACACCGATACCTTCCCCTTCACAAACTTTCACATAATTTGTCTATTTAAAACTCTGACAATATGACTACACTTTCATTATTTTTCGTTTTTAAATAATTTTTATTCATCGACATCTTGACCTTGCCTCGCCACCCCAAGTATTTGACTGAAAGCACCTTTATGTACTTGCACCTCATTTTGATTTCACACCTTTTTTTAATTTTGTAATTATTATCTTCTATTTTTTCTGTGTTATTTGATTTTGCATGTACTTGGCGTATTTTTTTTACTTTTTTGAAGTTTTTTTTGGTAGAGTATACGATGGATAGTAATTACGGAGTGGTGAAGGTTTTCTTGGTGGAGACATTCGAAATGTCCTTCTATTAGCTCCGATGCCGCCATCGCAACGTCAAATGAACGATTTGTACATTGAGAAGGTGGATAACTAGAAATAGTATAAGTATAATAATAGATACAGTTGATCTACTTTTTAACTTTAACGATCTCGTTTATAAGTTTTATTCAAATAAGCCCGCTTGCGAGGGTTGCGATCGACTAGCGCTATGACCTACACGTGCCGATCGAGATATGAGTATCTACATCGGCATGCACTATGAAGTTTAGTGGCTTATTGTAATAGTAACTATTAAATAAACCCTATGCAGACAAATGGTATTTTATACAGAAGCATCTAAACTCAGACCTATCATCCTATTTTGACAAAATTTTAGAAACAAGATTTTATACCCATAAAAGAGGATTTTATACTGAAAACTTCAAATCAAGAATTAATTTATAATGTATCTTTTACCGAAAAAAAATGGATAGAGGAACTCAAATTTGCCGGAGTTTCCCTGAAAAAGGCGATATCACTACGATCAGGGTGTAATAGACAGGTGTTCTGACTCCTGTTCAGAATGTGTGACTTTTTCGTCCTAGTTCTTCTGGCGGCCGGCAAATTTCGTCGATATCGTAAAGGCATTTACATATACATACAGGCCGCATGTTGTTTTTTGCAAGCCCACTATAGTCGTGTTCAGATTTATTGGCCGGTGAGTTTGGTTTCTCGAGCAGCGCGCGAGGAGAAATCAGCCACTACCACCTGACGATCGTGGATTGGCAGTCGAAGTTGCGGGACCTCCGAAGGGTATGGTGGGGTAAGGGGAACGGTGCTCGACTCCGCCTGAACGATGCCGTGTGGCTGTTGTTTATTCATAGCGTAATAGTAGTGTGCGTTACGAATCTATGCGTAGCCAATACGAGACGAAGCTACGGCAGAATCCCGTTAGCCGCTGGCCAAGCCTTAATTCCGAGTATGAGTTTCTCGCTTCTTTCTGGCCGAAGGGGGGAGCGAGATGGAACGCTTTGTAAACCGGTTTTCCAGTGCTCAGGGAACCGTACGACGGCCAGGCGTAGCCCGAGAGAGAGCGAGAACGTAGATAAAAGGAGCACCGAGGCAGGCAAGCGGTGTGGTGGGAGAATACCCCTCACGAAACTCACCGGCCAATAAAGCTGAACACCACTTTAATACCACTGAAATATCTACTACTACAGTCTCATTAATACATATGTATATGCCTTCTAAGTCACGACGCCTCTCACGACGGCCAGGGGAATTAAACAGAAATCGGCACACAATATCGCTGGGGTAAAAGGTACCGAATCGGAACACCTGTCTATTACACCATGACTACGATCACGGCCGTCTGTAGTACAGGCCATCACCTACGATGTTGCAACACCGCATTTCGAACAATAACCATCAGTCCGATGATTATGTTCCAACTGGTACCAGACGACCGTGGTTGGACAAAAGGCTTCTTAAAGGACTGATGACAGCGTTGCCATTTTGGCTAGGTGGTGGCCTGTGATAGAGAAGGCCGTGCTACGATTAACAGTTCTAGAGATAAAAATTCATCTAGAAGGCCAGAACACATAATCTCAGCTGAAATTATCAACGGTGATTAACAATATCTCCTTAACTATTGAATTGTGCCCCTGTTATGTCATATGACATTTCTGATTACGAATAACCCATAGAATTGATTGGTAAATTTTTTTACATGATTTCAGGAAAATTTTATATATAGAGTGTTTCCCAAAACTGGGTCAATAAAATTAAATGATTTTAGGCGACGTATTAAATAGTTTTATCCATAACAACGGACATATGATTATGACAAAACAGATATGTAAACATTTTACAATTTTACGGGTAATATATTTGTTAAAACAATATTATTTTCCCAAGAACATTCTAATAAATTTATATGTAAGAAATTGCATAGATTGTTCTAGAAGACATGAAATTCTACTAAAAAAGAAATCTAATTACACACATATACATATATGCGTAACAATAGTTTGAATAGCTAAAATATTTAAAACTATTTGAGTATATCCTGTACTTCCTAGTATGTCAAACTATTTGAACAAATATAAGCTGACCCAGTTGTATGGGATACCCTGCATGAGCCCAAAGAACCATTGCAAAACACATAACTATGATGACTGAAATATTAACATTCTAAACTATGTATACATATATGTATACCTAAAATAAAAAAATACTAACTTGTAATATTCCGCTTTAACCTTTAATCTCTCATACACAAGTTTTCCAAAAATATCTAAAATATCTGTGATAAGAACGAATTTACTGGGATAGAAAGCCATAACAGATGTGTCTACTAATAATTTGGCACACTGAAATAATACAGCATTCATTTAATGTTCTCTTTAATTATAATTAATGAGACAAAATAAGTAAAAAGGAAAACCTGTATTGTTATTTTAAGTGCTTTAACTCTTTGATCGGAGTGCCAAGCTTGTACAAGCTCAGTATTTAATTGTTCAATTCTTGCTGTGTATTGTTGCTGAGACAAATCTAACATTTGTCTAACAGATCCTTCCTCAAAATCATCTAGCTGTTCCAATCTGGTTCTTACTTTATCAACCACGCCACCACTTGGTTGCATCTTAACAATAACTATAAGAAAAACATTTGCGTCAGTCTGATTTCATGGACTTATTCTGCAAATATTATTAATGATGAAGAACATAGTACCTTTCTCACCACCTGGCAAAAAGCTAGTAAGAATTGACAGTTTTTCTGAAGTCGTATATTTGTTTAATATTGCTGTGCGTCTTGCTTGCCATGGTTCTATTAATTCTTCTGCAGTATCTTTAGATTTTTTACCAACGATTGCAATATTAGAAGAAAAGTTCCACTACAATGTAAATATCATGTTTTAAGTTATTCGTGATATCGAATATAACAGCTTAAGTGAATAAACATTTTCAACAAATGTAACTTAAAAACCTCATCTGCAGCCATCTTAGATAATGGATCTAACTCTTCCCTTGCAAACTGTGAAAGGGGATCTGATCCATCAAAAGAAGAATGGCTTAATAATGGATTTGGCAAAGAATCTCCAGATTGTGGTACATGAATTGAAATTGGTGTACCACCTGAAGAACCACTACTTGTACTTTGCAATACATTGCGTTTACCTCCACTACGTCCATCAATTAACTACAACCATGTAATTAATAATACATATCTTATGTAAAATATAATCTATAGTTTAATATAATCAAATGCCAAACAACTAGTATCATATTTGTAAATGTTAAAAAATCATTGTCTCATTATTAAAAATATGCACAACAAAACATAACGACATATGCAATAAAATGCTTTTATATCTTCTGTTATGTCCGTAAATTATTACCGTAATAGTAACGGGTTTTAAAGGATGATCTATTGCTTCCTCTAAACATTCAAATTGCATTGATCTACAGTTCACAGGTTTTGCAATCCTACAAAAAGAAATAAATTCTTTTCAAAACCTATCAATTACAGATATTAATATACGAAACACCAGATACATACCAATCTATTTCCATCATTTTCCAAATATGATGAAAAAATCTTACAATGTAATTGTAGAAGAAAATAATACATATTATACACCAAGCAAATGTGTTATAACTTATTACTTCATACTTAGTCTTAGATAGGATATTTTAAACCTCTCTTACGAACTGCTGACAGTTCCACCGTTCCACCAAGTTACACCCAAGATTTATTAAGCGACATAGCCAGGGGAGTGACACTCCATGTATTTTTTGTGAACTAGTGATCCTCTAGGGAGTGATCGGTGTTGCGACTGTTGCGACTCCCGTCTAGCGGCGTGTAGTTTAAGCTTTAGATGCGCGAAGTTCAAATCGGATCACACGAATGTAATAGGAAAGGAAGATTAGCGGCCGATTTCTTCACCTTCAGTAATCTTCCAGTTAAAGTTATGTTCCAGATAACTGCCAAATGATAGAATTCTACTGGCTTAGAGCATATAAATGCTCAAAGCCAATTGGTCGTTCACTGACCGGAAGATTACTGAAGGTGAAGAAATCGGCCGTAGGTGAAGTTCGCACAAGGCCGAGGGGTTTGAAAATAGTTAAATATCCTTTTAATAAGAGGACTTCAAGATTATAAACTAATCGATAGCCACTTGGAAACGGGTAATTGAATAAATGAACTTCTCCTTCTTTCCTTCTCCTAGGTGTGTAATTCCAGCACACGAAATAATTGAATAACACACAAATCCGCAACATTTAGGTTCTTAATTATTTAAAATCATTGAAAATATCATATCCCTCTCTAGCATCTGTGCCATAATCGGGCCCTTTACCTTAGTTAATTAGTAAATTTGCGATTGGCTCTCGGTAACTAAGCCATTTTGAAATTAACAAGAGAAAAAGCGAAGGGCTTTTCGGAAGCGTCACTCGAGCCCCAAAAGCTGTAACGAGCAGTCGCATAAAAAGTTCTTTAGAGTCGATATTGTGTTACAAACGTTTATTTCATTCATTAAAGTTACAAGTTTTGAGTTCCTTTTGTTCTTTTATTGTATTATCCTTTTATTTATTATCCGTTCTAATTACATTTATTTC
The DNA here is from genome assembly GCA_929113495.1 of Andrena minutula. Taxonomy (NCBI): domain Eukaryota; kingdom Metazoa; phylum Arthropoda; class Insecta; order Hymenoptera; family Andrenidae; genus Andrena; species Andrena minutula. The sequence continues at coordinate 17,171,664 of OV815997.1, forward strand.
TCGAACAATCCTCGTCCTAGGAGCAGAGTGCCTTACCCCGGGTCTCCACCAAAGCGAGCACGAGCAAAAACATTTGCTCGCGAGCATGCTAGCTAACACGGCGTTCGGCTCGGTGTGGACGCCAAATAACAGTGTTCGCAAGCAAATGACCCTCGTAATAGGCAATAAATTTTCCGGATGGTCACGGTAGACGTCGAGAGAGGGTGTTCGCGAACAAAGTTCGGTGATCTACCAGGCACGAACATTTTTGACGAACATCGGCTGTTTTCTCGTTCTTGTCCCTTTTCAAACCCATGAAACTTGGGCCTTGCAATCCCTTTCCATTGTGTGACTGCTCGTAAACAGGCGACCCTCCGCAACCCCCGCCGGCAGGTACTCCACAGAAATAGCATGCGTGACAGGCACGAATAAAATTTTTATATTTTTTGTTTTAACATAATGAGAATATTTCCAACATATGGATGAGATATTTCTAATAAAAATGAAACCAAACACGACGAAATTCGGACAAATTAGAGTTGTAGCATCAACATTTTTTTATGCTAGTCAATAACAGATTATCTTGAAAAAGAGGGTGAAATTTTTGTTAGGTGGTGATTCGTGTTTAAAGCTGTGTGGTATTACTAGGAAATAAGGAGAAGGTATGAACGAACTATGTGCGCATTTATAACTATATAGTGTATAGACATACATATATTTACATACATGTGCAATGTGCAAACATTAAAATATACAAACATAGGTACCTATACAATATATATACAAACATTAAACTATACAATATATATACAAACATTAAACTATACAAACATGGGTATCTATATAATATATACAAACATTAAAGAATAGAAATATATAATATAACACACACACGCGTACATATACATATTTACATGGTCCCAATCTCGGAGTTGCACACCCATTTCAAGTGTATCGCCGTTGCGAGGGTATTTGCCCATGTTGGGTTAAAAAAAAATTGGCAAATTCTGCCCGACTGTCGGTTGCTGAACGGGAAGAACGCCCCCGTGGCGCATTTCGTACCGGCATGTATGAGCCATCGCCCGATCCTGCACCTGACCTCCTCCATTCGCCCGGTATGAGATCTCCCGTGTCCGGGTCAAAACGGTCCAAAGTACCGGGCGGGGAATACATGGATTGCGTGGTCTCGTTGCGCCTACGGAAATTGTGCAGGTGCAGGCAGGCTAAAATCACGACGGTGGCCTTCTCCGGTTGCAACATGATCGGGCGCCTTAAAATTCTAAAAATAGAGGCCAATATGCCAAATGCGTTTTCGACAACAATGCGGGCTCTGCAAAGTCTATAATTGAAGACCCTTTCGGGTGAGCCACGCATTTGATGGCCGCTGAAAGGCTTCAAGATATGCCGTTGAAGCGGAAACGCGTCGTCCGCGACAAACACATATGGAACTTCAGCTGTTCCTGCCGGTAAACGGCTTGTCGGTGGCAGGTTAAGCCCGTTCCCTAATAACTTGTCATAAGCGGACGTGTTTTTAAAAACCCCTCCATCGGATATACGTCCCTGGCAGCCCACATTTACGAACGTAAAATTTGCCGATGCATCGACAATGGCCATAAGGACGATGCTGAATGATCCCTTGTAATTATAATATTCGCTCCCGCTGTTGAATGGGGCTTGTATCACAATATGTTTTCCATCAATGGCGCCGACGCAATGTGGAAAATTCGTTTTCTCGTTGAAAATATTTGCCACATCCAGCCACTCTGCTGGCATTGATGGAAACTGGAAAAAATGGTTCAACTTAGTTTAGTTTAGACCGGTTTGCAATGGTGATTATTTTAGTAATGAAGGTGAGACATATGGGGTAAGTCCGGGAGAGTCAGGCCAGTGCTGATATTTTCAGACTGACGCAAGATAGGGCACTGTGAGTCATTGACACAAAATAAATGAAGACGCTTGTTGTTTATCTCACATTGACCATTGTCACAAATCCATATTTGAATTATAAGATGCAGTTAAGACTTTACGCGAGGCTGAAAGTTTTTCGACCAACTTACAGTGGGGGCGATATTTAAAAAACAGGTTAGTTTATTTACGCTCTTCCGATATTGGGGATATAATATGCATATAACTACAGTGTAACACCAACAATACGTATGTATTCGTTTTTTTTTTCTTTTTTGATAAGGTGGTCGATCACTACCTTGATTAGTCGTAGTGGGTGGACGGTCCACAGTGGGGCACGTTATATAGGATTTGCGGAAGAAATCTCATAACTTCGGTGTTTTTCAATAGTTTTGAGTAGTTTAAAAAAAAAACAAAAAAAAACTATAATTTCATACAAACTAAAACTATCAAAATCTAATATAAAATTGAAACTAGTGATGGATATACGAAAATATAACTTTCATTTTAAGACTTTTTTCCTCTCCAGTTGCAATGTGCCAATGTTTTGATTGAAAATGAAAATAAACAATTTGTAATTATCGCACACTATAATAATTTATATATAGGGGAGATCGGGGCTAGTTGACTAATTTTTTACATTCCTAATTTTTATAAATATACCATTGTTATTTTTTTGACTGGCTGCATACCAAAAGTTTACAAATTTCATTAGGTATACAGGCTTAATTTTTAAAATCGTTTTAATTGAGTCTACGTTGTTGTTTTTATGGTATTTAGAGTAGTGAGACGAATGAGTCAACAAACCCCGGCTGCGGGGTTAGTTGACAAATACGATGGGGTTAGTTGACTTGACATTTACTTTTCAGTTTTATGCCTTTGCTTGCGAAAGGCATATATATACGCTGTCACAGTACATCAATATGTATGAAAAGCGTATATATATACGGTGCCAATTCCACCAATATACTATACGAAACGCGCACATATGTATACTACAACCAATAATTTTTTTAAATTTTTTTTCACTCCTTCACAGTGTTATTTTTTTACTAATTATCATGGCGTTAGATACTGTAATTATTTTGTACTTATTTGTTATGCTCTATTTGGAAGGCCTGGGAGTTTTAAGGGAGGATAGGGTGTAAAACTGGTAGGGGTGAGTTTGGAAGAATTTTATGGTGGGGGAAGTGGATTTGAGCAGCTAAACTCTTTGCCGCGACTGCATCTTGAGCAGGGAGTCGAGACCGAAGCAGAAACCGAATTTCTGACCGGTCGCGACCGGTCTAGCGACCACTAACCGAAGCGAAAACGGACCGCTGTTGTGACCGTAACAGTGAGAGGTTGTGGAGGGAAACCGAACTCCAGACCGATTGCCTCTCGACCGGGAATCTCAGACCGTACTTTTAACGAGACCAATCGAAACCAAACCGAAGGCATGACCAGTCGGCCGACGGTCGGTTGACCGGTCGCAAACGGTCGCGTTAATTTATGGAGAGATTTCTGTTCCTCTCCATAAAATACGAGTCGGAACGGTTCGGAGCGGCTCGGTTCTGTTCGGATCGGTTCAACCTAGCTGAATAAGCCGGGAAGGTATGGATGCTATTCCTGCCGCTCACACTGTTTGTCACTCTCGTGACGGGTTTTTTGACAACAGACTTTTGCAGTTATTTGTTATTGTAACACTGTCCATTCCAAACTATGTCGATCTGCGGAGATATTATTGTATTTCAAATACTAGTTATGTATTATTTCACTAGAAGTAGATAATATAAATAAATTATTGTTAATATACAAATAACAAGAAAATTGTTGAAAATATAATTCTACATGTGATTATTTTAAAAGTATGTCCAAGTGTGGAAAAACAGAAAATAGGAATGTAATAAAATGTAAATATATTTTTTTTCAACACCTGCATGAAAATGGGTGTTTTTTACGCCTGCTGAGCGTGAGCAAAAAAATCTGGATGTTCGATTGCTTTTTTATTCTGTCGAAATTAATAAGTACGTGTATTACTAAAATTGCTGATTCCGATAATGATTCTAATTTGGGGTTATCGCGCCACTCCGTAAATTTTTTGTATATCGTCTAGTACTTTTCTTTTGATTTTGATGGCAGCTTTTCTTCAATCGCTTTTGCAGCTTCTGCTACTTCGGGGGGCGTGTGGTATCCCGTATCGCTATCACTCTCATTATTACTCATTTTATCTTTTAATTCTATCTTTTAATAAAAAGGGGTGCTGTGACATTTGTAATATCAAGATAAAACACACATGATCCATAACGATTAGTCGAATAACTGCATCTTCATATCACAGGGTAACGTCAAAGTCCGGTTTCCTTGGGAGCAAAGTAAAAAAGTGCAAATACGCATGCGCGTAAAATCTTTTTCCCTTGGGAGAAAAGTAGAAAACGCGATTACGTCTGAAATTGGTCATTTTGCTACCACCCAACAGGCGTAAAAAAACACCCATTTGCATGCAGGTGTTGAAAAAAATGTGTTTTGATGTCCTTTATACATATCATAAGAACCTCATGTTACATTTTTAATAAAGTTCATGAATTTCTTTAAAATCACCATCACAGTTATCCTACCATTTTTGGGAATCTAGAAGGTTTGGCCCATTTGATTAATATTTTTTCAAACTGAAAAAAATATTTTTGTAAGATAGTAAATTACAAAACAAATTTTTATTTTGCAAAAGTCTCTTCGAAGGAATCTAAAACTTGGAGAAAATATTACCAAATACTTTGAAATTCTAACTACAAAATAAGCACATTCTAAAAAGGGATTCTTTAAAATTAACGTCGTAAGACGTTAAAAAATTTAAATCCAAGTTAGAAATGTTCTGTAACTCAGGAACCAATTTCACTTTTATGAAGAGAGTACACGGTGTGTTTATGTAAGGTTACAGGTACTAAAGAATGGCAACGTACAATCATGACGGGGCCATCCTTGTCTTACGTTACATGTACTACTCGCATCACAGGAGTATTTTCCGATGTACCACTCTCTTTTCTTATATATGTATATCGTATTAAAAATTGAAGAAGTAACGCTTATACAACTGATTCATAAGATGTTAAATAATATTTTCACACGTTATTCCGAGAGATAAAAATTGAAACATTATAATAAATTTTGCTGTGAAATTTGTTATTTATACTATTGTTAAATATATTTAAATTTTATTACATTCCTATCTTCTGTTTTTCCACAGTTGGACATACTTTTAAAATAATCACATGAAGAATTATATTTTCAACCATTTTCTTGTTATTTGTATATTAACAATAATTTATTTATATTAACTACTTCTATTAAAATAATACATAACTAGTATTTGAAATACAATAATATCTCGGCAGATCGACATAGTTTGGAATGGACAGTGTTACAGTAACAAATAACTGCAAAAGTCTGCTATCAACAAACCCCTCACGAGAGTGACAAACAGTGTTAGCGGCAGAAATAGCATCCATACCTTCCCGGCTTATTCAGCTAGGTTGAACCGATCCGAACACAACCGAGCCGCTCCGAACTGTTCCGACTCGTAATTTATGGAGAGGAACAGAAATCTCTCCATAAATTAACGCGACCGTTTGCGACCGGTCAAGACCGAAAGTCTGAGAGAAATTCTCTCTTGAGTTTTGGGCGAGAGAAAACTCCTGACCGCTCGTCGCTCTTTAGTTCGGTCGAGAGAAAAATCCTGACCGTTCGGTCGCTCTCTAGTTCGGTCGAGGGAACCGTAAATGCCATATTGGTCGGTCTCACTGACCGCGACCGCGACCGAAACCGAAATTCTATCGGTCTCGACTCCCTGATCTTGAGGATAAAAATGCAATTACTAGTGGTATTCCTATGCTTAGTCAAGTAACCCCGTCCGAAACGCCGAAAACGTGGAAAAAAATCGTTACGCTCAAATTTCACCCTTTATCATCATGAAGATGGTCATTCCAGGGGTTTTTGGGGTCGCAGAATCCGATTCCGAGGTCAAAATTATTATTAAATTAAAACTAAGCCCTGGAGTGGGGGGCAAATGTTGATAAAATAATGTTATATTTTTTTTAATAGCACAGTCTGATTTGGTTACGTTACTTGAAGTTAATTACGGCATCAAATTTTGAAAAATTAATAGGAATAGCGTTATTAACTTAGCAAAAGCTATTGAGCGCGCGGAAACTAGAAGGTCAACAACTTGTATAAATTCACACTTCAGATATTGAAAATGCTTTTATTTATTCGATGTTATTAAAATGTATAAAAAGTTATAAATAACTGAAATACACGATGGTCGTTTTTAATCGCGTGTAACATTTTTCGGAATCGAGAGGCATCGTTGAAACTCACATTATTTAATAGTCCAATGTTTAACGAACGTATATGCAAAAGGAGAAGTTGTGGATTTTTGCGATCTTCGAGTAATAACCAATTATGTTGGCAGAAATCAGGCCGCTTGCGCGGCACAAGTAAGTGTCTTCGTCCTGGCGATACTTGTGCCGCGCAAGCGGCCTGATTTCTGCCAACATTATTGGTTATTACTCGAAGATCGCAAAAATCTACAACTTCTCCTTTTGCACATACATTCGTTAAACATTGGACTATTAAATAATGTGAGTTTCAACGATGCCTCTCGATTCCGAAAAATGTTACACGCGATTAAAAACGACCATCGTGTATTTCAGTTATTTATAACTTTTTATATATTTTAATAACATCGAATGAATGCACAATTTCATCTTATGAATAAATAAAAGCATTTTCAATATCTGAAGTGTGAATTTATACAAGTTGTTGACCTTCTAGTTTCCGCGCGCTCAATAGCTTTTGCTAAGTTAATAACGCTATTCCTATTAATTTTTCAAAATTTGATGCCGTAATTAACTTCAAGTAACGTAACCAAATCAGACTGTGCTATTAAAAAAAATATAACATTATTTTATCAACATTTGCCCCCCACTCCAGGGCTTAGTTTTAATTTAATAATAATTTTGACCTCGGAATCGGATTCTGCGACCCCAAAAACCCCTGGAATGACCATCTTCATGATGATAAAGGGTGAAATTTGAGCGTAACGATTTTTTTCCACGTTTTCGGCGTTTCGTCCCACGGTGCGTACGTACGAAATCTTCACGCACCGGATAAAATAAAATACCACAAATTATAGTCAAGGTATCACGTTTTGACAAAATATTCATGAAAAAACATCAAGCAGTACTTAGTGGACAAAAATTCATAAATAGTCGAAATAAAAATATTTACTTCCCGCCGAACTTTTTAGATTTTTCATTCTCACTGACAGAATACGCAAGTTTTTGTCACGGCGACACATTAAATGGCAAGCTGGTCAGTCATATGCTTCAATATCGCGAATCGCCGAATAATTTATTCCATAATACAACAATTAAATGGAATTAGTCAACTAATCTCGTTAGCCAACTAGCCCCGGTCTCCCCTACCCTAAATTGCTTGGGCTTTGCTTTGATCTGCATAAAACGACAAAAATGTGAAAAACAACGATGCTACAATTTCTTTTCCAAAAAGTGGTCGAACTCTCCCGGACTTAGGATATAAAATAAAGTGGGTACTATCAATTAAAATATAGTTACCTTTATCCTGTCCTTTAAAGCGTCAATTAATGCTTCGCACACCTCTGGAACTATTTTGGATATGGTTTGTTTCGCCACGCGAAACGTATACATCAGGCTCTGATACGAATCCCCTGTAGCGAGGAATCTGAGGGTGATGAGCAGCCTGTCGGTGACCGAAATGCATTTTCGGTAATTGGTGTCTTGACGAGCAATTCGATCACCAATCAATGTGACCAAATGTTCGAAATCATTTCGGGACACGCGTGTGAAGTTCTGAAATCCACTGGGGTCGTTTATGTGCAAGTCCTGGAGAAGGGAAGATCCCGTCCGTTCTTTGAATAGGGCCCTCGTCCAGCATTTCCTTCTCTTTCTTTGCTGTGCTGCTGTGTTTAAAATAACTACAGCACACAATGATTTCATCGTCACTGCTGAACATATTTTAACACTTCACTGCGAGCTGAATATGTTTTTGGAAATGCTACAGAGTAGCGTGCACCGAATCAATTCCAAAGACACTCTGGTTCTCTGTTTTTTTTTTTTTTTTTTTTTTAAGTTTACTTAGTAGGGGGGGGGGGGGAGAACAAGACAGGACTTCTTCTTATTCCTCCCTGTTTCCACCCTGTGGGTCGTCCCTCAGAGCGCTTAGCCCTGTTACCGACCGGGGTGAAGTCAATTATGGTATTACCGACTGCAGGTAAATTTTGGTTGAGGTGCCTTGATGTTGTTTGCGGAAAATTTGCAAAAAACCGCAAATGATGGGGGGGCTGAAATAAGAGTGATTATGAGTGAGGGAGTAGGGTAGATGGAAGAGTGAGATAAGATAGAGCGGCGAGTCTATAAACAAAAATAAAGAAAATTAGCTTAGAGAGGGGGGGGGGGGTAGGATGGGGCAAGGTGGAAGGGTGATCGAGGGAGGAGGGGAAAGGGAACGGTGGGGGGGGGGGAGGGATGGTTAAGTGGACATGGGGAAATGTATCTTGACTCTATATGGAATCCTATTTAAGTCGTAGGTGCCCGTTAGCCGAACAAGGGGGTTAGGGTGGTTTTCAACCAAGTAGTTTTTCCTTAGCTTGTCAATGAAGTCATGGATGTAAAGAGTATTGGTGTCAGAGTGTAGCGCCCTGGTGGGATATCTGGGTGGGGAGTGAGTGATAATTTTCAATATCCTGTTTTGGAATCGTTGTGTTAGTTGCCTGTTTATCTTAGAGGTGGTCCACCAGACTTGGGCCCCGTATGTTAGCACAGGTCTGATGCATGATTTATAGATTAATATGCGTATGTTAAGTCTCAGGGGAGACCTATGGCTAATGTGGCATTGTAGGCGACCCGCGACTTTAAGAGCCTTATTGATGCGATCCCTAATGGCAGCATCCCATAGCATTTTGAAGTGGAATATGATTCCCAGGTATTTCACTTCATTTGCCCAGGGCACTACACCAGTACCAATACGAAGCGAATGTTTCTGTCTGCTAGCAATTATCTTAGGATTACGGGTGAAAATAATCGCTTCCGTTTTATCCTCGTTAATACTTAGTTTCCAGAGTTGGAAAATTTGGAGGACTTCGTCTAAGTAAAGCTGCAGCTTTGCGACCAAGGTCGGGAGCTGCCAGGATGCTGCGATAAGTGCGGTATCGTCCGCGTAAAGCGCTAGTTCGCACGCATTATTAGTAGGGATATCATTAATGTAGATATTGAACAATATTGGGCCAAGTATAGAACCCTGAGGCACGCCAGCCACGACTGGATGCAGGGAGGATCTCGCTCCACCACAAGAGACGAGTAGCTGTCTGTCAGCAAGGTATGAGGCAATAAGCCTAACAAAACTGTTTGGTAGTCCAAGGCAGTGTAGCTTGTAAACGAGTGCATCATGCCAGACCGCATCGAATGCTTTTGATAGGTCAAGCAGGACCATCCCCGCAATCCTTTTCACATTTAGCTCGTGTGTGATCAGTTGGGCAATACGTACAGCCTGCTGGATCGTGGAGTGTCCGGCTCGAAAGCCAAACTGCCGGTATGAGATAATGTTTTCCCTCAGGAGGAATTCGGAGAGAAACGAATAGATAGATCTCTCAAGGAGCTTTCCAAAAATGGAGAGCAGGCTAATAGGCCTGTAGCTAGTCGGCAGTTCACGCGGTTTACCAGGTTTCGGTATCGGTATAACTTTAGAGATTTTCCAGGGGTCCGGAAAATACCCGTGGTAGATCGCGAACGAAAAGATGTGGTATAATTGTACAATGATCTTGCGAGACACGTGCTTCAACATAAGTACTGAGACTCCATCTATTCCTGGGGCTTTTCTTGGAGCCATTTTTTTAATTTGCTCCGTTATTTTAGCTGGGGAAATGGAGATGGAAAAGCCAGGAGTAGGTGCAGGATTGAGGGTTTCCAGTGAGGAGACAAATTGTTCCACAGGCTGTTCCAAGTTTGAGGAGCGGTGTCTTGCAATGGAGTGGACCGTGGCAAAAGTGGAATCCAGAGCCTCCGCCTTTTCAACCTCGGTAGTAACAGTGGATTGGCCAGAGAGGAAAGGTGGTAATATCCTAGATTCGGAGTCACCCGATATTTTTTTAAAGGTGCCCCAGAAGGTAGGATCGGGTCTTTTAAAGGCCCTCAATTTTCGATTCCATTCGCGGTTGCGTAGGAACGAGATTCTCTTGCGGATGGTCGCAGTGAGGTCACGGATAACGTCACCCACCAGATACATTCCGACTATTTGGCCTCTTCGTCGCTGGGCTCTGCGGTGACGGATGAGTGAGCACAGAATTTGGTCGGAAAGGAGAACTGAGTTTTTACTGAGGTAAGAAAAATTAGGGACAGCTGATCGTTTACGACACTCGTGGAGGAACGAGGTCACTTCCCTTATACAGCAGTCAATTTCTCCTTTCGACCCAAATTTGTTTTTGATGTTAAATTTTATTGTGTTCTTATGATAACACTCCCAGTCCGTGTCCGTTTCCAGGGTGGTAGGACCACTGGGCGGCTTGACAGTGAGAATGACAGGGCGGTGGGGTGTATCAAAGTGATCCGTCACTACGCAGGCAAAGTCGGCATGATAGTCGGAAATAAAAAAGTCTATAACAGAGGGCCGTGTACGACCAGATTGGTGGGTGAAATCATCAGGGTGAATCACCCTGTAGGGAAATTTACTGTTATGACCATGAAGAATTTTCCCAGCTTTGTTTTCTGAGTAGTTCCCCCAGAGACGGTGCTTTGCGTTCCAGTCTCCGCCTATGAGGAACGGGGAACCCAGTCGAATGAGAGAGTCAAGGATTCCAGGATTCCCGATCGCGCCCGGGGGGGCGTAGATGACTCCGATTATAATTTTGGGGGTATTTAGATGGATGAAGCACGCGTCCACCTCGAGAGCCCGGGAGAGGGTAAAGGTCTTGTAACTAATTGTCGTGTGGATAAACATGGCCACACCACCGTTTTTGACTTGGCGGTCGGCGCGAACTACCGAGTAGCCAGGAAGCGTGAATTTATCCTGAGGGATAAACCAGGTTTCGGTAACAAGAATTATACCTGGTTGGATGTCGGCGACTGCGAGTATTAGCTCATTTCTTTTTCGCATCAGCGAAGACGCGTTCCAAAGCATGATCTTTGGGAGGGGCATTGTTTAGTCCAAGCAGCTGAGTACTGTACAGAATACCTGAAATTTTTCTGCCAGCGTGCGACAGGGCCTAAGTTTATCTACTAACGTGCGCGTTAGTTGTAGCATATGCTCAATATCCACGAGAGAATTAAGTTCTTTAAGTGCTCCAATTAATTCCAACATGGAATTGATTCCAGGGGGTACCTGGCGGGATTGCGAAAATGCGGAAGGTTCGTTGAGTGGGGGTGGGTAGACGGAGGGTCTTTGGGGACCCGCGACAAGCGCATCGGCGTAGGAACGAAAAGGGGGGGACAAGGACTGCTGGGGGATAGATGAGGAAGGTTTGGGGGGGGGGGGGCGAGGTTTGGGAAGGAGGATGGTCCCATTTGGGCATTAATTACCAGTCCATTAGCCGGTTTCGGAATTGAATTTCTCTTTTCCAGATACTTAATCAGAGCTGGACATTGGCCATAGTTGGCCGTGTGCTGACCCATACAATTGGCACATTTAGGTGGAGTGTCGCGAGTCTTTTGACAGTCAGCTGTGCGGTGTGCTCCGGCGCACTTTACGCATTTAGCGGGAAGCCCGCAATTTGAGGCCGAGTGACCGAAGGCCTGGCACGAAAAACACTGCGTGTAATTTTTTTTCGAAAAGAATTTTTCCCAATAAATCCTCGTGCTAAAGATTGCGTTTACTTTGGTTACCGACGTCGGAGACGTACCCGGGGGAAAATTGATGTTGTAATTATGATACGCAACTGTACGATTAAGTCCGTTGTTAATCAGAGGAATGCAGGATAGGGGGGTTAGGCCTTTGCCTTTTAGTTCATCGAGGATTTCCTCGGGGGAAGCAGCAGGGAGGCCCTTGAGCACCATGGATAGGCCTCTCTCGGAATTCATGGAGAAGGTGAAATAGGGGATTTTTTCCTCGCTGAGTGCGAGTTTAAATTTTTTGAAGGCCGGGACTTCATCAAACTGGAGTCGGATCTTATTTCCTAGATACTTGATGTGGAAAGTTTTTCCAAAGTCTGCGGCAAGCTCTCTTTCAAAATTTGCTATATTATAAGAAAAATTTGATATGTATAGCGGAGGGGGTTTTGTAGGTCGGGCAGCGGCCAAGGATGTAGGTGATCCCGCAGAAAACGGTTGCTCATCCGTTGGCTTGTTTATCCGTCGCCTGTTGTTAGCGTCCGGAGAGGTTTTTTTCGCCCGTGTTGCCACAGGCAATTGGGGGTCACCCGTAGATTTAAACGCGGCAAGTGCCGAAAAACGGTTGAAAGTAGGAATCCCATCTATCATTATTTGATCGGGGTTTCCTTCCGTAGAGATTGATGTAGTAGTGGGAGTGACTATTGAGCTAGGGCTAGCTAAGGGCACTTGGGAGGCATTGTCTGATTTGCGGCTAGAGGAAGATTTCCTCACTCGTCCGGAATCATTTTTTGATTTCTTAGTTTTCCCTAACGTCTTTTTGACACTGGCCGCTAGCGTCTTAAGTTCAGATCTGGGGGATAATTCTAAATGTTCGGAGGATTGGGACTCCATAGATGAATCTAGGGCTGCACCAGCCCTTTTTTCCCAGCAGACAGAGAAGGTGCAGCGTGTGGGACAGTGAATATGGAAGTACTCACAATTTTGGCTGAATTAAGTGCGTCTAGGGACGACCCACCGTCATTCTGAAGCTCCAGTAGAGGAGCGTCATGAATTGCTCCTGGATTGTTGGCTGCGATGTTGGAGTCCGCGCCAGAGAGAGTAGGTGGAGAGTGCCGGAGCGGTGAATGTTAAACTCACCGATTTTCTTCGCGATTTTCCCGTCTTGATCGCTCGATAAGCGAAAAAGGGGGAAAATACCACCGTTATTTAAATACGCAACGCACCTAATGCGCACGAAAAAACACGGAATCTAGAAACTTTATGTCTGGTGGTAAAAGCACAAGTGCACAAGGAGACTGAGTTGATTAGAAACACGACCGGTCACGGTGAGCGACTCGAGCGAACTGAAGACACTCTGGTTCTCTGTTGCGGAACGCAAGTCCTTATATATTATTTTCCTAGGAGGCGTATTCGTTTGAGGGTGGAGTTTTGAGGGAGAGTTTTAAATATAATTGGTCGCGACGAAACTCTTCCCCCGTCAATCGTGGGTGCCGTGGTGGGGACAGGTATGCGTCCAAAAATTAACCGGGACTTTCTGTATTGTCCGGGCGTGAGTCACCAATGTAATCATCTACCCTAATGGAATCGTTAGCGGGTCACGGTTTATTTGCAGGTTTATGACTGTGGACACTTTCCTACGCTCTATAGAGCTGACATTCAGTAGGCAATAAAACCGTGCTCCGCTACACACTACTTCCGAAATTCACTGACTTCACTGATTCTACCTGAGGTATCTAGAATATTGACAAGGACCCCGATCGTGAACGCGCCCCCCCCCCCCCCCCCCCCCGATTTGCAGAAACTTAGTATGCCAGGAGAACAGCAAATAATAATAGATACGTATGGTTTTTAGCTGCGGTAACTCAAGTTTAAGGGATGTAACCGCCCTTTGAAAATTCGCACCCTCGAGGCACCCATCTGGAAAACTACTAAAAAAATGTGGCAATCGAAGGAACGCCAGAGAGTTGGGTAATATTATATATAACTACGACTTATGATTCACATACTGCTTTTATTATCGCGGGCTGTCTGTCTCGTCTGTATGTAACTGCTCGACTCTGCCGCATCGCGACATAATTCAGAATTCAACGATGCGCTTGAAGATACCTATGCGTTTTAGATTGTTGTTCGGGAAATAATACTAAGGGCGGGATCTCCTAGCTGGTGCAATGGGAAAGCATGCGTCTGTTTTCCTACAAGCGTTTGCGATAGCGCCGGACGTAGGGGTCAGACGCGAGTCTGACTGAGTATCAACCTGAGCTACTCGTGACGCAACACTGTCCGACGCGGGTCTGTTTCCCTATACATATATGGCGAAATTTTCTAGCCGCGCGCTGGGGACTGCGACCGGTCACTCGACGGCTCCGAAGGGAGTCTAGCGACGTGGTTGCTCTGCGATCGATTGCCACAGTGGGACAGACACTACCAAAAAATCAGGAAAGAAGTCAGAATTCAAAAGTTAGGGGATTATGTACTTTTTATATGTTTTCTGTGGACTACTAATATGGGCTCTTAAAAAAGGTAAAAATATCATGACGCCTACTTCTGAGGTGTATGTAAACACGTGTCAAAGTTTGTATGTATTTTGTGTGCAGAATTTCAAATTGAGACTTTCAATTTTACAGTACAGTTTCTGCCTTCAACTACTTTATACTTTTCACTTTATTGTATAAAGAAGGGAAAATGATATGAAAGTTATTGTTGTTGTAATCTAATTATGAAACTAACATTTTGGAAACACCGTTCTGCGAGAGGGGGGATCATCCCTCTGGGAATTCATCGGCGGAGGAGAAACCTTCTCCCTGTTGACGATGTGGGGGTGGGAAATACCACATTTGGTTCCGAAATACTAAGCAGGCCGATCGGCCAGAGCGTGTCGCCAGGGTCGGGGTTTTATGGGCGTAATGTCCCGCGAGTCGGCGGTAGAGGCTTCGGACGTGCCGGTCCGAATTCCCCGTGTACCACCCCGTGACAGAGCAATCAACGGATTAACCCAGTACGAAGAAAGTCGAAAATCCTGCCATAATATGACCATATAAACCGCGACCCTGCCGAGGCGCTCTGACCGATCAGCCTGAATAATGTTTGGGATTCAGGTGTGGCATTTTCCTCGACTAACAAAAGGAGAAGATATGCTTATATTAGATTGAAAAAAGGTTTCCCTGACAATGGAATAGGAAACTAAATTACTCTGAAGAAGTAGGTAGCAGTAGAGGAAGGTGGGGCAAGACGGGGCGAGGGGCAAGACGGGGTACCCCCCGTATCTCGTGATACAATCGCACTAGTAAAAATTGAGCATACGCGTTAAACGTGTCGTTACCGACACCGTCAGTGAGCAGCAAGTCAGTGAAACACGTGGACGTGTGACAAAGATAGATCAGAATTTATAATTTATTGGGATTTCTTAACATCTTCCTTATTTTTAGCACCCGTGATAATGATATGATAATATACAAGATCTGCAGTACATGTATATGTTTCTGAGGCAGAATTCAGCTGGCTATAAGGCACGTGTGTCATTTTATCCTTTCGCAAATAATGTTTCGGGCAGTGTTCATATGATTGATAGTGAGATGAGAAGGGGCATGATTGGGGTACCTCTTATTTTCATTACCCCATCATGCCCCTCACAAACCTAGAAATAAAAATCAAAGTCTCTCATTGTCCCGGGATGGTTAGAAACTACAAACGAAAGACGGACCGAGGAAAATGATACTTCTTTTCTATTAATTAGTCCAAAAGAACTGATTCCCGTCCCAATCACAAAGCAAAAGACTCGTATGTCGAGAAAACTGGGAACACCGCAATTATAACATTCTCATTTCTCCTGTGCTGATGTAGGAGACGAGGACGATCAAGTCATGCATATGTGCCGCCTCTGTCAACCCAATAAATAATTAATTTATATATATTTACTTTATTTATATTGTTTTTTAATTGCTACCCCATCATGCCCCACCCGTGGGGCAGGACGGGGAGATAGGACTTTTTCTGAATTTTTTTATTTATTCCATTAAAACCTGTAAAGATTAGGTTGATTCATAGTTGAACTGAAAGACTTATTACCAAAGAATGGCTCAGACATAAAATTGATTAGTTGATTAAGAAAACCTGTGTTTTATTCATCATCAAACCTTAACTACCCCGTCTTGCCCCACCTTCCCCTACGTCTCGCGGTGAGGCACAGGAAGAAACGGGGTAGTCGGCTGACTGGTAACTAAAGGAAGGCAACTAAATGCCGATAATTGCTGAGATTTTTTCAATGGGTTTCTTATGGAAAAGAACTGTATGTAACTAGTTATTTGCTATTATTTATTATCAGAATCGATACTGCTGATTTTGGGCCCAAAAATGTTTTTCTTCTATATCGCCGAAGAATTTAAAGAATCGATTTGAAATTCTGCACACAAAATACATACAAACTTTGACACGTGTTTACACACACCTCAGAAATAGACGGCATGATATTGTAACCCTTTTCGGGAGCTCATATTAGTAGTTTAGAAGAAATATATAGAAAATACATAATCCTATAACTTTTGAATTCTGACTTCTGTCCTTATTTTTTGGTATTCGGTCCCACTGTGGCGACCGTTAGGGAGCTTCAGGTTAGGGAGCCAGTCGCTGGATCTGCCGCAGCTCGAAGATGTCATCTGTAGTCGGACTTAGCGCGTCTGATGGCAGCATCCATGGTATCCAATTTTTCACCCCTTACATTTGAGTCACCGCAGTGAAAAACAACACGTACCTATCTATTATTTTTTGCTGTTCCACAACCCCTCCCAAGTTTCATGCAAATCGGAGGGGCATCGTTCGCGACCATTCCTTCCGAGATTTGACCTGAAGCGACAAATTTGCAACGCGAGACCGCGGAAATCCCCGAGCTAGCGAATATCCGTTGCCGCGCGGAAGGTTTTTCATACGGCAATCGCTATTGAGAACAAGCGAGCACGATAGGTATCGGCAACACCCCTGCTTTCCATATAATGGTCCTTTCTACTAATTTAGTTAATTAGGGTTTGACGTTAGGGTCATCGTATGCACTACCCACCGGCAGAGCAAAAAAGTAGGCCTAAAATTCTTAACGACGGTAAATATTTATACGGTTTGCCAGAATTTTAAGGGGCAATCAAGAACCTGGTGCCGTCTTTAAGAATTTTAGGCCTTGTTTAGCCTCTGTTAATCCGTTAATACCACTCTGCCGGTGGGTAGGAAGTACGTGCGACCACTTCGGACCCGCACGTACCGTTGTTAACCGCCGTCGCGCGGAACAATGTGATCATAAACGCGACCGTAGACCTGGTGAGGTGCTCTGGCCGACTAGCCTGATTAGCTTTTCGGAACCAGATGTGGCATTTACCTCCTCTACTTCGTCAAGATGGAGAAGGTTCCTTCTCCCCCGACGAATTCACGGAGGGAAGGTCCCCCCTCTTCGAGGAACGGTATTCCTAATGTGTGTTTCATAATTACATTAAAGCAACAATCACTTGTATATCATTTTCTCTTACCATAATCCCATAACTTTTGTTTCATTATTCTGAAGCAGTCTAGCGTTTGGGCGCAGCATCCAGACACCGGCTAGGAGATTCCGCCATTAAAACAGGAACACAGACACTCTTCCCAGTGTGCTTGCGTCTTGTAGAGTAGCCTAGGCGGCTGCTACAGCAGACGCCCGAAGACTCCTACGTCTGTCGTGACTGGGGGTACATACCTACACTGCGTCTGACCATGGCGCTCAAATCTAGCTACGGGGTGTCGCCTTTACGACATAAATTAGAAAAATAATAATCTGTGTACACTAAAACCGATCATACTTTGAATATGTGTTCGCATCTGGTCCCGACCGAAGTCCCGTAGGGTAAAGGCAGGTAATATGGAACATCTGATTTCAAAAGCTTGTCAAAAGCAGGGGAATTTGTGTTTTTTAATAAAACGGACACGAGGGGACGAAGGAACTAATGCATAATGATACTTACCTAGTCAAATGTAAAAAAATCCAATGGTTTTGCAGTTATAATAAAAAAACTGAAAAGACTGAAAATCGTCCGTTCGAAAAAATGGGTCCTAATATGGAACACCTAGAAAATTTGTAAAGAAAACTTAAAAATCTTTTCCTTTTTTTACTAAAACTGAAGATTTATTAAGTAGAAGATAGAAATAAATAAATATACATAATTTTTGTAATTTATTCCTGCTTTCTGTGTCTCCTACACGTTGGGCACGTGAATAATACGTCGAAAGCTCCACATTCTTCGTGTGCCCACTGAAAGCAGCGAATACATTGGGTCTATTTTTCATTGCCATTATTTTTATAATTACCATCGTAAAGTGAGCATTCCGCATCGTCGTCGTCATCGTCATTATCAACTTCATCTATGTTACTCGGTATGTTCCATATTACGTACACACATGTTCCGACAAGAAATTAAGAATTATTCTAAGAAGAAAGTAACTTTATTAGTAAACTATTATTGAATAATCAAGACCACGCATATTTAATGATAAATTATATCAAAATAATACTTTGTAACATACCTTCGCTACAATATTGAACCGTTTGTTGCACTTATCAGAAACTTTTACACCCCAGAAAAAATATAAACGTTTCTCTTTCAATGATAGATGCCCGACTGGTGCTCAATTGTCAGTATCATCGTCTATTGTGTCTAGGGATCTAATATACACGATTGCCTGCAGTGTTCGTTATTTCGTTATCGAAATATTACGAAGTTCCATATTACGTGCCGTTACCCTACATGAAACCAGAAGCATGCGGCCTCATAAAATTGACTCTGGGACCCTGGCTTAAGGGGGTATAACCGTTTGAAAGTGTCAAAAATCGGATTTTTTCTTTTTACATATTTTCATAGATTGATGTTTAAGGAATATTATAAATCAAGTCCGATGTAAAAATTCGGAAGACTGACAAAGTTACAAGCATTTGAGTGGAACCATGCAGGTAGCACCGGACAGCGTTGCACGGCAACTCGACCGATCGCAGCGGAACTACATTTTTCATTACGATGGCCTGTTTTACATATTTTCATAGATTGATGTTTTAGAAATAGTATAAAACAGGTCTGATGTGAAAATTCGGAAAATTGACGAAGTTATAGGCATTTGAGTGAAACATCCCAGGTAGCAGGGGGCGGCGCGACGCGGCGGCTCGGCCGATCGCAGCGAAACTATATTTTTCATTACGGTGGCCCTAAAAACTCGCGCTACGTGCAACCAATTCCCTTCCAATTTTGCATGCAGAATCATAATAAGATTCCACATCGTCCAACGAAGGCTTTTTTTATTCCGATTGCCCGTTTATTATTTATAAAGAAAAAAGGTGGATTTTTCTCTTAGAAAAATCTAACTTTACCTTTGATCTCTCACCATTTTTTTATTTTTCAAAATTTTCAAAATCGGTTTCGTTGGACGATAGCTAGTGACATACTTCATAAGAAAATTGTATTGTTTTTTATTTCAGACACGACATACAGTTGTTTTCAGGGCCACCATTTAGCCGTCTAAAACCGAAAGACTTTCGGATGTGTATGCATAACTTCCCAAAAACAATAGTTTTTTAACTGAAACTTTTTTTTTGAGTAGTTCATAATACTATGTAAAGATAGTAAAAAAACGGGAAATCTGCATCAAACCGTTGACTTGCAAAAAAATCCACAAAATGTACACATTTTCCGAGGATTCAAACGGGTATACCCCCTTAACGATGGTGTAAGGTCGATAGGGGGTAAAAGTAATCACGTTTCGGTGGTCAGGGCCAACAAAGGGACAACAGCACTGAGAAATAAGGATTTCGGTCTCTTTCAGAACCAAAGTATATAGTCATTATCTGTTTATAGTAGTTGCAGTTGCTGGTATCCGGTTCTTCACTCCGACCTCGCTATAAGCGATAGGGTAAGCCGGGATAATATGCCACAGTTAACTTTGAAACGCGATATCTCCAAAGTATAAGTGGGTACCGGGAAAAAGAAAAAAGTATATGAAAGTGTAACTAATTCTGTGTATTGGCTAAAAAGTAGAGATATGTAACTTTTATAATTCAATGAGAAACGTACAAATACAAAAGCCCTCGAAAGTGGCATATTACCCAGGTGGTGGGTGAATATGCCACAAGGTCTGAAGTAATATGCCACAAGCTATGAAGTGCGAACTAATCACTCAAATTTTGGAGAATCAACAATATTTTAAACTATTTACGCTATTAATAACTAATAACAAATATTTGAGCTCAATGAAACGTAAAATATATTTGAAAAAATAGCTATTTCTTACAAACTAAATAGTCTCCAATCTCTACGCAGTCTTCATGAACCCACTTTTTGCAACAAGTAGTTTTTACCCAGTCACATTTAGGTCCTTTTTTGTCATAATAATAGAGTTCGCCTATTGCACAGTAATTGTCATTTTCTGCATCAGTCGAATCGACATGAGAAATAACTACTACATTCTCCAAATTTGTTCTTCGGTTTTTATTTCTAGAACAGCTCCTTTTATTCGTACATACTTCTTAGGCATGGTTCTAATACGAAAAAACAACTCGATGGCATTAAATAGAAAGAGTTATAAAGATAAGATCATGTGGTATATTACTCCAAACGACCATAAAAAGAAGGATGGAAAATCTCTCCACAAAGAACATAGTTTTAACGGATGTTTGAGAGGTTATAGAATTCGTTTGTTTGTATACTTTAACATAATCTATTGCTTTTTGGTATAACTGTTCACACAAATGTATAATCTGCATTCTAGTTACAGTATGAAATTAGATCAAGCCGATAATTTTATAACTTACCAGGATTTATTAAAAATAAAGGAAGATAAAATCCAAAATCTGTTGTCGTCTTAACAGTTACACTAAATTGAACGGAATTAGTGCAAATATGACGCCATATGTGCATTATTTAAAAAAATATTGAGAAGTGGCATATTACCCGCGGTGGCATATTACCCCGACTTACCCTAAGTAATTTCAAAAAGTATTTATGATATCCTCCGAAAGCAGGTATACGGAGTCTTCGAGTACGTACGCCATTCTATACATGCGTCCTCGTAGGGGAGGGTCGTGCAGTACCGACCGCTCTAACTTTTTTTTTTTTAATATCTTGGGGTAGAGTCGATGAAAATCAGAAACTCAAAAACGTGTTTGTATTATAGATAGAACTTAGTAAGAGGAGGGTAATTATTTTTGTGTAATTCAATTATAAGAATTGATAATTCGCAAAAGTAAAAATGTTGTAATTTCTAGGAAACGAAAAATTGTCGTCCACTACCGACCAACTATTAAATTAGTAGATTCTTAGGTTTAAATGATTAACAATGTTAATAAAGACATTTAACTAGTACAATACAAGATTCTTTTCAAATTTTATTCGTACAAACTCGCAAGTCAGATAATTAATATTCTCCTGATCTGTGCATTCGACGTGTGCCCAACCGTCACATACGGTACACTGCATCCACTATTTGTCAAATGATTCCTTGCAAACAGAGATAGGCAAAATTTTTATTTAAATAAAATTTCGAATAACGAATAAAAAAACTAACCTTTTTCGTCGAATAAAAAAATTAACTTCATTCGTCGAATAATCTAAAGTTAATGTAACTTTTATTTGATCCTTATTTACATAATTTTTTATTTAGTTAATGCCCAACTCCGCTTGCAAATAACACACTGGATAACTTCTTCATTAGATCTTAGCTTCCTGTTAGGTTATCATACCCTATCCTTATTTACTTTATATTTCTGCGGGAAAAGGTAGT